>OX381609.1:17605952-18855952 GCA_947459985.1 Diloba caeruleocephala | reverse complement strand
CTTATTCCTCGAAACATGGCAAAATTGCCGTAATCTTTGCCTTTATGAGAAGAGAAATTGATTATGACAGGTAACATCGGGTCTAGTCGTGCACGCATGTCACTTGATCGAAACGTCGTGGTTAGTCAAAATGTTGCTTAGTGTTAATCTGCGCGTGTAAACTCGATAGGTATTGTCTTACAATCATGAGCTTGAAATGAGACTTTTAACGAACAAATTTGACGCATATTATTGCTTTTTGATGCTGGTATTGGGGTGGCGGTGATGTTCGGGAGGGATAACAGTTTCTATTGAGCTCTCAATAAAGTATCATTGTACCGATGTTTTACTATTATTATGAAATGGAATCCGTCATTCTAAAAATAACATCTAATATATAAAATTCTCGTGTCACGGGGTTCGAACTTGAACTCCTCCGAAACGGCTCGACCGATTTTTGTGATCCTTAGCGTGATTGTCGGCCAGGGTGGAGAATCGGCCAACATCTATTTTTCATCCCCCTAAATGTTAAGGGTAGTCCACCCCTAATTTAATTTTTTAGGCAAAATTTTTTGTTTTTATTTTTTTATGACACAGCATACAAAAATACATACAACCCTAAATTTTCACCCCTCTACGATCAACTCCTATTTTTTATTTGTTAATTATAAACTTTAATTGTTTGGCAATTTTTTTTTTTAATTTTTTGATTCCTTACAATAAATAATCTCATAATACTCTCAATTTTTCACCGCTTTACGATCAACCCCTATTTTTTATTTGTTAATTCCTATCCAGATATTATAATTTCAAGTTCCTTTAATTATGATTTTTTTTTAAATTCAATTTGATCTCCCGCCCTCACCGTTCGACTACTGATCAACTATCAATCGATCAGTTATCCCCGCCAGGTGTCACCAGTTATCCAGCAAACATTACGTAGTAGGGATGAGGACGAAGCCGGTCTCTCCGATCACCAAAGTTAAGCAACATCGGGCGCGGTTAGTACTTGGATGGATGACCGCCTGGGAACACCGCGTGACGTTGGCTTTTTGCTTTATTTTTGTATTTTCTATGCATATTTGCAATTTCCTACACAGCACGCTCGGATATTGGATAGCTGTTTTGTCTCCAGCATTATCTTTGCCAATATAATAATAAAATTGTATTGCCTGCCTGTGATTTCAAAATGAATGTGAAAACTGTTATTTAACACGATGCCTAATCATAAACGACCGTTTTTAGATCTTTTACTGTCTGTATGTATGTCTCTCTGAATGTTATCGCGAACAGACTCCGAAACGGCTCAACGGTTGTCAATGAAAATTTTAGGGATGAATACATGAATTTTAACTAAACTTTTCATGTGTGTTCCGATATTATATCTTGCAGCAGGGTTCAGAAGATATGAATAGGTGTAAATGTAATTAGCGCCTAGCGTAGCGGGCGGGTGCGGCTAGTTCATATATAATATTTGAGTTTTATTCAAATATTGACAGTTTAAATAATAAAAAGAATAAATTAGTTTTAACATAAAAAAATAATGTATAAAATATGTATATATAATACAAAACTGATAGTTAGTGTATAAAATAAGCATGTGCTTGAGAAAAATTAAAGCGAAAATAAAATGTAAACAAGTCTATTTATTTCGTAACAGCGACTTATTTTCTTATGTCATATCTACATTTTGTTTTATCCAGCCTTGACATTGGCAGAATCATCGACAAACCGATGGAGCCATTAACTAAAATTGGAATTGGAATTATGTTTAACACTATCCGTCTATAGTTACTTGTTACTTGGTCTTAGGTTTTTTGTTGCTAGTGCTAAAAGTCTATCAGTGCGGGGTGCAGATGTCACGCACTTTACACTCGGCGCGTTCCATTTTGCTGTGCCATGGCGCAATTTTGAGTTACTCTCTAAAGACTCGGCGCGGTGAGCTACGCCCGAGTTGCTCATGAAATTGTTATGAGTAACTCATGTTTATTACAGACCCATCTCACTTCTGAGCCATGTTTATAAGCTGTTTTCAAGGGTCACCACGAATCGTCTCGAGCGCAGGTTTGATGACTTTCAGCCTCCCGAACAAGCCGGTTTCCGAAAAGGTTTCAGTACCATAGACCATATCCATACGCTGCAGCAGGTTATACAGAAGACCGAGGAGTATAATCTGCCACTATGCTTGGCGTTTGTGGACTATGAGAAAGCCTTCGATTCGATCGAAACCTGAGCAGTGCTGCAATCTCTGCAGCGGTGCCAGATTGACTATCGGTACATTGAAATGTTGCCGACAGAAACGCCACCATGTTGGTCCGAGTACATGAACAGAGCACGGGGGCAATTCCATTGCAGAGAGGTGTGAGACAGGGGGACGTAATTTCCCCGAAACTGTTCACCGCTGCAATGGAGGATGCCTTCAAGCTCCAGTAGCTCCAGTAGCTACTAGTAGTGGAAAGGATTCGGCATTAACATCAATGGCTAGTATATCACTCACCTTCGATTTGCCGATAACATTGTAGGCATGGCAGAAATGCTGCAAGAGCTCAGCGCAATGCTCGATGATCTCAACTGAGTTTCCCAACAGGTGGGCCTTAAAATGAACATGGCCAAGACAAAAGTCTAGTCAAATGCCCATGTCGTGCCCATCACAATATCCGCTGTTCTCGAAGTTGTTGACGATTATAGCCTAGCTAACCTAGAGCAAACTGTCCAGTTAGGTAGGTCCAATTTCGAGAAAGAGGTCAATCGTCAAATCAGACTCGGCTGGGCAGCGTTAGGGAAACTTCGCAACTACTTTTCGTCAACAATACCGAAATGCCTCAAGACGAAAGTCTTTAACCTATGTGTGTTACCAGTGATGACATATGGAACAGAGACGTGGTCACTCACAATGGGCCTCATAAGAAAGCTCAAGGTCACTCAGCGAACTATGGAGAGAGCTATGCTTGGTATTTATATACGAGATCGAATCAGAAATGAGGAGATCCGTAAAAAAACTAAAGTTGTCGACATAGCTGAAAGGATTAGTAAACTGAAGTGGCAATGGGCGGGACACATTGCTCGTAGAACTGATGGCCGTTGGGGCACAAGGTTTCTTGAATGGAGACCGCGCACCGGAAAACGCATCGTGGGACGACCTCCAACGAGGTGGACAGACGATCTGGTGAAGGTCGCTGGGAGTCGTTGGATGAGAGCGGCATGGGACCACTCGTTGTGGAACATTAGTACTAAGCATTATATTATGTAAATTTGTGAAGAGAAAATAAATAAATAATAAATAATAAATAAATAATTCTATAAAATTTATCGTTATAGATATAGAATTGTTATAGATGCATAATCGATTATTTGGGTTATTAAAGTGGCCTAATGGTAATTTATTCCTTTATTTTAGAATACATGTTTCTTGGTAAGAACATACGTTAACTGAAAACACAGGAAAACCAGTAATCTAACGTTTATACTGGAAAGCACTGGATTATAGAATAAAAATGAATGTAAGACATGATTGTAAGGTACAGGCCCGTTGCTAAACATAAATTTATTAATATGATATAGTGGATTGAATCTAAGTAATCAGTTATGATCAAATAGATTAAAAAATAACCGATATTTGTAAAAATTAGTAATTATTTACATCTTTACCCTGAAGAAGTCTTTGGTGGTGCCCAGAGATTACTATTTATGTAGTATCTACGGCGGAAATGTATATTCGATCTATCCAAAATCTTTGCATTTCGGATTACAGATATGTCTGTTTTTGTGTTAAATGTGATCGTAACGCAACACCGGATGAATTTCAAAATCTTTAATTTAATTTATATTTTTAATATTTTAAAGCTCCTACACCATATATATAATGTATTCTGTGTCCTACACTAGCCTAGTTCTTATCAGTACTGGGTCGTTTCAGGTTTTACGAAAATGAAACGAAACGGTTTTATATCCTGAAAAAGCAGTGGTAAGAAACCGTTAAAACAAAACGGTTTTTCTTAAAAAGCTAAGCAAGCAATTCACAAAATCACGGTATTGCACGAAGTACAAATATTACAAAGTTTTTATTTACTGTACTGTAGTATAAATATTTACAAACAATCATCTATCATAATAGCATATAAAAACGCGGGAAACATGCAAAACAACATTTTTGTACAAATTAGCTAGCATCAACTAATTACACGCACGCGTCAAGGTCGACTGAACTAGTCCATAAATTTTCAATAAAAAAATAGGTAACGTATGACATGCAGTCCTTGACACGTGAGCCAAAAAAACTGTTTTTCTCTACCTATTCCTGTGCCTGCCCTATGCCTGTTACCCTTCTACCACCAAATTTGTATTTAATATTCCTACATATGTCATATCAGCCAGAGGACGTCCACTGCTGAACAAAGGCCTCCCCCATAAATTTCCATAACGAGCGGTTACATGCCGCTCTTATCCAACGACTCCCAGTGACCTTACCAGGTCGCCTGTCCACCTCGTTGGAGGTCGTCCCAAGTTGCGTTTTCCGGTACGCGGTCTCTATTTGACAACCTTTTTGCTCCAACGGCCATCAGTTCTCTAATGCTTTCAGCTATGTCAACAACTTTAGTTCTTATACGGATCTCCTCATTTCTGATTCGATCTCGTAGAGAAATATCAAGCATAGCTCTCTCCAGAGCTCGCTAAATGACCTTGAGCTTTCTTATGAGGCCCATTGTGAGTGACCACGTCTCTGTTCTATATGTCATCACTGGTAATACTACATATAATCTTCATTTAAATTCGTCACTAAAAGTAGTTATTGAGTATATAATTCAATAATCTGTTTATCCAAAACCATCACAGTAGAAGTACCAACATGACGTTTGTAAACGAATGGTTGGTTGCACGGAACGACTAACGAGAGAGAATTAGAGATTATAAGAACGAAGTTTTCACAGCGCGCAAAACGTTTCGTTCTTTTTGAAACCTAATGTCCATTCGCCGAGAAAGTAAACCATCCGTTTTTATTCTACAAACTGTTTTATTTTGGTTTTATGAAAGTGTTTCGGACTAAAACGCTCAGTACTAGTTCTTGTCAGTTGTCATTTTGTGAATGTCAAACGTAGCTATTAAAATTAAATTCTCTTTGCGTTTGCGTGCCGTGTCATAAATTTTTGTGGCACATGCATTATATATATTTTTGTATCTCGTTCAGATAAATAATTGCACTGAAATAACAGTGAGTAAGTAACACGTGTATTTAGCATAACTCAAAATGCAAGGTCCAGCAGTTTTTATGGATATATCTCTCGAAGATCAAGTAAGTTTACATCAACATAACCTAGTTTCATCCGATACATTAAAAGTATTTTTACTAGTTAAACAGCATGTATTGATTAAAACAATTTTGTTCTGTCTAGGCGCTGGAACTAAGAAAATTCTTTAAGGGTCTTGGTGCAGAGATTGCTGAAGAGAAGTCACCAAAAGGTATAGAAGACGACTTGCACAAAATTGTGGGAGTTTGTGATGTTTGCTTCAAAGAACCGAATGAATCCGAGATTGAAGCTATACTTAACAGTATAGTTTCTATCATGGTGTCTGTGAGTACCTCTTATTTACATTACAATTGCAATAAATATCATTGTTGCGTAGTGCAACACCAATGTAGGAAAAATGTTCTCATTCCCTTATAGCAAAAGCTAGCCACAGCCAAATTACATTAGATATCTATTGAATATTTCATTTCATCATCATTTCGGCCTAATGAAGTCCACTGTTGGACACAGGCCTCCCCCAAAGATCATCACAACCACCGATATGGATGTGTTTTGAGCTCATTGGGGGGTTTTGCCATAATCGCCACACTTGGCAGGCGGGTTGGCGATCGCAGTTGAGTTGTTAATGTACTCGAAGGACGCTGCTGCCCATCCTCCGACTAATCCCTTAGTCGACTTTTACGACACCCATGGGAGGAGATGGGGTGGTGGCATTCTGAGCCGGCCACCATTTCATACTATACATATAATAACAATTAATTTCATATAATTGGTACAATTATGTTAGTGACAGTTTTTATTTGACAAAAGATAGGTACTATCTTTCTAATTATTATAAAAGACTGATAGCTGTGTCACTATAATATTTTTTATGTATATCAGCCAGAAATTTGGCTACACAAAATGACATTGAAAATAATTTAAATTAGAAAGGAGGGAGACAATGGAGGGAACCTCCTGCATAAAGCAATATAAGTTAAATGAAAGCCTGTTTTAATTATCTAAGAATTTAGACACTATCAACCTGGTGCATCAAAATATGCAAGGCATTATGCGGCAAAGATTTAGAAATTGAATTGTTCATGAACTGCAAAATAACATTGATATTTTATGTATTACTGAGCATTGGCTAAAAAGTCACCAGTTTATGTTCAATTTCAATAATCACCAGGTTGGCAGTTCGTTCAGTGGAAAAAACGATACACGGTGGCTCATTAATTATAATAAATAATCAGATTAAATATAAAGAACATAAAGATCTTGTGAGCCTCTCTGTTGAACAAACATTAGAAATAGTCGAATTGGAGCAGGTCATTGTATTAAGTGTATACAGACCTCCTTCATCATTGTATGATTGTTATGAAAAAGTCATGGATGAGGTACTGCATTGAATCTGTAATATGAACAAAACTTATCACATGTGGTGGCTTTAATGTTAATTTATTAGAAAATTCAAGTTTAAGTGTAAAAATTAAAAGCCTTTTTCAATCATAAAATTTAGTATATTTGTTTCTGTAGCCTACTAGAACTACTCAGACCACAGCCACATGCTCAGATAATATATACCATCACTGTTTGTCCTAAAACAGCGGCTCTCTTGGAACAATTTAGAAATAAACTTAGTAGTAAATTAACTTTTTTGCCATATAATGATAATCCAAATATTTTATACTAAAACACTTTTTAACGGGTTCACTATCATCATTATATCAGCCAAAGGACGTCCACTCCTGAACAAAGGCCTTACCAAATAGGTTATTGTGATTTGAGTAATATTATTTAGTGTGGTAAAGATAATGTATTACCTTGATTATTAAGTAGGCTCAAACTGTTGTAAAAACATTAATACAGATGTCTGTTAATATTGGCTTGACAGTAGTTAACAACTGCTTTTATCACCTCAGATTCCCTTGGAGAGAGGTGAAAATTTGATTTTGGCTTTTAGTGAAAGGCTCACAAAAGCACCTGGCCCGAAACTTGGCATGGTAGTACTACAATCGTAAGTATTCTTTTATCATTATTCTATCCATTATTTATAATTCATCTAACATAATAAGCACATGGTTTGCTGACAATATCAGATCCCGTTGTAAATGGCGACTAAGGGACTCAAAACTAAAAGGATTGGCAGCAGTGTCCCTTCTGTGGAACAGTAGTCATATAGTGGTCACCAACCCGCCTGCCAACTATGGTGAGTACTGGCAAAATTCCCCAAAATGTCAAAGTCATCATCATCATCATATCAGCCAAAGGATGTCTACTGCTGAACAAAGGCCTCCCTCATAGATTTCCACAACAACTGTTAACATGCCCCTCGCATCCAATGACGCCCAGCAATCTTCAACAGTTCACCTGTCCATCTTGTTGGTGGTCGTCCCATGCATTTTCCAGTGCGCTGTCTCCACTCGAGAGCCTTTTTGCCACAGTGGCCATCAGTTCGAAAGCAATGTGCCCTACCCATTGCCACTTTAACTTACTTATCCTTTTAGTTATGTCAGCAACTTTAGTTCTTCTATGGATCTCCTCATTTGCTTCATAGTTCACAACTTCATAGTTTTAACATCAATCACAAAAATCCCAGTATCGAAAAGCCACCAGTTTTGGGACTTCTTGCACAACGCTCCTAGTACACCTCTGGCTGCATGTGTGAATAGAATTCATGTTTTCAACGACATATGTCTCAAGCGACAATCTAGCAATGAATCGAGAAAATATGTTTTAAAATTAAAATATTAATTTTGAGGCTTAATACATGAAATTTTAGAGGTTTTAGTTTTGATCCTGAACAATTTTTATAACCAACAACGGCGCACTTATTGTAACAATTAAAATATTCAAAATCTGTTCAAACCAACTAGAACAGAACCCGGTAACGATTCATTCGAAACTAAGGTTTGCGGCCCGCCCACTGTGACGTCATGACCTATTTGAAGGCGCATGACTTTTTTTTTTAAATCTTCCGAGAAAACAGGCCAATTAGGTCAAGGCGCATGACCTAATTGGCCTGTTTTCTCGGAATATTTAAAAAAGATCCGCCAGAGGCAGCCCTAGTGGGATGTGATAAGACATGCGTTTAACGTTACTGTCAATAGGGAAATCAAAACACGTGTACCCCCACTAGTGCTGCCTTTGGCGGATCATTTTTAAATCTTCCGCGGAAACAGGCTAATTGCCTTGCAAGACCGCCGCTTCTAAGACTAATTCTACCGAAAAATTCCGTAAAAACAAAAAATGTTTCGTTATTTCAGACTATGGCGTCTTTACAACAATTTGGAAGCAAATTCACCACTGCGCTATCATGTGTACTATCACGTGATAGAGTTGGCAGCGCGCGTCGGTTACGTGCGGGAGGTATTCACCGGTGTTGAACAACTCAGGAAAGAGTTTGCTGGCAGTCCACCAACCAATGAACAAATGCAGAAATTGTACCGACTTCTGCACGATGTTTTGAAGGACCAAAACAGGTACCTATACTGATTAGTTATAATGAAGTTCGGATTGAAGATTATTAGTTAAAGAGCCCCCATCATTATAATTTTGGCCATATAACGTCTACTGCTGGATGTAGGCCGCCGCCAAAGATCCACACAACGACCGATATGGGGCACACTTATTGGGGTGTTTTACCATAATCGTCACGTATGGCAGACAGGTTGGCGATAGCAGTTGAGTTTCAAATATACTCAAAGGATGCTGCTGCTCATTCTTCGGCTATGCCCATGGTTGCTTCTTACGACACCTACGGGATGAAACGGAGGGGTGTTGTTCTTAGCCACGCACAGCAAGCAGATAAGTTCGATGGTACCTTCACCTTCTTACCTGGTTCTTGTACTGCTATCTGGATTACATAAATAGTGCGATACCGACCGCCCTACACTACAGTTGTCTCGACGTTTATGGCGACTATACGTGCACGAGTAGTGTTCAGCCGGTGGTCGGCAACGGACTGAGGGCCAGTGTTGCCACCTCATAAAAAATAAAGTCACTAGATCAACACCCAAAAGTCACCAGATTGGGCTAAATTCGAAGCGAAAGTCACCAGAAATCCCAAAAAATATATTTTAGTAGAAACAATGTTCTAATGCCATCTATCGAAGTATCGATAGTACTGGACATACTATTCAAGCGGCAGTACATGTTCAAATAGCTGTGTAGCTCCGGTCACGGTTAGGGCTACCCCATCTCATGCCGTGGGTGTCGTAGAAGACGACTACGGGAGCTTGGAACCCGGTGTGTACCATTAATATTAGGCACTTTGAGTTGCCCGCAGGTGACGTATAAACAACCGACTAGTACTACTTACGTAATAACAATAAACGCTGTGACTCAATACCACTTTTTATCGTGTATCAAACTACGGTAACAAACATTAAAATATGTCAAAAACCAGATTTTTTATTACATCATCAAATTATAACTATGGAAAAACAACCGTATTTGTAACAATAGATAACATAGTTTGTTTGTAATAATTATATTGTAAAGTCAAAAGAAGAATATAAATAGTAATTAATATTCTACAGAAACTTTTTAGGATAGATGAAGACGACTCAATTATCGCTAGAAGTCGCTAAAAACAAAAAATCGCTAAACGACAGAAACAAGTCGCCAAAAGGGGTCAAAAGTCACCAGATCTAGTGACAAAATCGCTAAGGTGGCCACACTGCTGAGGGCGCTCATTGCACCGTTGGCAACACTGATTGTGCTGCCAACGGTGCTATACAGTAAAACTGCATAATTATGACCTTAAGAAAAACTAGAAAAAGAAAATAAGAAATAGAAAAAAGAGTAAAAAAACGTTATTTCATTTCATAAGATATGAATGTTGCAAAAGGAGAGATTACATAATCAAATTTACACAAAGACTTCTTGCAATAGAAATGTAAGCAAATAACGATAATTTCCAGTTTTTATCAATCTTCCCAATCTGCTAGACTGGGAAGACTTATAAAAAACTATAGATCTACAGTTAAAACAAGTACTATTGCGTGCAAGTAGCACGACGTACGCGGCGCTGGTTTGCGCGACCGATGCGCGCAATACGCGGCGCGTAGCGACCTATGCGCCGCTGACATCAGCTCCGTAGTGTAGTGCTATATAGATCAGAATGTGTATTCGTACGCGCGCCAAACTTACGCCACTGACATCAGCGTAGGAGGAATTAAGGCCTTAGTGACGAGGGCCCGATGACGGAGCCAGGGTGATAATGGCACTCCTGAATTGCTACTAATAAACCCTTCTAGTTTGAGCTCATTTGATTTGTTTTGACGATTTCTATACATTTTAAATTCACGTGTATTAAATGGAATCTTGAAATTTATTTTTGTGTCCGCCTGACAGTTTTTTTTCAGAAGTACCAAGAATCAATGACACTACAATAATTTGACATGTCTATGACCTGGTGATGTGACCAGGATCAGCAGCTCATGATTTAAACAAACCTAATAACATGTTATTACTATACACTGACATGTATAAATAATGAATTTGAATCGACATATGAATTTATATGTTTTTAGGGTTACTGAAAATTTTCATTTTAACAAAAACAAATGTTTTAATAACTAACAAAAACACGCTTTTAATGAAATATTATTAAAAATCATGACATATTTTTTAAGCATGGGTTGCTCTCTACTTATATTCTCATTATAAAATCTACCTTTCATATTGAGCAACCCACGCTATTTTTTTTTTTTTTCATTAACACATTATCATGTGCTTTATAGTTCATATTTCATTAAAACGTGTTATATTAGTTATTTTTTAAACAATAATTTTATTCATTGATACATTCGATTTTAAGATCAGGGCAAAACATTTTTACCTGAATGGAATATGAACAATGTTTTATCTTTTTATGAATTCAAGGACTTATTTATTTGAACTGATATAACTAATAATATTCTGCAGCATAATCATAATATTGGTTTGGCTGATATATTTGGCATTTCAACATCAGTTGGATATTATGTTTGTCTGTGAGCATCTTTATTATGCAATCTGAGTACCAAACTCAAGTTGCCGATATAAAAAATATATTTGTTGTTAGTCACATTCCTAACAAGATACCTGTTAGTCTTGAACATTTATGTATTTGTGATATCGTTAATGAATAGCATTGTTGCAGTGAACTGGCTTCAAAGGTTATGATTGAACTACTTGGCACATACACAGATGAGAATGCTTCATACGCCAGAGAGGATGCCATTAAATGTATTGCCACTGCAATAGCCGATCCTACTACATTCCTACTGGATCCACTTCTCTCCCTCAAACCTGTAAGATTCCTTGAAGGCGAACTAATTCATGACCTGCTCACCATTTTCGTATCAGAGAAATTATCCAGCTACCAGACCTTCTACAACAATCATAAAGAGTTTGTTCACTCGCAAGGTATGTTTTCGTTAAAGAAACTCTTTTACTGTTAGTGATTATCACACATACTTTACCAACACGTAGTCTTAACAAATATATGCTTTTTTTAGGTCTAGATCATGAACAGAATGTGAAGAAAATGAGGATACTAACCTTTATGCAGATGGCTGAAACAAACCCAGAACTCACTTACGATGAGATTACATCAGAACTACAAATTGAAGAGAAAGATGTCGAAGCTTTTATAATTGAAGGTAATTTTAGTAACTGTTACCTCAACATAAAGTTATGACGATTGCAACTCATTTTGCATTAAAACTAAATCTTACTGAATCTTATATGCATGAACTTAAAATTATAAAACTCCGTCGTCTGTATGTATTCCATTACAAGGAACAATCATGTGGAGGGATAATATATCAGGGTAATTAAAAAGTAAAACGTTTGTGTGTATGCATTGAATTTTAAGGAGAGCTATGATGTGGTTTTGCAAAATATCAATCATAATAATAATAATATATGACTGGTGTGCGATGGTCGCGCGTCGTGTTATTTATGACATGAACATTAGATTTGTGGCGACACCTACATCGCCAGCAATACAACTACAACTTACAACGACATCTACTTGACTATTAAATGCAACTTTCCGATGACGTCAAAGAATCCTGAATCACGCTATTAAAGTATTCGCGCAACGCAGCATATATACAGTCGCCCAACATCAAATCGTTGGGCTTCGGCCCGCCAGGCATACCAACCGCCTGGCTGGAGGATCCTCCCTTTTCTATGGAGGAACACCACACCTTGTTCCCCATACTGGTGACCTCGACGTGATAACTTTGTCAGTAATAATTTGAGCTGCGCGTCCACTGGTTCGGCATTTGAGCTTACGGACGTACCGGCACTTTAGCTTTGTAAAAATGTCGACGTTCGCTGCGGATTTGCCTATCTAGTGAACGCAGTTGCATAAGAATCAATACAAACCAAGAAATTCCGTACGCTCCGATGCCGAGTCAGCGGACGCGCGCACGCGCTCGAAACCTGTAGCAACTAAGGGATTAAAAATATTTTTGTTGTCCTGTCAATCTACATGTCATTCCTCGTCAGTGTTGCCAACATACGTACAGTCAACAGACTGTCTGTCGATGAAATATTTATATTAAACATTTTTTAAGTTAAGAAAGTTGCAAAAGGGGAGTTTAACGGCATCAAATTTACATAAAGACACTGACTTCTTACAATATGTATGTGTAAGCAAATAACTATAATTTACAGTGTTTTATAAATCTTTCCATTTTACTAGACCGGGAAGACTAGATAAAATCTGTAGATCTACAGTTAAAACTGTAGGGTTGGCAACACTGTTCCTCGTACATAATTCCAGAAAAAGTACTGGCCAAACTGGACTTATAATAACAAAAAAAAACAAATACAATTCTAGTTCTGAAGACGCGCCTAGTGCGTGCGCGCATGGACCAAGCGGAGCGCTCGGTGCGTGTGTCCAGCACCATGCACCGCACGTTCGGGCGAGCGCAGTGGCAGCAGCTGCGCGACGTGCTCCAGGCGTGGCGCTCCAACGTGCACTCCGCACATGACGCCATGAAGTCCGTCGCCGCCGCGCAGATCGAATACGCCACGCAAAACCAGAAAGCGTAATCTTTTACGCTACAGATTGTTACATAACTTGCAGATGTTGGTGTTATATTTACTCACATTACAACACTAAGAATAATAAATATTTAGTATAGAAATGAAACTCGCGCCAATCGTGTTCAAGGTCACGATGTAAGTCTACCGTCTCAAGTTTGTTAAATAAAAAAGTACGCACGTACTTTAATAGCTTAGCTGTCTGATGCTTTTTAAATTACTGTCTCCAATATGTGTTATTGTAGTGTGTAAAAACAATTCAATGACAATGCCACATCTGTTTCTATTTACGAATATTATGATAGAAGGCTCAACAAAAGCATTGTTACTTTGCTAAACTGGCATATATTTGACAAATATTTGTTAATATGTACTTTTACACTGTTCTAATGAATCCAAGACATACTTAAAAACATTAAATAGGTAGCCTAGGCATCTTTCAGGCGAAGTCGGTGTGTTGCGAGCTAGGAGGGGAAGTAGATGTTTATAACGCGGCGTTTTGGGCACGCACAAACGAGATTCCATTCTATACTCTATTATTCATTATTCTTATATTACAATAATCAACATTCTACCATACAGGTGTGCTCGATTTTTGCGATCAAGCTGTTAATTGGATGTCGGTTATAATTAATAGGTTTCTTACTCTTTTACACAGTATAACCCGCTTTAATCGCACCGCATCGTGCGTAAGGATACTATGTCCGTGAGCGAACGACATGCTGAAACTGTAACTACAGAACCGCCAAGAAGTTTGACGCGACTTGGCAAATCAGTAGCATCATTTCTCGATTCATTTTCTGTCTGTTCATTTGAATATGACCGTTTAATGTAGAGAGTCCGGCAAAAATCTTGGGCAAAAAGTGGCGCGGCGCAGTGGGGGAAGTATAAAGTAAAGTATACAGCGATTATGCGCAGTCAAGGTCACTTTTTGAGATATTTACCGTACTCTGTATCCCACATTTAACGGTATTAAAATTCATACTTTCATATTGACTGTTTGCTGGTTATGTATCAGTTTGCTGGTTGTAGCCATTTTGTATTATTAAACCATGTAAAAGCGAAGGTAAATTTTATTTGATTAAAAATCTAAAATATTAATGCCTTGTTGGTAAATGAAATAAGAGACATTCTCATGGAAAGAAATATCGTTTATTCATATAAATAATTTTGATCGTCAACCCTTCACGGCCCTCAAACTCAACAAAGAACATCCAGGAATCTTCGATACGGGCCACATACATATTCGCTTCACAAAATCATCAACTCAGCCTTTCGCAGTCCACTGCTGGACATAAGCCTCTGCCTCGGCACACCTCTGATAATCTGTCTTCCACATACAATCTGTCCCAGCAGCCCGCGGGTCATCGGTGCGTCTGGCTGGGGGGCGTCTCACAATTATATGTAATCTATAGTGTAATCGTGGTCTCTATTCAAGCACTCGTCTGTGCCAATGGCCATCGGTCCATGGCATTCTGCAATCTATGTCGATGACTCCAGTTCTTTTGCGGATAAATGCGTTATTAATCATTTCCAATCATAGCTCGCTAAAGCGACTTTGACTTTGACTTTAGCACCGTATGTCATGACAGGCAGAACGCGCAACATTTGTCTTCAAGAATTGCGGTATAGGCGATGATAAGACTGCAAAGCTTGCTAAATACTGTCTAGCCCAACTGGATCCTTCTATCGGCTTCATTCTCAACTCTTTGTCTCATCATGTCAACCAAAGGACGTCCACTGCTGAACAAAGGCCATATGCGCCCGCACCCAACGACTCCCAGCGACCTTCACCAGGTCGTCTGTACACCTCGTTGGAGGTAGTCCCACGCTGCGTTTTCCGGTGCGCGGTCTCCACTTCATGTTAATGTTCGAGGTTGTGTCTACCAAGTTGAATTATTATCTGTGACTGTCCCAGGTAGACTACGACCTCGAGCGCCGACCGTCCGATGTAGACCGGTCTCGGTACGACATGTGCATTGAACATAACCTTAGTTTTGTCCAAATTCATACCAAGACCGATACGCCGAGGGGCTTCACTTAGACTATCCAAAATTTTGAACAGCTGCTCCAGCGACTTTGCCATTAGGATGATGTCGTTGGCAAAGCGAAGATATGAGATATGTGCTCGCCGTTGACATTTCTGCCCCATCCAGTGACGTCTGCCGTCGTAGTTAAAGTCCTTCCGACACATTAGTATGCAATTTGATGAGGTATTGGATCTACACGGTCATCGCGGCAGCGTTATACAGACATCTCAAAACAGCAATATATCGCCAGTCAATGCCACATAGCAGAGCATCCAGAACTGCTCAAATATGCCATTCAATTCAGCAAAGTCTTGTCACCTTTGTTGAAGAATACTACCACCGGACTCGAGCTCCACACCTCTAGTGTAGAACCTTGTTGGATGACGGAATTGAAGAGATCTAGGGTGAGACTCGGAGACATGAACGTAAGACGGGCGAAGAACGCTCTAAGCCAAGTAGTAGCTAAGAGCATCTTCAAAATTCGTATTCAGAGACACAGTTCCTGTCAAACTTACGTCGGTCTTGGCTAAGTTAGAACTTTATTCTCTATGGCCATTTTTAATATAAGAATTTTTATCGGTGAGGTTAAAACCGTATGTTTTTACAAAACTGTGTAGTCAGTCAGGCACAAATAAAAATAAAAAAACCTGACAGCGTGGAGAGGGTTCCGAATTTCTGAATTTATTGACTACTAGCTGGGAAGCCCGTTTTACCCGCGTGTACTTTAAAAGAAATTTAGAGTACTTTGACATAGATACTTGACACAGAATATACATATCGGATTTCAAGAGTTTTTTGTTTTTGCGCGGAACACTAATTATTTTTCTAATATAAAAGTAGCTATCTGCCAGTGAAAGTCCCATCAAAATCGGTCCAGCCGTTTCGGAGATTACCCGGAACAAACAAAGACAGGAACACAAAAAAATAAAAAATTGTTTTTTTATTACATGTACCGTATATACTTTCATATGCATTTAGTAAAAAGCTGTTATTTTGACATTACAATCAGATTTCAATTTTATTTATTTGTATAGATTGTTCAATTCGGTATTGTACCAGTAACTTATCCCAAGAACAAACTCAACATCGTAGTTCAAAAAATGTTTTCCATACATTCCAACCGCAAACGTGAGTTTGTACGCACAATATTGAAAGATTTACCATGTTATTTTAAGAACAGACTTCTTATAGGTTTTCCTGTAATCTATAGGTAAAGAGCTATAATCCTCCTCCATATTAAAAAAATATTTACGTTACACGTACTACGTGTTTGGGTCGCAGAAATCCACCTATGTACCAAATTTCAACTGAATCGGTTAAGTAGATTCGGAGCAAATTGGCTGTGACAGACGGACAGACAGTCAGACACACGAGTGAACCTATAAGGCTTCCGGCCGTTTTTACCTTCGGACTTTCGGAACCCTAAAAAGGATAGCAATATATATACAAAATGCCATTGGAGTGAATATAGCACCACTCCATCTCCCGTGGAGGTCGTAAAAGGGTGACTAAGGGATTCGCAACCAGAGGGATGGGCAGCAGCGTCCTTTCTGTGGAACAGTAGCCATTCTGCGCTCACCAACCCGCCTGCCAAGCGTGGTGAGTACTGGCAAATTCCCCCCAATATGATGACACAGTTGTGGGAATCTTTGGGGAAGGCCTTTGTTCAGTCGTGGACGTTGTGTGGCCGATATGATGAAACCTATATAATTATGTTGTAACATCTTTCTAAACCGCAGGAATATATGAACATTTTACGAGTAAAAATGACTACTCCAAATGCCTCTCCTTCAGCGCTTGAAAAATAATTACTAAAATTATTAATTACTCCACATCCACCATACCAGAAATAAAAATACTAACGCAGACTTGAATAACATTGAAATTTGGGGATGTGGACTGAAATCACAAGGCCATATAATAATCAGATAAGTTTATTATTCTTACATGCAGTATTACCGCGAGCAAGTAAGGACGATATTTTGTTAAATAGTTGATTAGACTAATGTTGCCTCCATAGTACATACAAAGCTAATTAACATTATAATTTATAGTTCCTGTTGCAAGCACACCTTTGCCGGCTTAGTGGCGCTAGATTCGCCCAAAGTAGTCTATTTTCACTACTAAGCTAAGCCATAGTTTACGCTAAGCTTAAGTCGTGTTCCGATCGTCTGTGAATACAATTATCAGTTTTTGGTTAAATTATCAGAGTTGTCTTTGGTTGCCTGCCTTAACCCGAGATGCTTCGAACCCCCTGTCCCGTTACTCCTACTCGTTACTCCGACCGCCACTGTAGCCGGGAAAAGTGGGACTGCTGGGTACTGGGGGGCCTTTTATGTGGCACTCTTTTTATGAGAGGGTTTTTGCCCATAGTCACCACGCTCAACAAACGGGAGGATTGCAGAACCAATCCACTAGCGCTGATAAAGCTGCTGCCCGTTATCGGTATAGATTTTGAGGTTAGCATTTTTAATGGTCCACCACCGATCGGTCGTCATAGGTACATTCTTTTGTCGTATTCTCGTAATCGCCTTTTACGACACCCATGGGAAAAGGTCGGTGGCCCGGGGGTGGATCATAAAATCATTACGTGTAACTCTAGCTTGTATTTTTAAATGTGTGCATCGAATTAAGGCTGGCCGCATCCTTGTCAACATGTCAACGTGTGCATGCAGTAGCAGGAAGAATATTGTCTTTGATAAACTAGATGAAACGTCAACAAGACATTCGCCTCTACAAATATTATAAATTTGTAATCAAAATTACAGTAATATTCACACATTTTAAAATAATTAATGGATTATGGGCATAGAAACGACGGATGCTTCAGAAACGTGTTCCGTTCGTTTGTTTGCGTCACACTGTCGCTGTTGCTCGGGCTGCACGTTTACGCGTATTTCTGGGGACCCACGCAAGAGACGTTGGACGGTGACTTCTCTGACATCAAATACGTCGTCATGCAGCTCACCAGAGGCCTGTCCGAGGTTGATACATTTTCTGTAATGTAGCCGTAAATAAAAATCTTCAGAAAATGCTATGCTCCTTATCGGAGCAGGTACATTTATACGTTCCCTTATAGATGTTACTGTCATTATCATAATCATATCAGCCTATAGACGCCCACTGCTGAACAAAGGCCTCCCCCATAGATTTCCACATTTGTGTCACGTCATTTTTGGGGATTTTGTTTTGCCAGTACCTATTCACCACGTTTGGCATGCGGTTTGGTGAGGGCAATACCGTTCCACAGAAGCCCCTAGGTTTAGAGTCCTTTAGTCTCATTTTAGACATTTACACTATAGGAGGAGATGGACTGGTGCTATATTCTTAATCTGAACACCACATGGAATAGATATGTTTATGGAAGTTACTGTAAATGTCCGATATTATTATAGTGAATGTTAAGATGTAACAGTGTATGCCTAAAATCACCAATTTCAATGGTTTAATTCTGAAATTACTTAGAATCGGAGATACACAGTGCTGGATTTGTCAATAAGCCGAAAAGGCCACGGCCTAGATGTGATAGCGGCCTACGAGTGGCAGATCTTAAGGGCGTTCGCTTGCTTTGGCAAGCAGCCAAGAAATAAATTGTAAATCTCACTTGGCAAGTCCAGCACTCATATGCTTTATATACTGACAACCTGTGACAATATCGTGTGGTTGCGGGTTGCAGGCGGGCGATGAAACGACCACCCGCGCTACACGTAACCACCCGCAACCACAGCGCACGCTGCAACGATGACCCACACTTATGCTTTCTCCAGTGTCGTGGGTACAGTTTTACAGACATGAACACTTAAGATCCTGCAGATCGTACAAATATTTGTTTAGTGCAGTGATCGAACCCGCGACATTACCTAGCGCAGGAAGCCACTCGCTTACCCACTGCGCCAACCGTGTCATCAGGCCTATCTATCTATATTATAATCTACCCACTTAAATAAGTAAAATTGTTTAAAAGATACCTACAACTCCCACTACATATGTATAGGTAAGAAGGAGGCAGGGGTGGCATAAATTGAATTGGCCTATACTTAGGAAAAGTACGTAGGTACCTCCGGCACTACATACACCAAGTTGATCCCGCGAATCTTATATATTATGGCAATTCACAGATTACGTGACAAATCACACATGCCACCATTAGCCATAAATAGAATCATTTTGAGAGCATTATACATGTTCGCGGCTTTGGGGTCATCCTAGGGCCCAGTCGCAGCGGGATCGGGAGAGGGCCAATCCTTCATAATCCCCCCTCCGAGACGTGCCTGGAGGGGCAGGCCACTATACAGTCATCCCCTCCGAGATGTGTCGTAAAGGCGTGGCACTAATGGGCGGCTCTAGATGGAGAATTTTCTAGTTCCCGAAGGGTGAAGATGACCACCCCAGTAAATTTAACCGGTAGGAGCCCGGCATGCTCCTTCGACCTTCCACGGGGTGGAGGTATATACACCGGGTCAATAAAAAAGAGCTCTGCCGCACTTCAGTGACAGTGTTTATTCTTTATGATAATAACAATCATAATGAGGATATCAAAGACTCACCAAGTCGTCGTGGCTTATGAGAACAATCACAGCAGTAACACCAATATCGTCAAGAAAAAAACACACTCACCAGCTACCTTGGTGGTTTTTAACATACCAATACGAGTAGTATACCAGTATATCATAAGATGTCATTGTGAATGTTCGCAGCCCACACTGGGCACACATTATATTTGCGACACCGAATAACGGTTCCAGTTCGAAAATGTATACGAACCAGAATTATCTTCATTTTATTATGACCGATTGTTAACATAAAAAATAATAGGTGGCGTTACTGGTAAAATTACCTACTACGAGTTCAGAAGCAGGGCGCGTGTTATTTTTAACACGCCTATATCTATCTTCTCAACAGATGGCGTTAGTTGATATAAGATACCGTACAACCAGCAGAGGTTCAGTGGTGGTGGTAGTGGGCAATTACCTACGCAATTAATATGTCATTACAAATAGACAATACGCAAACATAGTCGCGTTAAAGCCTTTCGCAACATCCTACTTACCTACACCAAGGACCTTGGGAGAATATACGTTAGTTTTAGTTCAAACTACTGTATGAATGATGAACTATGCGTGGAAGAGGTTGAAAAGTAGGTATAAAAATTGTATGCGGCAGCTTGTGGCTAAATGCCACAGAGTCTGTCAGAACCTTGCTCCATTCTCTCTTCATAGGCTGGTGTTCAGTAAAGAGGATTTTCATAAGTGTCTACAGGAATCGCGACTTGGCCTTTCTGTAAATGGTCAATCAGATTGAGTCCACTATAGATGCAGGTTGGGTTGGTACTACCTGTCTTATCATATCGGCCATTTATACGTCCACTGCTGAACAAAGGCGTCCCCCATAGATTTTCACAACTGTGTCATAATTCTATGGGGTATTTGCCAATACTCACCACGCTTGGCAGTCGGGTTGGTGAGCGCAGTATGGCTACCGTTTCACAGAAGGGACGCTGCTGCCCATCCCTCTGGTTGAGATTCCCTATCTGTCTTGCAACGCCATAATGAAGGAAAAATGCTCCCGAGTATAGTGTTTTCTGTTGAAGCCAAATTTATGCTACTCTCTGTCACCAGTCCTATTGGCCTTCTCAGTTTCAGTGACTGCATCTTACCACTGTTGATTCTATGATCCTTGGCCGATACAATTGTAAATTTATCACGTTACATTTGTATGGCTGTGCTCTACGGATAGAATATAAAAATGTACCAAACATTATATTGAAGATCAATCGCAAGCACGAGCGATTACAGAACGAGATGGAACGCATGTCGTCGGTGCTGCCGGCAGTGGCGGCGGCGGCGGGTCGTGCTAGGGATGCACTCGTTGAACCAGTGCTGCGAATGCGGAATAATCGGGCGGTGGGCGATGTATCTGATTATGATAGACAGGTGAGCAAAGGGAAATATTTTCTGACAAGTATTCTTGGAGTAGAAGCTTTCTTCTAGTAGGAAGAAAAATATTCATCATTTCGGCCGAATGAAGTCCACTGCTGGACACAGGCCTCCCCCAAAGATCACCACAACCACCGATATGGATGTGTTGTGGGCTCATTGGGGGGTTTTGCCATAATCGCCACGCTTGGCAGGCGGGTTGGCGATCGCAGTTGAGTTGTTTATGTACTCGAAGGGCGCTGCTGCCCATCCTCCGGCTAATCCCTTAGTCGACTTTTACGACACCCATGGGAGGAGATGGGGTGGTGGCATTCTGAGCCGGCACCAAAAATATTGTTAATATAATATTATTGATAGTTTGCAGGAAAACAAAAGAATTTCCATTAACTGAAAATTTTAAAGATTGGAATTAGAAACCTATAGGGAGATCTTACTTCAATTATGTAACTTTGATATTTCGACTGGTTTAGACAGATTTCTATCAGCAACTTTCCAAATGAGTCAGTTAGCCCCTTACAAATTGTTCCTCGGTAAGGAAAGTAATAGGTAGGTACCTACTATGATCCTAGGCGTGCGTTCATATACAACTTTGTAGCCTTGGATCCAACAATCTGGCCGCTGTAAAAACAGAAAATCAATCGAAGCGGAGATTCGTAGATTACCAACTAATTCGGAAAGCGATTCAAGCTACAAATCAGGATGAATAGATCAAATCCATTATTTGGTTAGTATTAAGCGTAGAAGCAAAAGTAGGTTTTAATAGAGCATTGTCTATCTGTAATGCCATGTAGGTATTTCCGAGGCGGTCGGGGATGTCCTCATTCCATTTGCGAACTAATCGGTTTACGCCAAACATGCTCTACCTACAGCATCACAATTGTGTGACAATAAGCTGATACACAGGCACTGGGCTTACACGGGCTTGTAAGTCGAGCACTTCTTTAACTTGAAAGCCTCTATATAATAAAGGTACCATAACTCGAAGCATATGTTTTTATTCTGAGAATCACCTTATAAATCGAACTTCGTCTATAATATACTTCGTATGTAGGTAAGTCTTGAAACATTCTCCAGTTATTTTTTACTATAAGTAAATATACGAAAGTTGTCATTCATTAAACCCCAACCCGCACATTTTTTTTCATTATAGCTAATTGCTTACTCATTGAGTTTAGTACCTCTTTTTTTTATTGATGTCCAGTGGAAATTCTACATGAACTTCCTTCACCCCGGGGAAGGGCGAAGGGGTATGCCGGACTCCTACCGGCTAAAACCACTGGAGCGGTCATCTTCGGCACCGAAGAGGGGCTCCAGGTCCTCGTAAGATCACACTAGAGCCCCCCTTGTGATGCCACGCCTTAAGCACATCTCGTAGGGGATGAATGTAAAGCGGTCACCCCCTCGAGCGGAGGGAAGGCGATTGTAAAAAGGTCGCCCCCCAGGCGCCTCTTGGGGAGGATTGTAAAGGATCCCCCCAAGAGTTTTGTACCTATATAATGTATCAGTATGCCTAAAAACCTAACAATACTAACCCCGTCGGAAGGCCTTCCGTTTGTTTGTCCCTGTTAGATCTACGACAATAATCTCCTCATAGTCTACTCTGCTACTCATTACTTCATAAATCATAACACTAACTACTACTACCACTATTATTATAAGGAGAAACTGATGCCGATGATACGAATCCATTATAATTCCTTCTTTATCACAACAGTAAGCTGTCATCATCATCATTTCAAATTCATAAACGTCCACTGCTGGATAGAAGCCTCCCCCAAAGATTGCCACAATGACCGGTATGGGTTTGTGTTGTGTGCTGATTGGGGGGTTTTGCCATAATCGCCACGCTCGGCAGATGGGTTGGCGATCGCAGTTGTGTTATAATTGTACTCGAAGGACGCTGCTGCCCATCCTTCGACTAATCCCATAGTCGCCTTTTACGACACCCACGGGATGAGATGGGGTGGTGGTATTCTTAGCCGGGACCATACGGCTAAGCTAAGCTGTAACTAAGCGAAACTTGTTGATATACTTACACGGATTATACCATGTTTACCCAAAAACATGAGCGCAGCCGTGGCTGTTGCCTCTAAAAAGTGAAACTTATTTTGTAACAGTTGGCAGACTACGCACTGGAATCAGCGGGTGCAAGAGTGTTAGATACCGGCGACACAGTCGAGCATATGATATACGAATCTCCGGTAAGCTGGGCACTTCACACGCTTAGTGCCTGGATGTGCCGCGAGTGCCTCGGTGCCCGTGCCATGATCCGGCCCGGCACGCTGCCCGGCGAGTGCTGGGCGTTCAAGGGATCTAGGGGAGAGGCCACAATACGGTTACTTGGTACAGTCAAGATAACGGGCATTAGTATTGAACATATACCACCACATATATCGCCCACCAGGTAATAGTTTTCGCCTTGTTAACGTAGGTATTTACTAATACTTTAATTGAACTAGTTTTTTATTGTTAGGAGATGGTCAGATATGATACATCATGATCAGCATCATTTACGATTAAACTTCAAACATGACTTATATCAAACTTGAATTTGGTCTGGTACAAGATAACTTGTGGCAGAACCTATCTTGTAGCTGTAGAAATTAAATCCAAATCATGGTATGGAACTATCAATGTATTAATCTGATATTCGTAGGGAAATATCATCAGCACCACGTTTGTTCCAAGTCGAGGGGTTGGAAAGTCGCTTCGATTCGTTTCCGCATGACTACGGCAGCTTTGAGTATGACAAAGATGGAAAGCCTATCCAGTACTTCGAAGTTCTGTATCCGACTAATAAGGGACACAATATAGTAAGGATACGAGTGTTGACGAATTGGGGACACCCTGTGTACACGTGTGTGTACCGCGTCAGAGTGCATGGTGACCTAGTGAATAGTCCGCAATCGCGAAATGTAGGTGACGACGGTGATATGCGTATTGATAATGAGTAATATACGCTCTCTTCGTCTGGCAGTTTTTATTCACTGTGGGTTTGTAATATATTTAGATATTTACTATGTCGGAGATTTAATAAAAAGCGGCTTGCCTAACTTATGTTTAACATAACTGTCGCAGAAATAATAGCTTCATTCATAGGATTTTTTGTATTTAATACGTATACAAAACAAGTATTTAGGCGTATTCATTAGGGCATAATTATAGCGACCGATAATAATACACGTGACCTGGTAAATATATTTTATTAGATAAATATTGCTTCATAATCAATGTGAATAAAATTAATTTATGGTACGTAGGTATTTTCTTTATTTTCGATTTCTGATGATCCGTATTCATTTAATATTAAAACAATAATTAAGTTTTTATAAGCATGCGTGAATTGAGTAGCTTAAGCTTGTTTCAGCATCTATTAAAATTAATACCTAACAGCTTCCTGGGTTCTTCTATCAATACTAAAATGAACCTCAATAATTTTATTGGTGTATAATAAAGCAGAATACAGAAGCCGAAATATCTATTATTGGTAGAGTTAATCGGGACAAGAGAACGCACTTATTTTTCTATGAAAAAAAATCTATTGTCTCAACGAACTATAAACAATTAGATACACATTATACACACTTCCCACTACCCACATACCTTCACACTCACACAATTTTCTTTCTAGTTCGGAAATGTTTGTGTCATGTTCTTATTTTCATTTATTAATGAGTTACACTCGGAATGTATAACACTTGGTTTTAATCCATCCATATCGCTAGGGGATCGGAACTGTCCCTCTTAAACACAGGTTACTTAGTAGCCTATCTACGAGGACAGTAGGTACTCTACCCATTAACTAGACTAAATAAGTATATTGTAAGCCTGTGCTAATCCTTTCCATGTTATCTCGTCCAAATTTAACAAATAAACTTATAAACTTATAAAGATACGAGAGTTGATTTTATATTAAGTTAATAGAGAATTTCATGCATTATCAATATTTAAGTAAATTTAGGTTCAAGGTTAGATTAAATTTTTTCCTACATATGTTTAAAGCAAAATGATCCGAACGCGTACTCTTGTCCCGTCGCACGGTTAAAATTACGCAAGTCTTAGGGTAAAATTACAAGGACGGGGTAAACGTACAAATTACAATTCTATAACTGATTACACCTATATCTTATCTTATTGTATGACCGAGCAGTAAAACATTTTCTTGTAATTGGCACATTTCTTAGTTCAACATGTAAATATCTATGATATAAAATCATCATACTGTATCTAAAAGGGTTAAAAAGATTTGGACACTTTCTGAGACTGCCAACATAGTTTCGGTTTTGAATCCGGAACATGTTTATTAAAAAAATTATCTCTCTACTTATATGATACTAGCTGGGACCCGCGGTTTCACCCGCGTTTAATTTAATAGAAATTTAGAGTACTTTGACATAGACACTTGACATAGAATATATATATTGGATTTCAAGGGTTTTAATTTTTACGCGGAACCCTAATTATTTTTCTAAAATAAAAGCAGCCTAAGTTATTCCTTATAACATTAGCTATCGGCCAGTGAAGGTCGCGTCAAAATAGGTCCAGCCGTTTCAGAGATAACCCGGAACAAACAGACAGACAGACGGACAGACAGACAGACGGACAGACAGACAGACGGACAGACAGACAGACAGACAAAAAAATTAAAAATAGTGTTTTTGTTATATGTAACGTACATACTTTCATATGCATTTAGTAAAAAGCTGTTATTTTTACATTACAAACAGACACTTCAATTTCATTTATTTGTATAGATTATAAAAAAAAAGGTATAGTTATACTCTTCTATGTCGGAAACCTTCATCTGTGTGCCAAAAACAACTGGATAAAGTTTCAACTATATTGGATACATTGTATAGGAGCGAATAGAGGACAAACAATCATAGAAATATTATTTTTATATATATAGAAAAGAATTTATTACGTAAGTAAGTTACGTGTTATAAACGAGGCTATTTCTTGACTATACAAAATCCTCACGAATGGAGTGGCCGGCGCGGCTAGTAGGTATAGAATATATTTAGTTCGAGATTTAATCGTTTCCTGTTATTAAGAAAATTATTTGAATTTTAGGTGTGTAGTTTTAATTGTTTATAGACTAATTATGTTACCTATTCTTATAAAAAATAATTATTTAGGATTTATTGATTAATTGAAATATATTTTTCTGATGAACAACCTATGATTTTTATTAAACTAAGTAATGTATATATCGTATTATATATATCTTCTTTATCGCTGCCTATGATTTTTATTCAACCTTATTATGATGCTTACTAACTTTACTAAGGGATTTTTTCAATGAAAATAGCAAGCGGAGTATTTTTTTTTAACTCTATAACATTGGAGCGAATGCCAGGTGCCCGCCCGGTTATATCTATTGTATGTTGCACAAAACGAGAGAAAGGCAAAACCAAGCGTAGATGTTAATCTGGGTGTCCGGCAGCCGAATGCTATAAAATGCATGTATTGTTGCTGGACAATGCGACAAAACACATAAATTAAAATGAGCAAAGTGATCATGAGCCCCCGCAGTGCGCTCGCTAATGGGTTGACCGAGCCAGCTCCGTTCTTTGTAACAAAGTATCGGCACTGCACCGAATGCATTGTGGACGAACAGTTTATTTAATTTATTGTAGCAAAGGATAGTATCTATGTATTAAATTTTAAAGGAAAGGCGAAGGGGCATGCCGTTCTCCTACCAGCTAGGGCGGTCATCTTCGGCACCTAAGAGTGGCTCCAGGTCCTCTTATGATCACACTAGGTTTGCACGGTTTAAATTTAGAATAATTTCACGTTTTTTAGGGTTCCGAACGTCCAAAGGAAAAAACGGTGAAACCCTTATAGGATCACTCATGCGTCTGTCTGTCTGTCTGGCCGTCTGTCACAGCCAATTTGCTCCGAATCAACTAGACCGATTAAGTTTAAATTAAGTACACATATGGATTTCTGCAACCGAAACACGGACGTGTAACGTAAATAAATGAATTTTGAAGATGGGAAAAGAAAATTAAAGAATAAAGTTTTTCAAACTGTACCATGTCACCTATGAAATGGAAGGGCTTGTTGTGACATTATATATTTTTGAAGTTATTTAAGAAAATAGACAAGAATTGATTGATTGTTTCATATTACGGATGAAATTAAGTGTAGAATGGAAGCCGGTGCGCTAATAGTTCTTGCATTACTAGACTTTAGTAATGCTTTTAACACTTGATTTTGATATTCTAATTGGTACTTATACTGTGCTCTCTAAACGTTTATTCAACGGCAATAGATTGGTTTAGTAGTTACCTGTTTGGCCGTCGGTAACGTGTTGACCTCACCTATTTGTCATGGTGTAGTACATCTACTGGTGTACCAGGGTAACACAGGGTCTTATCTCCGTTACTCTTCGCAACATTTACGAATTATTTCTCCAGACAGCATCTTTCTTCCTACCACCTGTATATGGACGATTACAGTCAAGCTCTGCTGAAAAAACCTGGAAGAGGGTATCATTGCTAAAAATGTTGAACTGGACCAAATATGCGCAAGGAGTAGAGCACACGGGATTGAGGTCAACCCGGTGAAGACCCAGGTGACTTTTGTATGGAGGTCAAGGATGATCTAGAGTTGATTGGTTGGTCTCGACTTCCTCAACTTCTTTGTGAGGGTACCATAATTATGTAAGTGATAGGGTCAAAAACATGGGGATATATAATATTGATGAAATCTTTTCTAAGAGTCCGCAATTACAGGACTTAGTCATAAAATATTGTGCTTCAGCCGGAGGCTTGAGAAGGTTACGAGCCTTCCTCCCGATTGACATTAAATCTGCGCTTGTACATATCTACTCCTTCTGTATCTGAACTTTTGCATCAGATTCATATTTGGCTTATGCAAATATGATCTTACCTGAGGATTTCGTAATAAGCTCAAATGGATTCCGACACGGAATACTCATACTTTCTCTATTATATCGTGTTCTGTTCAATCTATCTCCCCCCCACCCCAATTTTTTAACCTCAAACTTACATCCAATGGGGTGCTAGATCTTAGATCTAGATCTTAAATATTTGTATGATCTGCAGGTTCTTGCGCGAAACCTCCTAAACTGTATGGGTTGCCGAAAATTCACAAAGACAATGTTCCACTGCGACCCATAGTAAGCCAGATTGATACACCAACTTACAAACTGGCACAACATCTAGCGAAGATACTCTCTCAACTTCGTGGAAAGACTAACACATATGTGAAGGATTCCTATCACTTTGTCAGCCATATAAAAGACCTTGAACTAGCTGAAAGTGAAGTGATGGTCTGTTTTGATGTGCAGTCCTTATTCACCAACTTACCAGTAAAGGACTGCATGGATGTTGTTAAGAAACGGTTAAGTGAGCATGACATGCCTCTTCAATATGCAGAGTTACTGGAACACTGCCTTACCAATGGCTACCTTTTGTGGGACAATGAGTTTTACCTGCAAACTGACGGTGTGGCCATGGGTTCACCGGTCTCTCCTGTAGTCGCCGATATTTTCATGGAGGACTTTGAGGAGAGAGCACTGATGACAGCCCCGACTATACCGAAGATGTTCAAACGGTACGTAGATGACACTTTTACCATCTTGCCTCACAATAGGGTGACTGCATTTTTAAAACACCTAAATTCAATACATGGTAAAATTCAGTTTACTATGGAATTGGAGGATGATAAATCCTTAGCCTTCCTTGACATACTTCTCATCCATAATCCTGATCATTCTGTTAGTCACACCGTGTATAGAAAGCCTACCCATACAGACAGATACCTTAACGGTGAATCTCACTACCATCCTTGTCAGTTAGCTACCGTGGCTAAATCTTTGTTACAGAGAGCACACGGCATCTGCGACCCCGACCATCTGGCAGGGGAACTTCACCATGTGAAGGAAGTTCTCCAGCGTAACAATTTGAGAGCACCACATCCCCGTCGCAGAAGCCGCCCGAAACCCACCACGGTTGATCGACGACCCGCTGTTTTACCATATATTAAGGGAGTCACGGACAGAATTGGTCATATCTTGAAGCGTGCTTCAATTAAAACCTACTTCAAGCCGCATAAGAAGATCAGCCAACTTCTCAAACCAGTGAAATGTCACATACCTTTACAAGATGCCCCTGCATTTTACACGGACACGACCTTTACCCCCTTACCTTTACCCCATTACCTTTAGACCCCTGTCTACAAGATTGACTGTGAGTGTGGGTTGTCATACATAGGGCAAACAAAGCGTAGTATAGCCACCAGGTTAAAAGAACACATAGCTGACGTCAAGCATAGACGCTCCACAAAGTCTGCAGTGTGCGAACATGCCTTAGATAAACCCAACCATTTTCTTCGTTTCGATCAACCTCAAGTCCTCGCGAAAGAGAACCGATATGTACCAAGAATGTTTCGTGAGGCTATTGAAATTAAAAAAACATCCTAATTTTAATAGAGAAGATGGCTGGCAGGTACCACCAGTTTGGAATCCTGTTATTAAAATAATAAAGTCCCAAACTAAATACCACACTGAAAAACATCAAGACACTGTGAGTGATTACTGCGTGCATCGAAATAATTTTTGATTATAATTGTACGGTAGATAAAATAAAATAACTTTTTAAAATCTGTAACGACGCCTGTCACCTTAGTCATCCTGCGACCACGAACCCTGCAAAGTGTTCGAAACGTCAGGAAAAACAAAAACCTAAAATATACGCGATAGAATCCGTTTAAAAGTGTTTTATTTATAACACTGTATTTATCTTTATCATCACTGTAGCTAGCAAAAGTGAACAGCTATAAGTCGACTCTTAAAATAATAAACGTTCTTTATTAATATTGTTTTGAAACACTGCTCTGTGTGGTTTCTTGCAAGGCATAGACTGCTCATGTCCACCCACGTCGTAAAAGGCGACTAACCCTTGATATCGAGAGGATAGGCAGCATCGTCCTCCCGTGTGTAATAACAACATGATACGATCAGCAATCCACTTGCCAAGCGTGGTGATTCTAGCAATATCCACTAAGACGCTCATTGGCACATGTTGAGCAGTGGACGTTTACGGGCTGATGTGTGCCCTACCTTTTGCATCACACCGACATGATTATAACGTTACCTTCACATTCTAACACAGACAAGCATGAAATCGATATCTTTAAAGGTAATAACGAACGTGGTACTTACATTAGGGACACAATTAGGTCGGTGCTGAAGAGCCGATTCTTTTCTTTAGTTGCCTCAACGTGTTTCCTTTTCCCTGACAAATAGATTGGAGTCGTAAAGGGTGAAAGCACCTCTCCATGAAATTTATCCTTTTCTACCAACGCCTACTTGTACTACTCAATATTAATGATGTGGCCTTAGTTCAGCCGTCTCTGGCAGTCTACTTGACATGTATTAATGAACAGTATTTGTGTCCAGATTCCTTCGCCTGGTCACCCGGCTAGGTAGACGTAAAAAGTTAACAATTGAGTAATGTCGCATTATCGTACGGTTAGTTCAGTATCCCGCAGAGCTGCCCACATTTTTGTCGATACTTAACTGATATTGAATTTTGCTCGACCATGCTTAAATGTTTTTATTTTAATTTTTTAAATCAATTATTAGAGAAGCACGTAGGTGTTTTGGAATTTTAAAACTACTCGATATATACATATGTTACAGTGAAGTTCGATATTAGTGAATGAATTTGAAAATATCTTTATTTTTAGCAAGTTGAACGACGAAACACTTTCCCTTGTCAGTAAATATAAATGAAGCCAATATTTTATATTAACTATAACGCCGAAACAAACTTAAAGGTTTCTGTTTTACAGTCCAGATATATTTAGATGATGATGATGATTCTTCCTGTTTTTTATAATTAGGGATTTTAATACAAACGTAGGTACACGCCAGTCCCATCGTACACTGTACATTAAGATTACAAATTATTTAAAACATAGTGTTGTAAACTTCAATAAATAAATAAATATAGAAATAATTTGACTAAACATCTCTCGTCTTATTTATGTAGGGCAACATCTGATATGGCCTTTTGAAGTTCTGGAATTTTATTAAATCAATTTATTAGCGAAGCACGTAGGTGTTCTGCACGTATGTTACAGTGAATATCTGATATTCGTAAATGTCAATACGCACTGGTGTAATTATGTCGACAATCACCAATTTCAATGGTGTTGGTCTTAAATTGTTTAATTAATCTCTTACAATAAAATGTTGACATATTAATAAATAATAATATTAATGATTCAGTGAATCTTAGATATACCAAGAGATTCACAAAATAATTACGTGAATGTAAACATACTTCGGTATGAGAGAGAAGGTCGCCATAGAACAACAATGATGATTTCAAAATCAGTTTGCTTCAGTAATAACTCTGATGGCAGCGACTACAGTGACCAGTGAGGCTGCCAGCCAGTCAGGTGTCAATTCCAACAAGGAACTATAACGCATCTATCCCTTTACCCTCTTAACCCCGTATTTAGGGCCTGCCTTCTACTTTAACCAGATACACTTTAATATCAGGATTTTGGAACGGCCATTACCTATTCTGTTATTTCACTAGCGTTGACAGTGTTTCGGTTTTTGACTATCTGTCACGATGGCCATAGCAATTTATATCTCAGCAGAGGTTTCAAGATACGGAAGTCTCGCATTTTACGAAGGGCCGAAGACACCTGCCTTTAAGACATCAGTTGCGCGCTCACATTTCATCAAAGAAACTGTTCGCAAAACTTCCACCTAACAATTTGTATCTGTTTGTTTCCCGAATAAACTAAATTATATATGAAATAAAAGACTATGCCACATATTAAGTTTCATTTATTCATACATCATTTTTACCCACACCTCCCTAAAGATGATACACGGTTAAAGATATAACAATTTATATCCAGACAGTTATCTCTGTAGTTATTTATATATTGATTGTTATAATTCTTCTACCATTATATAAAATTATGTAAGATCGGCCTTGTAGCGCGGGCACGTAGAGGTTCGTCGTCCGGCGACTTACAACAACTAACAAACATCTTTGTAATGTATATCAGACATAACTTTTTTACTTGTACCAGTATTCTTCTCAGCCACAATAAACGTTTTAATCCAGGACAAGCTATAAATCTTTGGAAATTTCAGTGACAATATTCACTTCAGACTAATTGGGGACAGAAGGATAAAGGGTGCATTGTGCGAGCCGCCAAAATATTTGATAATATTAATAAATATTTCTGGTCTATCGCTCGTGAAAGGCTTGAACTTGTAAAGGATTGACGGCAATAGTTAGACGGTTAAACCCATTGGAGCATTCTGCGAGCTTCCGCTGCGTGTGGCACAAGTGAAGGGGAGATGGCGGAAAATCCTTGCTAAACAGCTATATTGCGGCGAGGATTTAAGGCGTGTATAAGTAGTTAAAAAATTTCGTATTATATGAAAATATTATAAATAAAGTGTGTAATCTTAATTAAAATTGATAACAAAACGAAACATACGCGATTTAATCCGTTTAAAATTGTTTTATTATAGTGTGTAATAATCGCAAAAACCTAAGTCATTACTATAAACAAAAAGAAAACTGTACTATTGAACATTCCTAGAAAATTTACGAAATAATACTATACAAAACACTACTTAATAGATAAACTAGCAGGCTTAATTATTAAGGATAAAAGGAACCCACATGGCCCCATATGGGTTTCAAGGAAACTCACTTTCATATTTCATTTAAACCAGGTTTGCAGTTATCAATACCGAGAATTTTTAAGACGATGTAACAAACTAATATGCATCATGCCGTTTGTTTGGCGTGTGGTGCTGGCTGCGAAAAGCACCAACCCACATCATCCCGTGGGTGTCGTAAAAGGCAACTATGGGATTAATCGGAGGATGGGCAGCAGGGTCCTTCGAGAGCATTAAAACTCAACTGCGATAGCCAACCCGCCTGAGCCAATGAGCATATAAGACCCAGACCGGTCGTAGTGGCGATGTTTGGGGGAGGCTTGTGTCCAGCAGTGGACTTTATTCGGCTGATACGAGACAACGTGACTTCTACGCTTTTATCAGTACGTATTCCCTTCTATAATTTAGAGGCAGCTATACAGTTTACAGTTTGCACCAAACATCAGCTAGATGCTGTGTGCGTAGGTGTCGTCAAGGGATTCGTTTTAAATAGTCTCCGAAGGCATTGTTTGGGAGACGGGCTTTGTGCCGGCACATTAGAAATACTCTCGTGTTTGCTTCGGTGGGTCCGATCAATGTCGTCAGGAAATACGATTTTAACAGCGAAAACATCGGAATTACAAGTCATCGCGACACACTCTGTTGCCTCCAGGCAAAAGGGTTTGTTGTCCTACCATTACGTATCGTCTAAGTTTGTTTTATCCAAACAATGATACATAAAGCCCATTTCTAAGGGGCTGCTTTGTCAGTAGAAAATGTTCTTTATTTTATTTGTGTTGTAACGTTTTGAATGGGCTTGAATGTTATGTACACATACGTTTAGTTACAAGTGTTTTATCTACGAAACATAAAAATATATTAAAAGTTTTTTATTAAATACAATTCGTATTGATGCCTATAGAATTATAGATGGTATTCGGAAAAAATATCTTATGGAATCTAGAACGAAATGATTCATAATTTTTGGGTGGTTTGAGTTTAGACGATCAAATTGGGTTGCCCACTCGCTAACATAAAAAGTCCTGCAAATAAAAGCAATGAAGAGTTATAACTGATTATGTGAAGGGCGAAGGGTTCGCGGCAGGTATGTCCGTATGGCGCGATCAGCCCTTCATAATTTAGAAAAAGAGCCATTTATTAAACTAGAGCCCTTAGTAATTATTGGGACTCCATTTCGACATATTCGCTATTGCTACCTGCCGGCAATTTGCCATTCGGCCCATTGTTTGGCGGTGTGGCGCCCAAAAGGGTTCTAATTTTAAATGCAGCGTGTAACCATTCCGGCTTTATTCGTAAATTTCTCTTTCGCGCTGGTTAGTTCGCTGGACGCAATATGGCGCGGTTTTTTGTCGCAAGCAAGGGTGAGCAATTAACTGGATACAACATTGGCTTTGTTCGGTTTTTGCGGTTGATTGATAATGGAACGTGTGTACACACTGACGTCTTATTAATAATGTTTTCAATTAAACTCAAAGTTGAACGGGTGAACAAAATGTTTTTTATGAGACATTTGCTAGTCGCTTATTTTGTAGTTAAAACTTTATCAGAAAATAATATATCGTCGGGGATAGTTCAATATTACGTAAGTAGCCTTGGTATTTACCTCGGTATTTACCGCGTAAGTGACGAATGTAGCCAAATTGAGATTGGGCGCCAGTGCACTGTAAATGCTGATATAAGGAGTATATACTGCTCCTGAAAAAAATGATTTGACACGCAGTATATTTACCAATGCTACTTACGCGCTATTGAATTATCCCCGTCGATATGGGAAACATTTATGCTATACACACAATATGGCAGCATGTTAAATTTATTTCGTCCTCACTTAGAGATCGCATTGTGTTACGATGGTAAAATTACACGGTAGAGTCCTGATAGTGTAAACATTGGCGCGGCGTCCATCTCGCCAGTTTGTCCACAAACAAGGATCGAATGAATATAGACAAGCGTGTTTGCGGTCGCGGATCGCGTTACAACAACAAATACCTACACAGTTTACTTATTACTGTTACATATATCGATGATCTGCGATCAAATGTCGGCATATCGCCCCCGCCTCGTAATGCCATGCAGTTGCCATGACTACGTTGCACTCACCCCAACACACATTACACACGAGAGACCATAAAAAAACAGAAAAGCGGAGAACAGAAAACTAAGTCGACTTCACCCCGGTTCCTGTCGGATCGAACGTCCGAGTGTTCCCTTCTTTCAAACATAATTTATGGTTTCGGGGAAATAAACATAAAAAATAGAAAAGGAAAAACGACAGCACGCACGATAAAAAAGCTCGTCGTAAAAGTGCGAGGGGAGCGGGGCGGCGCCCAGTCGCCGGGCCGGTCGCGGGCGGCAACCCTTCCGCTGCCCGCCCTCCGCCCGGCCCTCATACCCACCGCATTAAAGGGTTACGACGACATACCCTCGTCACCGTTGCTATGTATGTACTTAGCTATTGATGTGAGCGTCCGTACTATTAGTTCACATAGTCAATGCTTTCGAATAGTGAAGGTTTGTGGAAGCGAATATCTGAAACTATACTTTTTTTAGTTCGTGAAGCAATTACGACTGAACTATTACTACTTAAACGAAAAAGTATTTGAAATTGCTGTCCAAATTGTTTGGCATTGTTGTGGCGAGCGCGATGATGGCGTTGCAAACGTCCCGCGAAACGACAGTTTGATGTAAATGCGCTCCCCGGGCAATGGTGCAACCCACGCCGGTTTAGTGTTGCAAAATGCCCTTGATTTTCCGGGACTTGTAGGGATCATACGAGAAAAACATGGCAAGGATAACAGAGTAAACAGGTTGTATATAACTGTAGAAGAAAGTAACCAAATATGGAATATTATCCCTAACATAGAATACCAAATGTTGCTGCGGCAGGAGTGTTTCTATTTGTCGGTGATAGAAATTTTCTCAAGCTTCGTAATTATAATTTTGTCATTTTCAATTATTAGGAAATATTACTGTGATCATATGTTAGGCATGATGTATTAATGTTTGCTTAATATTTTCGGGCGTTTTATTGCATGTGTATTGTTAAAATACGAAGACAAGTTTGAATCGTTCTGTAAATCCAAATGTAGACAGCCCCTGGAGGCCTCAATATGGAGTATTCTTATTAGACTCTAAGGATTAAGACGAAGTCCTTTATGGTACAGTGAACCTAATGCCATAAAAGGACAAAACGCTGCATCCTCTGCAGATGCAGAGTGTATGTTCTAGCAACGAAGATACTCAGGGAGAAATATTGGTCAAATGTTTGTGTCTTATATGTGATCCCCAGAGCCCAGAGCACATAATAACTGCGCTGGTCCAGAGTTCGACAGTTTAATTTGTGTTTTGCCAAAGTCCCTTGATCTCATACAAAGTAAAGACTTTTAAATATATGAATTTATATTCAGCCATCTATTCCACAAATAGCTGACTTTTTGTTATTTTGATTAATGCGCCATTATGTAATATTAAAAACATTTTCATGAAGATATAATGGTGCTTCTAGAATACCGCAGAATACTAATTACTCATTGTATTTGACAAGGAGCGAATGCTGAGAGAGGATTCCTATCTATTATTTTTCAGCCAGGCATCCTGGATTTCATAAGAAATTCTCCATGTAAGTACCCACGTCTAAATAATCCAGTGTGCAGAACTTCAAACTTTGGCATCTGTTTACTCATCTTGATCCTGCAACATAGTATATTATGACAAGGGCGCGGGAGGCTGTTGGTCGCGGCGACCGTTCGTCTCGACAGCCACCCCTTGCGACCTGCCCTGCATCACCCACACACTACGCAACACACACAGAAGTTAGAGAAGGTCCACTTACTGACAACTTTCTGCAAAATGCTATAATTTAAAAACATACAGTTGTACATTAAATAGAACAGTTACAGCTTTCTCAATTTTGTACCAGTATATGGCAGTTGTCTTGTTAATGGAGACGCGAAACTTGGTGCGGTGGGAGTTAGCAAAAGACATAAAGCCCAGTGCTGTGGTTTGTAAGGCCAATAACCAGTAGTAAATTGTGCTCGGTACTGATCACACGGAACGCAGCACACACACGCAGCGCATCACACACACGCAGCGCATCACACACACGCAGTGCATCACAATGTTGCTACTTTACGCTGTATTTTGTAACGTTCGCCGGTCGCCCCAGCCGATTGTCGAGCTGCTGCAACAATTGGCAGCAGCTAGGCTACACCAGAAAAAAAACACTTAAATCATTAAAAAATATATACTATTTTTACTTAAATACTGGAATCTGTAATTTTCATCTCAAACGTCTTATAAAAAATTACCCAGCCTTGAGTTTCTTTAAGAATTGCTGCTCAGGGGCTCTAATAATGCTCGCTGTTGTTTCAATGTGACCCGTAGAAATAACTGTTAAGAAATGATTGCAAAAAAATAACTCTATTCTAACCCGAAATGAGGAGATCCGTAGAAGAACAAAAATGTTATTTCAACAACTTTTTGCTGATGGTATTAGTAAGCTGAAGTAACAATGAGTGAGAAATATTTATCGTAAAACTAATGGCAAAAAGGTACTCATATGGAGATCACGCACCGGAAAACAGCATGGGACGACCTCCAACGAGATGGACAGGTGACCTGGTGAGGGTCGCTGGGAGTCCTTGGATGCAGGCGGCAAAGATTTAAATCATTAGATAGGCCCTTATGAACAACATCCGTGGCATTTTATTTAGACGTGTGCGTATATTTATCACACAAGTTTACCGTAAAACTATAGTCAATAGCTTATTATACGCAAGACCCTGTGTCGATGACTTGTGATGTCACGCATAATAATTTCCGCACTGTGTCGATAAATTTAACACGTGTAGTTCGGACAATGGATTATCGTTCTATTCTTGACGAAGTACGAAACTGTCTTTGTGACTATCCTTCTCGTAAGTATTTCAAATAGTTCTTTCTCTACCGCTTTTTTCAGCGCCCGTAATGACATTAAACAAAAATGGACGTTATGAATTGTGACAGATTGGAACATTTATCTAAATATTGAAACAACACGCATATTCATTAAATTACAAGTGAAATGTAAAGGTACTTACTTGCTACGTGCAAGTGATGCATTTACATTTCTTGACGGCGCATGACGTCGTACATTATATTATTTTCTTATTACTGTAAGATAACGTTCCCAAACGGGTACTCGATCGCGTCTGAAGTCAAATGCACTCGTGCACTCGTTTGAGTGATGACCTATTTTGAACGTTACAATGTATATGCCTATCTTAAGATTTAAATCTTTGGCGGGCGGCATAGAAGCGGTCGTTGTGGAAATCTATAAGGGAGACCTTTATTGAACAATGAACGTCCTTCGGCTGATATGCCGATGATTCCAAGTTAAGCTACAAAACTTTTCAAAATGACAATATCTCACTTTCGCTTGACGTAGTAAAAAAACCAGTTCCGTTTTCAAATTACTGTTGTTATATATTGTAAGCCCTTCACAAAGCTGATTGGACGCCTCAATTATTTACTCTACTACTGATTAAAATATATTATAATAATATTAGCCTGTATCTATCCCACGGAATATAACACCACTCTATCTCCTCCCGTGGATGTCTAAAAGCCGACTAGGAACCGAAAGGGACTCTCAACCAGAGCAGCGTCCCTTTTGTGGAACAGCAGCTATTGCCCAGCTACAGCCTGCCAAGCGTGGTGAGAACGGGCAAATTCCCCTCAAATGACGACACAATTAGGGAAGTCTGTGGGGGAGGCCTTTGTATAGTAGTGGAGTTCTATGGCCGATCCCACAGAAGGGCAAAGGACTCTTCTAATAAAAAGAAGGTCATTCCTTCTTCTTCTTCTTCATTCGATCACTGTGCTACGCTAGCTCACTGCGTGTAGATTTCAGACCAATTGATCCAGGTATCCTAAAAAGGTTTTCCTTCATCGTTAAAGTCAGTGGTGCCTTGGATTAACTAATTTAGTACCAATATTATTAATTGGGACAAGCCCGTCACACATTCCCAACCACTGCAACTCCTGTAAGCCAGGATCCACAATGGCGACCATCGAAAAGAACACCGACCAATGAAGGTCGCTGTGTCCCAGAGAAATTAAGAACTGTCCTGGACCCGCAACGAAATTAATCAGAAAAGAAAATGGAGGAGTAGGAAAGAATATACGTTCCACTTCCCTCCGTAGCAAGCAGGAGACAGAGAAAATACTATAGGCCATAAGCACAATAATTGGAAGTGTACAACTAGGATAAGCCTAGTTGCCAAGCAGGGTACAAAAATGTTTATAAACATTTAATTACGAGTCCTATGTTGTGAGCTATTGTGACTGATTCGAATAGTAGGTATGGCAAAAACGCCTGAACGCACGGAAATTCGTCCTAGTTGCAACAAGGTCTGTATAGTAAACAACTCCGATTGTAACTTGCAAGCTGTCAAACATAATATTGCATTCATCTTGCCAAAGAACACACTCTCACAGAATATGATGTGCAGGCTGTTCATATTCACAGTCCGGTGTTGAACATTTGCAGAATGGTGAGGTGACAAGCTTGAAGCTAAATAATTTACTCTTAAAGTTACCATGACCGGTGAGAAAGTACCTATATATGTAACATGTTGAAAAAGTCACATTGGTACTTGTCAGGTTTCGAACCCGCAATCTATTGCATAAGAAGCGAGTCAGTAAACCTCCCGGCTACTACAAATTGTTTTCGTGCAAACATTGCTACAGAAGCTAAACGACGCTTTTTGGTTTTTGTCTATATGTTATTTTTTGTGGGTTTTGGACCTTAGTGGAGCTTCTGTCCTTTCTATTCGTTTTTACACACTAAACAACCGCACACAAATACCTAGTTAAGTTTCCACTTTGTTTTGTAGACGATAGGAATTAGATGTAACACATTATAGGATTAAAGTTATGTAAGTAAAATGAAAGAATATTATAGTTTAGAATTGTCTGCTAAAATATCTGTATAAACAAGTTTGACTGACAAATATTACACCAAGAGCATAATGACGTCTTCAGCTTTAACCTATCCCTTTTTAGATGCTTAGTAGGTGTATTAGACTAATCATGATATTATATGTATGAGTAGATTCCGTGTGGTGTCCGGTTTAAGAGTATAGCACTACTCCATCTCCACCAGTGGATGTCGTATAGGACGACAAAACTAGAGAGATGGGCAGCAGCGTCCTTTTTGTAGAATAGCAGCAATACTGCGCTCACAAACGAGCCTACCAAGCGTGGCGAGTACCTACTGGCAAATTACCCCCAGAATTACGGTACAATTGTGGAAGTCTATGGGCGAGGCTGTTATTCAGCAGTAGACGTCTTTTGGCCGATATTATAATATTATATAACGTAACACTATGGACAATATTACAAAATCTCTTTTTGGCTGATTATATAATGTATGAGAAGAAAGCATTGGCATAAGTTGGCAACGCTTTTATACCAAGAAGGGCTATAGTTAAGGATATTCCTTAATAAGTAGTTTCATATAATTATTGATATCATTCCTTAAAGTCCCTTCACTGTGCCGTGTGGCCGTCTTCTTGTTTTTCCTTTTCCATCATTCTATTGAACACTGATACGCACTGCTACGCTGCTTTTTCAATCTTATTTATTGGCTATATGTTTGACCCGAAGGAAAACTCACATCATGTTAATTTCCTGTCCGAGTCCGTTCACATACTATTTTTCGGACTCTGTCAACCGATCAATACGGACATTAAAAATATTAATAACATAATCCAATAATATGTATATATATATATGTTACGCCTTTCGCGTAGCTCTATGTATGTTATGTCTATGTAATTATTTGCAAAAATACTTTCACCATATAGCAGGTAATAAAAAAGGTCGAGCATAGTGGACACCTAAGTAATCACTGTCACGAGCATACATGTATGTTTTTGTCGTTAGAGGCCGGTATTAATAACGACCGCTTATATGCGAAGGGTCCAGCTAGTTCCCGGGCCACTACACTTATTTAAATTCCCGTTTTTATACTAAATTTACATTACATTCCTTGCCCGCCAAGATGTCAAGGTACAACGGGGAGACGATGTCATGTCCCTTCTTGTGTTGTAAATTGAGGGTCACACAAAAACCGTTGCGCCCTTACCGAGCCCATAACGTCCAGCCGTCCGTCCACGATCACGTGAATAAGTACGGCTCCATTTATTTTTTATATCTTTTGATGTCCGCTCGATACATTAACAATTCGCATTTTTTATCTAGAATGCAGTGAACGCGGTAACCGGTGTACTGTATAGTTTAAATTTTTGTGAAAAAATGTTAAATTACGAGGGGACGATTATAAACACATGCGCGAGCGCGTCAAATCTTCAGCCGGCGCGCGCTCTACGTCAGGGATGTATTATGGCTTTTTTAAACCAACGCAACGGTAGTACTGGGGAAGGGCATTTTTTAAAAATAAAATTTTGTTTTTAAGTAAAAAACGTGTCCCCGCAGTCGAATCCAATTGTTGCGTGTCGGATGAGCACGAGTTTGATTTTATGTGTGGAAGGCATTTTTTATGGCGTGGTGTGTGCCACGCGGTGAGAGTCGACGAGACGACGCGGGGTGGAGTGATAGATAGGCATCGTCTTGGTACCGACACGCGTCTGCACGCACAAACCCTTTAGCTGCGTATTTTTATGTCACTCTGCTAGCCGCGGGCGTGATTACCATTGTACTAACACATTCAAACACAATTTTTGTTGTCTCTTGTGTATATTTACTTAAAGTCTTTATGTCACAACGTTTCTAAATGATATGTCAAATAATTGGGTTTGATACAAAGTTCACTTTATTCTTTACTATTTTGCTATCAACCAACTTAAGTATCTAACGTTATTAATTTAATATAAACTTCAGGTTTACGTTTATATCAAGGACACAGTTAAGGTACAGCGAGGGCCAGAAACAAATCATTTTCTTATGGAAAGACTTACACTAATCACTTTCGTTGTCAATCACAAATTGTCACTTATTGCAGATACATTTTCATATCGCAATTGATTTCTTCGGAATAAAATTTTCTACGAAGTTATTGTTGCATTTTTTCTTCCCATGATATGATCTACAGACGATGCCTAGATATTTCGTTGTAGCTATATTTTTCGCCTCTGCGATGGAATGAAGTTGATAATTAATAGTATCGATATATGTAGAGCTTTATGATAATTATTGTTATATATATCGGAAAAGAGGGAACATGATTATTTTTAAAATGCGCAGAACCGCTGACCTCGTACTGGTCATCGGTTCTGCTAATATTAAATTCATCCATAAGGGAATGGTATCTATAAAACAGTTAGCAAACAAGTCAGCCTAGGTGTTCAAATGATTTATTTTCTAACGAACTAATGGCACGAAGAAAAAAATAAAATTATAAATGACTAGAACAATTAACTGCTAATTAATTAATCTAAGTTACAGGGGTTTTGCTTACGACCTTTCCAACTCGATGATCAGGAGCAAAGTGGGCGAGTTGGCTAGCTATTCCAAGCGGGTGCAATTTTATAAACGTCATTGTACCCGCGTAGAATTCACAACAAACTGATCTACTTACAAGCTGATAAATAAACTATCTCTATCTCTTCTTACAAGACAATGAAACTGTTACAGATAATTAACACTTATTATAAATAGAATTAAGATTAAATTACAAACAATCACAGAGCTGAAAGTTTTAAATAAATCAAAATATGAACTTACTTTTTATTCTCACTATTCAAAACAATCACTTGATAGTCAAACAAAACTAATTTAATAGCATGGTTTAAGAACGGCAAAGCTAATACATAGATAGGCTTTTTAGATAAATTCGCAATGATTTAAGATTAGAGTTTACATTAAATAGTTTAATATTAAAATAAATTAGACGCTGTTTATATTTCCGACTGATGTAAGCGCTGCGGCGACATATATATTAGCTGAATGATAAACAGAGGTCGCGAAATAATAAAAATGTCTATAATTTTTTTTTATTACTTTACGAACCATGTACGAGAACACTGAATCTTATAGAAATAACCAGTCAGAAAAGTTACCGATGAAAAAATTATTTAAATTTCAAGTAAATAACTCTTTGAGAAGCTGTAGATGTACATTGAATTCATGTGTAATTTGTTTTTACAAGTAAGCGGCTATTTTAAAAGTGCGTTTCGTGCGTCGAAACGTATTTAACTAGACAACATTTTCGCTTCATGATTTATTACGACTTACGTTGCGGTCTTAATCAACAACTATGTTATAATAGACTTCGACTGGCATTTCATGGTGAAGTTCCGTCTCGTGCCACTGTTTCTAACTGGTTTAATGAGTTTACACGTGGTCGAAGCGATCTCACTAATGATTTGCGCGAAGGACGTCCTTCTACGGCGACCATTGAAGATAACGCGAGTGCTGTGCGGCTAATGATATTATGAATTGATAAGTCTATCAACAAATCTGGGAAAGTTTAAGCATTGGTATGAGTGAAGTGCAAAAAAGTCCTACACGAACATTAAGACGTCAGAAAGCTTTGTATCAGATAGATACCTCATAATTATACCGATGATAAAAACGCCATCGTTTGGATTGCTGCCGCGAAATGCTTGAAAAGTATAACGGAGGTGACACGAACGTTGTGTTTGACATCTTCACAGGTGATGAAAACTGGATAAGTATATTGTTACGAGCCCGAAATCAAAATCAACACAATCTGCCCAATGGATGTTTCCAATCGAAGATTTGCGAACAAAAGTAAAGAAGGGCAGAAGTAAAGGGAAAAATATGAATGACTCATTCTTTGGACGGACTAGTCATTTCGTTGCGCTAGAGGATAAAAGGGCTATTACAGATTGGTATTTTAGTCATTGTTTACCGGTTGTCTTGGAAAATATTCGACAGCAGCGCTTAAGAAGCAGGATCCTCCTTCATCAAGACAACGCTCCAGCTTACTATGCCACAGACAATCGAATATTGTCTAAGAGAGTTGTGGAATTAGTGAGTCGTCCTGCTTACGGTCCCGACCTGGCACCTTGCGACTTTATATTTATGCCCCAAATAAAAGATAAACACAGAGGAATTTGCTTTATGAAGCCCGAACATGCCGTGGCTGCGTTCGAAAAAAACGTAAAGAGATCCCTAAGTAAGAGTGGGCTCACTGCTTCAGTTAATGGTTCCATCGCAATTGACGGTGCTTAGAAAATAACGGAAACTACTAACACAACTACTAAACGAAAAATATTGGCAGGTTCCTGTATCATGCCGTTTTTAACTTTCGTATTCGTAAGTGTTCACGGATGTGTTTATTTTTTATAAGATTTACTACGTATTTACCTACGTATTTTATTTATTATTCTGCTAATATTCGCTAACACACTCAAAGGTTCACTGCGAGTGTACTCAAATGTGATTATGCCAATAGGGTGGAGAAGAGTATTCTCGTATGTCATATGGCATGTTGAGCAGTGAAAGGTTGTCCGATGTCCAAAAAAGCGATGCCCGCTTCAAAGAGCGGACATTGCCATAATCACAATGCTAGGCGAATGGATTGGTGATAGCAGTATATTGCGTTTAACATTCAGAAGGAAACCATCTTGATAATCACATACCAACCTTTTACTAGAGGAGAGGTAGCGGACTAGCTGTACATTGCCCGTTCGACCACACGGTCATATAATCTTATAACAATAGACACTCTAATCACCAATATATTTGATGATTTTGATAATATTCCATTACGACCATGTATTGTACGAGAAATCTATATGGTAAATAGTGGACATTTTCGCGTGTCTTCTTTTTTATCTCATTAGTTTCATCCGTTGTCGCACTGCCATTGCTTATTACGTCTTCAGATTTTATGATTATTTGGTTAGTGTTGTATCCCAAAAAATATCTCGATCTTACTCCTGTCCAACGAAAACTGATTGAAATTACTTATACTCCCAATTTAAAAATAAATCTTATAGTAGGTAGGGTAGAGGTACCTATGGAAACGTTTCATTTCTAGGTTCAGATCGGCTGAATCAGATAGAAAATGTTACTAATATTACTTTTTAGTTTTAGCGTCTAATAATTCCAATTTCATTACACCAATCTCCATACCTAAATATAGTTCTCATGTATTTGTGGGAACAACATCTATAAATTATTTGCCAGGCTGGTTACCGAGTTAAACCTTGTAGGTATATAATAAAATTTGGCGATAAAAAGCTCCCGAGTAGATCCAGCCGCGGTGGGCGACACCGAAAGAGGTGAACAAGTCACAACTACTTTTTACTCCCTTCGGAGGGAGGCCGCCCCTCCCACTCACACACGCGCTCTCTAGAGATGAAAGTTTTGTGGGGTTAACACACACGAGCGTGCAGGAGAACAACAAACGGCGTAGTTGCCTAACTCTAACTTTAATTGTGTCTTTTCAATCGATAGTTTCTTGGGAACACATCTTTCATTTAACGTTTGCCGTCTGTCCGGTGTCATGCTATCGTCTTTGACGTTGGCATTTAATTTGTAAGGTGGAATAGAGAATTTCGTAAATGATTCTTTATTGTCGGACATAGTTGTACTTGATATAGGTTCTACACTCATATTTTTGGCTGTCACGAAATATGAATTTATGACTCTGTCTTTACATTTGTTAACGATAAGAGACGAATTCTCCAGTTGTAAAGAAAATAATTAAAATTTTACTTGATTCTTCGTTTGTAAGCAAATTAAATTACAAACAAATGTTAATATTATACCATCTATTTTAATGCACCATCTTTCTGCTGCTCGTCGTCGTGATTTTACGTGACAATTGTAACATTAAACGATAAAATTAAAATTTAGTAAGTACTGAATTCATATTCATCATCACCAATATATAACTGCGATATTTTATCCATTCTTTGTCGTCACGGATTTGGTGCCTAATAAGCCATGAAATTTTCAATGAGTTGAGATATAACGGTATAAAAAAATATAAAACCATCGGATTCCGTATAGTATATAACCTATATATACTTTCTACTTTCAGTTAGATTACAGTATATTTTTGAACTCATGATATGATAAGGATTTTTACTGGTTGTAAGTCGTGCCTGTCGCGAGTTCCATAATCTAACCTTTCTGTTCTAGGTTATTTCTCAAGATGTTTCCCCGTATGATTTTAATATTCAGTAAATACTAAAAATACCAGTAGCAAATGCTACCCACACATGCATATGTATTTGTACGTGAACAAGACATAGGGGTGCCATGTGACCGCATCCCCTGCGTCCGGCCTTTCGTCCCTTGGTCCAAAAAGCGGACAATTGCATCCTCGCTCCTTGCTTTGCATAATCAATAGCACCAGCCATCATTGTAAGCTAACATGGGGTGAATTATATAAAATCTCAATCCTTACATAGATACAAAAAGTTTGGATAAAACATACAGTGCTAGTGTAGCCGTGTGAGGTAATAGCCAGCCATCATGGCGACGAATTCATTTTGTAAGATCCAGAAGTTTCCAGTTTAAATATGAGATTAGTCTCAGGATCTACACAATACAACAAATACAATTATGTTAATGTTTATAGACGATCACTCTCACATTATCGATACAAGCCTTACAGTATATAACATTTCAAAACCTAGACCCATCTTTTTTAATGCTTTATTAACATATTCTCAGTGATTGTAGTTGTTATTAGCGTCAGAAGCACGAAGTTGCCCATACACTTGACGAATTAAATGATTACATGAACAAATAAATAAAAATGATAAGCGTGACCAATGCAACATTACATATATTTAAATAATAATCGCATATTTAATGGCTTTTATGTTCTTTGTTGTTTTCTTACCTGCTTAGGTCAAACTTGTAGGTTAAAATACAAATCAATTCTCGGAAGGTGATCGGATGTAGCGATATCCTTCAAATGTAAAATAAAATAGAATTTAATTCAAGTAAGCAGACTTATTTTGTTGACAGTCAATCGTTTGCCATTAATCAGATTCAGTTGCTACCTAATTTTGTTACAAACAATGCCATATTAACTATAATCTGTATAATTTAATGAAAATAAAACATTTCATTCAGTGACCCGTTGTTTTTGTCACAATAGATTTATTTTTCAAACCCGTCAGCTTTCGATGGACTATTTAGAATTCTCTTAAAATACGGAAATCATCGGGCGGAATATTTAGTTTTGTCATCGATTACGCAAACTGTTTCAAGGGTGCGCTGCGCTACACCATTGTGAAAAAATATGAGAGCGTATATAAAAACTGATGCAGCTGTCGGGTGGCACACATGCGAATTGTAGCGAAGCCGATGTAGGGAGAAACGTCGTATGTGACGGGTCCCAGTGGAGACGTTGTGGCGTTGCAGCAGCGCGGCCGCGCGACGTCATATACGGCGACCCTCACGCATATAGCGGGAAGGGTTCCGGGCTCAATCCGCGCGCTGGGAAGGGTTCGCACGGACGCCCGCCGACGCGCAAGCGCACGCGAACTTGCAAAAAACTCTCACAATGCGTACAACATCGCTGTTTTTGTTGTTAATACAGTAGATTGTTCGTAAATTTCCTTTCTTCACAAAAAACGTAATATCATCAACTCGTTCACGCCCGGCCTTTGAAAGGGAGCTCTTTGAAGAGGGAACAGCAAAAATTGTTAAAAACTGGTAAAAAGTGGGTCAGAAAGGGGTGCTTTTGAAACTAGTAATCACTACCTCGAGTATATCGATTGCCGTTATTATATTTAAAAAAATCCTTTTTAGGATCGACAGTTGGGAATTAGGACCTTTTATTATTACAGATAAAATAATAAGTAAACTAGTTATATTTAATTGAGATATAACAATTAAACAAACTGAATACTATTGATGAATAACGGAATCTGGAGCAGACTATTGGACTCGCAAATTGGTTTTTGGATTCATGTGCGGATCAGAATTTGATTAACACTTGTATTAACTGTGAAGGAAAACATCGTGAGGAAACCTGCACATCTGAGGCCAAGCCGCACTAGGCCAGCGTGGTGGACTAAGCATATCCTTTCTCATCGTGAGAAAATACCCGTGCCCAGCGTGGGAGAGTAATGGGCTGATTATTTAATCAAAATAAAGTCCCAATCTTCATACCTCATTGATAAACATCAAGACACTGTGAGTGATTACTGCGTACATCGAAACAATTCTTGATAATTATACGGTAGCTAACTTATAACATCCGTAACGACTACTGTTACCTTAGTCATCCTGCGATCGCGAACGCTGCAATGTGTTCGAAACGTTAGGAAAAACAAAAATCTACGATATGCGCGATGTAATCCGTTTCATCATATCATCATATCGGCCATACGTCCACTGCTTAACAAAGGCCTCTCTCATAGATTCCACAACGTGTTATCATTTCGGGGGGTATTTGCCAATACTCACTACGCTTGGCAGGCGGGTTGGTGAGCGCAGTATGGCTACCGGTTCACAAAAGGGACGCTGCTGCCCATCCCTCTGGTTTAGAATCCCTTAGTCACCTTTTACGACACCTACGGGTCCATCCATCCGTTTAAAAGTGTTTTATTATAATGATTTTCTAACATTTGCTGTTTGTCTATTGTACTTATCATAAAGACCATGGACCCATGGACAAAAATATTTTTTCTTTAATATGATAGGGTTAGGTCCGAGACAGTTAAGACACAATAATAGCAAAACTTTGATCGTTATCACAATTTATCACCCCAACACTAAAAAAAATTAAATCTCAATCATTTATAAATTAGCTTCGCGGACAACTAGTCTGTTCATCCCTTTATCAGTTTTACAATCGGCCACAATAGAAGGGTACGGATTGATTGTCGAGGTAGCTTTTTATACTTTTTTATTTATTGTCACCGTACGATTTATGTTCCAATTTCTATGACAGCAACTATAGACACACCGTATTACGATAATGGCCCTTGAAACCGCTAATAGAGGCAATGCACTATATATGTTCGTTGTGTTTTAGATATTTTTGGACTGTATATCTTTTTGTGTGCTGTTTTTATGGTCTAGTCTGTCTTTCGAGTTTAATACAATGAATTTATTTAAACTGAGATTAAACATTTCACAGTTCATCGAATCTATAATATAGCTTTATAATACTGATAGATTTTTGCAATACGTAAAAATGTATAAACAGACAATAGCTAAACCATAGTTGTGTGATTGCTATTTTAGACATTATTTAACCTTGAAAGTGAACAGAAAAAAAATAAACGAGCGCTCGAAGTTTTATTGTATGGGATCTCCTAATAACGTGTGTTTCCACTGGTCGTGCTCTGACTGAAGTGCACAACATTTACCTACCTACAATTTTCCAGCGTAGTCAATAATATATCAAGTTTTTAGGGAGAGAGTGTGATATGAAGATCGGTAAGGCCATAAACAGAATGTGAAAACGTAAATCACCGTGGTATGATAGCTTTAGTATTGAACACACAAAGTACGCGGGCACTCACTTGCTTAGGGTGCTGATATTGCTCTTTAACTTCTGCCTGCAGCATTAAGATTTTTTATTGATCCTTTGGAAATATGTCATGTACTTCCTCCACCCCGGGAAAGGGTAGAGGTATAGACTCTTACCGGCTAAAACCGGAGTGGTCATCTTCGGCACCGTAAGGAGGCTCCAGGAACTCGAATAATTTCCATCTGGAGCCACCCATTAGTGCCTCGCCTGTAGGCACATCTTGGAGGGGATGACTGTAAAGCGGTCACTGCCCCTAGCGTAGGGAATGCAACTGTAAAGAGGCTACCTCCCAGGCACCGCTCGGGGGTATTGTAAAAGATTCCCCTGAAACCTCGCTATGCGCTGTGCTGCGCACACGTCGGCACGTGACCGGTCATCCCAGGGGTCGCTTGGTATGAGCACGCAGACTCCCCAATCTGCGCACCCGTGACCCCAGAGGCCCCCTAACTTAAGGCTAATTGCTCTTTAATTTCTGCCAGGGGCATTCTTATCTGCCTGAGCTTCTAAAGAGAACAATAGTAGTGTCAGTCAGGTGTATCTGACGGGTCCAATTATAAGCACGCATTACATTTCGCTGGATACAAGTTTATAGAGTGACACGATTCTTACTTTGGCTTCAGGGCTTAACTATCAACTAAAAGCGCTAAACAATTTAAGTCTAACGCCATTGAAATTGGTGATTGTCGACATAAGTACACCAGTACGTAATGACATGCCGTGTGGTGCCGGCTACGAATAGCACCAACCCATCTCATTCCGTGGGTGCCGTAAAAGGCGACTGGGATTATCCAGAGGATGGACAGCAGCGTTATTTGAGTACATAAAGAAACCAACTGCAATAGCTAACCCGCCTGCCAAGCGTGGCGATTATGGCAAAACCCCCCGATGAGCACACAACACACCTATATCGGTCGTTGTGATGGTCTCTGTGGGAGGCCTGTGTCCAACAGAGGACTTTATTCGGCCGAAATGTTGAAATAAGAAGATGAAAAGTGCTATCTTGGGCTTGAAGCTTACTGTCAGGTACCCAGGTACCAATAGGAAAACACTATATACCTACGCTTGCTTTTTGGACCTGCCAAAAGCATTTGAACTGGTTGCGTATGACCTGCTGTGGGACAAGCTCGGTGGTATTCATGTTCCGGCTGATTGTTCAGATACTGGTATAGCAACCAAATAAACCAGGTACGATGGGCCGGTGTACGGTCGGAGGAATTGGAGGTTTATATGAACCAGCTGATCGTCAAGCCCCGCAGCATTGAATACTGGATGTCACATAGATGGTACTTGTATCAATATACCATTGACTTTGACATTGGACTTGAGCGCGGCGATCAGTGCGAGTGCGCATCAAAAACTCATATGTGAAAGTTACGCTGGAACACAATGGGCTTTGATGCAACTGTAAAAAGAGTGAGATTTATTTATTTATTTATGGTATAAAGCAGGGAATTCTAGACCAGAAAATGTATCTTCTGTTGTGCTTGAGGGTTACTCACTTAGGGAAGTAAACAGTTTAAGTATCTGAAGCATATTGTGACGGAAGATGTGGTCGATGACTCTGATGTAGAGACGGAGCGCAGGGCGTTGGCGGTCAGATTAAGTGATATGCTCATCGGCCCGGTGTAAACTTGGCATAGCTGGCGTGAATTTTGTGTATTATTTATGTTTGGTACTAACATAGGTTAAACCTTTACCAACGAAAACAGGTTGATTTTTTTGAATTAAAGAGTATTTAAATGTCTCTCTACTGACGCGTTACCCTCCGCACGGAGGAACCCGGTCTTTTGATAGACTTACGCGGGGACAAAGGTCCAACACGCAGAGGCCCTTTAGTTGTAATGGGACACTAAACTGGGAACTTTCCATGGCTGCACTATAAAAATGCTGTCTCGGATTATTCCCGGAGGTATAAAACTATTGATTGAGATGGAAAACTACAGTGGCCTATTGCAGTGTGTGTGATATGGATAAAATACTTGAAAAAACGGAAACAACGACGTCTCATCATCATCATTTCATATCAGCCACAGGACGTCCACTGCTGAACAAAGGCTTCCCCGTTAGATTTCCACAACGAGTGGTCACATGCCGCTCTCATCCAACGACTCCCAGCGACCTTCACCAGGTCGTTTGTCCACCTCGTTGGAGGGCGTCCCACGCTGCGTTTTCCGTTGCGCGGTCTCCATTCTAGAACCTTTGTGCCCCAACGGCCATCAGTTCTACGAGCAATGTGCCCTGCCCATTGCCACTTCAGTTTACTAATCCTTTCAGCTATGTCGACATCTTTAGTTCTACTACGGTTCTCCTCATTTCTGATTCGATCTCGTAGAGAAATACCAAGCATAGCTCTCTCCATAGCTCGCTGAGCGACCTTGAGCTTCCTTATGAGGCCCACTGTGAGTGACCACGTCTCTGTTCCATATGTCATCACTGGTAATACTACGTCTAATATGTATGTATGTATATCATCTTAAACAGAATATACCAAACTTGGTAATACTGAACCTAAGCCAATACAACGTAACTAGATGCAATAAACGATGCATAGAACTGTTGAATTAAGCGAACCCTTTTACCTGTTGTGTGCAATTACACGATGTTTACACGGACATTATTCCTTTACAGCTCTTCCCCAACCCTTCTATTGGGACTTTTTTGTGCGCGCGCGCACTTGTGGCCCGGACGCGTTCGTAATTGAGCCCAACTTAAAACATATGCACATTCTACTCATAAAAAGCTCTAAAACGTGCATAGATGTATCAGGTGACCGTAAAGTTTCACTTTCAAATATTATTACTTTATTCAACCCTTTTTTTTCCGTGACACGTGCATGTTGAAAAAGATTATTAGAAGGATAGTCATTCCTGTGGCTTTGTCTGCTATATACTCTATATTTATTTTTTAAAGTTATGACTACTGACATATATGATATTATTAATACATAATAACTTCTAGAGTATATTTCGTTTGAATATATGCCTTTAGCTAAAAATCAAACTGATTAATTTTAAATATTATATTATTAATTTATCATTACTAGTTAGAGAAGCAGTTTATGCACAACGGTACTTGCCGATTCAACGGCACGGTTGGTGCAGTGGCTAATACAGTCGGCTGCTGCGCTCTGGGTCTTCTGTTCGATTCCCGCACGGAACAAATATTTGTATGCTCTAGGTAGTTGTTCCGGGTCTGGGTGTATTGTGTGTGGAATATATGTCTGTAAACGCACCCATGACACAGGAGATTTCCTAGTGTGGGGCAACGTTTTTAAAAGGATAAAAAATTAATAAACCCGTAGGTAGGTACTCAAAGTTGATGGCACTAACAGAACTCACAGTAATGGCGAAATAAGCGTAAAGGTATACTGATCCTCCAAAAAACAGACAGACAAACATAGTTTAATTTTATTCCTAAGTGAATATTAATAACGGTTACAAATATCGTATCAGGTTAGTTTTTATAAAGCTGAAAAAATATCAGATAGGTGCGACAGTTGAGGCAGCAAACAACTTTCTGTGGACACGGTTAGTTTTTTATACCGACACCTGTTGGTCCGGGATTATTGAATTTGATAAAACAACATATTGCGTTAATGTAAATCAGCAAAAAAGAGTTCACTTTTTATAAACAGTAGAAAATGACGGTGGAACTCGCACGGTTCGGTGGTGGTAACGCTAGCAACCTATAAGTGGTCGCTTAATAACTGTAATAAAAGTCAGTTTTTGCACATGCGTAGTCTATGTTATTAAAAATAAAGTGTAATATTTCGTATCTATGTATATATTCCTAACGCGATGTTTTCGAAATGACTCTACTTACATGTATCAAATACATCTAATTTTATATTGGCATACATAACTTTCATGATGCTGTGTCTATTAGGTACAGTATTAATTTCCTATATCGTTTCCGTAGCCGTGTGGTGCCGGCTAAGAATACCACCACCCCATGTCAACTCGTGGGTGTCGTAAAAGGCGACTATGGGATTAGCCGGAGGATGGGCAGCAGCGTCCTTCGAGTTAAGTTACGTATAACTCAACTGCGATCGCCAACCCGTCTGCCAAGTGTGGCGATTATGGCTAAACCCTCCAATGAGCACACAACACAAACCAGTCGTTGTGGCAATCTTTGGGAGGCTTCTGTCCAGCAGTGGACGTTTTTCGGCTGAAATGATGGTGATATCGTTTCACATTATTGTTTACACAACTTAAAATATACCAAATTGTAGGAAAACCATAGCGGGTAAAAAATATTTTACCATATTTTATAAAGGCAGATGTAAAGACACATTGCTTTTAGGAAAGATTATCGATTAAACACGATCCAATTAATTGATATCGAAACAATCGCCAGTTTCGAACGTTAACTGCGTTCAAATAGCTCTATCAGTATCTTTTCGAATTAGGGTTATATGATCCAACGTTTTTTCTGAAGACGCGCGTCTACCCCTTTTTTAATCGGATTTCGAAGGCGCGTGTGCCTTGTTTTTTTACATCAATAAAAAGTCTAATCCACCGTACTGCAGCCGTTACGGGCCAGGTTTTTTAAGTTCTGTTGAACCGCGGTAGGTGAATGTATTAATTAGTCAGTTTTCCCGCGGGCCTAGCGCCTAATAATTGTGAATGTTCATTTATAACTTTGTTAGCATAATTTAACAGGCCGGTGCTTGTGGAGGCAGATAATATCATTCTTGCTTGCTACAGCCAAGGGGTTTTATCAATTAGACGTTCTTAGGGTGGTCATCTACCGAAGCCAGACTGTGTGAATCAAATTTATCATGCTTACAAGTCATTGGGAAGTAGGTTGAAATAATTTTGGTATTATGTTTGAGTATTTTTTTATAAAAAAAGCTGTAAATGTTTTAAAACCAACACTAATTCATCATACAAAGTAAAATAACACTTCGAAAACGGGTCCGTTTACAGAAAGTACTTTTATGTATAAGAATAATAGCAGAAGTCGGAAGCACGTGACATTAAAATAAATTTGCTTAGAATGGATCGTTGGAACGAAAACTGTGGAATGTCATTAATATTCAAAACGTAACTAGGAGGGATTATAAAATAATAGCAGTAATTTGGAACGGCACGCGTCCGCCCGTACCCTGCATCCCGCACCCCGCACCCCGCACCACCTACGAGAGGAATTTCTTGATAAGATATGCATGGAAATATGTCCGCTTTATTACGTTTTTTCAAGTGACTAACTTAGATTATAATGGCCCATATTTGACTCTGTCCCGTATTTACTTTCGATGTAATAAATACGCCTTCGTGAGATATACATTGGCAAAGGCAATAAAACAATATATGTAGGAATATGAAAGTCTTTAGACTCATACGTGGTTATAACGTAGTGCTAGTTCCTTGTTTGCTTTCAAAGAATTACTTACTTGTGAAATCCATTGCTACTTACGATTATGTCTTCGTCCTAAAACATTTGTCGACGACTCGTTATCCAAAGTAACCCTATCATTAATTTCGATTACAGAAGTAGTTTTTTCGGCAGAAGGATGTCAACTGCTGTAATTAGGCGCGTTGTAATTACACCTCATTAGTTTTCCCTTCTTTTTTCGAACAACGACTAATATAAATTAATTTTAGGCCCATTTTCTATTCTGACTTTTGAAATGTAATTACAGGGTGGGTCAGTGTTTTTTCTTATTAATTATTTTTATGTAATTCAGCTTTCAATCAAAAAGTTTTTTCTTGAAAGTAATGCTAAAGTTTCCGAGTAAAATGTAAATATACAATCGTGGGAGTTATTGTTTTGGTCATCTGTCGTTTTGCATAACAAATACTTGTGCATCGCAAAACGGTTATGCAAACTGAGGACGTCGCACTTCTGCGAATTTGAATATTAGTACAAACTCTTTTGTTAAGCAAAAAATGTAACACAAAGTACAATGCAAAGTAATTTTGAAAAGGAGCAGTTTTAACTGATATTGCTTTATTCCCCTAAAACGGCACCGAAACTAAATTAGCAAAACTATAACGCATAAAACATGAACCCAATTTTTTTGAAACGTATTGTATCTTTAGAAACTTCATTATAAAGTAGCATTCATTGTTTTGAAGAATTCACTGAACAAGTAACACGCCATGTTTTAAATATTGTTACATTGACTCACTTGGTACTTGGTAACTTGGTATCTTGGCACATTTGGATACATCGAGAGGATAGGCAGTACTTACTTAATATCGAACTCGCGCGTTAGGTAATAACAGCTTACTGTGATTAGAATACCAGTTAGTATAACAGGCATGGTAATGAAGCCTCATAACCAGTTGCACTTACCGATCGGTAAACTATCAGTGATGTTAACCAACGCTTGGTCAGTCTATGGATGGGTGACCACATAGTGGTATTTGAGCCGAGCGTCTACGTTCTTCGGAGAGCACGTAAAATCCTCGCTCCTGGTTGTGATTAGATGGCAGTCATTAAGCCAAGTTGGAGACGTTTAGGCAGCTTGAACAACTCTAACCCAAGGCTGTGTAACGATAAAGAAAGAAAGAAGATTATATCTATGGTATTTCCTGTTGGTGTTAAGTTGTTATCTTTAGGCGATTTTGATGCATTACAATATTTTATTCTGTCTGTAATGCGTACAGTTACATAGGCTGCACTAAAAGTATCGGGAATGGAATATTTCCACTGTTCCTGTCATATTAAAATCTTTTTAATTGAAAACTCCTTGGTTTTACAAATCGAATACCATTTATTTATTTAAAAAAAGATTCAAGGTCTTGTCACAAGGTTTTGTCAAACTTGTTTAGTCGTTGAGAAAATGGAATTGACTCGAGAAAATTCAAGAGCGATGATTTATTATGAATTTCGAAGTGGTTTAACACAAAAACAGTGTGTTGACCGGATGATTTCTGCATTTGGTGATGAAGCCCCATCCAAAACCACAATTTACCGCTGGTTTGCTGAATTTCAACGTGGACGTGTCAAGCTCAGTGATGATCCTCGTTAAGGTCGTCCAAAAACTGCAGTCACCCAAGAAAACGTTGATGCTGTGCGTAAGCTGATTGAGGAAGATCGACATGTGACATACCGCGAAATTCAGGCAACTTTAGACATTGGCATGAGTCAAATACAAATAATCTTGCATGAACAATTAGGTGTAAAAAAGTTGTTTTCCCGATGGATACCGCATTTGCTATGTAAAGAGCAAAAAGGGGCCGCGTTACTTGGTGCGTCAGAACTCTTGAAAGATTCCACGCAGGATCCTCAAATGCTGTATACAACATCGTATCAGGTGACGAATCCTGGATATATGCGTACGAACCAGAAACAAAAAACCAGTCACGAGTTTGGGTGTTCGAAAATGAGTTAAAGCCAACAAAAATTGTTCGTTCACGGAGTGTTGCAAAAAAAATGGTGGCCACGTTTGTCTCCAAAACCGGCCATGTTACGACTATTCCTCTTGAGGGACAAAGAACGGTTAATGCAGAATGGTATGCTAGCATTTGTTTGCCACAGGTCGTTTCTGAACTCCGTAGAGAGAACTGCAACCGCCGCATCATCCTCCATCACGACAATGCGAGTTCTCACACCGCGCACAGAACAAAAGAGTTTTTAGAGCAAGAAAACATAGAATTATTAGACCATCCGCCGTACAGCCCCGACCTAAGCCCTAATGATTTCTATACTTTCCCTAAAATAAAGAATAAATTGCGTGGACAGAGATTTTCATCACCTAAAGAAGCTGTGGACGCCTACAAAACGGCCATTTTGGAGACCCCAACTTCCGAATGGAATGGTTGCTTCAATGATTGGTTCCATCGTATGGAAAAATGTGTCGAATTTCGCGGAGAATACTTTGAAAAGCAATAAATACATTTTTAAATAGTAATGTTGTGTCACTTCCTTGATTCCCGAAATTTTCAGTGCCGCCCTCGTATATACACACTTGATAAACAAACTGTTTTATAAACCTTCTTAATAAAAGCTCCTGGATGCCTCCAGGAGCTTTTAGAAATAAAAACAAGTTCGATATACTTTCAGATCCATATAATCAAGTTAATTTTTATCCGTTACCAGAGAAACATATATATCTATAGTTTATAATTTTGCTTCTTTATTAGAGAGAAAATGTATTTATTCATATTTATAACTACCTAGTCTTAAGGCTTATTTTATACGTACGTTTTATACGTATGTATACACATTAAAATAAGTATTACATAAGTGAAATCATATTTGGTTAAAGATCAATTGGGTAATTGTAGAAATATGGCAATATGCCCAAAAATATGGCAAGTAGCCCAAATAGGTCGGTTACTTAGAAGGTAATTTTACTGGCCAGCGGTAAAATATAATTGTCGTTGCCAAGGACTCACTAAGTCCTCGCAGATAATTGAGGGCCTTTCTGTATTTGGGCCCTGTTTACGGGCAATACGGACATGTTTTATTTTCGTATAGATGAAATTGTTTATTGTATTAATTTGTTCAATATAACTAAATAATGTATCCTACAAACTATGCGATGGTAAGGTTCATAGTATGACCAGTGTGATTATAGATGAGACTCGTAAGTAATTATTAGCAACGCTAATAAATCAATCTGCGCGATTAAGCTGTGCTCGTTGTTTGTACCTTGGATGGTAGCTATTCTGTACACACCGCGCTACCTCCGCCACTGAGTATCAGTGTATACAATATGTATGTATTTATATATCCTTCGAATACAGAAGACAGTCGTTACGGTCTTACGGCCGAAATTAATAATCCATCTAATCCAAAATCTACGTATTTAAGATTTAAAACATCATCTGTTGTTATGTTACGATCACATTTAACGCATAAAACAGACATATCCGTAATCCGAAATGTTTTGGATTAGATCGACTATTAATATCTTTCGGCCGTTAGTCATCAAAGTCTAAGTTGAGAACATCGGTTTACGCCAATTATTTGGATTCAGACGTCAGATGTTAGTCGCTTCGTTGAAAATACCGATACTTTGCATTGATTGATTTGTTAAGGTTTTCCCACAGCTTGTATACACATATTCTATACCATTATTCTAAGCTTAAGGCATCGGACGTAAACACTGGCTAATTAACACGCTAAAAATATATTTTTAAGTAAAGTGCGGCCGCCGAGAGAATGACCTACTTACATCTGTTAATTGGTCTAGTTTATTTTATATTAAAGATTTAACTTCTTATGTAATATGATTTTACTGTAGTAACGTCAACACACAATAAACTTAAATAGGCCCGCGCTAAATTAAATCTATACAAATAAATAAAATTAAAGTGTCTGTTTGTAATGTAAAATAACAGCTTCTTGCTAAATGCATATGAAAGTATACACGATACATATAACAAAAAACTTTTTTTTTTTTGTCTGTCAGACTGTCTGTTTGTTTCAGGTAATCTCCGAAACGACAAGGCCAATTTTGAAGGGACTTTTTTTATAAGGAATAACTTAGGCTACTATTATTTTAGAAAAATAATTAGGGTTCCCCGCAAAAAAAAACTCTTGAAATCCAATATAGAGGGTTTCCAGTAAATAGCACGACATACTGCAGGGGGTGAGAGCTTGGGTGAATACCTACCAAAAAAAACAGTATATTTTCAGCAAAATCTTACGGATTTAAAGTAGTACAAAATTTTCCGAAATATCGAAAAATCTCTAAGCATCTCGTAATGAAAAATTCCTTTTCTAGTTTTTTTTTACCTCAAATTATTTGTGAATTGATAAGTCTTTATTCTATTAAAAACTAAAATGTTTACAAGAAATACAATTTTTATTTAAATTTTCACAGTACAATTTTCTTATCTTAAAATGTTGTACTACTGTAAATCCGTAAGATTTTGCTATATTAACAGATGTCAAGAATGCATTCTCTCGGCGGCCGCACTGTAGTGACATAACTTATAATTGTATAATTACATAAAAATAGGTCCCTAACAATATGCGCAGGAACAGCAGCCATTCTGCGCTCATCAACCCGCCTGCCAAGCGTGGCGAGACTGGCAAAGTCTCCCCAAAATGACGACGCACGGCATGGTCGTTTGTACTGGAGGTCTTTGTTCAGCAGTGGACGTTTTTTGGCTGAAATGATGATGAATATAATCATTAAGTATAATTAATATGACAGAGAGACGCATTGCTGGGGAGTTTGAGACGTAGCTTCTTGTTTCTAGCTTAAAACCTGGAATTGGTGAAGGTGGTTTGTATTATGTTGACGTTCAAAAGAACTTGTTGTCTATTAAACGATATTTTATTTCATTTATGTATACGATGATATACTTTTGATTTGATATCATCGTCATCATCATACCAGCCATTTATAAATCCACTGCTGAACAAAGGCCTCCCCCATAGATTTCCACAATTTTGTCGGCATTTTGGGGGTATATGTGCATACATATATATACATGTAATGTTTCTCTCTATCATCATTTCGGCCGAATGAAGTCCACTGCTGGACACAGGCCTCCCCCAAAGATCACTACAACGACCGATATGGGTGTGTTCTGTGCTCATTGGGGGATTTTGCCATAACCGCCACGCTTGGCAGGCGGGTTGGCGATCGTTGTTAATGTACTCGAAGGATGCTGCTGCCCATCCTCCGGCTAATCCCTTAGTCGACTTTTACGACACCCATGGGAGGAGATGGGGTGGTGGTATTATGCGCCGGCACCACACGGAAACACACTGTTTCTCTCTATACATTTCTTTCATTTTTTTGGTGCATCTACATATCTACCTTGTTGTTCTCTGCATCACCCAAAGGTGGTCTAGCAGAAAATACTCTTGGCATTAAGACCGCCTTTGGCACTGTTGTACATTAAATAGAAAAAATTAAGTGAACAGTTTTCTTGCACGTCTTTTGTATATAGACAAAATATGTGGGAGTCCTTTAACTAAAATTTTTGTGCTTATGTAAATCTACATGATTGTTCATTATATACACATATACGCAATCGTACACTTTTATCTATGCTACCATCTGCCGATTTTACAGAAAACTTGGTACAAACACAAGAGCTTGTTATCCGCAAGAAAATATGTAGCTGTAGGCATTCGGTGGCGGGATAGGCTGATCAATCATGAGCCTACCCCTTCTATCCCGCCCAGTGTCGGCTCGAAAACAAACGGTTGCTTAGCAACGCGCTGGGGCGGGGGCGCCCACCGACCCGGCTACCGCATCACTGTACCCCACACATGACACATACGGCACACACACGCATACAAGATGCACAAACTTTACTTTCGATGTATGAATCAGACTGGTAGGTATATGGTGTTTGCAACGTCACGTAGATCCCACGTAGGTGCCACGACCCTCATATTCAGGTACTACTTTTGTATGGTTAACATTTCACATTATGTGTATTTTATATTTAACAAATCGTAGGTTAGTAAGAGCTTTTGCATGAATCGTAGCATTGCTACATTTATACTACAGATAGGCACTTGTGTCTGCAACATACCACCGTAGAGAAAACAATCAAAATTCACGAGATATCGAATCTCTATCGGCAAGATATGTCGATATTAAGGGAAAGCTATATAGAATGGACGCTAAGTATAAAAATATACTCATACGTATCATTCAAAATGAGTTGTTATGTGTTGGTGTAATTGAGAACCGAAGAGAAGGTCGGCGTTGGCACGAGCGCGGTGATCCATCATCCCTGTGCTGACCGCTGCGGCGCGGCGCGGGCCCGGCCCCCACCACCCTCTCTTACTTTTCACTTTCTCTACATATTTTAAGGAGAATAAAACTTTCCCTTCACCCCCGACGCTTTTATTTTCTTTGGAATTGTAATAGAGTCGCGGCCAGAGTTCGTTTCCGGTGAGATTCGGGAGTTCGGTATTTGGGACACTTTACGAATCTTAGTTGTCTCGTTATCATCGCTGATGTCGGTTTCTTCAGACATTCTAATGTAAAAATGTTATCTCCCAGATTGTAATTCTGTTGGGAGTCAACTTCGCTTACCCGTGTCAACTCTAAGTTATCTCTTAAACGATTTCTTTGTAGCTCATTTAAAAGTTGCTGACGTCGTTGGTAGCTCTGCGTAATTTGTATCAATCTATCTGCGATGAAAAATTAAGGTCGTTTGTAATGTTGAAGATTTTGTTTGAAATTAGTTGGTTTCATTTGCAGTTTCGATTAGAATTGTATGACCCCCTATTAGTATTTTAAGACCAATGTACATTCATTATTGAACAAAGATTTGTCATGTTCATATCTTTTTCTGCGACTAATGGCAGCCATAAATATATTTTTACAAAACAGAACAGAGATGCATTACAATGAATTGGCAAGAATTTAAGTAACGTACCGAATACGTGGTCCGGTACGCAGCATCACAGTGTCTATAATAAATGAACGGGCGCGGGGGACGCTGACCAATGGTAGTCCCTCCCTCAATCAATATGATGGACTCGGCCGCGAGGGGACGATCGCTCACTGATTTTTTCCCTCGCTGACAGGGCTCGGGAGGACGCGTTTTTGCGCCCTTCGTGCGGCCACGCAAAGGGAGCTAGCAATTAATAAGTGCGTCTGTGGACCGCCGGCGTCTCGTTATAGCTCTGTACCCGGCTGATCTTATTGTTCCTCCCAGCAAACATTGGACACTCCTTTTTCTTGTTTCATAGATTCATTGTTATTACTTATTCCCCTTTATAACTAGTTTTGCCGTGCTACGTGTACCAAATTCTTCGTAACATTAATATCTCACTATATTCAAGTACCTAGTAGATATATCAAGTGACAAAACTTTAAGCTAGTTAGAATAATTGATGCAAAATTAGGGATTAACTATTGTATACGTACGTTACATATTTATGTATTAGGTATAAATGCATATTGGTTATTTCTATGGTAATTATATGCAATGTTTTCTTGATTTTCTCTCATTAAAATAAGTAATTTTAAGTAAACATCTTTTAATAATCGTCTTGAGCCTCTTATTCATAAAAAGCAATTAAAAAGCAATTAGACTAGATTGCTTAAAATTCATACTTCTCACTCAAAGTAAGCCTTAGAAAATTCTCTCGAAAACATCTCGCAGTTTCAAACATCGAAATCTTAATCTAAGTTTAAAATTTCTTCGAGAATCGGCAAATTTTGCACTAAGTCATTAAAGTATAAAACTTCGGTCATTTCGTTGGCGTTGCTTAAAAGCCTTTTTAGGCGGAGGAAAGTAATCTTTCATTAGGCGGGGGAGGAGCTAAAACGGAAGTTCTCTTTGAAAGGAAAATTACACGTCGGATGTGTCCGCGTGACGTTCGCCCGAGATGGATTTTAATTATGTCAAACAAAGTTTTGAGAAGGAAATTTGCCGACATCACATAATCGCCATTATAGCGTATAGTATTGGCACAGGATCGTAACTATATTCAATGTTTGTTTAATCTGTGCATTCGTTTCTTGTATGCAAATCAAACCGATCAGATTAAGCGAACTTCAAAGTCCATTAAAAATATACTTCTTATAGATTAAGAGATTTTATTTATGTTTCCTATTAAACGCTGTTATGTTATAAAAATAGCCATGTAGTGCCGGCTCAGAATACCACCACCCCATCTCCTCCCGCCGGAGGATGAGCAGCAGCGTCCTTCGAGTATATTAACAACTCAACTGCGATCGCCAACCCGTCTGCCAAGCGTGGCGATTATGGCAAATCCCCCCAATGAGCCCACACCATTTCGGTCGTTGTGGTAATCTTTGGGGGAGGCCTGTCTCCAGCAGTGGACTTCATTCGGCCGAAATTTGTTTGTGGAATTTATGTCTGTAAACGCACCCACGACACAGGAGATCCTAGTGTGGGGCAACGTTTTTTAAAAAAAAAACCAAAAAATTTATGTTACACTGGATTGAAATTAAAATTAAAAAAAATTGAACTTATTAATATATAATAATAAATGCTTTAAAATTACACAAATGTTTACACAATTACAATAGGACGCATAAAAATATGACCGTAATACATTCAGCAAATGAAAAATGTCGGAGTCTTTCTGCATCGTATATGAGTAGTACCACAGACCACAGAGTTTAATGGAATCGACTTTTTAAATAGCGTTTCTCACCAGTTTTATGAGAATAAATTATGCTTATTTGGTGATATTTGCGCGTATTTATTATCATCATATCATAGTAAATTCTAAAATTGTCAAAATACAGTTTATTCATAAAAATATAAAATCATATCGTAATTTTAAATTGCGACGGTTGGTTTTAGAAGATAGAGACATACCACATGTTGTCACTAAAATAGGTTTATACAACGTTTAATCTCACGTTAATTTACAAAATCAACTTAGCATATTTCCGCTTTACAAATTTATATACATACCTACCCAAATTATACACCTGTGTGTGTATAAGGGACTTGATTTAAATAAGTTATGTCATATCTATTTATTTTTATTTATTTATTTACACTTTCATGCAATGGTGGTACACAAGGCGGACTTAATGCCATGTCAACCTTTGGGTTAAAAAAGAAATACATTGAAAGAGGTACAAAAAACTAACATTTCAATAATAACAATACATACATACAAATTTACATACTATATATACAGTAAAATATATACATAAGCTAAATACATCAAATGAAAGATACTACATACAGTACGCATTATATCTTGCACGATAACGATGCACGAAATTGTCAATAGCAGGAGTGCAGCGATATCAAATAGTATTCCTGAACTTTTCGCTTGAATGCAAATTTACTAGAAGCTTTTTTTAAATCAAGGGGAAGCACATTCCATAGTTTGATTGTTGAGACCGAGAAGGAATTGGAAATATAACCTGTATGGTGATCTCATCACCATTATCATCATCATTATACTCATCATATCACCGCTTTACAGTCCCCCTCTCCGAGATGTGCCTATAGGCGTGGCACCAGTGGGTGGCTCTAGTGTGATAAGACGAGGGCCTGGAGCCCCCCTTAGGTGCCAAAGATGACCGCCCCAGTGGTTTAAGCCGGTAAGAGTCTGGCATGCTCCTTCACCCTTCTTCGGTCCCATCAAAAAGGTCCCTTATTGCCAGAGCCTGGCTAGATAGGTACCACTGCAGTGCCAGTTGTTCTGCTGACAAGCAGTATAATTTAAAATTTGGACATTTCTGTGTCCGGTTTGAAGAGCAGTGTTGAAATTACTGGGCATAACAGATTCAAAATAATGTTTCGAGGTGACAAGAGTAGTGTGGCGCCACGCAGGACGTAGCATTACAGTTACGCTTGCACGCTTAGGTTGTGGAAACAGCTCCCTACCGAGGTTTTTTGGGTCCTCTAATCGGGAACATTTTGGTTTTTAAAACATTTGATGGAAGTTAAAAAGGCTGCCTGGAATTCCTTCAAACTTGTCGTCCGATATTTAAAGGTAATAATAATAATTACAAATATATAGGAGTAATATAAAATTTGCTATGATTACAATAACATGACATAATGAATCAATAAAAAGATAATAAATTACATATCTATACAAATAAATAAAATAGAAGTATCTGTTTGTAATGTCAAAATAACAGCTTTTTACTAAATGCATATGAAAGTATATACGGTACCTATAACAAAAACACAATTTTTTAATTTTTGTCTGTCGGTTTGAAAGACAGACCGACAGACGTCTGTCTGTCTGTTTGTTCCGGTTAAGCTCCGAAACGGCTGGACCGATTTTGACGGGACTTTCACTGGCAGATAGCTGATGTTATAAGGAATACCTTAGGCTACTTTTATTTTAGAAAAATGATTAGGGTTCCGCGCAAAAAAGAAAACCTTGAAATCCAATATATATATTCTATGTCCAGTGTCTATGTCGAAGTATTCTAAATTTCTTTTAAATTAAACGCGGGTGAAACCGCTGGTCCCAGCTAATCAATAATAAAATTAGCCAATAATTTATAGTAATCTCAGAAGAAGTGCATTTATAAATTTTAAATCGATTCAAATAATATAATGGATGTCAGTGAATTAATAAAGTGTTAAAATTTGAAGTTTGAACAGAACACTAGAATGTCAGAAAAGAATAATTAAGTCTATTTATGTAATATTTTACAATGTCAATAGAATATTTTAAATGTTCTGGTTTTGTCTTTCAAAAAGTCTTTTATGGAATAATAACACTTATTTACTAAATAATTGTGTAGTTTCTTTTTAAACGCAATCACATATAACTTCTTTATCTCATGTTGTTGTAAGTTGTGCCATGCAAAGAAAACTTTTGTTTACTAAATCTGTCTTACCATACGGAATCTCGAGTTGTAGTTTATTTTTATCTCGCAGTTGTCTATAGTGACTTTTTAAAGCAATTGTGTATAGGTTCTGTGTTTGTCCTCACAAACATGCTCTGCACATTTCAAAGATGTAGAATGAAGGAAAACTAAGAATCTTGAAATTTTTGAAATAAGTTTTCCGTGCGCTTAATGTCGCAAATTGTTCTAATGTATCTTTTTTGGGCTTTAAATATATGATAATAACAAGTAAAATGTTCCTTTGTGAGGACTCTTAAATTAGTATAAATTAGTGTAATTTCGGCCAAATGAAGTCCACTGCTGGACACAGGCCTCCCCAAAGATCAACGATCGATATGGGTGTGTTGTGGGTTCATTAGGGGGTTTTACCATAATCGCCACGCTTGGTAGACGGGTTGGTGATCGCAGTTGAGTTGTTAATGTACTCGAAGGACGCTGCTGCCCATTCCCGGAGGATGTAAGGATCTAATCCCTTAGTCGACTTTTACAACACCCACGGGAGGAAATGGGGTGGTGGTATTCTGAGCCGGCACCACACGGCTAATAATTGTTAGGACCATATAAATTAAATTTGTTAAATAAAACATCATCTTTTCAACAAATTAACTAATCAAATGACTTTAATTTTTTTAAATAAGTCAATTGAAACGGCAGAAAAAAATGGACGCTGCACAATGCAAGCATTTCGAGTGTCGAACTAAACCCTGATTATTCAAACTTCACTTATCAACAAATTAACTAATCAAGCAAGAGTGTTAGAAAAAGGGCTGCGAATTGGAAAAGTTATTGCAGAACTGGAGTGTGAAATGTATTCGGGCTGGCCACATTTTCCGTATACCGAAGGAGCTATGGGTGAAAGTGCCACACAGTTGGTTTTTTATAACTTCTGGATTGAGCTGAACTTCTATCTAAATAAAGCTACAGACAGTAACTGGAAAAGGGAAGGGAAGTCTAAGTAGGTAATAATCATCATCATCATATCCGCCGAATAAAGTCCACTGCTGGACACAAGGCTCCCCAGAAGATCGCCACAACGACAGATTGTATTGTGCGCAAATTGGGGGGTTTTGCGATTGGCGATCGCAGTTGAGTTGTTAAAGTACTCGAAGCATGCTGCTGCCCATCCACATTTTACGATACCCACGTGATGAGATGGGTTGGTGCTATTCGTAGCCGGCACCACACTGCTACTAATAGCAGTAACTTCAGAACTACTCACGCGGCAGATGATAACAGTGTTCCTAATTATAAAAAGGGGTGACTTTAAAAGGGTGGTTGGTTTTAAAATGAGCCTTTATGTAAGAATAAATTCTATAATTGATTTATCTGGTGTGTAAATCTTAAAAATTTACGTTATATCCTCTACCAAACACCGCCCAACTGAAACCTGATTCAAAGTTATCAGTTATTTTAATAGCTCAGTATAAAACGACTGTATTACACTGATAGCTATTTGAATGGGCTAAAAGGTGCGATAAATCGGCCACTCCTGGCACTCGGCGGCCAACCGCGCTATGGAAATGTATTGCGCGTCCACTGGCGTTAATCAGAATTCAGTTGCCATTAATTTGATTAGGGTTAGTGGGAGCGGGCCTATCAATCCACCACATTACCATGTCGGCTTCTAACAGGGCTATCAAGCTTGTTACACGGTAGTCACTGATAAGATTACCGAAGTTGTTATTATACCTTTGTTAGACGTTTACGTTTTGTGATTACTTTATTCATGTTACGGTTGATGTAGGAGATACCACCACAGAACACGGTGAGTGATTTCTGGTAGACTTGTGTTCTGTTAATGTAACTATGAGTAACATTGAGTGTTACAGTAATAAAATTATGTACGGTTATGACTTGTAGAAATAGGTACCATGACTGTTGAGAGAAGCTTATTAGGAAAATATACATCCAACACAGACACAGAAAATGCGTAACCGGAACGCTATTGATGTGTGCGTATACTGTCGCTATCACACACAAAAGCGAATAAAAAACGTGGTAATAAAAAAGAAATGGTAACCCTCACAAATCGTCATAATTAATAAGTTCGGGAGAAGCGTTCGCTAGCAAATCGCAGAGCACTAATGTGTCTTCCAGCGAATGGTGTCATATCCGTCACCATTCGAATTGTGACGCATTGCGTGTGCCGACTATCGTTGTTTATTTATTTATGCTTAATGTACAACCAGGCGGTCTTAATGTCTATAGGCATTTTCTACCAGATCTTTGGGTGATACAGAGACAACAAGGTAGATGCACCAACAAGATATGAGTGAGAGGTATAGATGCGAAGACATTTATTTACTTAGTATAGACATAGGTATATAAACCTACATAAACATTACAAATATATATTATAATATTTATATATACCTACTAAATAAACATACATACGTATATAATAGATACCTATATATTCGTACAACTAGAGACAAAAGAGAATCAGAGCCGAGATGAATCTGACGACGTCTTGTAAAGTAGGTATTTACGTACTTTTATTTTAAAATTAGGTGTTCTATTCTGCCTCAGACATGACATTAGCAAAGGGTGGTAGCGTGTTGCTGTCATGCTGCATGATATGTTCAGTGACCGTATCAGGAGAAAATGGCTCCCCTGAAATGAGCTGCGGTGAAGCAGTAGTGGGCCACCGGTACATTGCACTGGAGATCCCGCTACTTCCCCGTGTTGAAGACAATTACTGTGGAATATTAGTAAGACTCCGGTATGCCCCTTCACCTTCTCGGTTCCTCGGCCTCCGTCGAAGAGGATTTCCCCAAGTAATAAAAAAGGTGTTAATATTCTAAGAGAACAGATCACTGTTCATCATCATATCAGACAAAGGACAACACAATTCTGAACAAAGCCATAGATTTCCACATTTGTGTTATCGTTTTGGGAAGAATTTTCCAGTTCTCAACTCAGTGTGGGTTGGAGAGTATAGTATGGCTGTTCTACAATAGGCCTTGCTAGTCATTTCTCTTGTTTAGTGTCCCTGAGTCGCCTTTTACAGCACTTTACTTCCACAGCAGGAGGTGTTGTTGTGGAGTGTTGCTCGATTATTCGAGGACCGAGCACGTTGCTTGCGTTTACGTTCCGGTTAGGAAAAGCAACTCACACTGAGTAAACATTCAGTAACGTGAATTTAGTAAAAAGATATATAACAATGTTATTCCATTATTCACAATATTCAGTAGGCAGCCCTCGCGGCATTGTAAAGCGTAATTTCGACCGATTCGTGTCCAGTACTTTTAGGTCAATTAGGCAGAGTCGCGCCCGCGGCGTCCGCTAACTAATCACTGGGCACGCCAAACTTTATGCCGTGTTAATTTGACTAATGCGCGTCGGATTACAACAGTGATAAACTGGCATAAAAGACGTAAACCCGCGCGTCCATCATTCGTTTATTCTTAATTTGTTTACATTAAACGATTACTGTTGTTTATAAGTAATAATTATGAATAATGGTGTTCAAAGTCTTCTTCTCTTTTAACTGTTTGCATTTTATTGTAGGTTGCTTTTGTAAAATGTAGAGCTCTGATTGGGAAGTCTGTGAAGGCGGATCTAAGTGAGATTCAAGCCAGTAATTGACCAGAAATTTTGCAAGACCGTGCAAAGTGTAGAGTTCACGTTTCGGAGGCCAAAACTTCCTTTAGGTGTAAGTAAGTTTTTTCACACACACAGCACAGCGCATAGCCAGGTTTCGGGAGAATCCTTTACAATCCCCCGAGAAGTGCCTGGGGGTGACCTCTTTACAGTCGCCTTCCCTACGCTAGATGGGGTGACCGCTTTACAGTCATCCCCTCTGAGATGTGCCTAAAGGTGTGGCACCAATGGATGGCTCTAGATGGAGATTTTTCGAGTTCCTGGAGCCTCTCTACGATGCAGGAAGATGACCACTCCGGTGGTTTTAGCCGGTAGGAGGCATAGCCCTCCACCCGTTCCCGGGGCGGACGAAGTACAAGATGTATTTCCACAGGACAAATTATAAAAAAACGACACGGAAGACTCAATTAGCGTGTGTATGTATTATATATAGCATTACATCAAGTTTCTTATGAATTTTTCTATATTTCGATATATAATTGATCACGATTTCGATAGACATTTAAAGAAATAAGCTCAGAGTTGCCAGTTGTTTGTTACTTTCAATATTAATATTGGTGTGAGCTAAAAAGGGTACATCGTAGAACGAATGATAAATAAAACAATCGCGGGAGAAGCAATTAGGCAGCGGACAGTAGGTGTCGTGTCCAGCGGCAATTAGGTCGTACTACTTAACCAATTAGAAGAAAACAATCACCCTCATCGCGCGACCACTGTGTGAATACGCCCCTATCACTGCTTGTACTCTCCACCGCTTTATGGTGTTTTAAAAGGCACCTCATTACCCGATTATTTACAAAAATAGGAAAATTCGTCCGAAACTTACTTGTAATTGGCCTGCACTCATAGGGGACAATTTATGCTTCCCATTGCCATGGAGTTATTGTTGTTCAGGGAGTACCATGACGCCATGACGTGTCGCTAATACATTACTTATTCAATGTAGTTTATGTCGGCACGACTTTTTGTAACAATTTTAATTCAATCAAGTTGCCGGACATTATTTAGGACTTATTAAAGTAATTTTGTAAATATCCCCCTTTCATTACCATGTGTTTCGTGTGAAACATAACATGCGGTAGGCTCTGTTCATATGAACAAAAATAACAATTTTTGATTCTTATAACGGTGCTCGATAGCAAGGACTTACATTAATAGTCCGGATTAAAATTTCAAATATTTTTATAGCATTAACAAGGATATCGTGTCAACGATAATATGGATCTCCATAAACGGAATAAGTGATAATTTGTAAATATGTGTTCACAAATTGTTAGTACAGATATGCACAAAATGAATTAAAAATCAACAAAAAATTTAATTCCGTGTGGTGTCCGGATTAAGAATACAGCACCACTCCATCTCCTCCCGTGGATGTCGTAGAAGTCGACTAAGGGAATCTAAACCAGAGGGATGGGCAGCACCGTCCCTTCTGTCAAACTGTAGCCATTCTGCGCTCATCAACCCGCCTGCTAAGCGTGGTGAGTATAGGCAAATACCCCCCAAAATGATGACACAGTTGTGAAAATCTATGGTATGCCGATATGATATGATGATGAACAAATTTAACAGGAACAATTAAAATCATGGTTCTATTATATAGTACATACATACAAACTACACATGAACAAGAGAAAATTTTCATGAAAAATGTCAATGGATGAAGGGAATAAAAATACTTACAAAACATATAATTGCGAAATCGTAAAAATTATAATATCATCAGGATTCAGGAATCAATGTTGCAAGTAAACGCTTTTACATTTATTCTCTTCTGTCGTTATCTTTTGGAGAATACTAAACGCATTTTAATTTAAATTGAATTAAAATTACGTATATGTCAATTTTGATAAAGTTTGTAATATATGCTACAATAATACTGAAGACTTTAGTAAAAATGTGATAACTTAGAACTGACGAGTGAGTACAGTATACCTAGAAAACATTTATCTTGGTTAGATATTGTTAGAGGAAAAGTGTTGCCTAAATGTAAGATACGGTGACTTTGTTTAGACTCGACATCATTATATCGAATTTCCAAAATTATATGCGTATTAAAAAACGTTAAAAAATAAAGTTGTATTTGTCTATTCCGCCCATATCTGGCTTCAATTTAAGGTCTTTTTCTATTATCTCTTTATCTATTTATTTAGCAATCGCTTTTCTCTAAGAGTGTACTGAAGTAATATGGCCGGTTGTGTCCAATTGATGGGAGAGGGTGACTGTACTTAATTCATTTGTGGTCGTATGCGGGAACATTTTATACCACCACGATTTACCACTCTGCTACCATGGCATTTACAACTCATCCTTATGTTACGATCTTTCGACGACTTTGTAGGATGTGTCCAGTCAATTTAATGCCCCGGTTCTGTTATTTTTTTTTTTTAATTGAATAGGTACTTAATGTACAAAATTTATACAGAGGTGGACTTAATGCTATCAAGTGTTTTGCACCAGTGGACCTTAGGGTGATGCTGAGACAAACCATGGTTTGTGCACAAACAGTGTAACTGTGAACAGTTAAATAACAAAAGGCTATGAATTATCGCAAAGTATTTTAAAATCACTAATATAAATTTATTTAAAGTATATGTACATAACATATATCATAATAAATAAACATTAATAATTGTTACTGTAAAAGCTTCAACTACGGTGAATCCTAAGATTTATCGGTAAAATCTAAAACTTACCAAGTATTCATGGTAAAAGTCCGAACTGTTCTCTAAATGTTGAATTCTTGTTCATCATGAGCATCACATCAGCTAAAGGAACAAAAGCCTCTCACATAGAGTTTCAGAATTGTGTCATCATTTTGGGGAGAATTTGCCAGGACTCACTACGCTTGGCAGGTGGGTTGGTGAGCACAGTATGGCTACTGTTCCACAGAAGGGACGCTGCAGCCCATCACTCTGGTTTAAAGTGTTTTAGTCGCCTTTTAGGACACGAGAGGAGATGGAGAGCTGCTATATTCTTAATCGGGACACCACGTGCATAAGAGATTTTAGATAATAATGTTGAATTTACCTGCAGCTGTTGACTCGTAATTGTAAAGTTTAATAAATACTTTCTAACTATACGTTACTGTGAATGTCCGCAGCGCGGTATATCTTAAGATGCACTGGTGTATGTTGTGTGTTTGCAACCATCAAGCTAGCTGGTAAATCTCCGTTATTTATTGTTTTCATGACAATTTCGGTGTTACACAAGTGAAAATTTTCACGAGGACTTGGTGAATCTTTGATATCTTCATAATGAATGGTATTATCCTAAAGAACAAACACTTTCACAATAGGCTGAGGTGCGGCTGTCGCGGCCAAAGCCACGAACATGCCTACATGTTCCTGGCTTTGGCCGCGTGCTTTGGAGATCATTATACCTATATAATGCTCTCAAAATGATTATATTTATAGTTATATATGTAAGTAACCGTGTGGTGCCGGCTCAGAATGCCACCACCCCATCTCCTCCCGTGGGTGTCGTAAAAGTCGACTAAGGGATTGGCCGGAGGATGGGCAGCAGCGTCCTTCGAGTACATTAACAACTCAACTGCGATCGCCAACCCGTCTGCCAAGCGTGGCGATTATGGCAAAACCCCCCAATGAGCCCACAACACACCCATATCGGTCGTTGTGGTGATCTTTGGGGGAGGCCTGTGTCCAGCAGTGGACTTCATTCGGCCGAAATGATGATGATGATGATGATGATGATGTAAGTAAACATATTATTTTAATCCCAAAACCAAAATTTATTCGTTTTTATTGGTAAACCCAGTAGCCAGTATGTGTTAAAATTTAATTGTAACAGCACGAAAAAAATTCTTCTTTAATATCAATTTTATAATTTAATATTTTTCACATTTAATAAAGAACTTTATACTTCACTATATTATAGTTTCATTCTTACTAACATGTTTCTCGAACCTATAATTCAAAACTCAACAAAAAAGAAACAAGTTTATTTATCTTTATCAAAAGCTAGCAAGCGAGTCAAATAAAAACGTATAGAATTCACTTTAGAGATGTGCCCCGCCTTACACCGGATTGGCTGGTAACCCTTCCGTCACGAAAGGGTTATTATTAGACCCCTACTGATGCCGCGCGCGCGCCGCCTCGCGCCACCGCGACCGTCTTTTAAGTTTTTTACTAGCATTGTTTATTTATTTTTATACACACGATGCGTTTTCATTGGATGAAAGGGTTAGGGTATAAATAAATCCGTGGCATCTACGTGATGCAACTTTACATAGGCCGTGCCCTTTCGAGAGTGAAAGGGTTGGCTTTATTGTTATTTTGTAAGGGGATGTTGGATGGGGTTAAATCATGATGGAGTAGATACATAATGTTTCATGTGTATAAATAATATCCCCAATACATATCAGGGATATTATTTTTTTCACACAGGCTCACAGTTATGTTTCTGTAGTTTTGAGCTACACCGCTACCGATATATTTATTTCGTCTTGAAGGTGAACAAATTGTAATTCTAGAATAAATTATGTGTATGTATTAAAAACAACACATAACTAGTGTTCAACAAACTCATTTAGCCTTCCTTCCTAACTCTTCATTCTATTTAGGCCTATTTTCTTTTGCTGGATAATACTGTATGCATGTACCTATAGTTTTATTATATAGTTTTAGTTGTCTATGGTAAACTTGAACTTTGCACCGCATGTTGACTTTGGTGTTTAACATTCAATATACACGTGCGTAGCGAATGTATCGCAGTTGGTAATCTGTATGAAATATTCGAACATAAACGTTAATCTGCTGACATTTAAAATTAACCTTTGTTGATTTTACGATTATGCAAGTGTCATAAAGTAGGCGAAAGCTTTGGGCGATGTAACGTGATGGTCGGACCTACACGGGGATTAGAGAACTAACACCTTGCTCGTTTGGAGAACGATTCGAGCGCTTGTCAACGCGGTTACAATACTCCTCTGCACATCTACATTTAAAGTGATTAAGCTTTCGCTATTATCAAGATATAGATGTTAATGTTCATGTCGATATTTTTTATTTTTTTTGTACATTTGACTCTTATACATAAAAGATGAAAGTACTTTGTTAGTGCATAATGTAAAAAAGAGAAAGTTGAGACAAACTTTTCGAAACGTTTTAGTTAAACTATATGGTTAAAATTTAGAAAGTAAAAGAAAATGCAACTTAAAATAAGACAAAAAAAAGTTGAAGTCTTCTGTTAGTACACATAGAGACTAATATCGGATAATGGTAAATTTAAGTGCAGTTTTATGTGAAGTGGGTTTGGGAAGGGTGAGAATTCTGTGAAAGTGTAAATGCATGTGTGTAACTGTTATAAGTGTAGATGATGAAGTGATTATGTACTAACAGTAAGCAGATTTTCAGTGTCTTCGTATGTGAGGTTTTTTAACCCGTTCGTAATTTTCTGCTTTACTTTTTAACATATATATATTTGGACTATTTTTTTAATGTTATTATATAATCGTGAACTTAAATATAGTTATTTTTTGTACTAATTAGCGACGAGACCAGTAAGATATTCGCCTGATGGTCAGGCTCAGGCCTATGTGGCATTAGTTATTTAGTCACTTCTGCCCAGTCATTTCACTAGCTACAGTGCCCTGAGAACTGGAACAGTTATGTCTAAAGTTTAAACACTAGATACTGATTGGCGGTAAATATATTGCAATACCTAGCCAGACACATGCAATAAGAGACCTACCACCCGTATAAAAAGTAGAGAGAGTAGACGCGACATAGTCCTGGCTGGAGGCCTCTTTTGGCTTCGCCAGAAACGACCGGTTAAGCTCTCACTTCCCAGAAGAGTATGCGAGAAGCCCAACAAAAAAAAAGTAATACAGTAGGTAACGGTTTCACATTAAAATTTTAACGTGATCACGAAAATATACTTTTTTTTTATCTTTATTTATTTCGGGGTTTTTGTCCACATAGATACGTCAACCCCATCATGCCTTATACGATATATATTTAACAAATATTAGGTCTAGTACTATTCAAGGAAAGGTCAATGAAGTATACCAACTGACATAATCTTTTTGCAACATCAGATTTTGGTTGTGCTAAAATGGTTTGAACTAACCCTACGTCTAACATATTCAATTTAAATTTATTGATGAAAATTTGCCTTTCATTTTGGTTCCTAACACAGTCCATCAGCAAATGATGTACATCCTCAACCACATTGCAAGTATTACAGTTAGGTGAATTTGTTTTCTTCATCAGGAATGCAAACTTGGCCGATGGATAGTGTCCGGAACGCAATCTTAAAGCTAAATTTACAAATCTTCTATTCTATTATTATTATTGTAACTTAGATCACTTGTAGCCTTTGTTATTAGAGGCTTTTATGATATGAAATCGGTCTGAACTTACCGTATCCAATAAACGATTTTGTTGGTAGATAGTCTTTCTCAAAAAAAAGTAAGTAGGCGGTACATCGATCGGATATATCGGCTTATTGCTTGTTCGAACAAGCTATAAGCCGATACCGATTTCATAATAATTACTTGTTAAGAGATTTGGTAGAGTTCAGTAAAGAAAAGCTGTATCATTTTGTGTACCACTTGCCTAGTGACGAGTCTAGCAAGTCGTTCGCCTGGTGGTAGGCGTTCCGCCTGTCCATAACAATTGTGATGCTACCCAGAACTAGACCTCCGTGTCACCACAATGCGCTCTACCCCTTAAGACATTCGTTATTTAGTCTCTTACGCCCAGTAATTTCACTAGCTGCAGTGCCCTTCGAAACGGACACAGTAATGTTTAAAATTACACTCTGCTTAGTGGCGAATATTTACCACTGTCGTGGAACTTAAATCCGTGGAAATTCATCATGAACTTCCTTCTTCCCGGGCAATGGCTGGACTTCTATCGGCTAAAACCACTGGAGCGGTCATCTGTGGCACCAAAAGGTGGCTCCAGGTCCTCGTAAGATCATATTAGAGCCACCTAAGATGCCACGTCTTTAGGTACATCTCGAAGGGATGACTGTAAAGCAGTCACCTTCTCTTGCATAGAGAAGGCGACTGTAAAGAGGCCGACCCCCAGGCACTTCCCGGGGAGGATTGTAAAGGATCCCCGCAAGCCTCACTGTGCGCTGTGCTGCGCACATGGTGGCATGCGATCACATACGCGCCAACGACTTCCAGGGGGTGCCGTGTTACCTACCTAGCCAGACCCTTGCAATAAGCAACTAAAACAACAACTAAGCAACAAAATAACCAGTCAAATTATTCATTTATCATGTCTTTTATTCGTAATATAATTCGTATAATATCTACAAAAGAAACAAAAGCGGCAATTAAATATAAAGTAGGAAGACAGATCAGGTTGGCAACAAAAAGGCCGAAGCAAATTATCTTGCTAAATCTTTAAGTATCAGATCCAAGATATATGGTATGTCGCGCGGACCCAAAACAACCCTAATATTTTAAAGTTGGATCATCTGAGGCGGACCCCGGAGCTATAAATTATCTATTAGTCGAACAGCACTTGACGTGTCCACAATAGACTAAGTTAACTTTTGTGCAACCGGGTTGAAGTCGGGGGCGAACAATGTATCGGTTTGTTCGCGAAACCCTTCCTCACCTGCATTCCCACGACACATTCTGTAGAAAGTGCAACGACGCATCGCTATAGAAAAAGCTTGCGCAAATAAAATTTCAAGTCAAACATTCAAATTTTACTTAGGAAAGGGTCCGTTTTGGTCCGATTCGATCGGGTGTTTAAATAGGAACATGTGAGCTCGCGTGGGAAAGTAACTTCTGACAATGATTACGTCAACTATTACAGAATTGACGGTATTGTGTCTACTCTCTCTACTTTTCTAGTAAGGTTGGAGTATAAATACCTACATTTAAAATCGATTGGGGTTTTCAAATATTTTCTTTTTCTTTCTTTCCCATGCCCACTTTTAATACTATGCTCGTTAGACCCGACATTCATTGTTTTTGTGACAGCAGCGTTTGTAATAGCTGTTACACTTATAAAATACTAATATTAATATGCTCGACGTTTCGAACACTTTGCAGCGTCCGGAATTTTTATCCGGTTTAGTTAATTGGTTAGTATTCAGAAATATCCAATTACCTACTTAGATAAAACTGATTATAAATTTAGAGAAATACTTTAACATGATAAAAAAGGAAGATCTGATTTCAGAGAGATTACAGTTTAAGGTATTCAAAAGATATGTACATACCCACTATATGACTGTATCGAAATTTATTAAGATTCCGCATCCACTGACATCTATTTTCGTTACGTATCCAACTCCAATACAATACTCATTTTATTTAAGGTTTTAGATGATGATGATAGCAAATCTTGAATAGAAATTCATAGAATGCAAATAATAACGCAATATCTGTTGATCTCGACCGACCGACACACGAAGGGAACATATTCCCACGTGTTTCTACTTAAAATTCGCCAAAGGATCAGCGTGGCGCATCTGATAGTCACACAAAAACGCGAAGGTCAGTATCCGAAGAGAAACTGCGGCGCTCTCATATTGCATGGACCCTTTCACTCTCGAATATACCTGCGCTTTTTACTGCGTTCCCGGAATCGCCTCCGTTGAAGGGACCGACCATTGAATTTACATATGTGCCCCAAAGTTTTGCATCGAGCACCTACGATAAGTTGAAACTGTTTTTAAGGTAGGACTGTAAGAAACTGTTTTGTTCTTAGTATTGTATGTCTTATAATATAGGACAAGGTTCAGAGAATGTATATTATAGTAGTACATTTTAACTAGAGTTTTATATACAATATTTATTGTATATATTTTATATGAATATGTCTAAGTAATATTGTTTATGATATTTTGTACACTTGACAGCCCAATATCTCTCTCCTTTCTTTCAGTCCATCCAAAGATTGTCTGGAAGAGTAGATACGACTGCCCATTATACGTGTATGTAGAGTACAATATTTTTTATTAGTAAAGTTTGAGAAACTCAGTTCGTTGCGCCGAATAGGCTGTAATATTTCGCAAATTCTTCTTTTAAGAATGAGCCTAAAATAAATCAAATGTATGGGATGGTCACAAAAAGTCGGGTTAATTACTCGCCTTTGGGATATTCCAATGAAAGGATATATCGTTTTTCACTAAGTATGCAATAGGTATCTATTTCTATCTTGATTTAGAAAAACAGTTCTGGAGCCATATGCTTTGACCAAACGTTTGAAGAACATTGCGCAATTATCTGGTCAATAAAATTAATCAGTTAAAGTAAAATGTTTTTACATTTGAATGTTAATTTGAAACGAGGATTGGAATTTATAATTAAGCATATAGAGCTTGTAATATGTCGGTGTACAGCGATGGAAACATAATATTTAAAAATAACTCGTAGTCTTATCACTCTGTAAGTTTTAATAGTCGGTGGTTTTGTAATCTTAAGACTAATGAATGGAATAAAAGTGCTTAAGTGGGTATTTTTGTGCGATAAACTAACGTATCCATGTTATAAGCAGTTTGTGTTGACGTTTAGTTGGCATTCGAACTTTACGCCAACACGTCTCTTTTATAGTATTAATGTTGTTGTGATCAATAGATTTGTTATTTTAGTGACCATTTCCATAAAATTGTATGCACAAACATTGGCATGAGTGAAGCAGAAGCTGCGCAAGTTGTAGCCTTAATACGCGAAGATCTTTTTTATTTGCGCCTAGCGGAAATTCTTCGTGAACTTCCTGCGCCCCGGGGAAGGGCGAAGGGGTATGCCGGACTCCTACCGGCTAAAACCACGGGGGCGGTCATTTTCGGCAGCTAAGGGAGGATCTAGGTCCTCGTATGATCACACTAGAGTAATACGCGAAGACCTAAGTCGGAGAAACGTAGCAAGAAGATTAAACCTGAATCGATCAGCTGTACAAAGAGTTTATCAACATTATCCAGAGACAGCATCTGAATTGGACTTTAGAGCAGTGAGAAACGTTTTTGTTCTGTGGTTAAATGACACTAATTGGCTCAGACGGTCGTCGTTACGGCATGCGAAGACCTGGGGAGCGATACGCTTAATGTTGCGTTCGTGAAACAGTGAGTTTCGCTGGGGGCTCTGTAATGTTTTATTAGGCATATCTTTGACAGGTCGTACCGAACTGGTTTTCCTTCGAAATCGCGCTGTTAATGCTGGAAGTTTCATAATGGACATCCTGGAACCTCATGTCATGCTGTATGCTGGCTACATTGGAGATAACTTTACTTTAATAAATTACAACGTCGCTAGAATTGTCACCCAGTCTGTACCAGGTTGGGTTCCCCTTTAGGGAGTGGCTAGCCAATAGTCCAACATCTTTGGGATGATCCAACCACGTTGAATGAGCTGGAAACTGCTCTAATGGAAGAATGGGGGGGAATTTCACAAGAAGACATCAAAAAGCAATAAAATGAGAAATATTAGCAATGCAAATGATAAACAAATATTTCATCATCATCATATCGAGCTATTTATACGTCCACTGCTGAACAAAGGCCTCCCCCATAGATTCCACAACTGTGCCATCATTTCGGGGGGTATTTGCCAATACTCACCACGCTTGGTAGGCGGGTTGGTGAGCGCAGTATGGCTACCAGTTCACAAAAGGGACGCTGCTGCCCATCCCTCTGGTTTGGATTCCCTTAGTCGCCTTTTACGACATCCACGGGAGGAGATGGAGTGGTGCTGTATTCTTAATCCGGACACCACACCGAAAAACAAATATTTATTTGCAGGTTATTGAAAAAAACTTGAGTAGCTCATTTTTGCTGCCCAGTGTAGTTATTAACTGGCGTTTCAGTATTCGGCCGTAAGTGTAGCATCGTTATTGTAGGGAAGAAAGCTGGTTCTTTGTTTGATCTTAAACTTTTATTTTAATAGATCCTCCTTCATAATTTTTACTTTATAATTACGGAATAATATTTTGTACATTATTATAAATTATATGTGATGAACTGATGATAATGATAACATTTATACTTTATTTATGAGAGCCATAATCAGTTAATAATATACTATCTTAAACTTTTGTTTTAATGCATAGCTTTTCCATTACTTTATTTTATGATTAGGGAATAATATTTTGAACATTTTTGCACAATTTGATTGTATTTTGCTGTAATAGAAATCGTTTTTGCAAGCAAATTTACCTAAATCTCTCTTTTGTATTCAGGTAAAGATTACTTTTTCTCTCAAATCCAGAAAAAGGAGCAATGTAAACCTAATATCACCTATGTAGGGTCCAAAATAAAGTGAATTTCGAGTTTTGATTTGTTACATACTGATGTGTATTGAAAATCGATATCGCAGTTTCGATCATTTATAACTCGCGTCTGACGGGCAAACAAAACGTACCTATGATAGAAAAAAAAACTCGGAATGTGTAACTGGAAGAGTGGAAATGAAGTATTATTGCAACACTTGCACTTTCGATGGCGTCTTTTGTCGGATCCGATTTCGTGACGGGTCTGGTTTCACACCAATTGTTATCATACCTACACGTGGTTACATATAACATGGAGTTTTATATATAAAAGTATATAAGGGTGTGGCTCTAGTACATAAAATACTTGGTTGGTTTAATGAACTGAAACGTAAAATTGTTAAGGTATGTACTTGAAAAACAAACATTAAGATTGGCTAATTCGTTTTTCTTGCTTCAAGTTTATCTGAGACTACCAGGATAATAAATACAGTCCTTTTAAAAAAAGTTTATAAATTACTTAAAAACAACGAACTGAAATATAAAAAACTGGACAAATGCAAGTTGAATGGAGAGCATGGAGCGGGTTCCGTACGATGAATATGTTATCTTTAGGTACAAGGAATGACGGAACTAGGGCAGGCTAGTTAAGGCGAACGAGTAGTACCAATAATTTATCCCCAGAACAAACTTAACATCGTAGTTGAAAAACATGTTCTCCCATATATTCCAACTGCAAAAGTAAGTTTGTATGCACAATATTGAAAGATTTACCATGTTATTTCAAGACCGTAGACTTCTCAGCCCTCAAAAGTGACCCCCATATTCAGATTCATTTATTTGCGTTACACGTCGTGTGTCGCAGAAACCCATATGTGTACCAAAATTTCAACTTAATCGGTCCCGTAGATTCGGAGCAAATTGGCTGTGACAGACAGACAGATACACAAGTGATCCTATAAGGGTTTCGGCGTTTTTCCTTCGGACGTTCGGAAACCTAAAAATAAATTCTATCAATCAATCCTTCATCTATGTAATCACATCAAGTTTCTTAGTAGTGTTTATTGTGGGATGCGGTATTGAAACTGCCTCGTAATACAATTAGTAAAAAATTACTAATGTATGAATCTCGGGCGAAGTGTTGTCTGGTTTTTCTGTTTGGAAACTCTCAGCATTAGCCCGGAGTTCTGTCCCCGCGGTGAATGGCAGTAGGCTTGACTCCTCGTACACAGGACTTATTGCTGTCAACAGTACGACAGTACTTTCCTGTCGGACAAATCGGGGTACAGAGAATAGATGTGAAGGTATAAATATTGTAATAAAGATGATGGTTGAAATCGCACTACAGTACTTCCGCTTCATAATAAAACAGCCGCAACAATTCTACGATATCCGAATAAATGATGTGCTCGAAATTATTTTTACCCAATTTTTTTTGTGTGTACTTTATTTGGCTTCGAGTGGATAATAGTCGAGTGTTCTATTAAACATGTATATGTTGTTATTCAAGTTCGGCTTGTTAGTACAGTCAGTGAAGCCTTAAAGGACTTTGTCGGCATGTGTAGAAGCCCTTTACAATAGTAAGTGAACGGGTGATTTCACACTGTAGTGGTCCCGAGTAACGCAAGCTAACGATCGCTTCGTTGCACCGCGAGACCGCAGATAATTGTAAGCAAACGTGTACCTACAATGTGAGCCAAAACACGTTCTGTACTTGTAAGATATAAATATTGTAATCGAAAAGACAATTTGCCAATAATTCCATTGGGATTTTTCAGTTGTTTGGTAAATCCCTTGGTAACTTTTAGATTTATAAATGAAATGACAAGACTTTAAGGCTCTTGTGAATTCCTTATATTATTCATTTTTAAATAAAGATGTCCCGCACTGGGATTCCTCATGTTACGGGGTGGTCGTGCGGTCCGTGGCCTTCTACGGGGCGCCTTTATGGTCATCCCGGCTGTCAGGCGTGGTGAGTACTGGCAAATTCCCCCCAATATGATGACACAGTTGTGGAAATCTATGGGAGAGGCCTTTGTTCACTAGTGGACATTGTATGGCCGATATGATGATCTACCTTAGAAAATACTCTGTGGCACCGACATTAATTGGTTTTCACAAATGCTTTCTACTTATTTAAAACTAAGCACTGTGCTTCCTTTATGGTGGCCTACCATGGTGCTCATTGCAGAAGATGGCGACGACGACGTGCCTGAAGTGAACCCGGAACCTGGCCCGGCCACTTAAACGTAGTGGGGCCGGATTTGGTGGACAACCAGTTTGGTTTCCGCCGGGAGTGCTCTACCGTTGACGCGATCATGCACGTTCTGGCAGAGGAAGCAGTATCCTGTGGCAAGGCAGTGGTGGTAGTCGCTGGCTGGGCCCTAAACTAACGGGCACCGCAGCTGCACTTTCACGAATGCTGCCTAATTTTTGGGGTGGTAAAGCCTCCTACCAGAGGCTCTACATGGGGATCGTGTGGTCCATAGCCCTTTAAGGAGGCTTCGTGTGTGCAGACGCACCGAGGGCTATACTGTCACTATACTGCGGAAGCTGCTCCAAGCGATAGCCCTCTGGGTGATAAGGTACGGTCTTTTATTGGACGGGGAGCCTCTTTGTTGGATCACCACCCTGAGATCTGGAAGAAAGAGCCTTTGCAACGCTATTACGGTAGTGCAGGGAGGTCCTAAGTCAGGGCGAACGGCCAGCGCCTCGAGAATTCGAGATAAACGGTCCGAGCTTCGGTAGATCCCGGTGGTGCAATGAAAAGAGCGACTTGTGCAACCCAATGCATGGCACGCCCCCATAGCGACGGTAAGAGCCGTCGTGGAGGATTGCCTAGAGAGATGGAATGGCACCCTCACCTGCCAGCTGACGCAAATACGCTCTAGACATGGGGGTTTTGAAAGGCACGTTGGAGGAATGCCCAGTTTGAGCGATGCAGCACCTTGATCTTATCGAAGCAGTCAAAGATGGTGGCTCGTCACTTCCGGCTGTGGTTCAGTTCATCATCGGGTACGTGGAATGCCGTAGCCTTCGTAGGAGTCGGCGGAACCGGGTCGGGAAAAGACCACCTCTCTCACCGCCTCAAAAAAGGTACCGAATGGCGGAGGGCGCCGCCCGATCTCCTGTGTTGGGATTGCAGGCCATAATAGGCCAGTGACAACGGCGCACTGTGTTCTGCGTGCACCTCTCCGAAGTTATGTGGGGCTAACCAGGCTGGTACAAAGACGTGACACGTCAGATCATGTGACAGGCTAGTACCTGTCAGGGGTTTGGCCTCCGCCGATTGCCTTAGAATGGGATGAGGAATTGGCGGTTTCGGAAGGAGAGTTGGACCGAGCCGTTGGCCGCCTGAAGGCTCGCAACACTGCACCCGGGCCGGATGGCATTCCGGGTCGTGCGTGGGTGTATGCATTGCAGTCTCTTGGGGACCGCTTGAGACAGCTGTTCACCAGCTGCCTCCGTCGCAGCGTGTTCCCGTCCGGCTGGAAGGAAGCCGGATTGGTTCTCTTGAACAAGGAGGGAGGGCCGCGGAGTCTCCCTCTGCGTACCGTCCCATTTGCCTGCTCGACGAGGCTTCAAAGCTATTCGAAAGAACAATTGCCCGAAGACTCGTTGAGCACTTGTCGCGAGTTGGCCCCGACCTGGCCGACAGCCAGTATGGCTTCCGGCAGCGGCGGTCCACTATCGACGCGACTGTTCGCGTCCGCTCGCTGTCGGAACAGGCAGTGTCCCGACGAGGTGGGGTGGCGTTGGCTGTCAGTCTTGACATAGTCAACGCCTGTAACTCTATCCCGTGGCGTGCAATTAGGGGGGCACTAGTCCACCATCAGTGCCCCCCCTATCTGCAGGGTATCATCGGGGCATATCTTCGCGACAGGCATTTTCGCCACGTGGGCAGGGACGGTAGCGTAAAGCGGAGGGAGATCACGTGCGGGGTTCCACAGAGATCGGTTCTCGGTCCCCTCTTATGGAACCTAGCTTACGATGCGGTCCTGTGTGTCGTTCTCCCCGCTGGCGTAAGCTTAGTCTGCTACGCTGATAACACTCTTGTGTTGACCAGCGGGGAGTCCTTCGAGGGTCCTCCGAGCAAGCGGTGGCAATTGTCGTGGCCGAAATCCATGCTCTGGGTTTGCGGATAGCGCCTCACAAAACCGACCATGGTTCCACAAACTGCCGCGGAGCAGGGTGCCCCCCAGTTCGTGGATACGCGTTGGTGACGCGCAAGTCAGGGTGGGCCGGTACATGAAGTATCTGGGGCTCACCCTGGACAGTCGTTGGGGCTTCGAGGAGCACTTCGAGCGTCTTGTCCCCTGGGTCGAAAGGATAGTGGGTGCCTTGCACCGGCTGCTACCCAATCTCGGGGGACCGAGGGAAGAAGTTCGCCGCCTCTAGAGGGAGTCGTGCGGTCCGTGGCCCTCTACGGGGCGCCTGTTCGGTCATCTCGACGTTCGGGCGTCCAGCGCTGCAGAACCAAGATCCACGGTCTGCAGCGTAGAGCGGCTTTACGGATCACACGAGGATACCGAACGGTGTCCTTTGAGGCGGCAACTCTGTTGGCGCGCTTTCCGCCTTTTGATATCTTGGCGGAGATGGATGCGTGGGTGTATCACCAAACACGCTCCCTCCGCCAGAGCAGTGAAGGCGTGCCTCCAGGGGCGCTCGAAATTTTGAAACGGCAGGCTCGGCGGTGTGCACTCGAGCTATGGCGCGAGCGGCTCATGCTGCCACAGTACGCGCAAAAGCGCGTCGTCGAGGCTGTCTTGCCGCTCTTCGGAGCCTGGCTCAGAAGGAGCGAGCGCGTCACCTACCGTCTGACGCAGGTATTCACCGGTCACGGTTGTTTCGGTGCATACCTGCACAGAATAGGACGCGAGGTTACGGCACAGTGCCACCATTGTGATAGCGACCAGGACACCGCACAGCACACGCTCGAGGCGTGCCCTGCGTGGGCCGCCGAGGGGCGGATCCTGGTCGATCGGATCGGGCAAGATCTCTCTCTGCCAGCAGTAGTGTCGGCTATGTTGGCAGAGCACGAAAATTGGAGTGCAGTGGTCTCCTTCTGCGAGAGCGTCATGCTGCAGAAGGAGACTGCAGAGCGGGATCGGGAGAGGGCCGATCCCGCACGGAGAAGGACGAGACGGCGCCGGGGCAACAACCGTCCCGGCTCCCAAGTCCAACACGCCTGAGCCCCCTGCCGTCAATTCATGGTGGGGGGCCTCGGGGGTCGCGGGTGCGCAGATTGGGGAGTCTGCGTGCTCACACCGAGCGACCCCCGGGAAGACGGTGGCGCGCACGTGGTCACGTGCCGCCGTGTGCGCAGCACAGCGCAAAGCGAGGCTTGGGGGGATCCTTTACAATCCTCCCCGAGAGGTGCCTGGGGGGCGATCTTTTTACAGTCGCCTTCCCTCCGCTAGAGGGGGTGACCGCTTTACATTCACCCCTTCCAAGATGTGCCTAAAGGCGTGGCACCAATGGGCGGCTCTAGTGTGATCTTACGAGGACCTGGAGCCCCCCTTCGGTGCCGAAGATGACCGCTCCAGTGGATTTGGCCGGTAGGAGTCCGGCACACCCCTTCGCCCTTCCCCGGGGTGAAGGAAGTTCCATGTAGAATTTCCACTGGACATCAATAAAAAAATAAAAAGGACGCGAGGTACGCGTACCGCTGTGTGCGCAGCACAGCGCATAGTGAGCTTCGGGAGAATCCTTTACAATTCCTTCGAGAGATGCCTGGGGGGGTGGCCTCTTTACAGTCGCCTTCTCTCCACTAGAGGGGATGACCGCCTTACAGTCATCCCCTCCGAGATGTGCCTAAAGGCATGGCACCAATGGGTGGCTCTAGATGGAGATCTTTCGAGTTCCTAGAGCCTCCCTACGGTGCCGAAGATGATCACTCCGGTGGTTTTAGCCGGTAGGAGTCCGGCATGCCCCTTCGCCTTTTCCCGGGGCGAAGGAAGTACATGAGGTATTTCCACCGGATCAAAAAGAAAAGAATAAAAATAAGGGGTTTGGCCTAGTGTCTAGCGAACTCCTCACCCCTATTTCATAGGTAAGTAGAAGGCGCCATCAGGTTTTAGCCAGTTTCCCCTCCGCGTTTCGTTCTCGTAGTTTTATAAATAGCAAATTAGATAAGAATATCAGAGGTTATAAATATGAAGTGTTTAAGTTTAGTTATAAGTATATTTTAATTTCCTTTAAATAATAATCAACATTATTGCAAAAACATCCTATCAAAATACAAAATTGTTTAATGACTCAAGCTCAACCTAAATTCATTGAACAATTTTTTCTGACTCCTTTAACTAACAAGACATGAAATATTTCAGTCAATTTGTAATAAAAAAAAGAAACTACAATATTATTTTCGAAAATGTGATAATTATAAGTTAGATCGATAGTATAAGAATGAAATCGTATAAAAAATAAAAATTACAAACACAATTTCGCATCTCATTCCAAAAATAATCATGGAGGTTGTAACTAAGAAAAGTACAATTATTTTTAATATGACCCAGAAATTCGTAAAATATACACATAAATTCGAGCTTAAAGTGGATATGCTGACAAGCACAACGTCAAGTTGCAATGTCAATACTAGACTGGCGACGTGTGCGTGTGGTGCATCGCACGCGAAGACTTTCGCTCGCCTGCACTCGACAGCGCACACGTGCACATTATGCGTTTCAAAGGATTTTTTACAATAAAACATATGCCGCTTTTTGCTTAACCCACTTTAAGCTCGATTATAACCTTCTTACCTACATTTGCTTCGGTTGTTGTATGAGTGAAGCCGCGCAAAATGTTACTTTTAACCATTCCTTTTGATGAACGCTTTTTTTTAGCAAATTATTGAATTCAAATGGCGGCACTATTGACCTAAATATGACAAAGAACGTAAGAAGAATTATAACTTGCAGCGGTAATGTATACTTGAAATTATATCTTTTTCTTTGTAGCTTGGTGAAATATGTGTCAAAATGGCTAGCCCAATATTTTATAGTAATGATAACGCAACAATGGCCCAATGGCTAAGACATCGGACTGGACTGGACTCACCATTTTGAGGGCAATTTGCCAGTACTCACGTTTGGCAGGCTCGTTGGTGAGCGCAAATGGCTGTTTTGCCACGGAACGGACGTTACTGCCCATCCCTGTGGCTTAGAGTCCCTTACTCGCCTTTGACGTTATCCACGGGAGTAGATGGAGTGATGCTATATTCTTAATCCGGACACCAGACGGAAAACTGACGGTGCAGTTGGTGCAGTGGCTCATACAGTCGGCTGCTGCGCTCCGGGTTGCGGGTTCGTTTCCAACATGGAACAAATATTTATATGATCTGCAGGTAGTTGTTCCGAGTCTGTGTGTATTGTGTGTGGAATTTGTGACTGTAATCGCACCCACGATAATGGAGAAATGCTAGTGTGGGGCAACGTTTTGTTAAAGATAGTTCATTTCATAAATATATTTTATATTTAAAAAACCCTTAACATTGCACTATTAACATGAACCTACTACTCTTATTCTCAGTGATTTCACTAGCTACAGGGCCCTTAAAACCAGAACACAGTCATGATTATCATGTAAACGTTAAGAACTGCTTGGCAGCAGAATATCAAGCACTGCGCTGGTACTGTCAAATATCGGAATGTTATAATATCTGAATGATAACATTAATAACATAGACTGGTATTTTTTACGTGTTACGCAGTAAATAATTTAAAACTTAAAAAGAAACAATTTTATGATAGAAAGATGAGAACGACAATTATGGAAATAGGAATGTGTTTGGTGGCTATGTGCTAAGTTCACATAGTGAAAGGGTTGTCAGATCGTTGAACATAATTAGAAAATATACTGATTCCTTATAATTTATTTACAAAATAATGGGTTAATGTGGGAAACAATACCTATTAATTATCTTATTTACTAATTATTCAGTGTTATTTAGTTTAAATGACAAAACATAAATATAATGGAAAATATACATATTTAGGGGATAGAGGTCGATATATAACATACCTACGTAAATTCAGTTAGTATCCATACGACTGACCAATTAAGCAGAATAAATCAGTAAAAAATAGATTCAAAATATTTGGAAACATACTGTGGTTGTCAAACCGACTTTAAAATTATTTCAAACATTCATTCTGCCTTGTTTGGTTGGTTGGTTGGAAACCTGGAACTCCTTTGAGAGTGAAAGTCAACCAGGACTAAACAGTAACAGGATCGTTGGGTGGCGTGCTCAGGACAATAAAATGATAATAATAACTCTATAGATACGAGGGCGGTTTGATAAGTCCATGACTTTAGAAAGAAGAAACGCTCTTTTTACATACTATACATTTTTTTTTCTACATAATCTCCTTTCAACTCTACGCACTTAGTCCAGCGATGTTCCAACCTCTTCAACCCATCAAAAAAATATTTTTTGTAAAACCCTGAAATTTAGGCCTCAGTTTCGGCTACCACCTCTTTGTTTGACGAAAATCTTTGCCCGCCAAGCCATTTCTTCATGTTTGGGAAGAGGAAAGAGTCACAGGGGGCTAAATCTGGCGAATACGGAGGGTGTGTCAATAATTCGTATCTTAATTCGACAATTTTTGTGGGCCGGTGCATTATCCTGATGAAATAGATTTTTTTTCTTTGCTAGATGCGGTCGTTTCTTGATCAACTTTTTATTGAATCTATTTAACAATGCAGCATAGTAAGCTCCGGTTAATTTTTTTGCGTTTATCCAAAAAATCGATGTAAATAGCCCCTTGGCTGTCCCAAAAGACTGTGGTCATCACTTTACCAGCCGAGCAAACAGTTTTTGCCTTCTTTGCTGTAGCGCGTTAGTGTTTTGCATAACTTCAGAGTGCTTTATTATAGCATACTGCACAAAAAGTTGACGCACGCTAAGTACCTTAAATTCTCTATACAAATCAGCAGTGGAATAATATCTAGGCTTGAAGTAGCTAATCTTTAACAACGCTCTTTGTGCTCTTTCAGCTATTATATTATGCCATATAGCAGCACCACCCCAGCAAGTTATGCAGTATGATAAAACAGATGGACATAAAGCTTGATAAACTATTTTCATTATACGATTATACATGGCTAGGCATTCCTCAGAAGCTGTTACACGATTTCGTTTCTGGTCGACAGTTAGTAAACGCGGCACCCATCTTGCAGAAAGCTTTTTCATGCCCAGAATATCATGCAAAATATAAAAAACTCGCTCAGTCGAGATGTGCACAGCATCACTTATTTCGCGTGTCTTCACTCGACGGTCTGCCGAAACAATATCATGTATTTTATTAACCATGCCCTCCGTAGTGACCTCAATCGGCCTTCCTGGGCGCTCCACGTCATTAGTGGTAGTACGTCCACAACGAAAATCAGTGAACCACTTATGTACCATCCCATGAGAAGGCGCAGAATCACCATAATACTTTTTCAATTCGTCTTCGGTCTGCTTAATAGTTTTACCACATAAAAAATTGTGTTTAATTAGCACTCGAAACTCGCTTTTCTCCATTTTCAAAGAATACTTAGAAGTCGCCTAACTTTTTTGTTTCTAAAAAGCTTGTTTTCGCGCTAAATTTGAAAAAAGAACGGCATGCGCTTCGTAGTGAGTTTCCAAATATGAGACAAAAAATTTATTAAAATCTTTTTATTCAACCTTAAAGTCATTGAGTTGCCATCTGCCCTCGTAGATGTAATATTTTCTCTTCTTAATAGACAAGTACACAATGGTCCCGTCCAATCGTTTTTATAATAATTAAATCTTCGCACGACATTAATGCGTTTGACAACCGTTCAGTTGTACAATTTACAAAAGCAACCCTTATTTAAAAAAATATGTAATTAAATATATATTTTCTCTTACTGACCAGCCATCGCCATTATAGTACCTGCCTAGCTGACTAGACTAGAGACCTATCACTAGTAAAAAGTTAGTTTAAACTATCCTAATTTGCTGAACCCGACAGCGTCCATAATGATCAAAAAACATGTACCACCTTGTTTTTATTGGTTCCAGTGGAAATTCTTCATGAACTTCCTCAGAGGCATGGACCTCAAAGATCGCTACATTGATTGGTCCGGGTTCGTATTGTGTGCTCATTGGAGGTTTTGTCATAATCGCCACGCTTGTCAGGTGGATTTGCAATCTCAGTAAATATACCCGAAGGACGCATATTCCTATCCACTTTTTTATGGTTCTGAAATCTTTGAAATTATTAATTATTATCATATATTTGGTTATCATCATCATATCAGCCAAAGGACGTCCATTGCTGAACAAAGGCGTCCCCCATAGATTTCCACAACGACTCCATTAGATGTCATCCGCGTCCAACGACTCCCAGCGACATTTACGAGGTCTTTGGACGCTACGTCTTCCGGTGCGTGGTCTCCACTCGAGAACCTTCTATCTATTTGGTGTACCAATTTAAGGTGAATATGTCACCTTAGTTTGCTCATGCTCATACAATTTAATATAGAACAATGCTGTGTACACACACACACATTCGTTTTTTATGAAGTTTGATTCGATTTATGAATTACAACGATCGTAAAGTACTTATTATATCTATTACTGACCAAATTATCTTTTTACAATTTAGAATCTTAAATACAATATTTATTACTCGAGAATCCATTATAATGTGTAAATCTTTTAATTAATGTACAATTATCAATTAAAAGTGATTGAAATATGTATAAGATAACTTATTTTCATATTTCAGTACTTTTTGTTTTATGCACTCCTCTTTTCGTTTCAATATAAACGGTAACATATTATTTAAACTGTTGATAAATATAGGATACAGACGTGTACGTAACGTGTAAAAGTAGAAAATTTACATTAGTACCTATAATTTGTGGAAAATATATAGCAATATTATCTTTTTTTATTTTCTGTGTACAAGTTAATTATAGATAACACATCTAGACCTATTACTCTGTTGAGGTTTAGTTGATTTTCCGTAAAGTGTAGCACAAAATAACAAAAATATTTACCCGGAATTAAATAGCTTTGAAAATACTTCTATGAAAATTCTTAATTGAAATTAGAGCAAATTGAAGTGGAGACTCCATCATTGTTCGTTGATTAGATACCTTGCTCTGTATTATAGACAGAAGGGAATCGGAGTGTGAACAAAAACCTATCTGCGACGATATGTTTATACTTAAGTGTAGTGGATGTCAATGAGATGGCTCGCATATGGATCCGCAGGAAGACCTCGCGGAATATCGCTCATCTTGTGCAATAATATCAGGGCTGGCGCTACACTATTTACATGAAACTTTAGTCAATTTATATTTTATTGCCTTTATTTATTTATATACTCTTTATACACACATAATATATAAGTTACAGAAGTATTAAATAAAACAACTAGGAACTCTTCCTAGTAACCTCCTCTAGTTTTTTTGCGTATTGTGTGTAATATTGTAATGTTATTCAAAGAATACTTATCGATACATAGATGCCATATTATGCATTTTACGGACTTGGAAAAACTAAACTCTGACGCAGTAGACGCCCGTGTCTACTTCATCATCATCATATCAGCCAACGGATGTCTCTCACTGCTGAACAACAGCCTCCCCAAAGATTACCACAGTAGTGTCATCATTTGGGGGGATTTGCCAGTACTCACCATGCTTGGCAGGTGGGTTGGTGAGCGCAGAATGGCTGCTGTTCCACAGAAGGGACGCTGCGGCCCTCTGGTTTAGAGTCCCCTTGTCGCATTTTATAACATACACGGGAGGATATGGAGTGCTGCTGTATTCTTAATCCGGACACCACACGGAACGCCGGTTTAGGAGTGCCGTGTCTAGTTGCGCCACCACAAATTAAGTAAATTGTAAAGATGTGGACAGAGTGAGATAAGATATAATGGTTTGATTTACATTTTGCAGCAAATGTTGTCATCGGTAGCCGCCGTATGTGGGGATTACCCGCGAACTCTCCCTGAGCTCAGCCGCACAGAACCACGGGGCATTGCGCATTTCATTGCAAAACTGCATAGCCACCGCACACCTTACAATATAATATCATTATTTAGATTACAAAATAATTGGCCTAATTAAATTTGTCTATATGTTTTGTTTATGCATATAGAAAACATGAAAGCGAACATAATTTTACAAACGGTAAATATTATGTAACATCAAAAATGCTCGGCATCAACCCTGCGCATGGTTGCGTCGTGTCCCACGGTTGGTGTAACCTGAGCCGGGTGTCCGTGGCTTCCGTCCGGCTTTTAGCGAAGTCTCATCGGTCACCGCGGCCCGCCCGCGCGCCCGCCCATCCATCCTCGCACATATCTAATCAAACAATGTCTGTATACGCCACTAACGCCTACGTATGAGTTGCGTGACATTTTCACATTCCTGCAAAAGCATATAAAGGCATCAGACAAAAATTATCGCGACTATGTGTAGGTGTCAGATAAAGGAAGCTAAGCGAGAGGTGGCCGGCAGCGGGCGCGGGCGCCTCCTGGGGTCATTAATATTAATTAGGCGCGGTGGTGCCGCCGCTCAGGCTCAATGCGCGGCCTCTTTGCTTCTGACTCGCTGCGAAAATTAATTACTCGCAATCTTTATGTTCCAATTATAAAGGCCTTCGCAACAAATTAAATCTGTCCGGAGCAGGCCTCTTTTGAGAGAGGTTTCACTCTCTTTGTGGGCTTGATAAATGTTCCTTTGCAAAAATTCTTTGAATTCAGCAAAATGTAGATATTTGACTTAATACGTTGAATTACGAATATCTGCGAGAACTTGAAAAAGCTATTCGATTATGAAGTTTTAACAATAAGACGGCAATTATTGCAGAAGTTCGTTACTCTGTGAATGGTGATGTGTGTAATTGTATGTTATTTGGTACTCGTTGAGGGTATAAAAACGAAACCGATTCCGGAATCCAGCTTTTGCATAAGTGTCGACGACTTCCGTGTTTAGTGAGCAAAAACGAAATCTCAAAGAAAAAACTATAAGTTTCCCTTTCAACGAGAGGCAAAATATTTAACGGCCGTAACCGGATATCTTGGCGTGGCTCTTGGAAACAAAGAAAAAACCACCAACATGTTATTACGCGAAACCAACATTTAATAAGGCTATTTTTTATTTTGCATTGGCTTTGCTTATCCATTAATTCGTCGCGAGCAAAAAATATTTGGGTTTACCAACGCCTGCGTCGTATTTGAATAGTTCGTTGGCGCACTCATTGTTGTAAGAAGATGCGGAAATGGGATATTTTCTTTCTGGAGAAATACAATATTGTGTGGCTTTATGTTGACCCGATGCAAAAAGTTTCTAACCAGGAATAATTGTGCAATTTCTGATACTTGTTAGGCATTGATGTGCACAACAGCGTTTACTCTTAATAATTATAATTTACATAACAGAAAAATAAATGTTATTTTAGGGATTTTTATTATATTTTGTAGACATTATCACTATTTCAGCCGAAAGATGTCCACTGCTGGATCTAAGTCTCCTCCAAAGATCGCCACAATGACAGGTCTGGCCTTTTGCCATAATCGCGAAACTCCATTGGCGGGTTGGCGATCGCAGTTGAATTATAAATTTTGGATATATTGGAGATCTGATCAGGTTATTTTGTAGTTTAACTGTTTCCTAAATTACTTCTTTTCATCATTTCGGCCGAATGAAGTCCACTGCTGGACATAGGCCTCCCCCAAACATGTCCACAACGACCGATATGGATATGTTGTGGGCTCATTGGGGGGTTTTGCCATACTCGCCACGCTTGGCAGACGGGTTGGCGATCGCAGTTGAGTTGTTAATGTACTCGAAGGACGCTGCTGCCCATCCTCCGGCTAATCCCTTAGTCGACTTTTACGACACCCATGGGAGGAGATGGGGTAGTGGCATTCTGAGCCGGCACCACACGGCAAACTTTTACTTCTTTTAGCACAGTAAAAAGTAAATACCTCTGATTCTATGAGAGGGTCTATCGATATAACACTGAGCGAGCTGATGCCAGAGACATACGTGTATACTCAGAATGTTAGTATCTCTACGATGAAGTAGCTAAATATTATCCAAAGAATATTTGTTTGTGCCTTTAAAATATTGAGCAACAAGAACGCGAGTTTGCATTTTATTACAAAAAAAACTTCTTGTATAGCTAAATCTGACACTTGACCTATACGAGGACCGATCACAAAATTAACTTAGTTATTTTATAGAAACTAGCTATACCAATATGAAACATGCACGTGTTCAAGCGTTGCTAATGTGACACAATATATTTAATAGATACCTACCTTGTGTTGTCCTTTTATGATCAAAGTTCGTCATTGATATAATTTTGAGTGACGTTCGCCCACACAATGGTAAATCTGTATTAAATGCTCTTTTGACGCTAATGTTTTCTATAACATTCTATGCTGTGTGTCACATTGGACAGGAAATGGTTATTAAAAACCTCAAAGGATCGAGATGTCAATTTTGTCGATATATAAATAAAAAGTAAAGTTGATCTGGAACATTTTTCACAAATGCGTGAAACACGCTCAAAAGATTAAGGTGGTGTTTGGCGACAAAAATATTGCGAAGTGATCGTGAGTATGTAGTAACATTAACAAAAAACCGGTTTCTTAATGTTATAATTTTATAGGAACCTTCGATAACGCAAACCAATGAATAATAGATTACTGATCAGAGCTAGTACAATTATTTGAAGTCTAAAAGAACCATTGATAATTACTGATAACACTTGCAATATTCATTTAAAGAATTAATTTTTATAATTACATATTTAAAAAAAAAAACAATTTATAATATTTCGTACGGTAAACGTGAAATGAAAGAAGTGAAAAAGCCTAACTACCCACTGCACTTGAATGGTTTAATTATCCTCCAAAAGACAACTATCTAGATACATAAATACATAATGTATGTATGGCTTTGTGTTGATTGATGGCCGAAATTAATAATGATCTAATCCAAAATAATTGGATTTGGGTTTGAGATTTTTTCTGGTTATGTGTGATGACACTAAAACAGACTAAGTTCAAATATTTAATCTTAAGATTTTGCATAAGATTGATTATTCATTTCGGCCGTGAGTGGGCTATGACTGGCAAAAGCTATGACCAATCCCTTAATATGAGAATGATATCGTTCTGAGAATCCGTAGTTTTCTGTTAATGGGCAGGTAAAAAACATAAATCGATTTCCTGTCAACAACTGACCAAGCACAAGTAGTTCGATAGGAGATGAGAAGCTAAAGATTAATGAATTTTCAATTAGATACGTCCGAATTGAAATGAAATTGGACTTTGAGATCGGAAGTGCGTTGAATGGTGCAGTATTGATGGATTGTTGCGAAATGTAGAAAAAAGTGCGGCGTCCGCAAACTGTCCCGCAGCTGGCCTTCAATTTGAGTAATCCGATCAATATTTTTTACTGCCTGTTAGTTGATTTTTTTGGCCGAGATACCCGCCGCCGTCAATCACATAGGAAGAGTACTTACCTACGGTGTGTACTCACACGTAGGTGAATTACGTGAACGCTCAAAATTGTAACAGTTATCCAAAGTATCAAACTCTACGTAGATAGTACTATCTATTGTGGAATAATCCTCTATTTTGATAGACTAAGTATAATATATAAAACATTGTTATATTTATGTTTTATCTACTTGTGCATTATTGTATATGCATTGGTTCGTGTTGCACGTACGCTGCGTGTAAGTATATGGAATGAATTGAGCGCTTCGCTTCGCTATCGCGCTTATACAATTCCGAGGTTCAATTCAGGAGTATTAAGTATTGAGATATATTCATACAATATATACGAATAGAAAATGCCGTATGGTGTCGGCTAAGAATAGCATCAACCCATCACATCCCGTGGGTGTCGTAAAGGCGACTGTGGGATTAGGCGGAGGATGGGCAGCAGAGCCCTTCGAGTACATTAGCAAGTCAACTGCGATCGTCAATCTGACTGCCAAGCGTGGCGATTTTGGCAAAACTCCCCAATGAGCACACACCCATACTGGTTGTTGTGGCAATCTTAGGGGAGTCCTGAGTCCGGCAGTAGACTTAATTCGGCTAAAATGACGATGATGATGAAATAAAATATCTCATATATTCTATAGTTAGTTTGTTTGCTCAACCGCATAGGGTAAAATAATAAGTTATTGAAGTAACTCCCAACTTAAACGATGAGTTAGAAAAAGAATGCTGGCATTATTGGTTAAATACGGTAGTTTTGTAAATAGAAAATGTCTTTAACAGTTCGTTTTGTGTTGTATTGATTTGTGTATGAGTTTCGACGTGAGAGAGGAGGGTTTGCGAGAGGTTACGCAAGGGCTGTTTTGTAGATTGCGTCAAAGGTGTTGTCAGTGGCAGGAGGCGAGGGCTACGCAGGTCGGCTCTCATCTGTCCACGACTAGTGTTGCCGGGTTTCGCAGCTTGTAGTACATTTATGATTTTACTGGGTGTACCAAACATTTTTTTGTAACAGTAAAAACCATTTTGTGTTTGCTGCAGGGTGCCCAAAAGCAACACTTAGTATGTGGCAACACCATAAAATGTAAAATTCAGAAAGAAATATAAAACAATATAAGTTTGAGTCTTGATGTTCGAATCTTACAACGAAAAGTACCAACTGTAACTGAAGTTTTGCTATCATGAAGTCTGGGTAGTATTGGTTTCATTGGACTAAATATAGGCAACATGCAAGTAACTATTGAGTACACTGAAATCAATTAAAAATACTTTAGTTCATTTAATTAAAACTATACAAGAGTGGGCTTGCATAATCACATTTTTCACACTTAGCTTGCCAACAAAACATTTGAGTTCCTAGCAAAATTATGTTATACGTTTATTATATTTTCTCTATTTGTTCCTGACCACACAGTCTGCTTCTCCTGGCGTGTCAAAGTATCGAGGTGTGGACAACATTTCGGAAAGGATTCGCTGTGTCCACGACTTTAGCTAGCGTCTATAACAGACCTCGGATCTTTTATTTTGCTATAATATCTCGTTTTTATTTCTAAACGAAGGTAACGAAGCTATTGTCAGTTCTTATAAAAGTACTAATAACCGTAACCTCTATTATTCAATGTTATTTTCGTGTGTATATTTTTCGTAACTGAAAATACTTTCTGAAAGAAAATACTTACAGGTATAAATTTGAAAAAAATAATAATTAAAAATCAATAATAATAAGTTTGGTGGATGGTTACCGAATTATTTTAGGTTTTTTTTTGTATTATTACAAAGCAAATAATGTTTATTATCACTATTTGTATTTTTTACATTACATACATACATACATATAATCACGCCTCTCTCCCGTAGGGGTAGGCAGAGACCACTTCTTTCCACTTGCTACGATCCTTACATACTTGTTTCGCTTCGTCCACTTTCATTATTCCCTTCATACATGCTCTTCGGTTTAGGGTACTCTTGACCTGGCCTTTTTCCAAGACGTCCCTGATTTGGTCTTGAAACGTCCGCCTAGGTCTACCCCTTCCAGCACTTTCATTCACACTCGCCTTATACACTTTTTTCGTCAATCGTTCTTCATTCATTCTCTCAACATGGCCAAACCATCTCAGCATACCTTTCTCAATTTTTGTCACTACATCTTCTTTCAGACCACAACGTTTTCTTATCTCAGTATTTCTTATCCTGTCACTCAGTTTAACTCGTATCATACTTCTTAACGCTCTCATCTCAACTGCATTTATTCTGCTTTCATGTTTCTTCTGCCATACCCAACTTTCACTTCCGTACATGAGTGTCGGAACCAACACCCCCTCATGCACAGCCAAACGAGCCTTGTTAGACACCTTCCGACTGTTCATAAAGGAGTGCAAAGCTCCATTCACCATGTTTCCTGCATTCACTCTTCTTTCAATATCATTCTCACACTTTCCATCTCTTGTAAACTTTGAACCCAGATACACAAACTCATTCACCTGTTCAATTTGTTCATCTCTAATCACGATATTGCAGTCTGTCACTGCCTCATCTCTTTCAAACACCATCACTTTCGTCTTCTTTACATTTATCTTCATTCCCTTTCTAACAAGAGCTCCACTCATAGCAGTTACCATCTCCTGCAACTCCTCTGCCGAGGACGCAAGTAATACTTGGTCATCAGCATAGAGAAAACATTTGACGAGTAACTCATTCATTCTCAACCCACTTTCATTCTCTTTTAAATCTGTCAAGCAATTGTTCATGAACAGATTAAATCATTCTTGCATTTTTCTTATATTATAAATGCGTTTAAAAATGTTTAAAGCTAACGTGTCATTTTATTACGTATGTAATTTTATTTGTACTAACATAGGTCAGCGTTTCGAGCTCAATCGTGAACGTGTCTTTAGCGCCGCAGGAAGCAAATTGCTTACCGTACCCTATCAAACACTAGGTAAGTGTGTGAACGAGTATTTCTTATCCCAAACTTATGATATTTGTGAATTCGTTGCTCTAGAATTTAATACAATTTGAATATCGTGTTACTCTGATGGATATGAAAGTAACAAGCAACCGAAGACAAGATACCTTCGTCATTGATATACACGTCGCCAAACAACCCCACGGATTAACGGAAAGATGACCCCAACTTCGTATTTTTCGACAAAAAATCATTGTATCAAATGTAAAATTCTAATCTTATTAACAATGGATAGTGTATATAAAAATATCTATTATGCGAATGCGCACCTGGACGTTTTATTTGTTGTCCATGTCCACGGGTCAAAAAATATTCAATAGATACCGTCCAACGGATTCCCGTTACATAATCGTTCTGTAGGTCACTTTTATCCGTCATTTTTTGGTAAAAAACAGCATGTGCTCACAAATTATGCATTTGGTTGCATCACAATAGCACGCGTCCTGTCGCATGGCACGAGTGCATTACTTTTATATTTTATAAAAATTGCGAATCGATGTCAAGCTGAGCACCTCCTGTATTGTGTGGCTTTTTTACACCGCACAAGATGATTTGCTTTAAGTTTCATTTTGTGAACTCTTGACATTGTCCTAATGTCATATGATTATTTGGTTTTGTGATTGAATATTCTTTTACACTTTTAAGCGTTTCCAAATTGTTACGTCCTTGAAAAAAGAACCACTGCTTTATATTTGAACTTCGGATATGTTATGTCCATGGTTATGTTTGTATCTGGAATGTAAATAAGCGTTAAAAATTCCAAAATGTTACGATTATTGAGATATTTGGAATGTTTTTCTAAGGAAAGGATACACGGAGTTTATGAATCTATGCTTATCGGATCGAATATGCAACTTTTTTTTTGTTTACCTTTATGGCTATTCGTTTTCATTCATGATCAATACTCACAGATAAGCGACAGGACACGTCCGTTGTTTGCATCAGACAAAGATCACGCTGAACTTATCTAACGTTTGCACAGGGACATTACAAAAAATGTATGTCGATGTTATTTTTGAATTTGTGCAAGGCGTTTGACAGCGGACGAAGAGTCGTACGACACAAAAGGTGACAGTTTCGGCTGGAAGGAGTGCGACGGGCTCACAAAGGATGAGAGACGTTTGAAAGACGTTATGAATGGGCTGAAAGAAGGAGTGATCGAGCAGTGACCGTCCGCCGCGCCGCCGCCGTGCCTCCGCCTGCCGCCCGCCGGACCGCGGCCTACAATACCCACGCGATAGCATTAATCCTTTGTGAATGAGAAAGTGCCAACATTTACAAATGACGGTTTACATAATATACACCATTTTCCGATCATAGAGAATACTTACTGTGGACACGGCCTACCTTAAACTGAAATTGTTACGATGACGTTCGTTATAGAGAGAATTGTGTAAGTGTATTATTTCAAATTGAATGCAGCCAATTAGGGCAGTCAACATTTTTTATTTCCTTGGTGGTATGGAACTTAAACCTGAGAAAAGTCGTTGGATGATCATGAACTTAACTGTTTACGAATTTTCTGTCAATGTACTCGTGATGCAAATCCAGCTAGCTGATTCACCGTTAAAAAGTAAGTAAAGATTTTCTGTTTAAGTTGTAGAGGCTGTTAAATCCGTACATAATTAAGTTAAAATCGAACATAGAAAATTACACTTGTTTTTATGGCCTAGGAAAGTGTTTTTAAAATACCTGTATTAATATACACATTAATAGCTCAGTAAACAAGCTTTTAACTCTATGGTATGAAACTCATAGTTAATAGAAAAAATTACTGTAATGAATTAATATGTATTTCCATTATATAATAAGAATATGTTTTGTCTGCTGGCCGAATAACACGTAACCGGTCATAATTTTCAGTTGGGGGAAAACATAAATCCAGCTTTAGCGTTGAAATAAAAAGAGGACTTGTGTAAGTGGGATAGTGTAAGATATAATTCACATTTATGCGGAGCGGCCGACGGTGCGTATCGAGTCGCCGGGATAGTTCGCAACGACAATTCTCCCGGAGAAAAAGGGAATTATTCATCACACCCGGAAGGGGAGAGCCCGTGACGCAAGTATGGAATAGCCACCTGCCACCCAACAAACATCCTATCTACGCTGAGTAAATCGTTCCGTTTTGTGCCCAACGATGGTCAACATAGAGTCTATATTTATGTAACATTTGCACGTTGTCGGCCATCCTGATCCATTTCGAGGGTCCAGTTGATTGTTGCCAGTTGCAGAATCAAAAGTTTAAACGGCCATCGAGAACAAAGGGCATTCGGACAGGGCTACGCGTCCAGGGATAAATATTCAATGCGAATCCTTTGGAGGCAATATTTTATACTTTATTTTTGTTCGATTGTCGCTGGCTCTCACCTGCACGATGTACCGTAACGATGTAAGCTCTCATAAAAGCTCAAGAATTTTATATGAGAACTTACTTTGGGGTTGAGATGTATAAAATGTAACGGATTTTTGGTTTACGAAAAAAAACAATACAACATGCACTTATACTACCCAAAAAGTAATAGTTAAATTTAATTACGATCCATTCAGTATAAAATTCTTTGATAGTATGAAGTGACGGCAATTACATTGTACAGCTTCATACAGGTTCCAAATGATAAAAAAGTATTTATTAAAATTTCATTTTGCGATATCGAAAACCCGACTATTCCCTTCAATTTTCATATTGACTGACGTGTTAATTAAAAAAATATTTAATTGTTAAATATAAAAACGTTATAATTAACACAAGGATCACTTTAAACTTTGACACGTTCTATTGAGGTGTCAATCTACTCAAACAAGTTTGTAATCAATCATAAGATTGTTGTAGCGATATCGGTTCTTGATCAACCGCTCTTCTACTATAATAAAGGAAAACCAGATTTCGTCCAAAGTTTACCGAAATTTAAATCAAAATCGCACACAAACACAAAAAAAAACTGGCTAAAATTCGTTTCATTGTGTGCGATTGATTCGTAACGGCCGAACGCGTATTACTGTAAATAAAAATATTCACAATTTTTGTAGTTTCGACGCTAGCGCACATCTGTCGATCACACGGAAGGGATCGAAAGGCAATTGTATGGAGACAATTATTAGGTTCACCTATGTTAGGCAATTATTTTTCTTTACTACTGCCTAAAAGTATGATTTCTAGAAGACATTACACAAAATGGTCGTACATAAATAACCAGCGACTTACATTTTGCGAGAAAAAGACAAATTTAAATGTGGCCTTGCTTTTTTATTGCAACCTGGTGATTTTTCTCGATATCCGATGTCTATTGTCAATAAATTGTTAACTACTGGTGCAAAAAGTTTTGCAAGGCTTTATCTATACTGTACAATGCGTCCGTCGCGTCATAAAGCGTCGTTGTGCCCCAGTTTGCAAAACGGGTATAAAATATGCTTTGTTTCAGATAACAACGCAATAGGACAAATTACTTGCGCATGTCGGAACACTTTGTTCTGGACCCTTTTGTTTACTTTCGCTTTTAATGCTGGCTTTACGACGTCGAGTTGCGAAAATAAGTTTTCTGCTATATTTCAATATTTGAAGAACCCGACAAAAATATTTATAATCTTCTTTTCAATTATTTCAAGCATAAGGCATAACAATTAGCAAACCACGAACACCTAATGTCGTTTAATTGAATATATAAAAATACTTGATACAAATCAGAAATATGATAATAATAAATATAATAAATAAGCATGTGTAGAATTGTATGGTACATTATAGCACCTGTACTATGTTACTGTACCAACCCATTATCAAATTGAGTCGAATAAAGTAAAAGGGTTGTCTTAGAACCATGCTTGCGTCGGCCGTGAAAGGGTTCTTTTGTTTACAGCATTGAATAAGCCTTTCAAATAATACACATTTGTGCGAATAACCCTGCGCGAAATAAAAGAAAAAGTAAAAGTGTTGCACGAATACCTTTTATTTGCGAGCAAAGTGATGCGTCCTTGAATTCACTTCGGCAAGGCTTAATTGTGGTTTCTCGTCTTCAAAGAGTTGGGTCCTTTGAAGAGCGCGCCGGAGGATGGGGCGAGCCTTCTCCAAGAAACAAAGGAATCTTAACGTTCATTTTCACTCTGGACAGAAGTTCAGTTGTGTATAATAATATAGGTATTAACTATAAACAATACGTCATTTTGTAATTGTTTTAAAACAAAAGTCATCAAATTGACACCATACATAAAATCGTAGGACAATATGTGCACCGTCATACATCTGTCATGAGGACATGTGCGACAAAAGAATACCTAAATCAACATTAGAAAGATGAGATCAGCAAACTTCAATTATAATTCGAAATTTTTAGTATATTTACGTTAATTAACGATGTCGTATCGATGTTAGATAAGATGTTCCACCTGTCTCGTTGGCAAACTTAATTGTTTACTGCGAATGTTGGAGGGACAAAGATGTTATTGTTATCCAATTTATAGTTGCCCTGGTAAAACACGAGCGTCTGGTCCCGAAACCAAGGCAAGGTGGCAAGACGTGCGCCAGATAACACAGACTTAAACATCCTGAGAGATAAGGACCATGCACTATGAGGGAAAAGGACGGCCGTATAGTTTTTTATCAAATAAATATTGTTGCACGTATTTCTTACAAGCATTTTCAAGCTTTACGTTCATTGTAATACGGGTGCTGTTTCGGTGCAGTATTTGGGCACGCGACAGCAGCAGGTGGGAGCAATGCTCTTAAAAAACCAAAAATCTTTTTCGCCGTGCATCGTATTGTTAAAGAACGGTGTTCTTTAGTTTTGTTTGATTTATTGATGTTGATAAGTGCGGTACTTAATACAGTACTAGTAAAAAATATATTTAAAAATACCTAAGTTTAATAAAATATTTAACATGTAGTACGTGCATAATAATTATTTTATTAAACTTATTTTTACAGCTCTAGGACATTGGCTGGTAACATATGCTGATTCATGATTGACTTAACACCAGATTAGGTTTTTAATAGTGTACTGATCATGTTACAGTCAACCTAGAATGTTGACTGTTTGGCAGGTGTATTGGTGATCAGTGATCACTGACCACACCATAGTATTGTGTGTATAAATACACAAATTAGGATTATTTCGAATCCTTTTTAGATGGCTCTAACTGTAAGTCCATTAACAAGTGTGAGATTTTAGTTATTTAATTTGTATCTGTGAACCATTAAACTTACTACTAATTGCCCAATATTTGCGATCATAGTCATGTACTCTACTAAAGACTGGGTCTATGTGAAATAGGGCATAAAGCCCCACTCTCTGACTCTCTGATGAACAGGTGTAAAGTCGAAGATGGATTACCTCTACAACAATTTTCAAATCTACGACATTGATTGTCTATTAAACCCATTTGTGTCTCTCAAACGAATAATATAACCCAAAATAACTTCACATAATGATGTCTAAAAAACACAAAATACTAAAATAGGTGCAGCTACTCGTTTATTTCCCTGAGTCCGGACAAAAAGTAACGCTAGGGAGGCGCGTGCTCACTAAAATGGTAAAAATAAAGTGGTAAAAATAGCGGGTACAATAAAAATGGTAAATTTACGCGGTCCGCCGTCTACGCTCGACACTTATGCTTTTTATGCGTGTTGTCTTTGAGCTAATGATTGCCTCGTGACTGCAAGGCCGGCGGTAAAGTTCTGTGAAGCGGTAACTTGTTACACCTAGGGAAGTATTATCATATAAGATGCGCATACGAAGCTATAATTACGTAATGTAATTATAGTGTGCCAGATACTCTTCAAGTAGTCAAAACCTTTCTCAAAAATACTATATTTACCTTCCGCTGGAAGTAGTGAGGAAGATGCGCTAGAAGCTGGTGCAAAACCTTATAATAGAAAAAGGAAAGAACACGCAGTGTAATACTAAAATAATGTACTAGCTGTATTTGCATTCATATTCCGTGCGGTGTCCGGATTAAGAATATAGTACAACTCCATCTCCTCCCGTGGATGTCGTAAAATGCGACAAAAAGTCTGTAAATCAGAGAGATGGGCAGCAGCGTTCCATCTGTGGGACGGCAACCGTACTGTACTCACCAACACGCCTGCCAAGCGTGGTGAGTAGTAGCATATTCCCCTCAAAACGATGACATAATTGTGGAAATCTATGGGCGAGACCTTTGTTCAGCAGTGGACGTCCTTTGGCTGATATGATATTATGATGAGCCGAAATTCTATTAGGGAATTGTTATTTTCGATAGATACCAAAGGATTCTCTTTGGGAATCCGAGATTACGAACCGAAAATACATTTTTTGAAATCCACGGAAATACAATAGTTCTAACATACTTAGTAGTTTATGGGTCCAGAATGTTTTATTGTAAATACTTCTTAAAACACAAGATGAACTGATTATTACTTACGATATGATAAATTCTTGTTCTGTTATTTTTCCTATAGTTTAGACGGTACTCTTTATACGCAGTAACAGGAATTAATAGTCATACCCGAAGAAAAAGGCCGCAAAAGTAAGAATAGGCTGGTCATAACATTCGGGGGTCGCGGGTGCGCAGATTGGGGAGTCTGCGTGCTCACACCAAGCGACCCCCGGGAAGACGGTGGCGCGCACGTGCTGCCGTGTGCGCAGCACAGCGCAAACCGAGGCTTGGGGGGATCCTTTACAATCCTCCCCGAGAAGTGCCTGGGGGGGCGACCTTTTTACAGTTGCCTTCCCTCCGCTAGAGGGGGTGACCACTTTACAGTCATACCTTCCGAGATGTGCCTAAAGGCGTGGCACCAATGGGCGGCTCTAGTGTGATCTTACGAGGACCTAGAGCCCCCCTTCGTGCCGAATATGACCGCTCCAGTGGTTTTAGCCGGTAGGAGTCCAGCATACCCCTTCGCCCTTCCCCGGGGTGAAGGAAGTTCCATGTAGAATTTCCACTGGATATCGATAAAAAAATACTGTGATGTTGTCTGTGCGGTCTTCGAACTAAGAAAACAGCACGACTCCGTCTCCTTCCGTGGATGTCGTAAAAGGCAAATAAGGGATTCTAAGCCAGAGGGATTCTGTGGAACAGTAGCCATACTGCGCTCACCAACCCGCCTGCCAAGCGTGGAGAGTAGTGGCAAATTCCCTTCAAAATTACTATACAATTGTGGAAATCTAAGGCGGAGGCTTTTTTGCGGTAGTGGACGTCCTTCGGCTGATGAATAAAATATGAGGATAAAAAATACGCCATTGTCGAATAAGAAAATCTAAATGTTTAAAAAATACTTTGAAAAAAACATGACGGATTTAAGAACATAAGTCTGAAGTTCATGGTATAGAACGATTAATAATGTACATGGCTATTATAAATACCTGTTTTATACACAGTATCAATTAAGCAAAGAATTATTTAATAAAACTAGTGTTTTCTACGAAAATACTTAGAAATGATTTGCCGACCGAACAAATCCCCTAAATGACTAGTAATTTATTCTTGATCTTTTTAACTGCCTATACTTATTGTTTAAACTCTAAAACGATTCTTAACTAACATTTTATAAACTATAGTTATTATCATTATCATTAACCCTAGCTTAAGTGAAGAAAAATTAAAATGTAGTTTATCATTTCATTTTTTTACATGAATTTGAATCCATAAGGTATTAAATTCGAAGGAGTTTAGGGTTAATTTTGCTTTAAATAAAATAAAAATAAAGTTTTAAACCAATAAAACACGCTTTTAATTAAATATGGTCTGAAAAGTACAAAATGATTATTTAATGTAAAATACAACACACTTTTATTTTACACATAAAAAATATTTTGTTCTTATTAGTTTATATCTATTTAAAGCGTGTTTTTATTAGTTTTTTAAATTATAATTTTAAGTAGTTATTCCTTGTAGGAAGTATAATAGCCAATAATAATTGAGCATTTAATAAAACACTTTATAACGTATTACATCGCGTATATCATTGCTTTGTTTTTTTTTAAAGTTTAGAACCGAAACGAAATAATTTTTGTCAGTTACAATTCTAATAAAAAATGTTTCTTTGCACGTAATAATACTTTCCGTGTGGTGCCGGAATTAAGATTATAGCACCACCCCATCTCCTACCGTGGGTGTCGTAAAAGGCGACTAAGGGCAGCAGCGTCCTTCGAGTACATTAACAACTCAACTGCGATCGCCAACCCGTCTGCCAAGCAGTGTAGCAGCAGTGGACTTCATTCGGCAGAAATGATGGATAATACTTAAATTTTTGATGTTTTTCACTGTGGTATGAAGTATGGGACTTCATTATTTTTATTATAGGACTCCAAATCGGTACAGTGGTACTTGCCAACCACCTTCACTTTTGAAATTAAGATTAATTTGAAGAGCCTACGAATCGTTATTGGATCCCGATTTTCTCGTCACAAGGACTTGGGTGTCATTAAAACGGAAATAAAATGGTTATGTTTATCTAAGGCATGTTCACTCACTGCAGGCTTTGTGGAGCGTCTATTAAAGCTTTAGGAAAACAAAAATAATAAATACACGCGATGTTCCATGTCGTTTCAAAAGTGTTTTATTATAATGAGTAATAAATGTAAAATCTAAGCTATTACTAACATAAGCTAAACAGTTCCGAAATAAATATAACCTTTAAAATTTGAATCCGCCTGAAAATGATCGGTTAAAGGAGTAAATCATTGTCACATTTATCATATCCGACCACTGTTATGAATCTGGGCACTCCAAAAATGTCTTAATATAATAAAACTTGTTTACATCAAGGAAGTTACAGTAGTCTACATTGATTTATAACTGGGCAATGGTTTAAAACAATACATAAAATATAAATCTATGAACCGTACCCCGTACGGTCGTGAAACTTGTATTAAGGCAGATGAAGTGCGAAGCATTCTAACACTACAAATTGCCACTATAACTTGTTACTTAATAATTCTGTTAGTGACAGAGCGTGTGTGATTATTTTTATAACAGACTTTATTACGCTTAATTTTAATTTTTTTATAATGGACCTCTACAGGAAAGTTCACATAATGTTTAAGATGTCAATGCAGCATCGAACATGTTTCACAAATGGATCAAATAAATGTATATAAAATCTACATTTAAAGTATGTCTTTTTAATGCACTTCCGTGATTATTGTACTTCTTGTTCATGTGGTTTGAAGGTTCAAAGTCAAATAAAACAATCTATTTCAATTAAAATATAACTAAACGTCCTAATATAGATCATTATTTAAATCACAACTAAAGAACAAACAGTTGTGAGATAAAGCTGAGTATGTATGTTCTCGAATTAGTTGCAGTCAAAGAAAGTACCGCCCGACCGGCACGGGAGCCGCTCGTAAAACATAAAAAGTGCTTATGTGGCGCTCGCTCCGAGGGCTAAAAAACAACGTCAGGAAGGAACATAATGTAGTAGCGGCCATAAAAAGTGAATGCATTGCGTGCACGTGGAGTGCACCGGGGGTTGTGCGGGATGCGGGGCCGCAGGGAGGGGCGTGGGGGTGTGTTTACCGCGCGGAGGGGCGGCCGGCCGTAAGCTCGCCGATCGCCGCCGCTACCGCCAGTGTTGTGGTAGGTCACATGGAGCACGCTCGCATCGCGTGCCCTAATCATTCACAATCGCGACTCCGCGCCTATATAACATGTAATCGGTCTCCATTAAATAATATCACTTAGTTTTTCTTAAATAATTTACAAAGAACTTTGATAACAAGTTATCGAGCTACTTTACTAACTAGTGCAAATAAATGCATTTTGCCGTGAATATAGAGTGAGATGGCCCTGTCGCTGCAGTCGACGCAGAACTCCAGAGGTTTGTGAAGTTTTAAGTTAAGTGCGCCTCGCTGTCTCCTCGGTTCGCTGAATCTGGAAGTTCACGTGTGTAGTAAAGTTTCAAAGGTTGCCGGCGCGCGGCATGCGTGGATCGAGCAATGCGATTGGCCGCCCACACGCCCGCGCTTACCGCACACATGTTTATTTGCATTCAGCGAACTTTGCAGATTCAGTGAACCGTAGCCGGTAGCGAACGCGTAGCCGCGCGCTACGTCTCCGCTACGAAGCGCGGCGTAATACAGTTCCACGAGTAGTTAATTGTTGTGTAGGCCAGTTTTTTGTGATTTACATGTTATATTTATTTACAATGTTGCTTAAATAGTACGAAGTACATTTTTCACCTGATAAAGAAGAAAACATTGTATACGAAAAGTATTAGAGACGTTGGGCTATAATTTTTTGTTTTAATCACAAAACGCTGGTAAACAAAGACGAAAACATGCCCTGGATTTTATTAATTAAGGTAATTCATTGATTATTCTCGGATATGTCTGTATAATTAGTTAATTCTCATATTTTTCATTTGAAATCCTTAAATGTTCCAGTTATATATTTAATCCTTTATCCTTGGCTATTAAAAATTATACAATAAGCTATATTACCTATCCTTGCAATTATATATAGTTTTTAGGAACTATTAGCATTGAATTGCACTACTTTGTGTAAACTATAATAATTAGGTATCATTATACACTGAATTGAAACGCCAATCACTCGTCCCGGTAGGATTCATATAGTTAGTTCATCATGTTATTTAATTACCTTCTAACAATTTCTTGAATTTTGCTATATGTAAGATCTTTATCTAATATTACTGTACGTTTATCTACGTCCTCGCAGCGGTTATAAGAGCATTAGTTAGTTACATTTTGTTACTTCTTGAAGAGTTTTATTTTTCACGATTACTAACGCCATCTAGCAGCACTAATACACTATGCTTTTAATTTTTTAACTTTATTTGGAGGTTTGAGTTATATTCATTTTTATTCCTAATATTACCTGTTCATTCGCACTAATAACAGTTAAAGCAACATTTTGCAAAAATAATTTAAAGGTATAAATAAAACTATTTTTATATATTGAATCATTAGCACAGTGAAAATCAAGGTACCTAGGTAAGTGAAACACTTACCTACCTTGATTTAAACTCTATTTAGCGATGTGAGATGAACGTAAGTTTTTTATAACTCTTACACACACTGTTATTTACAACAAAATCGTTGTTTATAATCTATTACTTTTTTAGGGACTATACATTATTATACAATGCATATATTATATACGAGTAAATAGAAAAAGTACTAAATGATATCATGAAATTTTACAAAAGCTGTTAAAGGTGGTGCCTTTTAGTGTTGCCTTTTACATACAAAATAAATATATCGAATTCAGGCATTTATTTTTTTAATTCACAATCGAATTTTGGTAAGTGTTTACTTGACTGTGCTCATGACTACATACTCGTACATATGCTTAAACCAAGTCAGTATTTTATTCAAATCAGACTAGATTTTTTATTCTTTCTGAACGTCATAATTTATCAGCCTTATTACATACTATTCGCTCACCGTTCACAGTCTGCTAGTGTTATAGCTGAGAAGGAGAAACCGAGCAATAAACTTGTTAGCAAACATCTCATTCACCTGAGGTCGACCTCCCAAATTCTTATTTATAAATAAATTATGTCAATAAGATATGCAGCGCTATCCTCCTGGCTACCAAACACAATATACTGTAAACAAAATCTTTAGTAAAACATGGAGATCAGAAAATATTTGACGGCACGGTTGGTGCAGTGGCTGGTACAGTCGGCTGGTGCGCACCGGGTCGCGGGTTCAATTCCCGCACGGAACAAATATTTGTATGATCTGCAATGGTCTAGGTGTATTGTGTGTGGAATTTGTGTCTGTAAACGCACCCATGACACAGGAGAAATCCTAGTGTGGGGCAATGTATTAAAAAGAAAATAAAAAAAATACCGACATTGATGTTTAGCAGTGGATGTTTAAGGAAAAGGCTGTTTGCGCATTCTGATTTACAGTCAAATCTCTGAGAGAATCCCTACCTGCATAACTTCTATAGATCTTAATTTCTAATAGCCGTTGTAAAATGTTATTATAACTAGAATTTACAAACGTACAAATTTTAATATTACATTTTGACGTTTACTTGTAAGAAACATTCTTTGTATCTGATTATTGGTACATTCGAAGATTATCCAAACTAAAAACAAAGAAAATCAATTGTATAAGTACCCTTTACATATTTGTGGACTCAATATGATCAGGTGTCATTCAACATTTATTTATATAAACTGACTCAACATGATAGCGAAACTACAATATTGTGTAGCTATCTATAAATTTGAGTACAAAGGAAGCGTTCTTTTAAAGCTATTACGGGGGAAATATATGATTCGGTTTTAAGAAAGAAGATAAATAGAACGAGTATAAATATTAGCCCAACCCAAATATAGAAATAATCCTTCATACATCGCTAATCTAAATAGTATAGGAAGAAGATATAATTTTAATCATAAGAAGAACTGTTTGAATTTAACAAGACTGCGGTGTAATACCGACTGCATTTAGACTAATGTCAAAGGTATAACTGGCACCAAGGTTAATAAAGTACCTAGATCGGTTTATTTAGCTGCTTGTTACGTCTACTGTTATATCAGAGAAGCCCCATTACGCCCGGCGCGTGTATCGCGCTTAACCCTAAACCGCCGAAACCGTAGGAACTCTGTAATCTGTGCGAGTGCGTACGTACTTAAAGCCAGTGGTAGTAGCAGGGTTAATCTTATTATGTGGTAAAGAAATTAGGTCATGCAGGTAAAAAAATACGTTTAAAATTGTAGTCCCCTTATCAAGAAAATAAAAGATCATAATTATATTTCTATTTTATATCTCAAATCGTTGTAATTTCTCAAATGCGAATTACATTGATAATCTTACTACTATTATAAATATAAGAGTTTGAGTTGTATGTTTGGATGTTTGAGGCTCCATTACGCTCAAAGGGCTTAAGGGATTGTAATGAAATTTGGCAGAGATTATGTCACAGAATAGGACATAGGATGAGTTTTATTGCTATCAAGTTCCCTTAAGAGTTTAAATTAGTTCCCTCGCGAACGTAACATCAAACGTCAAACATTTATTTGCAAACTAAGTGTACATATCGTTATGAAATTTTATTATGTTAGCACTTATAACTTAGCGCCCTTCTACAGGCATGGTCAGGGCTATATTAATAACGTAGTAAAATAATTCATATTAGTTAATTTATATTAATAAATTTGTATTATTTAATCTATATTAGTTCATATGTTAGTTATTTTATATTAGTTACTTTATATAAGTTAATTTTATATTTAAGTAGGTATGTAGTTTAGATGACTAAGGTATAGTACACAGTTCTAGTATCTTATTATAATAATAATCCTGGGTAATAGCTCATATAATAATGACTATGTAAATTAATTGGAATTACACTAATTACAATTGCTTGTTGCATAATCGTACAAATTAGTATAAGTATCATCTCTGAATAACTTCAAACTTACAAACTCACTTCGCTGTCTTAAAGTTATATCCATATGAATATGAACATACAAGTAGCAAGTGCGTAGCAATAAGGACGTCATTGACACGTCCGTTATCGGGTGAACCCTTACGCAATAATGAGTTATGGAGTGGCGGCCGCAGGCAACTCCATAAAAGTATTGAAAATGGGTTATTGACAAATATTTATGGCGTATAAAGAGGGGATAATTACAACTCTTTAGCACATAAAAAGCACCGTGAGGAAGGGTGCGGCACGCTGTAAAAATTTATCACCAACATTGTCACCCGGCGGGCCCGGCCGACTAATAAAAATGATACATTATTATAACGCTGCTGTGCACAAAAAACTTACTCAATAATCGATAAATGTCAATGATTAAGACCTGTATGGAATTACGTAACTAACAGAGTGTTTAAAGAATTTCATTTTTTCATTCATTTTTTTAAAAACTCTTACCGTTCTGGGATTTTTCCTGTGTCGTGGGTACGATTCCAGACATACATTCCCCCAGACCCGGAACAACTATCTGCAGATCACACAAATATTTGTACCCCGCGGGAACCGAACCCATGATGACCCGGAGCGCAGCAGCCGACTGTATCGGCCAATATTTATGATATTCCGCCATTGTTGTATGACCCGAACAACCTGCTCATTATCATTATCTTATTAAAAGTACATACATATATACTTTCCGCGAATAGCAATGCACTACATTTTGCATTAAATAAAACACGATAGATATTCTCTTGATCTGTTCAAAACTCAATTAGATACAACATCTGAATACGAGACTGGTATACAAAAAAATTACAGTATTTACTTGTTTAAACTTTTACATTAAGCCTAGTTTTATAATTCTGATCACATCACGAGTGCGGTTCGCTGTTCGTCCTCGAAATATAACGAGGAATGTTATTAAAAAGTTATGGGATAAGCCTGTACGTGCCGCGCGCGACGCCTCCTCCTAATCATAAACTTTAAAATTATCTTTTACTACATACTTTGTGTACTTTATCAATACGTAGTTTCGATAAGTAATAAGGAATTATTTGTAACCTATCCAAAAGTGTTTACAGATACGTTCTTTGTTAATAATTGTTCGTTTTAATAAAAAGTGTAAAGTGCCTCGTGTCAGCACTTGCAAACGACAAAATATTTTGCCTTTTTCAATTAAGCGCGATGGCTGAGTCCAGAGCCCGGCCGGGAATTAATTCCACGGCTAAGTAGATAATGTAAGGAGCTCCCTCCTCGTGCCGCCTCTTCACGCCTCGAGGAGAACTTTCAATTATGATTTTGTCTAATTTTAATTAAGTGCTCTCAAAAAGGCTTTTCTTCAACGAAATTAATATTTGAATATAATTTGGGCGGAGCAGGCGGGCGGAGTTTGCCGCTCGACGAATAATTAATTCCATTATATAGGTAAGTGGTCTGGTCGCGTCTCCCCGCCCGCGCCTCTGCACAGTGACACTATACAAACTCGTCACACCAAATGATTGCTTTTCATTCCTGGCATTTTAAAACTCACAACTAGTTCGGAAATATTTATTTTGGAAGATAGGTATACAGTTACGTCAATGATTAAAGCATAAGTAGAAAGTAATTAGATTGAGTTTGTTTGGTAGCGAGTAGTGTGTTGTGTGGCAGCTACAATTTGCGCAACAGGTCGGGGCGGAAGCGACCTGCAGCGGCGTGATTGCGACCAAATGTTTCCTTTACAACGTCTGCTTTAGTTTTTTCCGTGTTTTTTGTCCTCTCTCGCTGATAAGTATGCTATCGATAGTTTCGACTATGCTGTTTGTTTAGGTCGAAACTAACTCGTGACGGAAGTGATCGCAAAGAAACTATAACAGTTTTTTTTATCCTCCACTTTGTAGAAAGTAGGCCAAGAGTAAGAGAATTCATTTAACCCTCCGTTAATTAGTATAATCGGACACTTAAAAACAATAAAGCATAAAGGATAAATAACAACACAGGATAAATAAATTTCTAGCAATAATACTTTCCTTTGCACATTAACATTAATTTTTTGACGTTACACGTTAATGTAGCTAATTTCAACATTTCTTTTGTGCAGGTGTATCAGTAAGACCGCTATCGACAATGCGTCAAGAGTCGCTGCCGATGTTGGCGGAGCGATTGCTCGCGACGCGCGCGGCAGCGTTGGTGGCAGGTCTGCCGGCCGAGCTGTACTCGGGTGCGCTGCTGGCCGCTTGGCCTCCTTCGCCGCCTGCGCCTCTGCTGCCACCCGTAGAGCTTGAGCGTGTCCGCAAGCGCCGCAGAACGCCCAAACATGACGAAGCAGCGACCGCACCACCCTCCCCACCATCATCAGGCTCCTCGCCCGGTGCTACCGACCCTCCTCGAGACAAACTGTTCACCTGCAAAGTCTGCTCACGATCTTTTGGTTATAAGCACGTCCTGCAAAACCATGAGCGTACCCATACCGGTGAGAAACCGTTCGAATGTGGAGAATGTCACAAGCGTTTCACGCGGGACCATCACCTTAAGACACATCTTCGACTTCACACTGGTGAGAAGCCGTACAGTTGCCCACACTGCCCGCGACACTTCGTGCAGGTGGCCAATTTACGACGACACCTTCGCGTCCACACTGGAGAGCGGCCGTATGCTTGTGCTCGCTGCCCAGCACGCTTTTCAGACTCTAACCAGCTAAAAGCACATGCACTAGTGCACGAGGGTGATGCACCCTTTGCATGCCGATGTGGCGCACGCTTCAGGCGGCGGCAAGCAGCCGCCCTGCATAGGTGCGCCAACAGCGGCTGCGAGCCGGACACGCCGAGCCCGCCGGTAGCGACCGCGCCTGACTGGCGCTGGGACGAGTGGCCTGAGCAGACCGAGCCCGAAGACCTCTCGCTGCCACGGAGGCCGGCCACGCCGGACTCGCCCACCGACCTGCGGGTCCACTCCGCGTAGACATCGCGCGCCCCAGCGCGCCGCTGAGCCGGTATACGAGTTCCTCCCGCGTAGACCCCGCGCTGCCGTCGGCCGCCGACGCCGTTGCTCTCCGACTCGCTTTTTGCGGAGATGCTCGCCGACGACTCCCATGATTCTATGCAACGTCTTTCTGAAGGAAATATAATCTCGAATTATGGCAACGGTAACTTTTTCATAGAGTATTTTTTCCTTTTCTTGGTAAGACTATCGACGCAGTCTCGTTAGGTAGTCTTCTATTCTTTACGATTTCGCATTTGCCTTGTTCGCCATAAAAAACAAAAACCTCCATGTTACAATTTAGAAGTTTATTGTTATACTATTTGCATAATCGCAAGGCGAGGTGAGGCAAAAACGACGTCGTTTTGTTCTTTTGTTTTGCAACATTGCTAAACACCTAAAGAACATATTGCACAAAAGATATTTTTTGATTTATTGGTATCGACTATTGTTTTGCGATAAAAACTAGAAAAATGTTTCGTTATGCTTGATATTTATTGGTTTTCAATCGGTGTCCTCCCTCACGCTTAACGAACGGAAACTGGAATATAGTCTAGCCGAAGAAGGTCGCGACATTGCCTCATTATTTCGGCGACAAAGGCTAGTTCACAAGCGGTAATTATTACGTATTGAACTCGATATCGAGTTCCGACTGACAAAGCTGTCGCTATTGTGTGCGCCCCAATCTGTATCGACTCACGGTAACCAGTTCGCAATCACTCTTTTATACATTTCTAAGTTTCACTCAAAAGCTTTTAAAAGGTCCACTAGCATTGATTTTTTTCGCCAAAACACCAAATAATGATACTGGTTCCGAATACGTGATACGGGATAATTGTGTAGAATCATTGGAGCTTTTGTAATTAAGTATAAATGTAAGCGAGGCCGTCTCCAGCGAGCAGAGCTGGCGCCGGCGCGCAGCACGCCGACCGCGCGCACTGTGCTTCTGTACATAATGCTGTCTCTTAAAGATTATTTATTATTTATCGATTAGTTCGTAGACGTTTCGATATCTTCACGGTATCTAATTCGTAATGAATACGGTTCACGGAATATTAAGTGTACATATTGATGTAGTCTTGCTAAAAGTACGTTGTAGAGAAGTTGGGATTTAAAAATTATATTACATATTATTTAAATTTGAGACCGTGACTATTCTCAACGGGCTGTGTTGTAATGATATTGAGACAAATGAATATATGTGTTAATATTAAAGATATTCAAAGTAAGGCCATGTGTACCATGACTTGATATCGTTTAGGAGAATATTTTACTTTTAGTTGTAAGGCAACAGTCAAAAATATTTAAAGTGTTGTAAATATTCGTAGTGTTTAATTATGATCACCTGGGACCTCGTGGTACACATGGCCTCAATGTTATGATGGTGGGGTCTCGTTTGGTACGAGACTGGTGTGAGCATTATTGCAATTTGTTCTACGGGTATTAGTTTCCTATTAGATGTAATGTTTTATTTCCATGTTTTTAATATAATTTAATGTCATAGTAGTTGTTCTGAACGTTAGCGCACATGATTTATAATTATCGTATGTAATTTTATATTAGGCTGTACTGTTTGTTGATTATTATTATTTTATTTTTCTTTAGTCATGTTCTAATTGTAGGGCCTAGGGTAAGGAATCGGTGTAGAAGTAACTATATTTTTTTTTCCAAAGAAATAATTGGTACAAACATAAATATGTACAAATTTAACGATAACTTTCGTTTAGAAGTCGTAATTTCATGTTGCAATGTTGTAATATTATGGTAGTTAGTGTAAATTTAGGTGGATTTGCCATTATCTACCTCATTTAAGTACGGTTACTAAGCCAGGGTAAAGAGCCAAAGTTCTTGGAAATATTTTCTATTGTTTATCTCTATGGAGATAACGTACAAGTGACAGGATTGTGTAAAGCGATTGACGAACATGTTGCGTTATGTCATCATTAGTTTGAGACTGATTTTTATTCGTTACTTTATTTACCGGTTGTATGGTAACATTGAGCAATAGCCATAACAAATACGTGTATGATTGTGTCTCTTTTACGTTAACTATATAAACATACACAAATGTCTCCATATATGTACCTATGTCCGACACTTATTAGACAAGCTATGGATCACAACAGAATTAAACACAATCATATACGCAGTTAAATACTGGTTGCAATTATTTGAGTTCCTATTTAATTAAAGGATTTGAGGTGTTGTTTTTCTTAATATTGTTTATGGTGATTAGTTAGCGATGTATTAACGTTCTGTGCCATCAGTACACATCACAGACCTATCCGTAGGTCAACACTAGTTAGGATTGATGTATTATTACTGTGTAAGCTGCCATAACCGACCTACCTCATCTACAATCGGAATACAGGTATTCTTTTAACATGCATAAACTTAATTTGGAATTATACTGTACTTGTACAAAGTATTTTAAGATATAAATGTGACATAATTATGGTACGACGATTATATATGTATTTCTTTATCAATGTCCAGTACATGATTATTCAAATAAAGAGATGTTTGTTATTTATTTACTTTATTGTTATTTGAAACTCTGTCGTTGTCAGCCATTACTGTTTGCGCTAAACATTAATAAAATATGTAAAAGAATAATTAGTTAAAACAGATCGTCTGCAATATTTAATAGATAATAGCATCGTATGAAAGAAAAAAGGGAATACCTACCGCTATTGGTAGATAATATCTTTGTGTGTGGTTCCATCACGCTCAAACTGCTGAATGGATTCAATAAAAAATGGGCAGTGATAAATTATGACTTTAAACTTGGATTATAAAAAAAACTATTATCACAAAACATTTATTGATGACCAGCGAAGCGCGCGGGTAACGGTCAGTAATCTATAGAAAAGTTGCTCAAATGAAAAAAGGCTTCGATAATCTTCAAGCACCACCTAGTCACCAATAGACATATAAATACAGGGCATGAGTTCAATAAAACTAATTTGGTGTTAGTGCGCGATAGGCTCGCGTAGAGGTATCTACTAAGTAAGAAAAGTGTGTAATTTATCTAAGATCGGCCGTAAGTAATGAGTTGTCGCACTAATATAACGACGGGTCGTACGCACACTACACGCACACAGGCGCACTGTGCCGTCCCTACTTTACGCTCAGGGTCGAGTCACCTCGGTGTGTTCAATATAGTCAGTATTTTTTTTTGTATTATTTGGATATAAACTGATATCAAAAGAGACACACAAAAGAAAGTAAAATTACAAATCAATAATAAACAGTTCAATCCGTGTGGTGTCCGTATTATCCTTGTCGTGTCCGGATTATCCGTGTGGTGTCCGGATTAAGAATATAGCACCGCTCCATCTCCTCCCGTGGAGGTCGCAAAAGTCGACTAAGGGACTCTAAACCAGAGGGATGGGCAGCAGTGTCCTTACTGTGGAACAGTAGCCATTCTGCGCTCACCAACCCGCCTGCCAGGCGTGGTGAGTACTGAAAAATTCCCTCCAATATGATGACATAGTTGTGGAAATCTATGGGGGAGGCCTTCGTTCAGTAGTGGACGTTGTATGGCCGATATGATGAATAAATAGTTCAAATCTATTGAAAAAGTATTTCCGGATTGTCTATGGATTCGGTTCTTTAAAATGGTTGGTACTTTATTTTCTTCTTTCTGCTTTAGTTCTTTCTATTATTCTAGGAATTTCCCTGCGTGATCGAATATCAAACGAAAAGATCCTTAACAGAACCAAGGTACCGAAATAGCCAGAAGAATTGATAAACTTAAGTGGCAGTGGGCAGGGCACATTGTCCGTAGAACGGATGGCCCATGGGACTGAAAAGTTGTCGAGTGGCGATCGCGTACCGGAAGACGCAGCGTGGGCAGACCCCCTACGAGGTGGGCCGACAAACTGGTGAAGGTTGCGGGATTCCCCTCGATGCGAGTAGCGCAGTATCGGTCATTGTGGCAATCTATGCTGGAAGCCTATGTTCAGCAGTGGATGTCTTTCCGCTGAAATTATGATGATGATTATTCTTCGGTGAGAAAATCCGTTGAGATGAAAATAAATGATCACAAGTGATATATCGATTTTTATCACTTGATTTAATATTTTTAATAATGTAATCTAATTATGTCACCCAGAAGTGATTTCTTAATACCAAATTATTTTCCTGAGTTAGTCTCAGCTACTGCCGGTCTCCGGTTTTCTCCGAGTTATCAGTCCAGGTGATTGGATGGTGGACATGGATTGAACATCGTACTTGGTAAGCATTCGCATCAACGGCTCTGAAATTCAAACCAATAAATAAGAGTGTAACTTTACAAATAGCTTTTGAACAAATAAGGGTGAGGGTGTACCACTGAATGCAAAAATACGACTGTACGTTGCAAAATTTTATAATTAAATGCCATTCGTGGAACTAAATCAAGTGAAACCATAGTCCTAGGAATCTACTCTTGGGATCTGATCATCATCATCATCATTTCGGCCGAGTGAAGTCCACTGCTGGACACAGGCCTCCCCCAAAGATCACCACAACCACCGATATGGATGTGTTCTCGCTCATTGGGGGGTTTTGCCATAATCGCCACGCTTGGCAGGTGGGTTGGCGATCGCAGTTGAGTTGTTAATGTACTCGAAGGACGCTGCTGCCCACCCTCCGGCTAATCCCTTAGTCGACTTTTACGACACCCATGGGAGGAGGTGGGGTGGTGGCATTCTGAGCCGGCACCACACGGCTCTTGGGATCTATATAGATAATAAGTAAAATTACAGTCTGTGTATACCGTCATAGACTTTTTTTCAAGAAATCATTCCTTCCTATCGTAAGTCTATCATCATCATCATGTCAGCAAAAAGAAAACGTCCACTGCTGAATAAAATCCTCCCTCAAAAGACTGCAAGATGTCGTGCGTCGTTACTTCTCACCACGGCGCAAAATGGCTATTGTTTCATAGAAGGGACGCTGCTGCCTATCCCTCTGGTTAAGAGTCCCTTAGTCGCCTTTTACGACATCCACGGGAGGAGACAGAGTGGTGCCAAATTCTTAATCTGGTCACCACGCTATACGATCAGGATTTAAGGATTCTTCGTAGTTCAAAAACACGTAAGATTTTAGTGGTATCGCCGATTCATTTTAACACAAATCAGCCCGTAAAGGTCCACTACTGAACATGGGCCTCCGAGTGATCAGTACAATGAGCGGTCATAAGGGATTTTACGACACTTGGCAGGCGGACTGGTGATCATCAGATGTTGTTATCAGCACATGGAAGGATGTTGGTGGCTGGCTCCTATCATCTTGATGTCAACCCTTAGTCGCCTTTTACGATACCCATCGGTAGATAGAATGGTCTCTTCTGGGAACCACACAGATCGAATCATTTTAACACGCGTATGTTATTGCGTGCTTTACCTCCGCTTCGCGTTGCGGCCTGGGTTCAACAGTGAGCTCCAACAGATAGAGCTTTATTAAGTATGTTATAATGTTACTTTTGTGATCTTTTTCTTACTAATTATGATAGGTATAAAGTACAGGAATAATTCATCATCATCATCATTTCGGCCAAATGAAGTCCACTGCTGGACACAGACCTCCCCCAAAGATCACCACAATCACCGATATGGATGTGTTGTGGGCTCATTGGGGGGTTTTTCCATAATCGCCACGCTTGGCAGGCGGGTTGGCGATCGCAGTTGAGTTGTTAATATACTCGAAGGACGCTGCTGCACCCATGGGAGGAGATGGGGTGGTGGCATTCTGAGCCGGCACCACACGGCATAGGCAGGAATAATTAAACCAAATATTTTTTTTAGGCCACTATACCCTACGATACGTAGCTCGTAGGCTAAAGCGCAGATCAGACATAGATTAGTTTAACCGTAGTTCGACGCCTGTTATTAATATTGATTTCAAACGATGAGAGATCCTATATTCTGCTGTGAATTGCAAAAGACAGAATTTCTAATAATAACTCTTTTCAAGAAAATGTCCATTTGCAAGTGATTAATAGTGTTTATGTTATCAGCTATAAATACAATATGTAGGGCAAGATAGAGTCGTAATTCAAGAAGCACCTCACGCCACCGCATAGCTGGGAGACAAACGCACCGGAATCCGGTTGGTATTTATTAAATTAATCGTTCACCCCGCAGCCCGCACTCCTCCCACCCCGTCACACTCGACGATTAGTTCGTACATTTCTTGCGAAATATCCTTTATAACTATTAACTCGTATGTGAACATAGGAGGTGCAATAGCCGAGTGTTTTCTTATATTTCTATAACCATGAAATTTGAATTTACGTTGTTTTGGTTATTAATTCTTTACTAAAGACGAATTAACTTTACTTTTTATAAGAACTCTATAAAAGTTACCCATCATTAGTGTTTCCACTACTGTATAAAGTCCGGAAGAAATCAATTAATTTGGACAGACAAATAGATACGCAGTGTAGAGATTAAAGTTATTCAGAAAAAGACATATGTCTTAATAAGTGCTTATTATCTACAACTACGAACCCAGACTCGAAACAATGTTAAAAAGGCGTTTTATCATACATCTTCGTCGTATCTGTACTTAAAGAAAGTACGTAGCATCGTAACTTATCTATAAAGTAAATCAAGATTAATAGCTAAGTAATAGGCATGTTTGAAACAGTAGTCGCGAAACGCTCGGGTAGAGGACGAGCGGGCGAATTATAATTTATTTGGAGAAGTGGCAACGAACCCCGCGCTCCCCGCGCAAGCCCGACCTACCCTTTGCTTTCGCCCTTCGTTACGGACGCACACTCCATGCGTTGTAACTCGATAATTAACATTTTTATTTTTGAGAAACTGTTCGCTGTTCGTTAAAAAATATTATAATACTGGCATGGTAAAACACCATATTACAGTTATAATAAGAAATATTTTTTGACCTTCTTAATTCTTTATTGTACATATACACAAATAATAGGAAAATATATTTACAAAGGCGAGCTTAATTCAAAATTGAGTTTTCTACCAGCAAACCTTTGAGTGATAGATAGATGTCATAAATCGATTCAGTCGAGTGTACAGTTTAAATTAGTTATTAAGGTAATAAACTTTTATAGAAAAGTAACAATATTTAACATTAATTTATACAACTTATATGATATATGACTAAATTATACAACTTTTTTATTCATTCCAAATTTCAGTTTGACGAATTATGTAAATAAAAATCCAGCTGAATGAATCCAATTATTTCTTATTGTTTTTACATGGGTTATCATTGTCATAGAGATTACGGGTTTGATTTTGAACATTCTTTCACTTTAATTATTCTATACAGATCAAAACAGGCTGTGTGTCAGCTATAGGGCAGATCAATTAACCTGTGACGTTAAGCGAGCTCACCATGGTCATTTTTTAATGGGTGTTCGTTCTTTAAACACCGGTATCATCCGGGGTTTTGGCAAGTGTGTGAAAATCTTGAGTAGCTACGGGGACTTAAAATCTCGAAAGTCTGACAACCTATGGGATATCGGTATACTCCGATGATCAAACAGGTCAGATGGCTGATGATATCCCGTCGTATACATAAGCCAAGATAGATGTATAATTCATATAAGCAAGCCATAAATAACATTTTCAGTGTGTGATAAACGCTATCGGTATTATCTTATTAACTTTAGTTCCTTATATCGGTCTTACTTTATTATGATTTCATAAAGTATTACTTTTCATTTTATTCCTTTTCACTGCTTATTAAATGTAGTAATACGTTAAATAAACTCTCGTACAAAAAATGCTTTTATTAATGATAAATTATAGATTTAGGTAAAAATCCTTACCATCGTACGTCAAGAATTATGATTTAGATCAGTATAACATTTTAATGCAAAAGTCATTTGCTGGGCAAGTCTGTTGATTAACACAGAGAAAGTAGCCAGGGGTATTTGGTCAAACAAATCAATATTTGTTTATTTTTTCGTTTCGAAAATACTTTTAGGAACAATGGACTGATTATAAGCACCGATAGTAATATATTTTGTTCCAAATATATATGAACAATAAAATGTGATGGTAAAGTATAATTAATTAAGTTGCAACGCTTGGGGAATGAACTTTATACTTTTCTGTTTTTTCTCTAGGTAGGTTGCGTTCAAAGGAGCTGGCGGGGCGCGGGACGAGGTGGCGGGCCTACGGGGGGAGGACGGAATTAAGAGGGAGGTGGGGTGGTGGCCCGCCTTGGATACTGAGAGGAGTTTTAACCAATTAATTTTGTTCCTCAACGCAAACTCCGCTATATAATAAGGTATAAGTAGGCATTAACTGAGGCGCGCCGATAGCTAGCCCGGCCGGGGGCGACTTGGTCGTCTCCTAGCCTCTTATAACGATGTTTTATTTCTTGTTAAGCTCTCTGTTTCTCCACTTTTAATATTTAATGGCATTTTCATAGCTCATTTTTTATAGCGCACTTACAAATTCCAAACATTATTGATGTTGTTTTATAGGCAACGTTGACGTGTTTCCTAGTCGGAGATTTAAGTGTTGCATATAATTAACAGATTTTTCTCTTATAGCTACGAGACATATCATAACTTATTGTATAGCATTTCTACGTATAAGGAGTTTTAAAATGATTATTTATTAGAAACCTGTAGATACTTAATAAAGACCGTAATCTAATAAAAAGCCCGTATTCCTTCACTTGTACGTTCGTTTAATAAATTGACATACTTATATATAGGTACGTAACAGACGCTGTACCATATATGCAACACCTGTCGCTCGTGAAAAACATTGGCTTTGTCTAACGAACCACATGTCTCACACTAGTCACACCGCTCGTGCTTTACCTATCTCCTTCCGCTCTTAATATATAAATACAATGTACACGTCTTCAGTAAAAAACAACAGTCTTCCCCTTTACCAATCCGTGACTAAACGCTGAAAACTTGTATACCCCATTTACCAGAAGCGATGAGATTTAAAAATAAGATCCTACACAAAAACACTAGCGATCGCGCCTTGAGCTCGCGCCTCGCGTCAATATGACGCACTTAAAAAACAATTCTTAACAACGGTATTGTGTTGTTAAAAAACAGAAACGCATCACCCGAAAAAACAAACCGCAGAGTTCGGTTAAAAAACAGAATGCAGCACGCGAGTCGAGCGAGACACCCTTTCCCTTTTGCGTCGCGAGCTACGTTTTTTCTAAGTGAGGCGAGGGTTAATTTCTTTTTACCGCGATGCTACGTATAAATTAATAACTGAACGTGCTCATAATCTGCTGTTCAGAACACTTTCGGCTTTGTTAATATCGTTTTTTTTTTGTGATAAGTAGTTATCATTCATTTGTTTTTGTGTGCGGTGCAGTCGTGGCGGAAATGAAACCGCTCTATTGATTACGTCCGCGGCGAGACAGGTGTTGCACTTTGTTTCAAGAATTCACATTAATGTGCTCGCGCAGAAATAGATAGCAGTTGGGAATTTTCAAATTTTATATAGCAAACGCCAGTTGTACTATAATTTGGGTTATTTGAACAGGAATAACAAGTGATTTCTGTCTTAAATTAAGAAAAGCAATTGAAGATTCGGACAAGATAAGAAAAAAAAAAAATTTGTGTAAAGTAATGGTTATTCTCTACTATTGCTATCATCATCAATCATCGGCTATTTCGACGTCCACTGCTGAACAAAGGCCTCCCCCATATATTCCACAACTGTGTCATCATCTTGGCAGGTATTTGCCAATACTCACCACGCTCGGCAGGCGGGTTGGTGAGCGCAGTATGGCTACCGCTTCACAGAAGGGATGCTGCTGCCCATCCCTCTGGTTTAAATACCCTAAGTCGCCTTTTATGACATCCACGGGGGGAAATGGAGGGGTGCTATATTTTTAATCCGGACACCACACGTCTATTGCTATACTCAATTAAAATTACAGGTTTTAAATATTTTTTGTTAGTCAGTATTATGTTTAAAAACCCAGGTTTTTTATAATCAAAGTTTTCTTAACACAATTTGGAACATCCAGCCAAATGGCATAAATACCGGAAGGCATCAGGAAGGATGGACTAATGTCGAAACCCACTGAATACTTTTTGTTCACATTCCAACGCCAAAATTTAACAGTGTTGTATCGAAACAAACCTTTACATTATTTTTTACCCATTGGAATAGGCGAAAGCGCGCAGCAAATAGTCTAAAGAAATTGTTAAAATAATAATCTCAGATATCTGTGTAATAAAACTTTGTGCCTTATACGAGGGCGGCACTGAAAATTTCGGGAATCAAGGAAGTGACACAACATTACTATTTAAAAATGTATTTATTGCTTTTCGAAGTATTCTCCGCGAAATTTGACACATTTTTCCATACGATGGAACCAATCATTGAAGCAACCATTCCATTCGGAAGTTGGGGGTCTCCAAAATGGCCGTTTTGTAGGCGTCCACAGCTTCTTTACGTGATGAAAATCTCTGTCCACGCAATTTATTCTTTATTTTAGGGAAAGTATAGAAATCATTAGGGCTTAGGTCGGGGCTGTACGGTGGATGGTCTAATAATTCTATGTTTTCTTGCTCTAAAAACTCTTTTGTTCTGTGCGCGGTGTGAGAACTCGCATTGTCGTGATGGAGGATGATGCGGCGGTTGCAGTTCTCTCTACGGAGTTCAGAAACGACCTGTGGCAAACAAATGCTAGCATACCATTCTGCATTAACCGTTCTTTGTCCCTCAAGAGGAATAGTCGTAACATGGCCGGTTTTGGAGACAAACGTGGCCACCATTTTTTTGCAGCACTTCGTGAACGAACAATTTTTGTTGGCTTTAACTCATTTTCGAACACCCAAACTCGTGACTGGTTTTTTGTTTCGGGTTCGTACGCATATATCCAGGATTCGTCACCTGATACGATGTTGTATACAGCATTTGAGGATCCTGCGTGGAATCTTTCGAGAGTTCTGACGCACCAAGTAACGCGAGCCGCTTTTTGCTCTTCACATAGCAAATGCGGTATCCATCGGGAAAACAACTTTTTTACACCTAATTGTTCATGCAAGATTATTTGTATTTGACTCATGCCAATGTCTAAAGTTGCCTGAATTTCGCGGTATGTCACATGTCGATCTTCCTCAATCAGCTTACGCACAGCATCAACGTTTTCTTGGGTGACTGCAGTTTCTGGACGACCTTGACGAGGATCATCACTGAGCTTGACACGTCCACGTTGAAATTCAGCAAACCAGCGATAAATTGTGGTTTTGGATGGGGCTTCATCACCAAATGCAGAAATCATCCGGTCAACACACTGTTTTTGTGTTAAACCACTTCGAAAGTCATAATAAATCATCGCTCTTGAATTTTCTCGAGTCAATTCCATTTTCTCAACGACTAAACAAGTTTGATAAAACCTTGTGACAAGACCGTGAATCTTTTTTTGAATAAATAAATGGTATTCGATTTGTAAAACCAAGGAGTTTTCAATTAAAAAGATTTTAATATGATAGGAACAGTGGAAATATTCCATTCCCGATACTTTTAGTGCAGCCTATGTATGATTTAAACCAACTTAATGAACTATTCTGATATAAGGACGGCGCGGTTGGTGCAGTGGCTGATACAGTCGGCTGCTGCGCTCCGTGTCGTGGGTTTGATTCGCACACGGAACAAATATTTGTATGATCTGCAGGTAGTTGTTCCGGGTCTGGGTGTACTGTGTGTGGAATTTATGTCTATAAACGCACCCACGACACAGGAGAAATACTATTGGGGGCAACGTTTAAAAAAAAAGTAAGGACAGGACCTGTAAAACGAACACAGTAAAAATGTGTTAGCATTTTATATAAGTAAATAAATGAAAGTATTGTAGCCTACATTGGTAAGCAAGTATCTAATAAGAACATTTTCTGTTGAGACTTAGATGTCTCCAATGCTACGATTACACAAGACGAGTGGACATGTTTTATTTCTAACACAAAGCAGTGTTCACTCTTTTCTGTTTTCTTATCTGCTAGTGAAAGTATTACAGTGTAATACTACTACTTTTATTGGCAACATTTTCTTATGAATGTGACAAAGGATATTTGAGTGTGAATAGAAGAAATCGTGTGGAGCTAAGCAAATATATGTGAATGCATTGGATACGCATTGTGAGATGAATATGTGCACGTGTACGATACATTCGAGTAGTTTTTTGCATAGACGACAATAAATTATTACGCTCTGTTTACCCTTTTTTTAACGATACTTGAAAATATGAAGCTTTGTAGGTATTCTCTCGACGTGAGTGTATAAATTTCACGCTCAATTGCACTTCATATAGAGCTCTATAGTAACACTTTATAATTTTAATTTTACATGGAAGATAAAAAGACTTAATTCGGTAATACATATTTTAACATTAATAATACGTATCTACATTTACGCAAGCTTAAAACAGCCTTACTACATAAATATGTTTTGTCGTTATCTTTTATTGCGACGTTTAATTTGAAAAAATGAACAAAACCTATTTGAACTAAACTGGGATTGAACTACGTTTTATCTTTTTTGTAGTGAGTCGGTTACTTTTTATACACTATACTCCTACCCTTAAACTGTATAGTTTGTTTTAAAAAGTGGTAATTGCGCAATGGTTGTTGCGGCGGGCTGCTTATCATGAGGTTGTGAGTAAACCTTATCCCACCACAAGCCTATTTAACAACGTGTAACGTAATTGTCTAGTATTCGTAACAAAATTAAATATACATAGTTATTTTAATTAAAGGCAAAGACAAGTATTATCTTTAGCTATTATTAAACTATTAATTTTATAGGCAGTTCAAGTGTCGCTGGTGACACGGTCTCGTTCCTGCCGCGCCACTCGAGTTTGAAGTAATGTTAAAAAAACTTCCACCCGCGCCTCGTCACGCAGCAGCATTTATTTTGATAGTCAGTTCGGGTAACCGCTGGCCATTGTCGCTACGACGTTTGATTATTGATTTTTACGCTAAATGTCCCCTTTTTCGAAATTTCTATTGAACGCAATTATAGCTTCCTTTAACGTTTTTGATGTATTTAATTCACTACAAAAGGATGTATCTGCACAATGTCATTAATAACCCGTATGTATGGAACTTGTCGCGATTCACGTGATTCTCATTCATATAATCGGCTAGAGCATCTCGCAGGGTGGGTTATGTATGAGTTCTGCAAGTCATTTTTTATTATACTATATATATATGTATTTATATATATATATACTATACTACAAGTTTTATATAATCATGATTGCACTGAAGACCACAATAGTGATTATATTATTAGACATCACATTATTCAGAATTTCCCCACAATATTGAAAAATAAAAATATCAATTGCTCCAAAGATTGATTAACAACCAAATAACTACTATCATGCATCCCATGCCTCCTTTCGTCCATTTATCATCGGTAAATCGCTGACTAAAGTGGTGTGAACTACAACAAAATGTAAACACATACGATTCCGTGAACGTTGCGGTAATGCACAAACCGATTACCCAACTAAGAAAGGAGTTGAGAACAGATTCGCGCGAACTTGTTTACTACGAAAGTCTAATCTTTTAATCCTTCGAGTATCAGTGGCGCGCTTCGGAGCGGCATTTTAGTCCTCTACAATATCTAATTGTCACCGAAATCATATACAGGGTACGTACCAAGAGAAGCCCGACAAAAGAGTTTGTTTTCGTCCGCTTAGCATTAGCTGTTTGTGTAGCCACACAGTAGCCGTCGGGTTTGTTTGCATTTAATCCGTTTGTAATGTCCTTTCTTCCATGTTTTCATAATAGGAACAAAGGTCGATCGGCACGTAACATGCTTGCGACAAACATTACAATATTTTTTTCGTACAGTAACACAGAAAAGTATTCGAAAAGGGTGATAATCTGAATAGTGATCCCACTGTGCAGGAAAATGGAATGTCCGTCAACACCTTTGACATTTCAATCTTGCTCAATAATATTTATCACTATTAGAATTAGGGAGATATTACCTACTATACTTCAGTTATAGATAAATAGAAGGATTGAATTAGTTTTAGTAAAAATAATGTTTTTCCAAATATCCTCTTCTAATAGGTACTTCCTTAATGTTCTCATTTAGATTGACAGTAGCAGTTTTCAAAATAGAAGCTTAATCATAATAAAGCGCGAGAATACTGTAGATGACAGATTAGATCATATGTCCCTTTAACTACAACAATTTTAAAATCACAATAACAAGAATCTCATAAAAAACATTAATTTATTAAGTAAGATTTACACGACAGTAATCTCTTGGGTGGTTCTTGGATGTTCAGTAATGTCTTCGATGAAAGATTTGTATTTGAATAATAAACGTGTCACCCGAGTCGTGACCCGCTTTCGGGCAAAGCTAGAAATAATTAAAAAGAACTCTTAAAAACGCCTCGTCTACCGATGAAACTCTATCTTTGCGAAATCAGATCTCGGCCGGCTCACTCTCAACTCCCGAAGAAAAAGCTCCCAAAGTTTTTTTTCTGTTTCTTGGTAAAAAGTAAGGTGTAGGTAAAACGGGGGCGGGCACGACAGCTGCCACTAATTTTAGAATCGCGAATGTGGTGTGTTGTTCTGGATGGGTTGTTTCTTTACAAAGACCCTTTGAACAATGTTAATAACTTGAGATAACTAATTATATGTAAAAAAGCACAGGTTGTTATTACATCTACCATCAGCTACTTATTACATCTAGACGAGATAAACACCTGGTCAGAGAGTTTGACCCTTGCGTTCGTTTCGATCATTAATATACTAATAGTATACAACTTATGGAGTACCTATATAACTTAGTTTGGTAACTAACACTTGTTGAACTAATTATAGCAAAGAAAATTAAAAGATATTGATTCATGTAAACCATTTATACCAACCCAAAATGACGACAGAATTGTGGCTAATGGGGGAAGCCTTTGTTTAGCGGTGGACGTCCTTCGGCTGATATGATGATGAAGATGATTTATAGGTAAATAGTCCATATGAAGTAGTTGCACGGTTCCAAGCAATTTATCCTATAGAGATGAGCCGGCAAGAAACTCCATGGACTAGTGTCCCTGAAGTTTCTTGGATATAACGCTTATAAATTAATTTGATAGTTCAAATTAATTTAAAAACGTTGTATCCTTATGATAGTTAAGAATATAATTAAGTCACTTGAGAATAATGTAATGCCAAAATGTGAAATGGATAGCAGTTAAGAACCGACCAATCCCCGCTGGCGGCAGCTTTGCTCAGATAAACTATATTGCAGGACCACCACCACATTGATACCCACATACATACACACCGGTCAAAATCATAACCCTCCTTTTTGCTTCCCCGTAGTCGGGTAAAAAATATCTAAGATTAAATATGTAACCATCATCATCATCATATCAGCCAAAGGATAACTATTGCTGAACAAAGACTTCCCCCCTAGATTTTCACAACGACCAGTTACATGTTGCCCGCATCCAATGACTCCCAGCTTACTTCACCAGGTCACCTGTCCATCTCGTTGGAAACCGTCCCACGCTGTTTTCCGGTGTGTCGTCTCCACTCGAGAACCTTTCTGCCCCAACGGTCATCAAGCTCTACGAGCTATTTGCCCTGCTCAATGCCACTTCAGCGTATTAATCCTTTCAGTTATGTCGGCAACTTTAGTTATTCTACGTCTTCTCTCAACACTCAGTTCACAAAAACAAGGGCCATACCGTACCGTACCGGACGTACCTTGTTTGTGTGATCTGAGACTCAACATCACATAATTTTTTACTTACATGTTTCCAGTCTAACAAGACGCAACATAATCTTAGTATTACAATCAGGCTACTAATCTATAACAAAATGTTACTTATAAAATGTATTATAGATTGCATAGTTACATTTCACCGAAGCTAAACTAGGCACAAGCAAGTTCATGTTCGCAAAAAACCGAGCGTCGGATATCAAAAGGGGCTCATTTTTTAATAACTTAAAAAAGAGTTTCTGCAAAAGCGTGATAATCAGAATGTGCGCATAACGGCCTGCAACTTGATAACCCTTAACACCTTGATCAATGTGGGTTACAGTGTTGGTGGGTTAATACTAAATAAGTACCGGTGCACAACGCTTTTTACAAATATTGCACAAAAATGTGCGCCTGGCTGCTGTTTAGAGTTCGAAAGATGACACCATCCGCCCGCTTTATTGTTAACGGTATTGTCATAAAGGGTACATGTTCTAAAGTACATAAAGGAACTATTTATATTCAGTTTTAACTATGAAATTACCGTTTTGTCGAACGGCCATATTGAACTCAAGTATAAATGGGATTTCACTTGCAATTCTAAATTCATATAAATTTGATTTTTATAGCATGTTATTCCTGGTTCTTCCTTTAACAAAAAACATCAAATCATTTCTTTTTATATTGTGTTTTTCTCCAATATTATTACATTAATTGGAATTATGGACTCAATACAGAAACATCGTGTAATTTTTGAAAATGAGTCCCGACATGGTAATAATGCGTCTCGAATGGCAAACAATATAAACGACGTGTGTGGACCTTACACTGCCAACGAACGAACTGTGCGTTAATAGCGACCCTCAGCAAGAAGACGCATTCAAGCCTGCATCAGATTGCGGAATCGACATAGCAACAAGGGAATTTAGCATTCGAGTTGTTACCTGGCATGAAAAGTAGATCCTATATGACAATCGTAAGCGGTCATCACAGTGCTTAGATCCAGGTGCAGAACATGAAGTAACTGGGGCTCACCCTGGACAGTCGTTGGGGCTTCGGAGACGTGCGGTCCGTGGTCCTCTACGGGCCTGTTTGGTCGTCTCGACTCTCGGGATTCCAACTTGCAGAACCAAGATTCACGGTCTGCAGCGCAGAGCGGCTATACGGATCGCACGAGAATACAGAACGGTGTCCTTTGAGGCGGCAACTCTGTTGGCACGCTTTCCGCCTTTTGATATCATGGCGGAGATGGTTGCGTGGGTGTATCATCAAACATGCTCCTTCCACTAGAGCAGTGAAGACGTGCCTTCAGGGGTGCTCGAAAGTTTGAGGTGGCAGGCTCGGCGGCGTGCACTCGAGCTGTGGCGCGAGCGGCTCATGCTACCGCAGTACGCACAAAAGTGCATCGTTGAGGCTGTCCTGCAGGAGTCCGGCAGACTCCTCCGCCCTTTCCCGGGGTGGAGGAAGTACATGATGTATTTCCACTGGATAATGAAAAAAAACAAAAGAAAAAGATGCAGAAGTCAAGCAGTGCCTGAAACGCAATATTATCCAAAAGAAGCCTATGATGACAGTTTGGTGGTTCAGTGCCAGCAGTGCTATCAAGAACAAGTCCAGGCTTATTCTTTATAGTTTCTAGTCATCTGGTGCCACAATTACTGCTGACCATTACTGTCAAGAATTGTAAATAGTGATGAAGAAGCTGGCAGTCAAACAACCTGATATAAGGAACATATTTCAGATTAAATAAATAAATTTAATGATTTCTGTTTCTGTCATATCGGCCATTTATATGTCCACTGCTGAACAAAGGCCTCCCCATAAATTTCCACAACTATGTCATCATTTTGGGGGGTATTTGCCAATACTCACAACGCTTGGCAGGCGGGTTGGTGAGCGCAGTATGGCTACCGTTCCACAGAAGGGACTGCCCATCCCTCTGGTTTAGATTCCCTTAGTCGCCTTTTATGACATCCACGGGAGGAGATGGTGCTATATTCTTAATCCGGGCACCACACGGAATCTGTTTCTGTATCAATAATAAATTGGACAAGCTCTTAACAGACTCTCATGGTTTTTTTTCTCTCTGCAATAAATTTAAATCTAAGATCATCAGAAGACCTAAACCTTAAAATGCCAATGCATTCCACAAAATTTATTGATAACTCCTTTACGGTTCAGGCCGCTCGTTTGTGGAATGCGTTACCAGTTTTAATAAGACGAGCTCAGTCAACATCAGTGTTCAAAAGACTAGTGAGGGAACATTACTTGTCACTGTAATTACTTTTGCTTAGAATTTACTAAGTATTACATCTGAAATAACTGCTTTTCGATATTTTGTCAAATTAATTAAAGAGTATTTGTATATGTGTATATTTAAATGTTTATGTATTTATATATCTATATTGTGTATAATCTTCCATTATTTATATATTTAGTATAGTATACGTAACTTGGTTATTTCATTATGTATATCTGTGTGCACAATCAACTGCCGCATATATTATCCAGTTAAGTATTTCTCCATACTAAGGTTGCCTGGAAGAAATCGCCGAGCGCGATAAGGCCGCCCATTGTACTCTAAAATATACTTATAAGCACTACTGTTCTTATTACCTTTAACGATTGGTGTACAATAAAGAGTATAATAAATAAATAAAATAATACGTTATTTTCCATCGCTCGTTGTTAAGGAATAGGCAAACTCAAGCTTTACTATGTTTTCGATAGCATTTGAAATTAAGTATTATTTACTGGGGTCAATATCGGTAAATTAAATCGCTTATTGAGACGTAACACCAAAGGATTTTTTATAAAAACTAGCACAGCGTATTTATATACACATTTCAAATACATCGGCCAAAACATAACCTGTGTGCGTAATGAAGACTATTCGCGTAAGCGCATTTACAATCATGTATGATAGCGAACATCCTGCCTGTTCTGGATGACGAGAGAAAAGTCATAGTACGCCGAAAATTAAATTTGATTAATATAGGTGGAGTTGTAAGTCTTTACATTAGGTCTAAGGCAGGGTTGCTCTAGTAAATATCGTTTGGAAAACCGAACTTCGAGCACGACTTTATATCACCACATAAATATAATCTGATCATAAAGGTTTCAGGTTGTCGTTGAAGATCAGCGGTGTAGCACTGCTATGTGCATGTATCACAGCAGTATGCTGAGCCATTATGCACGGATGTGTCACATACCTTCCCAACTTCGTTTGTTTTGTTTTTCATATATAATACTGTTTAATTACCTTGTTTTTTATGTTATTTCAAACAGGGTAGTCTGTCAATGCTCTCAGTCCTAGAGGACTCTAGAATAATACGTAGTAGACTACATATTATGTATTAGTCTACTACGTATTCTTCTGCTGATCATAATATGAGAATAATATAATTGACATGTATTAATAGTTAGTTCGTCAAGTTTTTGTTCTACAATTGTTTTTAATTTTCTTTATTTAATACTGTACACAAAATTTGTATCGAGGCGGACTTAATGCCATTAGGCATTTTCTACCAGTCGACCTTAGGGTGATGCAGAGACAAAACATGGCAGGTGCACTAACAGTATAACTGTAAGCAGTTAACAAAGAAAAAGGCAATATATGAATATTTGGATAACGTTTTAAATTACAACATTACAAATAGGTATATACATATAAATATCCGTACAAACATAATAATAATGATATAAAATACATCACAATTATATATATATAAAAAAATAAAAATATATCTATATATAGATATATTTTTTTATCTTTGCTCCACACTAGGATTTCTCCTGTGTCGTGGGTGCGTTTACAGACACAAATTCCACACAGAATACACCCAGACCCGAAACAACTACCTGCAGATCATACAAATATTTGTTCCGTGCGGGAATCCAACCCACGACCCAAGGCGCAGCAGCCAACTGTAGCAGCCACTGCACAACCGTGCCGTGAATTGTTTGTGTGTTTATGTTAAATGGCATCAAATATTATGGTCACCAAAATAAATATTTAGGTGTTTCTTAAAATAATCGATCATACTCAATTAGAAAAGTTAATAATAATAAATTTGGGACGTAAACATTGCAATGGTTCTCGTCAAGTGATTCCCGTACTTTGGAAATAGTAACGTTGGGCCAATTTGAGTAATTCACGTTCACCAAATAAACGACGTTTGCCATGTGGAGTCTGCTACGAATAGCACTAACCATCTCGTCCCATGGGTGTCATAAAAGGTGACTATGGGATTAGCCGAAGGATAGGCATCATTAACAACTTAACTGCGATCGCCAACCCGCCTGCCAAGCGTGGCGATTATGGCAAAACTCGCCAATGTACACACAACACACATATACCGGTCGTTGTCGGATTTCTATGGGTCGTTGTGGTTTGGGAGAGGCCTGTGTACAGCAGTGGACTTTATTCGGCTGAGTGACGATAAAATAAATAAAACCAAGGTTACGCGCTACAAGTACCTAAAGAAACTACTTCGTAGCAACCAAAAAATGTTTACATTTCTGTGACAATTGGCCCTAACACTTCAGAGTAGGTTAAGGTCTCTCTGCCAATCGCGCCACGATTAGAGTTAAAAATCTTATGAAAGTAACAAAAAGTGATGTATTTCGTATGTAGTATAACAATTTATGATATGAATGAGTTTAAATTATGGTAAATATTACTTTTTGGTAAAACACAGTTCTTTTTAGAGTCACATGCTTTATTAAAATAACGAAATGTTAAATATTCCATTGAAATAAATATTTCTATTGAGATTTAATATTGGTGAACATTTACTATTTTTGGAAATAAGAATATGTATTTGAACGTTAGTTTTAAATTATATCTGGTGAGCAGTTAAACAGAACCCTTGTTAAATTAGGTAAGTACATCTGTTTTGTCTTTGGCTTAGCTTTCTTACTTAATTTGTAGGTTGGGAATTAAGGGGCTTGCGAAAATTTTAAATGTAGTTTATTAAAATGTTAAGGATAGTATGATTTAAAATCTTATCAGTGTGTAATGAACACGTCATCACAACCATTACATTACATTTGTGCTAACAATGTAAACCGACTACTGTGGTAGTGCCACCCATAAAAAGGAATGCGACCTTGAACGACAGTGAAAAATCAATGGCGCAAGTGCACCATTATACCGTCAGCTGATCTTTTGTTAAAGGTCAATGCACTTTTTTATTATTCTCCACACGAACTCCATAGAGAAAAAACTGCATCAGTAAAAACAGCGTGTCGGTCCATTATGAAAAAATTCAACCCTACCGCTGAGTCGCGTGGCAGGTACCTATCCCATACAACCCTTTACAAAAACGCTTACAAAAAAAGCTCAGGGAAGCGAAAGGGTAAAAAAGGGTTGATATTACGCATGCGCACCGAGGGATCACTGCCCTCGTTTCTCATTTTAAAATTTCGAAGTGCACATTTAGCGTTTTTAAAAAAGTATTTTTTACTCTCGGTTTTATTTAGTTTGTTTAATTGAATACATTTTACGACAGGGTAGCATTAATGTAGGTTAATAATCGTGAATGGGGTTCCGTTACTTATTACCTTTTTATGTAAGCAGAAGCCTAAATCATGAAAATAAAAATAAATATGTAACATTTGAATAGTTTACTTTGTGAAGCACATCGGCAACATTCTAAACAGACATATTTTTAATATTTAGTTTAAATCTTGCTTCTTCCTTTATACCATTTAATGTTAAACCACGACTATGGTTTAACATTAAATAAAGCAAGAAGCAAGATTGAAAATTAGATATTTTATCATTTACAAACATTTTTCGCGAAGCCACTGTATAGTGACGAAACTATACACAGCTTTGTTATAAATTTCCGTTTACTCGGTACTCTTGCATATTTAGGCAAATTCTTATAAATATTTATCGTCATAACAATATAGTTTATGGCAGAGGGATGTATTTCGATTAGGCATTATTAATCTTGCGGGTCTCTGTTTTTACTCTAGAATGATTATTTTCTTTTATTGTCATAAAATGATCCAGGTTCTCTTACAAAAAAGTCCACTTGGAAAATGTAAAAGCATTTTTAAATCTTGCTTTGTTCACCTTCATTCATAATATTATGCCGTATTTTTTTTAATATCCAAATCAGCCAATTAACGATATGATTTATGTACGTACTTAATATGCATTTTAAAGTAATATTTCGACTAGTAATTGATTTTCATTATAAGGATTTCGTATTTCATGGATAACTACAACAAATAATGTATGTATTTTCTTGAAATAAAGAAACTGGACATACATTTTAACTTACCTCCCAAGTATACAAAGTATCTGACATTAATCTGTAGGCAGTAATTGATTATAAAAGTAAAATATTTTTTAAAAATGTTATTATAAATTATAAAAAAATAGGAAATAAAGGGCGAGTAGGCGAGTTGAATCTATCCAATCAATGCACGTAAAGTACATACTTCTCATATTACTAGTAAAGTCGCTACTGCTTTAAGGAAAAGTAAAACTATTGTAAAATGTCCAGATTTAACACTGATGAATTTTTTGTATCAGCATAACAAGCATTATCATTTAGATGCACATTTTGGGTGTAAGGAGACCTTTTGGTGTATTATTCTACCGGGCGATTATGACTTTTGTAAGATTTTATTCAAGCTGAGTAACCGAAGACCAGAATTCTTACTTATGATGTGCACATACGTGTAATTAACATAAAATATAATGCAAGTAATTCACTTGATTATGTTCTTTAATCGTTTGTATCACAGACCTTCAAAATTATGAAATCCATTTGTAACATTATTAAGACTTGGTTCGGGTTTAATACGAACAAATTTAACATTAACGACAAACATACGTAATTCGATAATAACACAAACATCTGAGGCGAAAACACGCACAAAGCTACCAAACGCCGAGTGAACCATAATTAACAAAGATAAATATCATTTATTACTGTTAGGAAAGTCGATTAGAAAAAAACTACCCCTTTCACCCCACAATTTGTAACCCGTACAGTGGGCGCCGGCCCGCCCGACACGCATAAAAACTTACTACCGCTTGACTCCGTGGAGTAAGCTTCTACCTTGCCTAGTTTAAATCGTAACAGAGCTTATAAGACAAAAAATATTTATCGGTTTATTCTCGTCAAGAAAGATGTGCTTCATTACTGATACACACTTAATAAAATACTTCGAATCTCAATACATATGTACCAACATACATATTTTTATGGAATCTATGTTTTTGTCTATATATATATAATTATTATTGTAACAGACAAAACTGCCGATATTCAAATTATTTTTATGCTGCAAAACCGAACTATTCTATAATTATCTTAGTAAGATTTAAACTAAAAAGCTAATTATAAATGTCATTGATTTGTGGTGGTGATCATACAATGACATAAAATACTAAATTAACATGATATATGAATTACAATATTTTTATTATTTATTTTAATGTTCATACCGACAGAATCTGTCTCCACACTAGTCGCCAGTAGGAAAAAAATGTTACAGTTACATAACGCTTTTCCATAATAATAGAATCATTATCGAAAAACAGAAGAGCGGCCAGCTGATTTATTGGACGATAATGGCCGCTGTCATAAATAGCTTTTTTCTAATGAACGTTTTTTATGCGTGCATGCACACACCGGGCTCCGCACAGCTTTTTATTAATGCACTCTTACAAATTACGTATGCATGTTATTTTTTTAAGTTTCCTTTAAAAAGAACCGGGATTCACCTTGTATTATAATGGAAAAGCAAACTCGATAATCCAGCGTGAATTTTAGTAATAAGTATGGTAAAGTGTTGTAGACTCTGCAATATCTTTTAAGGTTTTGAGATGTGATTAAGCGGATTCAACGTTTATTTTTATGATGTTATTCAGGATATTTTGGTTAAACGCGTTCTATATAATGTGACCAGGAGGGCCTAAAAAGGCTGCTTTAGGTGAATCATAATAATGATCTCAATATGATTCACAAAATGGTCACTGTATCATAACTGACCATTAACGTGACCATTTTGTGATTTTAGTGTGAATCGTATTATGATTTACCTAAAGCGGCCTTATCAGGCCCCCAATTTCCTTTATATGTTTACTTGTGACCTTTATAAATTGTGCCTTTAGTTTTAATCTCTTAGCAGCTGTTGAACCTGTTGGTATATATTTAACAGGTTCCGCATAACCTGTACAAAATTATATAAAATCATTCTAACTTACTTATTTAGCTGAATAAATAACAATTTAGTTTTAAACAACAATTGGTTCTCATCAACGTCGCTAACATATGTCGTCCGACCTTGACAAATGCCTGCGACTTGAATCGCACCGTGTATCGGACACTGTGATTTATGAGAAGCGCGAACTTCAAATATTAGCTGTACAGTGTGTAGTCACCGTACTGAGTTCGGATGAAGCGTACCCAATACATTCAGCACGCGCATAATATTCTCAATGTTGCGTCGTGACTTAAAACGACTTAAAAATTCAGCGTTTCCCCGTTGAAAAAAAGAGTTAATATTGATCGTAGATTTCTCGTCGTGGGGTGCAGCGGCCGGCTGAGTCACCCCACGGTTTTTTACTCACCCTAAGTTATATTTTTTGTAAAGGCCCCCCCCTCCTTACCCCAGGCCTGCTTTAAAGGATGAGTAGTCTCTATGGAAACGGCTCGATCTAATTTATAGGCGGGAGAAAGTACGGATTGCTTAATTAAGAATTTAAATGTGTCTGCTAAGTAATTAATTATAAATTTTTCAGTCCGCCAACCTAGAACGCGAAATAAAATTCTTTTTTTCTAATGACGCACATTTTTTGTTGTAAAGGCAGTGAGAATTTAATTAACGTAGAACAAAGAGCCTCTCTTGGAATGAGTATGACTACTATTTCGTGAGCCTTTTCATCTATTTGGTATGCAGAATTTTAATATCCTCAATACTTACTATAAACAATAAAAGCCTAAATTTAAGTAAACATAATTATAAACCCTTTTTTGCTATATACATATCAAATAAATATCAATACAAAATAAAAGTCTGTTAAAATATGACTCATATTTATACGCCATAAAATTGTTCACTAATACTTGTGTCGAGACGGAGCTCCGACGTATGATGTGTGGGTTTATGAATACGCAAGGGTTGTTTAGCCGGAGCGATGAGGGCACGCGCGATTCAAAAAACTGTGGGTCACGGCCGCCGCCCGACTGTCAGTTGGCGCGTTTTTGTAGCCCAGAGCGCGCGTCGTTTACAACAGCGCCAGCGCAGGTTGTCCAGCTGCTTTAACTAGGTAAGTTTGTTTTTATCTTAGTAATCTACAAATGATAGTGTTTAAAGTAATACTATAATGTAATGTATATTCATCGGATACGCAAGAAAATCAATTTAGTGTATAATTTCGATTGCATATACACATAGTCTGACCACTTCACACCAACGTATAAAACAGTTGGCAATCACGCTTTCATCGTACCACGCAGTTAATTTACTTCTAAGTAAAAAAGGTTAAATAAACCAGCAAGGGAAAGTATTTTCTTAAATCTTAGCACTAGGCATACCTACTACTTTCTTTGAAATCTAACATAAATTATTTATAATGATAAATAATTACTTGAAGATTTAATAGTTAATTATAAAAACTTGAAGTAAAAATGTTTTTGATCGTGAATAGAAACAATATGCTAAAATGTTCATTGAGAAACATATTCCTGCTGCCTTTGTTACCCTTACTTCTAATATCGTAGTAGCGCACCCCTTTGTGCAACCAATTTTTACTACAATGACGATAAGTACCAATGACAATTGTCGATTCTATTCTATTGACCAATTTTATTTATATACGTATTTGATATCCTTTGTTTTGATGAGGTATGTTACAATACTCTAATATTAAAATAACCTTTGGCCACACGACTGGCATCTTGGTTTTTTATTCATTGATAATTTTGATTGCCCAGTGATTCAATGCATTTATTTAATAATAAGGTATTCTTAGTTTGAAAATTAATTGAGCTCTGAGCTGTCAATTTTTTGCCTAGCCAATAGTCTAGGCAAAAAAATTGGTAATAACTCGAGTAAGTTTTGCTTCAGTATCTCTACGCTAATCAAATAATATTAGTCTACGAGGTTTGCTGAAAATAATAATTAGATTTTGTGGGTTAGGCGAAAAAAACAATGGCGACAATGCTGCCTAATGAGCCATAAAGAAGAAAACGATACGTAGAGCAAGGCGTAGACAAAAAAGGGCGCGGCAGGGGTACGGGCGGTGAGCGGGCGGGGGCGCAAGGAAATGGCGGGAGAGCTAAATTAATTTGCGCGCTCCCGCCAAACAAAGGCACGCTAATGGAACGCGCCGAATGGAAAAAATGCCACCGTCCGCTCTCCGGCGACTTATTTTTTTTTTGTAAATACAACCTTTGACTTTCCCAAATGAATAACATTACACCCGTCGAAGTTTGCCAGCGCTTGCTTTGTCCCGATTTAATGAGGAAGAAGAAAACGCGATACTCACCACGCGTATTTCATAATTGTTCACTCAAAACAAACTTGGCTTCTGTTTTAATTACTTCGAGTGAAAAGTTTTATACAAGAAAAATATTCTTTTGTTGGCTGACATATCTCGTAGAGCAAATAAACAATGAATCTGCTTTCTACTATCTTGAATACATTCTAATAAATGATATGTAATTTTTTTTTCTTCGCTGAATAACATTAAACCTGCAGAATTTAGATTGTTTATAATTAGATAAATAACATAACATTTGACGCGTTCGTAGCTAGCACGTAGCACTTTCGTAGCGCGTTGGTAACATACATAACAAAGTATTGTAACAGTTAACGGAAAAAATCACCTTACGAAACAGTGGGTTTATTTTTGGTTTCAATAATTACTCTTATTCATCATTTCAGCCGAAAAAACGTCCACTGCTGGACATGAACTCTTTCAAAGATCGCCACAACGACCGGTCTGGGTTTGTGTTGTGTGCTCATTGGGTGGTTTTGCCATAATCACCACGCTTGGCAGGCGGGTTGGTGATCGCTGTTAATTTGTAAATGTACTCGAAGGACGCTGCTGCGGTTAATCCCTTAGTCACCTTTTTCGACACCCACAGGATGAGACAGGTTGGTACCATTCTTAGCCTGCACCACACGGACTCGTACTCGTATTAGAAATTGCTAAATGAGTGTATCCGCTGCATGTTAGTCAGATGGTCAGCTCTGGTTTTTTTAATCTATGCTAGAAAAATTCTATATATACGATTTAAGTACAATATTTGGTCAACTATCACCTTAAACAAATTCGCATGGTTCACATTATATATATTTAGGTACTTTCGTTTTACGTCTCGTAAATTGACTCAAGGAAGTGGTTTAGTGATGTACTGATGATGATAGATGGGTTCAATATGGTTTGGCGCAGTTGATACGATTTTGGTACTCTAATAAAATTTAATAAATAATAAAAATCGTCACATTACCTCCAACTAAAACCTGTTCCCTCAGAGCAGCAGTAACAGATAATCGCATTAATCGTACGTCATATCATCTACAGGCGACGGGGGCAAGCCGCATTATCTCAAGTCGCGCGATGCCGGAAACAATGAGCGATGATTATCTAAATGTACCTGTTCTGAGCAGCTTTTTGTCGCAAGATGATATTAATGCTGGTAGCATTACTCCTCCCGACGCGATTTATGTGCTCCCAATTAAAAGTTGCCGCTGCTGAAGACGTGAAATTAGTGGAATTTCCTAACATTTATCAAGACATCAACGTTGCCACGCGCTACGCGAAACTTCCCAAATTTAAATTAGAGACGATTTTTACAGCTACCTCCCCGTGGGGAAGGGGGGATCGCTACCCTTTCCTTATAACGAGGAAGGCCTCATGCATTTTTATGTGCTTCTTTTTTCGCCGGCGTTTTAAACAAGGGGGTGAGCGTGGGGTGCGCCGGGGGGTGAACTTTTTTATTCGCGTCTTGATAAGTTAGGGTTGAAATTAGACGTTCGAGTTTCGTTCGCGGAATTCATAATGACGAAAATTAATAAGTTTTCTTTTGAGGGTCCTTCGAACTACGGCGCTCGTCGAATACTTATAGATACGAGTGTAGTATTGTATACTATCACGCTTGTACACTCATGAGTTGATGTCAACGGAATTTAACCGTGTTTAAACTTTCTTTTTATTTTATGGGCAAATGGATTTTCTAGCAGAAAGAAGAAGAACTAAAGTTGCTGACATAGCTGAAAGGGTTAGTAAACTGAAGTGGCAATGGGCGGGGAACATAGTACGTAGAACTGATGGCCGTTGGGGCAAAAATGTTCTCGAGTGGAGACCGCGCACCGGAAAACGCAGCGTGGGACGACCTCCAACGCGGTGGACAGACGACCTGGTGAAGGTCGCTGGGAGTCATTGTATGAGGGCGGCATATAATCGCTCGTTGTGGAAATCTAAGGGGGAGGCCTTTGTTCAGCAGTGGACGTCCTGCGGCTGATATAATTATGATAAGATTTTCTAGCGATGCGTTTTAAGAGAATGAGTTTCATACCCCTTAATTTCTAGAATTAATTTCATATTTTTTTCATTACATTACATTTCATAAGAAGAAAGCACAGGGATAATTAACCCTTAGTATATGAAGTCATGTAGCACTGTAGCAGTAATGGCAATGTTATCAATAGTTTATATAACTTGAAAATAGTTCAATTTGGAGGGATGGGCAGCAGCGTCCCTCACGTGGAAGCTATTCTGCACTCACCAACCCGTTCGCCAAGCGTAGTGAGAACTGGCAAATTCTCCCTAAAACGCCTTTGTTCAGCAGTGGACATCTTTTATTTGATATCCAGATGATGATGAAGTATAAAGCGCCGTATTTTTGAGAAGCCTCACGCATGGCTGTTTACGTATTTTGCTTATACCGTAAATATAATTTGCAATAATAGCCACTCGCATGCAGATATTTTTAAAGCTGAGGTTACACACGTACATTTGTGTATGTGTGATTTTATCCAATCGTTCGCAGTCTGACGTGTTATTTTAATCTCGGTTATCTTTTTTATGCAAAATAGTATCAGGGGGTGAGTCAGGGTAGAACAGAACGGAATATAATAGCTACAGTATGAATATCGCCTTCCACTCGGTGTGCTGCCGTCGGTTTTTGTTCTCGTTTTAATTATTCAATAAAATCTACCCAATCGAATATAAATTATCTTATATTTTCTCTAATTTTCTTCAGCAGATGGGAGAAGAGGGATCAATATCAAGTGGTAATGATCGCTACTATGTATGTGTTAAGCGTAGACAATATTTAACGAGTAATTTAATCAACCAAAAGAGGGAATGCCCTCTAAGCATGTTTTTTCATGGCCATAGTCTATTTCTCTTATGCAGTAGTGAGTGATCAAACATCCAGGCTCTGAACAAATATGCATTCCCTCCAAATATTTTTCCTGTGCAGGAATCGAAGCCTAGCCACTGCGCCTCCAATTTTGACCACCCTTATGATCAAAATTAGAGGGACGGTGTAGTGTGCGCGTAGTATGGGACGCCTCCAGCCAGATTGACCAACGACCTAAAGAAGGTTGCTCAAACTGACTGAATGCGGAATGTGGAGGGCCGGGAGCTGTAGTGGGAGCTTGGCAGAGACCGCAACCACTGGCCGTCCGCCATCCAGCACTAGGCCCGCGTGGTGGACTAAGGCTCAATCTGAACTGATTATATTGGGAAAGACCTATGGACCTATAGTGGACTGTGGCAGGCTGACTTCATTGATTATGATCAAAATTGTAATCCATGTTCATTAATAGCGTGGAAGAGCCTAGCTGTAGTTGACTATAGCTCGTAAATAGACTGGCACGACCGGGGAAATACCACGTTACCGCAGAATACGCGTGAAGTACCAAAATTGTTAGTAATAAGAGTTGCCGACTTTTATGGGGCGGCGGTGATTGCTAAGGCGAAATATAAGCTCGTTTAGACTAGTTAAAAAAATGTATTGTTTGATATATGACAGTTCGAATCCATTCCAAGATGAATTTGTCATTTGTCATTCGAAGGTGAATATTTAGGATGAATGCACCCAACATTCATTCCAAGATATCAAAATGAACGAGATGCAATGAAACAATTGTAAACTACGGAAAGATATGTGTATAATGCGATAGTCAACCACGCACTAGATTATTTATTACTCGTATAACCCAAGTAAAAGTGTTATCATCATCTTTTCGGCCAAAAAACGTCCACTGCTGGACAGAAGCCTCCCCCAAAGATTGCACAACGACTGGTATGGGTTTCTGGTGTGTGCATATTGTGGCGTTTTTCCATAATCGCCATGCTTGGCAGGCCGGTTGGTGATCGCAGTTGAGTTATAAATGTATTCGAAAGACGCTGCTGCCCATCCTCCAGCTAATCCCATGGTCACTTTTTACGACACCTACGGGATGAGATGGGGTGGTGGTATTCTTAGCCGGCACCACACGACATCAGTAAAAGTATAATAAAGTCGTAAACGTAACAATTACTGACATTTGCAAATTATGCACCAACCGAACGCAATCAATAAATAAGACATCATATTATTATTTTACAGTAGCACTATAATGCCTTTTAACCGTTAAAAGAAACGCGTTTTGGTGCCTAACAGACAAAAATAGTCGTAATATCCACTAATACAAGTATTTTCCCCACATCAGGCATTAGTGCGGTAACTAACACGTTCGGACATCGGTGTCCGAAGCTGTCATCCGGCAGCCGGCGGGCGGCTAGGAGGTGAGCCTCGTGTGCACACGGGGACACTTGTTGAGTCTATGTGTGGGCGGCGCGCTTACAACACGTGACCGCTCACACACACTACTCGCTCCTTGTTTATTTATAACTTATAATATTTTCACAGTCGTGTTTTTAACTCTCAATTCACAACATTAAGATATTTTCAGTGTAGGTAGCTTACGAACGATCTTTTAAGGACTCCCGCTCTTTAGAGCTTATTAAATTTAATGAGTAGGCAACTTGATCTAAGTTTAATAAATCGTGAGAGATAAAACATCAAAATATTCTTTTCATAATGGCCTATTTCCGCAAATGAATGACTATTATATTTCATAAAAGTTTGAAATTGGAGAAATCAACGAAGCACCGTGAAGTCGGATTTGTGCAATTATAAGAATAAAAGAAAGTCATTAGTCCAATCAATCTGGGCGGGCGAGCGGGCGCGGCTACTTGGATGGGCGAGCGGCTCTCGTATTATAATTCGCGTCTAATAACGTCGTTAACAACGCACATTAAAACAAAACAAACAGCGGTGACGGCGCGGGCGCGGGCGCGGGCGGGCGCCATCCTTCCTCGAATCCGTGTCATTAATTTACGTAATGCGTAGGTACGCGCTATCCCCAAATATTTAAGAAGCCTCCTCCGGGAGCGCCCGCTCCTCCACTATCCCCCTCCCGCGCGCCGCCTGCCACCCTGCTACCCGCCTGCCGAGAATTATGGCGGCCGCCTTGTAATTATATTTTTTAATTTATCTTCCTTAGCGAATACAATGGAGGCGCCACCCCGCCACCGGAGCGCTTCTTTCTCATGCTGAATATTGTATCAGGCCGCTGAAAAAAGGAAAGAACGCTTTAATTACAAGCGAGAGAGCGACCGGCATTACGCGCTAAATATTTGATGTTGTCTCTTTCTTCGACCGGTCGCCGGGCACTCCGCGGGGCGGCCGCGTCCTCAATAATTAAAACGCCTATTAACTCATTCCTCTTCAGGTGACCCCTCATTACGTTCCGAATAAAAAATGTCGAACATACCATATACATACATACTGATTTGCTTTCAAGTGCCACCCGACTTAATTGATCCCCACTTAAGTCACTATAAATTCACTATTACGTTCCATTTTTGGAATTTTCAATTAATCGTGTTGAACCTCCCAGGTGTACAATTCTCTAACGTACTGTTTCAATAACTAGAACGGTAAATGTATCCCTTCGGAATTCTAATAATACAAACTCAAGCTGAAAAAACAACAATGCAGTACTTACTAGGAGTTTGATGAAGTTGTACACTAATAACATACTGCGGGTAACATCATCTGGTTCAGTTCAATCAGTTCATTGTTGTAGTGGACAAATACCTTTGTCTGTTGGTATAATAAGTGACGGAAAACATATAATAATAGACAACATATTAATAATGGATATTATTAACAATATAAAATCACAACGAATTTTACTGCGAAACTGAAATCTCTCTATCTTTTCACAACCTTCATTTCTTAGTATGTAATCACTAATCAATGCTAGCGGCGTAATTATTTTCCACACTTTTATTAAATTACAGTAACTGTACTTTACATTGATCTCTATCAACCTGTGCTTCCCTTATAAATTGCTAAAGTGATTGTTGTCTTAAATCTTTTAGTCACGAACCCAGACCTAACTGTAATATGGGTGGTGTAACCACGTGGGTGTACCTCCTTATTAAATAGAAATCCATACCAGCTATCTAATGTCATATACAATGTACGTGGGAGCCTAGAGAGTGTACAGGTTGATTTATCACTGAACAACAGTCTCAAATTAAAGCGGATTCCGTCGCGCGGACACCCGTAGGTGCAGTACTTAGCGCGAGGAGACAAAGTATAAAGTAGCACCCCAACCACCCACTGAAAAACGTCTCTAATATTCTTTTAGAAACGGTGGCATTTACGGGCTATATTTTATCCTGAATTTGCATACGCTCCTTTTTCGTACCCGTCCTCTATTTTATGGCTGAGTATTTTTTTCATCCGGGGGTTAAGATACAAAAGGGTAAAGCGTACCCCGCGCTGATAATTAAATTGCACCACGGAGCGCGGGAGCACTACTTAAACTGTGGCCCTCAGCTACCGTAATGTCTCCCTGTGACGACTGTGTAACCCACACCAACACAAGGCTTTTATTATAGTCTTACGACACATTAAACTTAACGATTAAATTATTAATATTGTAGAATAACGATCGCGTCTTTGTATCGTTATTCTGAATTTGATTACAATGACGGTTGATAGTGTCCAAAGTCAAAAATATTAAGTTATAAGTAGTGTAAGATAAATTTGTGCAGCAATTTATTTCTACTCAGTGGATATGAGTTTTCAAAATCTATCATAAAGTCTAAATATGTAAAGTAAGATAGAAGAGGTTTACTAAATAAATGTATAATTATTGAGAATATGTTCTTACTTTTAGACCAAACTATCGAACAATATTGGCCATGAACTGCCTGCATTTATATCTTTGCATATTATACAAATTAATGTTATTTAAATTTAAGGACATTTTTCATGTCTTAACAGGCATGATAAAATTTAACTAACAAATTAGAAGAAATCTTACCCTGCTCTAAGTCAAATTACCATAATTGCTAATCAAATGTTGTAGGAGTAGCCGCGTCGGCACGGTCGCTCGCTTTATACTAATTACAAATTCTAATTCCCTCTCTTGTTTCATAGGCCCTTTGAATTTGTAAATTATTGCTTTTGCTTTATGCTATCAAATGAATTCTCAATTTTCAGTATTGTAATTATATCTTGGATCCTTGGGACTTCTAATAACGTCCTGCACAAGGCCGTAGCTGGGAAAATCTTTTAAGAGTAAAGATGGCGGATTCAAAAGTGAAAATACTTCTTTATACAGGCTAGTGACGAGACGAGCAAGCCATAGGATCACGCCTGCCCATCACAATTGTTATGCTACCCAGGGCTAGACCTGCATGGCACCACTGCGCTCGTCACCTGGATACATTAGTTATTTCGTCTCGAGTAGCTACAGCGCCTTTCAATCCGGAACACACTTGGCAGCAGAATATCTGGCCTTGCGGTGGTACCTACCTAACCAGACTCTTGCAATAAGAGACCTTTTTTATTTTATTTCACCCGTTTTAAATCTTGATGTAGGTGATGTAGGGATTCCCATCCCTCTGGTTTAGATTCCATATTTCATCGCCTTTTACGAAATTCACGGGATGAGATGGAGTGGTGCTATATTCTTCTATGACTTCATAATAATCATCATATCAGCCAAAGGACGTCAACTGCTGAACAATGGCCTCCCCCATATATTTCCGCAAAGTCCGGTCACATGCCACACGCATCCAACGGATCCCAGTGACTGTCGCCAGGTCCCACCAGAGGTCATCCCACGCTGCGTTTTCCGGTGCCTGGCCTCCCCACTCAAGAACTTTTTTGCCCCAACGGCTATCAGTTCTGCCAGATGCCATGTGCCCCGCTCACTGCCACTCTGCCACTTCAGCTTACTTATCCTTTCAGCTGTTTCGGCAACTTTAGTTCTTCTACGGATCGCCTCATTCCTGATTCGGTCTCGTAGACTTATTTTAAGAGACTGCCTTTCATCCCTTCTAATATTAATAATGTATGCGAAAGTGAGTTTGTTGGCTTGTGCTTCTATCAAGGAGCAACAGAGCAACGGATCGACGTGATTTTTTTGCATAGAGATAGTTTATACATAGGCTGCTTTTAATCTTGCAAAAATGACACCATGGAATACTTCCTGAGATAGTATACAGGAGCGCATCCAGGATTATAATCTGGGGGCCCTCGGGTCTTATCTCAAGAGTATAGATCTCTGAACTCCTTTTTGTAGTTGATGTTCCTACCTATATAGAGGAGCAGTAAGTTTGATTTGAAAATATCTAGTTTTATTTTGCCCTTGTTTTTTTTTCTCCCTTTGGGAACCAGGCACCAGGAAATCGCAAACAATAAAACTGGAGCCACCCATTGGTCCCACTCCTTTAGGCACATCTAGGAAGGGATGACTGTAAACCGGTCGTCATCTCATCTAGTGGAGGGGTACGACCGCAGTCCACTTCGGCTGCGTGTACTGTGCGGTGTTCAGTTCTCACCAAAGGTACGCACCGAAACAGTCGTGACCGGTGAATACCTGCGGTAGGACAGCTTTGATGACGCGCTTGGTCGTGTACTGCAATACAGACGGTCACGCCGCGCGTGTCTGATTGTGACCAACGAATCCAGCACGTCGCGACAAAGCCCCATACATATCTACTAATGAATGAGGCTATGTGATGATGATTTCGCCTTAGAGGTAGTGGTATTGTTGCTACTAGCTCTGAGAACAGCCACATCAGCGCAATGCATGCAGTTTGTGGCGGGGGCCCCGGACCCCTGGATCCGCCCTTGATACCGAATCATATTCATCATCATTTCAGCGGAATAAAGTCTACTGCTGGACATAGACCTCCCCTAAAGATCGCCACAACGACCGGTCTTGGTGTGTTGTGTGCTCATTGGTACGTTTAGTCATAATCGCCACGCTTGGCAGGTCAATTGGCGATCGCAGTTGAGTTGTTAATGTACTAGAAGGACGCTGCTGCCCATCCTTTAGCTAATCCCATAGTTACCTTTTACGACACCCGCGAGATGAGATAGGTTGGTGCTATTCGTAGCTGGCACCACACTGCACGAGAGAGCACATAGGATGAGATAGCACGCATAGGTGAAACTTTGGGGCACAGTCTAGTCTTACTTGTGGAATATATGTCTGTAAACGCACCCACGACACAGGAGAAATCCTAGTGTGGGGCAACGTTTTTAAAAAAAAAAAAAAAAAAATATAATGATGTGAAAGTTTGTATATTTGGATGTTTGTCTCTCTATCACGCTCGAACGGCTGATCGAATTCAAGTGTGGCGGAGAGGTAGATTATCTCATGTAACAGAACATAGGAATAGGATATGTTTTATTCCCTTAAGGGTTTAGGATAGTTTTCTCAGGGGTTAGTAGGGAAAAGCCGCAGCTAGCAGCTAGTATACTATACGTATTTTTATACTATATAATAAACACTTCTTCACTTGTTTTATTGCATTTTAGGTTGCTATAGAGGTTTTTCGATCATTAGGATCAAGCACTTCATGTTCAAAACCAAAGGCATGATTTTTTCACAAGCAACTTTTATATATCTGTGCAAATCTGAATTAACTGAATTATAAAATACTAAATGAACTAAAATATTTCTATATACATTGAGTGACGTCATTACTAGATGATATTGTGCCTCGGCACCACATTTTACTGTCACCTTTTAAAAAAGATCAATCAACTTTCCTTTTTATATCTAATATTGATATGCAGATTCACTTGTATTGTCGAAATGCTTACTTTTACGCTGTAACCCTAAGCGTCTAATCTATTGTAAGAAATTTCATCGATTGCTAATAAATTTATTATATTTTAGGGTTCCGTACCTTATTATTCTAAATAACTTTAGAGGATCACTTTTGTCCGTCTGTCTGTCTCTCTGTCAGTGTGTCAGGGCCCTTTTCCTCAGAAAAGGCTAGAGGTATCAGTCGAAATTAATATCGAATACTAAGGTCTCATATGCTGTAAAATGTATTTACTATCTATACTATATATCTAATGTATCTACATGTAGCCATTGATGTTATTTTTAGTACTAATATTGATTGTCTTTTGCCTGGCTGTATTGGTCTGTCATACTCACTAAAATGTCTTGCTGGCGGTGGCGTTGTGTATTGGGTCGTTCGGTTCCCTACAATATGGTTGAGCTAAGCGATGCTGATGCATGCGTCATGCTCGTGAACGGGTGCCGTCTGTTGGGACTGGTCAGCCGTTAATTGCCACGGCAAATAATTTATTATTATAATATTAATGTGGTATGTTACATCTTTACACATTGTCCTACATTTTTCTCGGCATATATATTACAATAATTTGTATCAATCAACATTGTAATCTCAATGATTTTAAAAGAGTATCCATGGAGTTTCTTGCCGGCTCTTCTCCACGAGATCAACTATTTGGAACCGTGCAACTTAGATTCTGACGTTTCATAAGTGCCAATATTTGGTTTATTTGAAATAAAAAACTTTGACTTTGACTTTGAAAAAATCAAGTGTATAACTTAACGCAATACGAAGATACAGCCTTTCAAAGTGTATTTTCATACTACAGGCCCAATTCACAGGCTGATCATCAAAACCGTACGGGAACTTCCCGACCTACGTTCTTGAAATTTAGATTCGTTATTATTACGAGGAAAACTTATATTTGCGGTTAAGTTCATGCAAATTTAAAGTTTGTCACTTATAAACACGTACACTAGAGGAATCCGCATTTTCCGATAGTGGTACAGAACCCTCGTAGGGCGCGAGTCTTACTCACACTTGACCCTCTTTTTATATGACTAGTGTTATTATGAATTATAATTAAACGACAGACTGTGTTATTATACAAATTTTATCGCGTCTGTGTTCCCTACTACCTATAACCCTTCAACCTTTAAAGTAAGACGTAAGCGCTCGCGTAGAGTATACGCTCGTACGGTCAACGACTTAAGTCGCTAAACATTTTCAATTATTCAAATCGCTTGCCCAGTCATGTTTTGCATCAAATCCATTATTTTTCTAGATAAAAACAATATTTAAATATGTTGCTATTATCTGGTATTGGCACTGTTCACCAACATTTCGAAAATTAAGAGTATCACCATTATTTTTTTATTTTCAGCTACTTATGTCGCTGACTTTACCATAGTAGATCTCATCCATTGCTTTTCACCAGGTGAGACCGAGTTAAAGCGCGGTCCTATTCATTAATAAAAATTCAACAAACAGATATATACCTACGTAATATCTTGACACAACTGTAGGACGCTACTGGTGATATATACAACTATTTCGAGTCCTAACCGCGACAATTCTTAGAATTTGCTTTTTTTATCGTAAGCCCCATAGCTTACGATACAAATTTCAAGTTCAAGAAATTGTCGCTTACGATAAGTCGGCGGCCCTAAGGCTCGATTTGCTTTATGGGATATATAAATTCAAATGCTTTTTATACAAAATATTCGGGGGAGTTCAAACTAAGTCTATCCCCTGATCGTACCTACGTTCTACAGTTCAGTTAATTAAAAATTACGCGTTGATACTTTTTTAACGTTTAATTTGAATTTACACCCAGCTCTTTTGTATTAACTTTTTTTCTTTACTCGTCTCATTGGCAGTCTCTTAAAAGAAAGATTGTGAAATGTCCTCTTTGTTTCATAATGTAAAACGTGAACGAACGTAATGACGGTATCAAAGTGTCCATTATTCAGTACAAAATATTCCAGCATTAACATCCCATTCAATGTTGTCTATGTGATGTAGGCTGGATACGTACTATCGAGGATCATTATTTGTTTATTTTATTTGTTTTTTATTTTATTTTTTATTTGTTTTTAAAAACGTTGCCCCACACTAGGATTTCTCCTGTGTCGTGGGTGCGTTTACAGACATGAATTCCACAATATAAATATAAGAATTTCATCGGGAATCAATGGAGCAAATAAATAAAATTAAAACATGTAATATAAATTCACTGAATACCTATCAGTCATATAAGCTTTCGAAGAGGCTGTAAATTTGTTTGAAGTGCTATAAAGAGGACTTTCTTGAAAGGAAAATAACTCGTCAAAAAACTTAATATTAAAACATTTACTGTGTAAGGTATTCGAGAGCGACGTTGCGAACGATTTTAATTCTATCACAAGTCTACTTATAAATAACACCGGCTCCAATTAAAAGCGCGCGACAGCTTTGAAAGCGGAATGAAGGAAAGTATAAGTACCTAGGTGGGGAAATGTGGCCGTGTTTACGGAAAAGCTCCTCCGGCAAATATTATCGCGAGACGAGCGCGATCAAATATTCAGGCGGCGCGCGGAGGCGGCGGCGCGAGCGGCGCGGGACGCAACCCTCTCCAAGTTTCAAGCCCTTCCCTTTGCACGCCCTACACTAATTACGTTTAGAGTTCTTAAGCGAAATTACTTAGGCCCCTCGCCACCCGCGCCCGCACCGCCTCGCGACCCCCTTCCGGAAATGAGGCGCGCTGGAAAAACAAGAAAGAGGAAAGCGTTATATAAGACGGTTGCTGTCTTTCTAAACGTCCTAAATCTGGCCAATCTCTAAAAGATGTTGATGTAATGATTTTTTCTTCATTTTCGCTAACCTTCTCTGTTCATGAGCGGTTGCTAAGTGAAAAGCAATTAAAGCACGGGCGAGTGATCTCCACCCCCAGTCGTCCCACACGGCCACCCGCCGCCTACATCGACACTCATTCGATCAACAAGAAAACATATTACAATAAATACGATTATATGCATTTGACGATCGTAACTGTCCAGGGCTTTATACAACTATTACTAACTCGTAAAGAACATAGGAAATGTGAATTCGGAGAAACAAAAACATGTATGACTTTTGCTGTTTTCGAATAGAATCAGGAGCATTCGAAGTCACATGTAACCGGTAACCTGTTGATTTTCAAGATCTTTGTTGGCTGTGTCAACTAACTAGTCTATTACATAATAGCAATGTGGGGATTCTGCACAGGATGACAATGTGAAAAATAGCTGATACACTTCTGCACTATACTTTTCTTAGACACTTCATCTCACTCGTAAGTATCACACATCAATTAAACAAAAATGTCTTGCCTTTTTCCAAGTCTAGTCTTAATGGATGTTTAGTATTTCTTTACATCTATCTTGATGTGACTAATAGTACAGTATATTCCAAACTTGTTCATAAAGCATTTCTATATTTCATACAGCACGTTTTATTTTAAGGTGATCATGCAAGCAGTGCTGTTGATAGAGAAATTCATAAAAAAAAAACGAAATTAAGCAGTATCGTTATACACATACATATATTTAGGGGTCAATCGAATAGTCATAAGTCCCCCCTACTTAGCCTGGTTCGACTGCCTTCATCATCATCATCATCATATCAGCCATTTATTATACGTCCACTGCCGAAAAAAGACTTCTCCATAGGTTTTCACAATTGTATTGACATTTTAGTGGGAACTTGCCAGTATTCACCACGCTTGGCAGGCGGGTTAGTGAGCTCTAGATGGAGATCTTTCGAGTTCCTGGAGCCTCCCTTCGGTGCCGACGATGATCACTCCAGTAGTTTTAGCCGGTAGGAGCCCTTCGTCTTTTCCTGGGGCGAAGGATGTACATGACGTATTTCCACCGGATCAATAAAAAAAAAAACAGAAAAAAAGTGGGCTAGTGAGCGCAGTATGGCTACTGACCCACAAAAGGGTCGCTGATGCCCATCCCTCTGGCTTAGAGTTCCTTAGTCGATAACCACGGGAAAAGGAAAGAAAGCATAATTTATTTTTGGATCGCACATACATAATTATCTTAAATATAATAAATGCGATTTGTACTAGCTGCACGAGGTTAAAAAAGGGCTCTTATCTCAGCAAAAGCTGCAGAAATACATAGCTGCAGCGCTGTTTTGAAGAAGGAACCTGGTATTTGACACAGGGATAACCGGGACCAGTCAGTCGATCGAAGACAAAACAATCCAAAAAAAAATTTTAATCACAGGTAATGTTTAAAAATAACAGAAACATTAACTTTACCGATAATGGTGTAATATGAATAAAATAAAAGAGTGGTTTTATATTATCATACGGACACCACACGGTCAACTCCACTATCTTAAATGTCTTACCTAAATCATTAAATCGTAGTTCTTATATCCCAGTATTAAATATATGTGTGTGTACTGTATGTGTAGCAAACAGCTCAAGGTCACTCAGACAGCTATGGAGAGAGCTACGGTTAGTATTTCTCTACGAGATCGAATCAGAAATGAGGAGATCCGTAAAAGCACTAAAGTGTATGTCGGCAACTTTAGTTCTTCTTGGAAAGGATTAGTAAACTAAAGTGGCAATGGGCGGGGCACATTGCTCGTAGAACTGATGGCCGTTGGAGTAAAAAGGTTCTCGAGTGAAGACCACGCACCGGAACACGCAGCGTGGGACGACCTCCAACGAGGTGGACAGACGACCTGGTGATTGTCGTTGGATGAGGGCGGCATGTAACCACTCGTTATTGAAATGGGGGAGACCTTTGTTCAGCAGTGGACGTCCTTTGGCTGATATGATATAGCAAAAATCATAAATCATCCTTGGCGTCATAATTTTTCATTTACAATGCATATATGCATGTGTTATGAATAGGTTAATCGTTAAGTTCTTGTTTGAAATTGATTTTTAGGAGCTTTATTTTTCATTCATCATTTCATTTCGGCCGAATGAAGTCCACTGCTGGACACAGGCCTCCCCCAAAGATCACCACAACGACCGATTTATTACAAACGTATAATAATTGGTATATGAAATAATCGTTTGACAACATAATTAATTCAGTTATGCGGTACATTGTGCCTCGAGACGGCGTCAGCGCCAGCCACGCGAATTCAGCGAACAAACGCCCGCGCCCGCCCGCCCGACACCGCGCTTCCGCACCTTTCATGTACCAACGCACAGTTTAATTTCCTAATTCTCAAAATATTCTCTAGAGACAAGACAGTCCTGGCAGACTTTATTATCTAATAGGAAGCAACCGCCGACACGAACACACAAATACTCGGTACGTAGCTACAACAACGCTGTATAATTTCCTGTTTTACTAAATATCTTTGATGCTTGTAAATGGATTTATATGACAGTTCCTTTCGTCTTCTCATTTCGTTAACCTCGGTCTTTTAAAATCATTCTTTTGCATTTCTCACGAAGAAAATGTCATCTTTGCAATCTAATCTACGACGTTAAACATCCAAACAGTTAAGATTTAACACCAAATTTACTGTTTTGCAAGTTTTATTCTTAAGAAATTCCTCGGTGTCCAAGGGCTTAAATTAGGTAATGTAGATGGAGAATTGCGTCGCAAAATTACAAAACAAGAGAGGGAAACTTGCGGTTGTTTAATGAGATTTAAATAATTAATGAGCGTGCAAAATTGGTTTCTTTTTTCAGGCAGCGGAGTGCTTCGGGGTTACGATGAAAAACAAGCCATAATTGCAACCCCGACCGACAGGGACAAGCGTGAACAGCGCGTCGCCTCTCTCGCAAAATATTACTTGGTGAGGGAACTCTCCGCCGATCATAATTTATAAAGTAAAACTTTTAATTGCTATCGTTATAAATATTTTTATTGTACCAATTAAATTTGGGTGCTTCTGCTTAAAAGTTCAGAACATATTTTTGGGTAGTTTTTAGGGTTCCGAACGTCCGAAGGAAATAACAGCGGAACCCTTATCTGTATGTCTCTGTATGTCTGTCCGTCTGTCACAGGCAATTTACTCCGAATCTACTGGACCGATTAAGTTGAAATTTGTTACACATATGGATTCCTGCGACCCAAACACGGATAAAACCAATAAAACCTATAAGAAGTCTATGGTCTTAAGATAACATCGTAAATCTTTCAATATAGGGCGTACAAACTTACGTTTGCGGTTGGAATGTATGGGAGAACATGTTTTTCAACTACAATATTAAGTTTGTTATCGGGATAAGTTATTGGTGCAAGACCGAATCCCACAATCGACAATATATTCAGCAATTTCAGATCCGTCTTCACGCGAGTACAACTCGCATTAGTCCGTTATTTTTTAAATTCAATACGGATGACCCGTACCATTACAACGAATTCAATTTGTTGCATTTGAAATATTACAGAACAGCCCCAACATATGCAATGCTGAACAACGACCTTCTCAAATTCAAAGACTACATAACAGGGATTAATAATTGACGATCGCAGTTAGGTTATAATTATAAGTCCACAGTGTATGTGGACGCTGTCGCTCGTACTCTTGACATTATATCTCAGTGGCTTTTTACAACACCCTCGGGAGCTAGGGCTGACCTACTCAATGCTGAAAACCACACAGCAAAGCAAACTCTACATTTAAATTCATATTTAAAAATGTTATGTTTATTCTTATTAATTTTGTTGACCGTTATTTATAACGTATCGTACATGTTTACCTTAAATTTCATTAAATTCTATATTCTATTTATTGAACCTTGATCGAATTTAATTTCAATGGACATGCCTACTGGTTTGCTTTCCCACAGCCAATTTAAATCTTTGAGTGTAACCTCATTCGAGGGCACTTGTGTAACCATGTGTACCTATGTATGTGCAATCGTATAAAGATCTTATCAAATGTCACATATCTACTGAACGGTAAATTTTCGTTATTTCCCTAAAAAGGGCACCCTAGTACATTAACATATCGTATGATGTAGGCTCATATCAATTGGTTACAAAAGCGCGACCGTTAGTCGAGATTCCGGATGATTGATTCTAAAATAATACACTTCGAATGTCTTATTTTTTCACCAAAAATTGTAACTTTCAGTTCGTTGACTTTATAATAATAAAATCTTGTTATCGCGATATCTCAACGGAATATGGAAACGGAACAATGTTCTTATTCAAATGTATGTGATTGACATCTCGCCGGGCGGTCAGCGGCGGCGGCGACTCGACGTTTTGCAAGATTTGCCTCCCTTCGCCCAGTTCGCCCTACCGACGCTATTGTAAATCTGACCACGATCAAAGCGATTGTGATCAAATCCAAAAACTATTTAAATTACATTCACCACCAGAAGCTGTTTTCAACAATTCGCTGGGAATTTCCGTTATTAGTTAAGCAACTGTTCCGATTCATTGGCAGCATGTATTAACTGGTTTCAAATAAAAATGTAATAATAGCAAACGATCTGTAGGTAGTCTGTAGGTCTGTGATAGGTGGCGACAACAGTTTTTTTTTGTTGTATTGGTGAACATGGCGTGGCGCGATCAAACATAACAGTTGATACCTAAGTACTACTGTGTCGTTGGCCGCTTTGTGTACGAGTTAATCTTATGCATATTTTGCTAATACTGTAACTATTTCAGTATAAATAAATTATGCATTAAGTCTTATCTTCCACTCACTAACCACAAAATTAAAGTATTACCTAATAATAACGGTCCATTCCAAATTCCAATCCTACCAAAGAATGTACCTACTATTAGTATTCATAATTAAATACCTATGATAATTACTCTCATTGCTTGCTGCAGATGTTTGCTCCACTCGCGTGCTGTACTTGTGCCACCCCACCCAAAACATTACTGTCAGCTTCACTTCACAAAAAACGCGCCCATATTGTTTACCTCACTTTTTACCTTTTTTAAAACTACTGTTTAGCTTTTTATAAGTATTTTTGTCGCGGAGCACGCGGCAACCGCCTTTATAGAGATATCATTCAAGCGTTTATAGATAGGTGCACAATCTATTGTGATGGGACGTCAAGGCTATTCATTTTTAATGTTTATTTAAATACAGATTATCGGTGGATTTGTTGAAGACCTCGATATTTTAAATTTAATTTGTATCAAAAATGTTTTCAGTGTCATTTTGCTTTAGGGCTTTGTAACGGAGAGAATTTTTTGGTAGTTTATTGATGTGATAATATATAATTATACATTTATAATGGAGATCTAGATTGGTGACTCATTGTTCGGTAGGTTTAGTATATCAATCGTTGTTCGTGGCCTTATTAATTAAGTTATAGTCCAGTGTCTACCCTGCATATCGACACTGTCATTTCAAAAAGTATATGTTAAAACATTATGTTTTTACAACAGAAGACACAACAAACGTAATTTTGTAAAGGTTGTGCCACCGAAGATATCCGTACATCAGCCTGTACGAGATTAGGATGGCCTTGAAACAGCTATGAAACAACAATGCACCGGGTTATGACGGGATTACGACAGAGCTTCTGGAAGCGGTTGGAAAACCGGTACTTAATAGCCCTTCAGAAACTTCCGCATTACACGAGGACACAACCTGGTAGCATGGAAATGAGGCGTGGCGGTGCTCGTTTTCAAAAAGGGTGACAACAGCCTGTTGAATAATTATAGACCTATCTTGCTTCTTTGCCATATTTATAACCTATTTACAAAAGTCATCACGGATCCCGAACAAGCTGATTTCCGAAAAGATTTTGTACCATAGACAACATCCACACGTTGCAGTAGGTGATATATAAAACCGAGGATATATAATCTGATGCTACTATGAGTAAGTCTTTGACTCGATCCAAACCTGAGCGGAGCCAAATAACATTGATGTGGGTGGTGGTGTTCGGATTAAGAATAGAGCACCACTCGCCTCCTCCCGTGGATGTCGTATAAAGCAACTAAGGTATTCTAAACCAGAGTGATGGGCCAGCGTCCCTTCTGTTAAACAGTAGCCATTCTGGACTCACCAACCCGCCTGCCAAACGTGGTGAGTACGTGCAAATCTCCCTAAAATAACTACACGCGGCATGTAATGTGTATGTTGTGGAAATCTATGGGCTCCCCCACAACTTTCCACAACATTGCCTTTGTTCAGCAGTGAACGTACTTTTGGCTTATAAGATGATCAGTGTGACATCGAAGTGTTAAAGTGCTTATACATTGATATATATATGATGTGCTTATACAAAAAACGTCACTATGTTGGTCAGAGTACAGGAACAGAGCACGAGGGCTATGGCATTACAGAGAGGTGTTAGATAGGAATATACATATATAATTTTTAGTGTGTGTTACCAGTGATGATATATGGAACAGAGACGTGGTCACTCACTGTGGGCCTCATAAGAAAGCTTAAGGTCACTCAGCGAGCTATGGAGAGAGCTATGCTTGGTCTTTCTCTACGAGATCGAATCAGAAATGAGGAGACCCGTAGAAGAACTAAAGTTGCTGACATAGCTGAAAGGATTAGTAAACTGAAGTGGCAATGGGAGGGGCACATAGCTCGTAAAACTGATGGCCGTTGGAATAAAAAGGTTCGCGAGTGGAGACTAGTGATGCAACAGACCTCTGCTTCTGCTTCTGCAACTGCGGAAGTTCCGCGCACTTATTGGCATCCGTTTCTGCTTCTGTTTCCGCAACTTTTGTAACGGATATTTGATCGGAAATTTAGATTTTTTCGCGGCGAATGAGGCCCTGCTTATCTCTTAGTGGCAAAGCGCGCGCGGGAGCGGTGATCCAGCCTGTGAGCCGGGCGCAGGCTTTCGGCACTTGTCGCAACGCGTTTGTTTACTTACTTTTTCTTTGGTTCATTATGCGCCGTGTAAAATAAATAACCCCCTGGTTTTAGTTTTCCTACATGGTGTCGTATCGGGAACGGAAAGTTATAGTGCCCATAGTACAATTCGATAGTTTTCTATTTACATATCGTCTCTGTCAATCAAAAAAATCTTAAGTCAACATTTTGTTTATACATATTTTTCTTGGCTTTATGCGCTGTTGCCTCGGCTGAACAAAGGCCTCCCTCATAGATGAACGACAACGACAGTTTACAGGCCATCCGCATCCAACGACTACCAGCTATCTGTACCAGGTATTATATCCATCTCGTTGGAGGTCGTCCCACGCTGCGTTTTCCGGTGCGCGGTATCTACTCGAAAACCTTTTTACCCCAACGGCCATCAGTTCGACGAGCAATGTGCCCCGCCCATTAGAACTTGGTCGCAGTTATAATTTTATCGAACCTCACACTAGATTGTTTACTTTTTACGATACGATATAACTAACAGAAGGAACCCTGGAGCAGTGCTTTCACTCGAAGTCCAAGTGGCAGGACAATGATTGGATTAGACGTACCCACATATTGTTTCTATGAACAATGATGTGCCAGATGGCGAACCTCCGTTATTGCGTAGCTGACGTCATGCACCTATAGGTTCCGGAAGTACTTAAACTTGCTAAAACACTCGAATGGTTTGATTCGGCATGCGCACTGATACTTTTAGTGGATATAGCGTTGATAAATACAACACAACTTTTTCACTATAAACTATGGCAGAGAGTAATTTCAGACTTTATATCGCACCACTAATTACTATCAAGAATTACTATTAGAACTTGGATCTATTTCTTTTCTTTTACTATTTGATCTTGTGAATTTCTGTTGTTGGTACTGAAAGGACGTGCGCGCTTAGCTACCTCACCTCCGATCTGTACGTACACGAGAGCCGCGAAATTGCTTCCTTTTTGTGTTTATTTTGTGTCAATTTTCACTATTGTTATAAAGGTATAGTCTACGTGTATATAATAAAAATAACATTTTGTGTGCGTGTCTATTGTTCATTGAAGTGTATCCTTCTCAGGTATACAAAGAGAAAGGGTAAAAGAAAGTGTGTTTGCTGTGTATTTACACTTATATCCCTGATTTGTAGGGGTGTTGAAGCTGAGTGACCAATAAATTTCCTTTATTGGCGTAATTATAATACATGACACACATGACTCTATGTTCAAGGGTGTGAGCAGTGGTCTTACCGAACTATTATTTATATTTCCTTACAGATTTATTTTGTACAGTTAGTACATTTTACAGTTTAGGCCCAATGGCTTGAAACAATAGTAATATTATTTTTCATGATATTTATACATTATCTGTAGGTTCTGGGCGTGGTCCACGAAGTTGGATTTTATTTTATGGCTTATAATAGTCTAAATCTGGTATATAGGTTAAATTCAATGAATTTCAAGTACTAAAAATTGTTCTATAGGGTGTCTAGGACTAATAAACTTTGACGGCACGGTTGGTGCAGTGGCTGATACAGTCGACTGCTGCGCTCCGGGTCGTGGGTTCGATTCCCACACGGAACAAATATTTGTATGATCTGCAGATAGTTGTTCCGGGTCTGGGTGTATTGTATGTGGAATTCATGTCTGTAAACGCACCTACGACACAGGAGAAATCCTAGTGTGGGGCAACGTTTTTAAAAAAAAAAAAAAAAAAAAAAAAAAAAAAAAAAAAAAAAAAAAAAAAAAAATAGGTAAAAGTTACATTTTCTATAAATTTTGTAAGGGTACATATTCGGACTAAATATAAACATTTTGCATGTATTATTCTAATTCTATGTAGTATTATTCTAATGTTATGTATGTACATTACGTCGCGAGCACTAACGCTAAATATGTATATATCGCGGGTTTTTTCGTTGCGTCGCGAACAAATTAAGAGACAGTTTTGACACATTGAGTTGGTTTCAAACCCAACTCACTATTGAGCTACGTTTACAAGCTGTTTACAGAAGTAGTTGCAAATCTTATCCGCCAAAAGAGCTGACCTGGTATCAAAAAGGCTTACAGCACCGTTTACCATGTCCACTCGATGCTCTGCAATGATGTCGTATTGACTGGGGGTATACACAGCTGTTGAGTTGCCAGTATAACAATCCTAACCTTTACTCGTCCTATACTGTGGAATTTGTGTATGTAAATGCACCCACGACACAGGAGAAATCCTAGTACATGGCATCAGGAAGTATTTATTTTATGCAACTCTAGCGCCTTCATGGGCCATGTAGGTATGTGATACTGAGTCATAGGCGTTCTTATAGTCTAATATGTCGATATCTTTACAGTTACGTCTAATCTATTAGCTAATGGCCATATCAATAAAGAGCAGCTTGTAAGTACCAGGAGACCAATTTCTACATCCATTCTGGGAAGCAATGATAGATTTGGTATGATCAATTCAATATGATGGTTTATTTTTGTTCACAGAATGCATGTAAGAAACTTTATAGACCTTTATAGTTGGTAAACAAGTGATGAATCTATTTTTTGGTGTGCCCTGGTGTTACCAGATCTATATAGAATAGGCGGGTAACTCCTAGTGTTAAAAATATGGCAATGACCCACACTCTAAAGAATACTGGAAATAGGACGCTAAGTGTTGTTGCATGTTGACATACGTTGCGTAGCCACTTCAACCAAAAATTGTGCAACTCATTCAGCCCAGGAGATTTTCATTCAAATAAATCCAGTCCAAACACCATTGCCTTATTATTGATTGCTATTCCCAAATTGCATCCTTCAAAATACTCCTTAAACTACAACTGCACTGAGTATTTTCATTCGTAGTCCTGTCATCAACTCCCTCAGTAACGTCATCGGGCTGCGATTGAGACACGAAACATATGTGTGGTTTACCATAGTCTGTAGGCATTCATAGCTAGCTGAACTCACTGATCGGTAGACGATCGGTGAGGTTAGGCAACGTTTGGCGTGGCCAGTTTATGGATATCCATCGACCGCATGATGTTATTTGAACTGAGACTTCGCGCACGAGGTTGTCGACATGTGAGGTAGACTGCAATCATTGTGCCAGTAGTGTTTTCCTCGACCGACACCATAAGAGGCTCTCGTTGGTCGATTGGATCAATTGTTTGATGCTTGAAAAGGGGTACTACTGGTCACGGCTTGAATTGTTAGGGCCTCTCTAATAGTATTTTTTTTTTGTGAATAAAAAAGGACTTCTATACCTATTTGTAGTAATTCCTTAGTAGTACTGGCAAAAATGCAGTGTATAAAAATATTTTAACAAAATGTAAGTGGTATAAGTAATGAAAACAAACCGGGAATTATATATTGAATCTTCCTGTAATGCTCTGCAATCTTATGATATCTTGTAGTGCACTACATCGCTGTCACTACGGTGAAGCTGTCGACCACCTCGGTCATCAAGGCCTGTGTTGCAGTGCAGGTCCCCAAAGCACCAATATTAATGACATTATTCGTAGTGTTCTTGTCACCTCCGGCGTGCCAGCTGTATAAGAACCCAGTGGCTTGGCACTTTATGATGGGATGAGACCAGGCGGTATGTCGCTATTGCTATGAAACTTGGGAAGCCCTTTGATTTGAGATGCAACTTGGTCCACCGAGCTTGAAGGATGGATGGATGTCATCCCATCCCTCAGGCTCGGTTGGCTGTACCCTCCTATATACAACTGTACTCTGTGGGCTGTGCTGGCGCTGCCGCTACCGCTGCAGACTGTCAAACAGCGTAAATATAATACCCTCGTCGGAAGCTATGTTCTGTTTTTTTTAAACGTTGCCCCACCCTAGGATTTCTCCTGTCGTGGTTACGTTTACAGACATGAATTCCCCATACAATTTGGGAGTCGAAACGCTCAGGTCATGGGTTACGAGTGCACTTCTCCTTTTTAACCACATTGCTAGCCGCTCGGTCGACTTTTCGGGTGAGCAGAAGGCTGGCCTATTTTTTTGAATAAAGAATTAACATTGCCATTCAATGTAGCAACGCTGCCAGCCTTTGGGAACGCTATCAGATTACGGCGACGCGGAGTATTCTGACGCCTAGTTACGCCAATGCCTACAATCATGAAATACCGTACGGGCACTACAGATTAAGGAATAAAACAAATATTTTAAAAAGATTGTAGCGTTTTAATTCAAGCAAAATACAATGTAATAATAAATATGCGTAGCTAGTATGTTTAACCAGGATTGACACGGTATACTCAGAATGAGCACGCGTGAGTCTCGTTGCCACAGTCCAATCGCGTTCGAGTAGTCCTCTGAGACGGCTCGTTCGGCGTCATGTCAACCTGCCATTATTACCCTAAATACTGAAATAATGTTACTTTGCAAAAATATTTTGGCTTTGATTTTAATACACCCAAAGTATTTGCTTTCGTTACGATTAGTTGAATGCGTTCGGGATTTCTCTACATTACATAAACCCATTCCACCATTCATAATAATCAATTCATAATCAATTCTGAATGGTGGAAGAATCTTTTCCAACTGATTAAATAAGATAAAGTATAAGAATAAAATTATTTTAATTCTAGTTTCTTAATTTTTTTCTCTAACATAGTATGAAACTATAAAAAATAATGTCGCAACACATTTATTGATGAATAATGAACATACATCAGCTGATATTAGTAAAAATAATGTAAAAGTAATTCATGAAAAATGAAAGCGGCGCATTATTCCCATTCCAAACATTTGTTACGACTTCTATACTTGATTACTAAAGCTAATTAACTCAAAGAACTTTGAGTAAATATTGAGTAAATTTTATACAGTAAATAATGCAAAGCAAATTTAATAAGCAAATTTAATAAGCAAATTAATACATTGTAAATATATTATAACATTAAGTAGAGCAAAATGTATCAGGAATAAGTTTTTAAACTGACATGGTCACTGACACTATTATTGGAACTGCGCCAAAATATCGGGAACTCAAAAGAAATAAAAAACATGGTAAATATCCCGTTTTCAGTTCCAATAATAGTTTATCCGGAATGTTTTCAATTCTATTGATACCAATAATATTTCGGTTAATGACGCGTATGACATAGTATTGATTTAAAAACATAGCTTTTATGTTTTTGTATCGTACCTTAATACCAATCTCAGTTATACTTATATGTAAAATAATAAACAAGACAATTTGAAGACGTATCAGTTCACACACACACTCATAACGTTTAAATAATTATTTAATTTGTGTGACAAATGCAACACCAGCCTTATCTGCATTATAATTTAAATTGATCTATTACAATACATTAATGTCTTCAGTATTTACATACATAACATTATTATGCTGATGTAACTTATGACAATGTAATGTTAATGCATCGTCAGCAAGTGTTGATGGATGCTAAGTACTCGTTGTATTTCTTTTCTTGAACTTGTTGCAGTTTCTGCAGCTTCTTCACGAGGCCTTTGCTGAGTTCCTTCCCTTCGTGGTCGTGTGTTGGCAGACCCTATAAATAAGATAGGTGTTATGTTTTATTTATATACATAAGTGAGCAGTATGCCTGGTGCCTGGCGCAGTTTTAAGGTTTTCAGCCTATTGCCATTATTATGTTCTTTGAATGGAATTACGTCACCACTGCAATGCATAATGGCATTTCACACACATCTTTTTGCGTGTAAGTACAGGGTATGAAAATATGTTTTATTTTGGTTGGTGACGAGACGAGGAAGTCATTCGCCTGGTGGTAAGCTTCATGCCTGCCCGTTGCAATTCCATGCTACCCAGGACTAACCCTACGTGGAATCACACTGCGCTCGTCACCTCGAGATGTACAAGTTATTTAGCCTTTTATGCCCAGTAATTTCACTAGCTACAGTGCCAGTGCAACCAGAGCTCAGTAATGTCTAAAGTTTAAACACTACTGCTTAGCGGCGAATATCTGGCCCTGGAGTGGTACGTGGTACCTACCTCTCGCATTAAGAGACCTTTTTTTTTTTATTGGTGCCCAGTGGAAATTCATCATGAACTTCCTTCGCCCCGGGGAAGGACGAAGGGGTATGCCGGACTCCTACCGGCTAAAACCACTGGAGCGGTCATCTTCGGCACCTTAGGGAGGCTCCAGGTCCTCGTATGATCACACTAGAGCCATTCACTGGTGCCACTACTATTGGCACATCTCGGAGAGGGTGACTGTAAAGCGGTCACCCCCCCAGGGCGCATTAAGAGACCTACCAGCAGTGCCCCGTACACCACGGTCTCCTCTGAAGCTTATAAACATGTACACCGGATCATGTACACTTTGGGAAATAATTTTCTTCGTAAGTATCGATAGAGTTTATGTCATATTTAATACAATAATGATTCGTATGTGTTCGTCAATACTATGTGAACTGTTTGTGCAATATTTGAAGACTTCATTAAATACATATATATCAGGCCGTAAACTTCAACTGCTGAACAAGGCCTCCCAATGATTACTACAATGAGCGCGGTCAAGGAAGACATTGCCGTATTCACCACGCTTGGCAGCCGGATTGGTGCTCGGATTATGATGTTATTAGCACACGAGTGGATGCTGCTACCTATCCTCCTGACATCAATCCTTAGTTGCCTTTTACCACATTTATAGGTGGAGACGTGAGCTCTATTCTTTGACAGGAACCACACGGACTTCAATAAATACTTCTGCTAAATGTGTATGTAACACGCACATTTAAAGGAATTAAACATATAGACATTATTTATCGTCAAATTAAATACATACATAAAAAACACACTCATACGCAAATGGCACATTTATTTAGGCGTCATAGTACTCCTAATCACTGTCAGCTGATTGAAGACTGGCAGCATTGCCACGTTGAACGGCAATGCTTACTCTTTGGCTACAGAAAAGGCCCGCCCAAAGTTACGCTAAGTATCAAGCAACCGCCTAGCTATTATATCCTTGAACAGCAGGCGTGCACTCGGACCGCATGACCCAAGCGTTTCGACCCCAAGCGTTTCGACCCCAAACGGCTCAAAACTTTTTTTTTATTGCCTATTATTTTATTCTATTGAGGCCATTTTGTTAGATACATCTATACAAATAAATAAAATTGATACAAATAAATAAAATTGAAGTGTCTGTTTGTAATGTCAAAATAACAGCTTTTTACTAAATGCATATGAAAGTATATACGGTACATATAACAAAAAAAACTGTTTGTCCCGGGTAATCTCCGAAATGGCTGGACCGATATTGACGAGCCTTTCACCGGCAGATAGCTGATGTTATAAGGAATAACTTAGGCTACTTTTATCTTAGAAAAACAAAAATAATTAGGGTTGCGCGCAAAAAAAATAAAACCCTTGAAATCCAATATATATATTCTATGTCAAGTGTCTATATCGAAGTACTCTAAATGTCTTAAATTAAACGCGGGTGAAACCGCGGGTCCCAGCTAGTATATTATAATATCGATCCAGCAGTCCATTTGTGTTGTTGTTGTTATCCCAGTAACGCCCTAAGCAGTGTTCCGTGTCCCGCAGGGGATGCCCTTAGGCGCAATTACTTAGTATATAGCTTTTAAAAAACTGGCTAGAGGCTCTTCAAGCTTCGCCAACTGTCCGGTTAAGCATCCACATCTCATTTGCGATGTATGCGAGAAACCCAACAGAAAAAAAACATACATACGTTTTTCATGACCATAACACAATATTTTTTGTTGTGTGTTATATTCTCATCCCCGCTGTCCTGTGCAATATATCTTCAACAAAGAAACGTAAGTTGATAGTGAGGCATACCTTATCATCAAATTTGGAATACTTGTCGACCTCCCGCTTGAACATGTCCCCGGGTGGTATCTTCTTCTGTTCCTCCTTAGCACGCTGTGCTTCAAGTAACTCTTGTTTCTTCTTTTGCTTCTCGGCCTCTAACCTAGTCTTCTCTTCTCTTTCTTTCATTATTTCTTCTTTGCTCACAAGTTTAACTACCGTACGATCTAAAACAAATTAATGCGTGCAGGTAAATATCCCGAATTTGTAAAAAAGACAAGATTGCCACTTCAGTTAACCAATCCTTTCAGCTATGTCGGCAACTTTAGATCTACGGATCACCTCGTTTCTGATTCACTTCTTATTTATATCTCTCTTCATAGCTTGCTGAGTGACCTTGAGCTTTCTTATGAGGCTCATCGAGGCGCTCATAGCCAACTGGCTATTGCAACTGGCTGCAACTGCACTCACTGATCGGTAAACGATCAGCGAGATTAAGCAACGCTCCGTGTGGTGTCCGGATTAAGAATATAGCACCACTCCATCTCCTCCCGTGGATGTCGTAAAAAGCGACTAAGGGAATTTAAACCAGAGGGATGGGCAGCAGCGTCCCTTTTGTGAACCGGTAGCCATACTGCGCTCACCAACCCGCTTGCCAAGCGTGGTGAGTATTGGCAAATACCCCCCAAAATGATGACGCAGTTGTGAAATATATGGGGGAGGCCTTTGTTCAGCAGTGGACGTAATAATGGCTGATATGATGGCGCGATCAGTCTATAGATAGGTGACCTTATAATGGTATTTCAAGTGAGCGTCTCCGTGCTACGGAAGGCACCAAAAATCGTCGGTCCTCATTGTTGTCATTTGACGGCAGTCGTTAAGCCAAGTCGGAGGCCTTTGGGCGGTTTGAACAACTCTGACACAAGGTTCATAATTTCGGCCGAATGAAGTCCACTGCTGGACACAGGCCTCCCCTAAAAATCACCACAACGACCGATATGGATATGTTGTGGGCTCATTGGGGGGTTTTGCCATAATCGCAGACGGGTTGGCGATCGCAGTTGAGTTGTTAATGTACTCGAAGAACGCTGCTGCCTATCCTCCGGCTAATCCCTTAGTCAACTTTTACGACACCCATGGGAGGAGATGGGTGGTGGCATTCTGAGCCGGCACCACAAGGTTGGCCACTATACACGAAAAGAAGATAAGGCTGTCACTGGTAAGTGATATATGGCACAGAACCACACACACTGGTTAAAGACTTTTGTCTTCAGATACCGCGGTACTTGTTGTTCACGAAAATACGTTGCGAAGTTAGCCGAACGCTGCCCAGCCGAATCGGATTCGACATTTGGCACAACATGAGCGACAGCAACAAGACTTTCGTCTTGCCCATATATCCCATAAACGCAAATCTTATAAACTTCTGATTGTCTCCTTGAAACTATTCAATATTTTTGTAGAATGGCTTTTAATAATGCTCCTGATATTTTCATATGTATTGTGGTATGCCTGTTCGGGTAAATTCTCGTCGTGCAACTGGTCGCACAACATGAGCAGTCAGGCACGCAACGCTCTCTCAAATGCCTTTCGGAAGTCTCCGATACCTTTCGGAAGTCTACGGTGCGGCAACAGCGACCTATAGACTTAGTGACGTAGGCCTAGACATATACCTGGCTTGTCCTCCAGTCGCACGCCGAGTGCGGGCAGGTCACGGTCCCGCAACACGTCACACAGCGCCAGCACGCCAGGCGCGGCCGCAGCTCGTGCCGCCTCGCGCACTCGTTCCCGGAACGAGCTCAGTGCTTCTAGATACGGCATCACCGTTTCTTCTAGCTGTTTTAATAAAAGTTATATCGTCTGAATGTTTGAAAAAACCACTGCTGGACACAAGCCGGGAAGGCAAAGATCACCACAACGACCAGTTTGGGGGGGGGTCCAAAATCTCCACGCTTATTTGGCGGGTTGGCGATCGTAGTTGTAATTGATGTACACAAAGGCCGAAGCTGCCCACCCTCCGGCTAATCCCATAGTCACCTTTTGAAAGCGTCTTTCGAGTACATTAACAACTCAACTGCGATCGCCAACCCGTCTGCCAAGCGTGGCGATTATGGCAAAACCCCCTAATGAGCCCACAACACACCCATATCGATCGTAATGGTGATCTTTGGGGAGGCCTGTGTCCAGCAGTGGACTTCATTTGGCCGAAATGATGAGGTATAATGTACTACGTACTAGAGTAGCTATTACAAACAAATTATATGGTCAAGAAGTTGCGACCGAGGGGCACGCCACTCCTGACTGTTATTAAAACAATATCTCACTACACATGAAGGCATATCTAAGTAAAAAAACTTAACGTAACGTACGTAACTGTAACAAACAAACACGTCACGTCGCGGCGAGCTGCTTGACACAGACATGACTACACTCTGATTAAGATCTCTCGTGATAAAGGATCTAGTTGAGATGTTTACTCTAGTACGTAGTACATTATACCTCAATGTTTTTGTTTCAAGTTGTCCTATCGGACGGCGTGAACTGCGGAGCTAGATTTTAAACACATTTAGAATTATTGACGTTACTCGGCTAACTAACACTGCACCGCGGTCCGCATCGATTAATAGGACAGTTTACAAAAGGAAAGGCTAATTGCCAGTTATCAGACTGGTATGGTATACGTATTATTAGACTATGATTTCGGGACTTTTCGCGCACAGATACATCAAAACAATATTTTGACTAACCTCAACGTTTCCGCCAAGTTGCATTGACCGTGGTCACGAGATGACTCAATACACGTATATTTATACCATATATATATATATATAGTATACGTATTATTTTATACCATACCATATATTCAAATATAACCTGCAGATTATATATTCAAGTACTTATCTGAAAAGGTTCTGAGCGAGTAATACGCATATTTATTGTAGACCAAGTCAGGGATACTCACGCAAACGTTGTTAGCATCGGCGACAGGGAAGCCGATCCCTCCGCGCGGTCCCTCCACAGCTCCAAATACGTGTAGTATGTCTGTAACGTATTTGGCAGTAGCCGCTAATAGCGGTGCGTTGCGCGGAGTAGTCTTACGTAAGTATATGTGCGCTGCGCCTACTACCTCACGAAGAGAGTCCAGAGCGCTACGAGTGTCGATGTTATCTGTGAAAATAGTTTATCAGGTTGTTTTGGCTTTGATTGTTTTGGCGAGTGCTCAAAGGCATTTGTTATAACTTCAATGACATAATAAACCGGGTAAGAAAACCTAATTTGGCCTACATTAAAAACAAAACACATATATATACCTAGTAATTATAGGTCTAAAGTTGCTAGAAGTACTCGAAATGAGGTAGTGATTTTTGGGCCCGATTTTAGTAAGATAAAATATATTGAGAAAAAGGGTATATTTTTATATAGTTTTATTTCAAAATATAAAAAAAATCTGTTTAATTCAAATTCTGGAAAAGAGTAATAAAAAATAAGTTAACTTCACGAATACAACAGACAATCAATTATAACTTAATCGATTATCGAGTATCTTTCTCTATTCACGGACTTATATCCCCTGTAAGAGGGAACCCGGTCTTTTGATATGCTTACGCGGGGACATGGGTCCAACACGCAGAGGCCCTTTAGAGAATTGTATTCTAAAATATAATGGACACTAACCGGGGACATAACATGGCTGCACTATAAAATGCAGTCTCGGATTGTCCCCAAGGTATAAAACTATTATATGAAATGGAACTACAAGTACAAGGTCTATTGCAATGTTAAATGGATTTAATACTAAGAAAAACGGAAAAACGCCGTCTGCCTTTTAACCTTTAAAGCGAAATTCTGTGGCAGACGGTGACTTGCCACTCCAAGATGGGCCCCCTAGATGGCCCACAATACAGGCAAGAAGGAGCTACACCGGTGTGAGCGGCTAGGGGTGTCTAGAGGTGTGGCACCGGTTTCACCATCGTGCGTCTCAAAGACTTGGAGCGGGTTTGCCCATTATTACGCCATTAGACACCACCGAGCTTATAGCTCTGGCGGCTCCCCTCTGATCGGCCAACTAAGGCAAGCCAGAGTTAAAAGTCCTGCGGGCACCCATGGGGTTCCACTCCAAATCGGCCCACTCACCCTGGACAGTCGTTGGGGCTTAGAAAAGCAGTTCGCGCGCCTCATCCCCCAAGTGTAGAACCCTCTCCAGTAGCGGAGGTAGTAGATATGGTGCACTACAGCGGGTGCTGCCTCTACGGCAGGAACAAACTTCACAGTCTGCAGAGCAGTGGCTATACGGATCGCACAGGGATATAGGACAGTGTCCTACGAGGCAGCAACAATCCTGGCGCGCTTCCTGCCTTTCGATATCCTGGCTGGATGCATGGGTCTATGATCACTCGCGCTCCCTCCGCCAAGGCGGCGAAAGCGTGCCTTAAGGGGCATTCGACAGACTTCCTGCCGCTCTTCGGAGCCTCGATCTGAAGGAGCGAGCGCGTCTCCTACCGCCCCACGCAGGTATTCGTCGGTCACCATTATGGAAGAAACCAGGATACCGCACAGCACATGCTAGTGCACTGCGTGGGCTGCTGAGCGGCGGATCCTGGTCGATCCGATTGGCCAACTTCTCTCTCTGCTGGCAGTAGTGCCGGCTATGCAGGCAGAGCATGAAAATTGGAGTGCAGTGGTCTCTTCTGCGAAAGTTTCATGCTCCAGCAGACTGCAGAGCGGAATCGGGAGAGGGCCGATCCCGCACGGAGAAGGACGACACGGCGACGACGTAGCAACCGCCCCGGCTCCCAGGTCCAACACGCCTGAGCCCCCTGCCGTTGCTACATGGTGGGGGGCCTCGGAGGTCGCAGACTCAAAGATTGAGGCCTGCGTGCTCATACCGAGCGACCCCCGGGAAGACGACGGTGCGCACGCGGTCACGTGTGCGCAGCAAGGCGCACAGCGAGCCTTGGGGGATCGTTTACAATCCTCACCGAGAAATTCCTGGTGGGCGAGCTTTTTACAGTTGCCTTCCCTCCACTAGAGAGGGTGACCCGCTCTAGTCATCCCCTCCGAGATGTTCCTAAAGGCATGGTATCAATGGGGGGCTAGTGATCTTACGAGGATCTGGAGCCCCCTTCGGTGCCGAAGATGAACGTTTCAGTGGTTTTAGCCGATAGGAGTCCGGCATGCCCCTTCACCCTTCCCCGGGGCGGAGGAAGTTCGTAGAATTTCCACTGGACACCAATATAAAAATAAAATGTACCATCACAGTGCCAGATATTCTGCTGCCAAGCAGTAGTACTTTAACTTACATTAAGAACTGTGATCCAGTTTGTAGGTGAACTTCACTAGCTATGGCGCCCTAAATAACTATAAGGGAATAACTTGTCTTGAGGTGAGAAGCGCGTGCTTGCTACCCAGAACTAGTCCTGGCTACCCACGCATCCAGTTAAATACTTATGGGCAGGCGTGACCCCTACCACCAGGCGTACGACTACGAGGGCGGCACTGAAAATTTCGGGAATCAAGGAAGTGACACAACATTACTATTTAAAAATGTATTTATTGCTTTTCGAAGTATTCTCCGCGAAATTTGACACATTTTTCCATACGATGGAACCAATCATTGAAGCAACCATTCCATTCGGAAGTTGGGGTCTCCAAAATGGCCGTTTTGTAGGCGTCCACAGCTACTTTAGGTGATGAAAATCTCTGTCCACGCAATTTATTCTTTATTTTAGGGAAAGTATAGAAATCATTAGGGCTTAGGTCGGGGCTGTACGGCGGATGGTCTAATAATTCTATGTTTTCTTGCTCTAAAAACTCTTTTGTTCTGTGCGCGGTGTGAGAACTCGCATTGTCGTGATGGAGGATGATGCGGCGGTTGCAGTTCTCTCTACGGAGTTCAGAAACGACCTGTGGCAAACAAATGCTAGCATACCATTCTGCATTAACCGTTCTTTGTCCCTCAAGAGGAATAGTCGTAACATGGCCGGTTTTGGAGACAAACGTGGCCACCATTTTTTTTGCAACACTCCGTGAACGAACAATTTTTGTTGGCTTTAACTCATTTTCGAACACCCAAATTCGTGACTGGTTTTTTGTTTCGGGTTCATACGCATATATCCAGGATTCGTCACCTGATACGATGTTGTATACAGCATTTGAGGATCCTGCGTGGAATCTTTCGAGAGTTCTGACGCACCAAGTAACGCGAGCCGCTTTTTGCTCTTCACATAGCAAATGCGGTATCCATCGGGAAAACAACTTTTTTACACCTAATTGTTCATGCAAGATTATTTGTATTTGACTCATGCCAATGTCTAAAGTTGCCTGAATTTCGCGGTATGTCACATGTCGATCTTCCTCAATCAGCTTACGCACAGCATCAACGTTTTCTTGGGTGACTGCAGTTTTTGGACGACCTTGACGAGGATCATCACTGAGCTTGACACGTCCACGTTGAAATTCAGCAAACCAGCGATAAATTGTGGTTTTGGATGGGGCTTCATCACCAAATGCAGAAATCATCCGGTCAACACACTGTTTTTGTGTTAAACCACTTCGAAAGTCATAATAAATCATCGCTCTTGAATTTTCTCGAGTCAATTCCATTTTCTCAACGACTAAACAAGTTTGACAAAACCTTGTGACAAGACCGTTAATCTTTTTTTAAATAAATAAATGGTATTCGATTTGTAAAACCAAGGAGTTTTCAATTAAAAAGATTTTAATATGACAGGAACAGTGGAAATATTCCATTCCCGATACTTTTAGTGCAGCCTATGTAGCTCGTTTGGTAAATAATTAGTTTAAAAAATGTATATTCAATATTTAAATGGCGTACAATAGAGATATACCGGGTTAGTCGGATAGGGTAAGCAACTTTTGTTCTACGAATTTCCCCAAAAAGTCAATAGTTACAGAATTATAGCTGTTCGAACTTTTCATGAAAAATACGCTGACACGACTGCAATCGGTTGTGTCTTACATTTAACGTCATATTCGAGTTCACAGACCTAGTAATTTTCGAAAAAGGTTTATTTCGGAATGAAAATAATAAATCAAAGCCTGACTGCTATCTTTGACTACAATTTGATGAATTCGTTTTTTGTTTCACCTTTTATAAGATGAGGCATTTACTGTAAAACAGTCATCAGTGACACTTTAAATTGGCCGCGGCTTAGTACACCCCTTTCCGACTAACCCGTATATTTTATGTATGTATTTTTTTATGAGAGTTACGAACCGCAGAGTGCCGCGTGTACTTGTTCCTTGACAGACGTTAGTTTTGCAGAAAGCTGTTGTTCATCCAAGTCCCACACGCCACCGCAGCCTTCTTCATATCCACTACGTAGAGCGTCTTTGACAGTCAAGAAGAACTCCTGGAATTGTTATAACTGGTTAGGATTTAGGCAAATTGAAAATAGATTTCTTAAAATTTACATGAATAATTTAAATAAAACCCGAAATAAACTCACGAATTTACACCAATTGAAATTACTACGAATTCTACATACTTGCATTAAACGCATTATGTATCTATAATTTATTGCATGGTATATTCCTAGTATTGCTACATACTTTCGTATGTACATAATTAATTACGTGACGAACACCGTGAGTTTCGATAAGTTTTCATGTGGAGATTGCTTGTGGTGTCTGGATTAAGAATATAGCATCACTTCATCTCCTCCCATGGATGTCGTATTAAGGAATTCTAAACCAGGGATGGGTAACAGGTCATTCTGCGCCCACAAACTCGCGTGCCAAGCGTAGTGAATACTGGCAAAATCCCTCAAAAATTACGACACGTGAATAACTATGGGGTGTAACCTTTGTTCAGCAGTAAAAGCCCTTTGACTGATATGATGATATCTGGTGTTACACTTTAGCCAAACCAAATATTATCTCATTACAAATAAGCACACTATAGGTATAAGAACACAAAGTACACTGTCTCTGAGACAGTGGTATGCAGTTAAACTTAGAGACAGTTTGTGCCCACTGATCGACACAACCGTTTATACAAAATGATTTTGCGGGATCCTGCGGGAGCAGAAATGGGCGAGGCCTGTGTCTTGAGTGGTACTCCCGCTTGGGATATGACATTTGAGGTGTTGTTGTATATTATAATCAATTTTTTATCCATGTGGATGTCGTAAAAGAAGACTAAGGAACACTAAACCAGAAGGACGGTCAGCAGCGTCGCTTCTCTGGAACATAGGGCCTAGCACGAGTCGCTAATGTGAGCGATTTTTTAATCGAAAATACAAAAATCTTATAGCATTTTCGTTTAAATTTATACAAACACAGTTCGTATGATATATAGGTATGAATCTTCATCTTATTGTGACACTATAGCTCTGATACCGATGCTCCTCCCATAGTCACTTGGGGATACTCCTTTATTATGTGTCATGTCAAGAACCTGTGTCAAAGATCTGTTAATGCACAGCTGCATGGAGTAAGTAATCACACTGGTAAACACATCCTTACATTAAACAGCTTTTCAGTCTGTATCGCCATATCCATGGTGTTATCAGAATAGTCGAGGGTTTCCTTCCAGCCATGCAAGAGGAAGCCGATACGCAGCTGCCTTGCAGTGTGCCGACGTAACGCCTCCGATATCGTCACGAAGTTCTTTAGAGATTTGGACATCTTGCAGCCGGCGATCGTCAGGTGACCCGTGTGGAGGAAGTAGTTCACCCAGCCTGGTTGATCGAAGTGAGCCTAGGATATAAGAGAAGATGAAAAATATTTAAGCCTAACTTTTTTCTAAGGGATTTATGTCAACTTCTCTAATCAGATGTTACAATATCATATGGCCTGTGCCCGTACTTTTATACTTTAAAAGCAAGCAATGATTTGAAACATTGACCTAATCCTGGGGGAGAATATATTCGGTTTTATATCATTCAATCAGTTGTAATCCATGATAATTATTATTTAAACAACCTGAGCGAAACCCACCTCACTCTGAGCGAGCTCATTGTCATGATGAGGGAATTTGAGGTCAACACCGCCGGTGTGAATGTCCAGTTTATTGCCGAATACATTGGACGCCATGGCCGAGCACTCAATGTGCCAGCCGGGCCGACCGGCACCCCACGGGGACGACCACGAAGGCTCGCCCTCTTTACTGCGCTTCCATAGCGCAAAGTCATTCGGAGAACGCTTCTCGCTTGCATCGTCGGTAAGGTCACCTGTGGATAAAATGTACGATTTCGCATTAAGTTATTAATAATTTTAGATTTTATATGTGAATTTTGGCTGTATTGTGAATAGTACGGGGGCAAGTGACTTCTATTTTTGGATGATCACGTCGTCCTAATATTCATATACTACATAGGCTGCACTAAAAGTATCGGGAATGGAATATTTCCACTGTTCCTGTCATATTAAAATCTTTTTAATTGAAAACTCCTTGGTTTTACAAACCGAATACCATTTATTTATTTAAAAAAAGATTCACGGTCTTGTCACAAGGTTTTGTCAAACTTGTTTAGTCGTTGAGAAAATGGAATTGACTCGAGAAAATTCAAGAGCGATGATTTATTATGACTTTCGAAGTGGTTTAACACAAAAACAGTGTGTTGACCGGATGATTTCTGCATTTGGTGATGAAGCCCCATCCAAAACCACAATTTATCGCTGGTTTACTGAATTTCAACGTGGACGTGTCAAGCTCAGTGATGATCCTCGTCAAGGTCGTCCAAAAACTGCAGTCACCCAAGCGTTGATGCTGTGCGTAAGCTGATTGAGGAAGATCGACATGTGACATACCGCGAAATTCAGGCAACTTTAGACATTGGCATGAGTCAAATACAAATAATCTTGCATGAACAATTAGGTGTAAAAAGTTGTTTTCCCGATGGATACCGCATTTGCTATGTGAAGAGCAAAAAGCGGCTCGCGTTACTTGGTGCGTCAGAACTCTCGAAAGATTCCACGCAGGATCCTCAAATGCTGTATACAACATCGTATCAGGTGACGAATCCTGGATATATGCGTACGAACCCGAAACAAAAAACCAGTCACGAGTTTGGGTGTTAGAAAATGAGTTAAAGCCAACAAAAATTGTTCGTTCACGGAGTGTTGCAAAAAAAATGGTGGCCACGTTTGTCTCCAAAACCGGCCATGTTACGACTATTCCTCTTGAGGGACAAAGAATGGTTAATGCAGAATGGTATGCTAGCATTTGTTTGCCACAGGTCGTTTCTGAACCCCGTAGAGAGAACTGCAACCGCCGCATCATCCTCCATCACGACAATGCGAGTTCTCACACCGCGCACAGAACAAAAGAGTTTTTAGAGCAAGAAAACATAGAATTATTGGACCATCCGCCGTACAGCCCCGACCTAAGCCCTAATGATTTCTATACATTCCCTAAAATAAAGAATAAATTGCGTCGACAGAGATTTACATCACCTAAAGAAGCTGTGGATGCCTACAAAACGGCCATTTTGGAGACCCCAACTTCCGAATGGAATGGTTGCTTCAATGATTGGTTCCATCGTATGGAAAAATGTGTCAAATTTCGCGGAGAATACTTCGAAAAGCAATAAATACATTTTTAAATAGTAATGTTGTGTCACTTCCTTGATTCCCGAAATTTTCAGTGCCGCCCTCGTATTTACGGTAGATACGCGCGCGAGTTCATTAGGATTCCACATGTAACGATTTCTTGAAGCAAGTCTGCCGAAGTGCCCACACACAGCTCAAGTTTCTTTGCAACTATTTTCATTTCTGCATATTACGGATTTACGGATCGTGCATTTTGGAAGTGAAATCAAACAATGTTGTGTAGACTGGCTAGTAAGAAGCGAGCAGTATTATCACACCAATTTGTTAAATGAATAGAAATTCGCTCCTCAAGACATAAGTCATACATGTGTGAATGAACGAAAATGTGTCATGAATGAATACAAATTATCTAAACACCTCAACATATACAATTATTAATCAGGTTGCGACACTACCTATATTCCTTAGGGTAGCCACACACATAACGATTTCTTTGTGCAAGTTTGTAGTTACGTGTGTGGGAAAAATTTGTGCAAATATGTTAGCTTGTAAAAGTCTGAAAATTGTAATTAATTAAATAGTCGGAAACGACTACGAAACTAGTGAGGTTTGCGTTTGCACTAGTTTATTTACGTGTGTGTAGGGTCGATCAAGTCAAAATCAATGTTGCCAAAATAGCAACTTTAACTTTTACATTATATTATATCTAAAGGAAATATATTAGATTTATCTCAAAAAATGATTCCTACACATGGTTTTAGAGTTGAGTCGCTCGCGAGTGAGATATATAAAAGATATATATATCTCCCAAAGAGCGAATCTCGCTCTCGCTCAATTATATCTTTGAATCTTTTGTATCTAAAGAGCGACTAAGTAGTAAGGTTAATCAAATGATAATTTCATGAAATATGTAGCTGCTTGTTATAAATCATCGTAAATTAGTTATGCATACTACATACTGTGGTGCGGAGCACGATCTTACATATTCATTACATCACTTAATTATTCTTATATTGTATCGCTCGCGAGCGTAAGACAAAAATGATATATAATCTGTTAATGCTACCAAAAGAGCGAGATATACGAGATATGGAACTCCATATCTATATCTTTGAATCCTACAGATTAGATGAATAAAAGATACATCACCGCCTTCCATAAGAAAGAGAAAGATAGTCGCATGCACCGAGAGCGAGCGGGAATGGAATATGTAACAAAAGAAAGTGTACGTTATACCTTCGTAATAAAGCACGATATGGGTTGCATTGCTTATTTCCCGTTGAATTTGGATTTAAAAATATTTAGGCACCTAATTTGAACAGTTTTTGTTTTCATTTGAATTCAGTTCAACGTCACGCGTGAATTGACCCGTGCACTTTGACCGTCGCTCGTTATTTGATCGGAAGTAATAATTACTACGGAGTTTGATGAGTTTTTGTGTTGAAAATATTTTTTATTTTTTATTTATGGAAGATAATAAACTGCCACAACACAATAAATAGGCTATAGAGGTAACAAAATATATAGAGTAATGTTGCGGCCCACTACATTACAATTATTTACGTACAGAAATGTAAATATGTATATAAATAACTATTTTACGTACAAGATAATGTATGTACATACCTATAATCATAAAATGTTTATTCCAATTAATGTAAATAGCCACTGATTTCTAAATACGCCAACCTAATTTGACTATTACGCACGCTTTTATCGTAGTTCTTTATTCTAGGTTGACAGTCCTAATGGTTAAAATCATTGTTCAAAATAATATCGTTATTTGCTTTATTTATCTCACTCTAGGCAGACATTCTCGCTCAGCTCAATTAATCAATCAGTACAGTTTGTTATCTAGCTCATGTTATTCCGTTCTATCTCGCTCTGAGCGAGATATAAGAGAGATATATATCTCAGAGTGAAAATATATCTCTCTTTTCTTTTCTGTGATATATTATGCGCAAGACTACATGGTTTTCCATGACACTACTGACATTGGTAGAATTGTCGACACAGGCACTGTTTGCCATATTGAAAAATTGAATTGTATTAAATTGACATCTACCATCATCATCATATCGGCCAAAAGACGAGTGCTTGCTGACCGGTGCATAATCAGAAGCAAAATCACCGTAAAATAAAAATACTTTGAATACAAAAGGGATTTTTTACCTTCTCCCTCTTGTAACGATTTCGTATCCCCATAAGCTTCAGGCACTAGTCGAGCATAATAATGATCATCTTTGCTATCAAAATCACTCACACTAAAGTATACAGAGCCATTTGATTCATATGCAAGACCATTATCTATTATCTTTTCAATGAACTTAATGATCTGTGGTACATATTCACTTACTCTTGTTAATACATCTGGTGGCAATACCTGCAAAAGTACACAAACACGTAAGCATATAAAAATTGGCTTTGTATAGTACTCTGGTAATTTTGTTGATAAGGATCAATTTGAATCAAGAACAATTTTTCTTATATTCAACAACCATAATAGTGCATTGGTGGAGCACTTTCAATACAGAGGCACAACGGAGGTTTGTGGGGTCAATTCACGCATTACCTTAGTAATGGCCACAGTAATTTGATCATGGGCTGAGTGTTTATGCAATTGAGATTTATGTGAGTACTACATGGGAAGTCCTAGAGCACAGCATGTTTTTTTACAAAAACAATATTCTCCAGAGATTTGACTCTTAGCACTTGAATAATTCCTTCCTAGACCACCTACCCACATCACATAATTTTACAGTGGGAAGAAATCTCAGTTACAGTTTGCATGTTAAGTATGTTTTTGCATTGCACTGTAAAGAAAATTAATATATACTAGCGGCCCGTCCCGGCTTCGCACGGTCGCGTGGACATTTATTTTTAATCTTTTTGGGATAAATGTAGAGTAAATGTAAACATGGTCTGATTTTGGTCAGCATTTCTATCAACTTTTAAAATCTAAAAAACAGGTTATAGTGTCATAGCTACAATCGTTGGACATGTGGTACTACAATATTAATATTGTTCTTTAATATTGTAGAACATTTTTTTGTTCTATCATCAATAGTTTACACAGCGCATCTAATGACATTTTGTGGCTAATTTCATACCTTGTTCCATTATTGAAGTTTTAGTAGGGATCCCTATTTTTTCTAGTAATATAGGTTATATTTAAATATAACCTATATTACTCGAAGATATTGTGGCATTCTAATATTGAAAGAATTTTTGCAATCGGATCAGTGGTTTTTGAGTTTATTCGTTACAAACATACAAAAATACAAATTTATTTGTTTATAAATAGGAAAACCAACAGCTATACAAAAGTAAATAGATAATAAGCATAGGTTATAAAAAGCCAATTACAGGTTTTTAATGATAGAAATCGGAATAATATACAGAAATTTTAACAATCACAACTAAGCACAGTGATGACCATTAGAACTAAACAATGAAATTAGGAAATCAGTGTTACTGGACAAAGTCAAGGTTAAGCCGATTCCGTACCATGAAGCTTTTTGTAGAAAATGGGTCGAATGAGAACCCTTTATATAATTTATTAAAGTCTGCTAGCTCGCACAAGATATGAATTTTGATCTTTGGGGAACGTTAAAATGTACTTTACATAGAAGGACAATCTATTTCGTTACATTATATTTTGATTAGTGTGTGATAAATAAATAAATTAGGAAAATGCAATCGGCTAGTCGACGGCGATTTAGCGATTTCAGAGCGATACGGCAATCGTAGACGAAAACATAGAACTCGAATAAATTATTTTTGTACATTTTCTATGCAATCTATATACTTATTATAACACGGGTTCCAAATTTATGACACATATTCAAGGTAAGTTCTTGCAAATGAGCAATATAAGACTAAGGGTTTTAGCTTTTTTAAAGCACCCTCTGAGTCTCATTCACAAATCTTTCCTCTTTATAATAATAGTGTACATTTTAAATGTATGCAACATTTTAGAATCTACAATACTGCTTACTATTACTACTGCAGGGTTTTTTTTTATTTCTTCAAAGAAATAATGTGTATCATAGTTTAAAAAATACTTACATTAAGTGATTTCATGTCTTTATGGAATTCATTTTCCCAATACCTAGGCAGTGCTGTGAAAATAGCGTTATCAGTGACTGTGGCCCCATACTTGCTGTCCAGCCATTCTGATATTGGACTCTGCGCAGACTGCAGTAGTGCACACTTTGCTGTAATGATCTTTGAGTCATCCTTAGCTTCCACAGCAGTTTTTAGAGTCTGTACTGCCGAGGCAATGCTTTAGGAAAATATGTTTGAATTAATTAAAAATTATATTATCCAATTGTAAATTGAAATGGCATTAATAATCAGATAAATTAAAATATTTATCATCCGAGATTCAATGTTGGTGCTTTTTTACTGAGAATTTCGATTTGATTATGACTATTATTAGAAATTGATTTTGTTTGGTACAAAGTGATAAAAAATATCTTACTACTTAGTAGAAATATGCATAAGTAACACAGCTGCAAAATATTTAATAGGATAATTAGCACAACTATGACTAAGTTTGCTGATAAGAACTATACATGTACTTGGACTGCTTAGCTAAAAGCTAGGCAAAGTAAGTAATAAAACTGACTTCTATACAATTTAATTATCTTCATTTGTGAAGTGTGTGTGAGTGTCAACAGTGAAGAAATGCTGATAAAGGCATATTAATTGTTGTTTTTTTGCATAGTTTGTAACAGCTTACCAATCTAATGTCTTTTGCATTGCATTCTTTTTATCTGGGTCAGTTGTGTTTTTCACCACTGTTTCATAGTAATTTACTACTGATGTTGCATCATCTATAATGCAATTCAAATTCTTCTTCTCTTCAGTGTACTTTTCAAACAAATGGTGTTGTCTTGCCCTTTTAATTATTTTATCATCAATATCTGTGATGTTCATAACATACAATATGTCATAGCCAAAGTAGTTGGTCATTACTCGCCTCAATATATCAAAAGATATGTATGACCTGAAATGAAAGGTTTTTTTAAAAATATAAGTCATATTAAATGTCTTTATAAAATAGAACATTGCAAAATTTATGAAAACATTTTAGTATAATTTCTATTTCATCATCATCATCATATCAGCCAAAAGACATCAACCGCTGAACAAAGGCCTCCCCTATAGATTCAGATTCCCACAACAAGTGGTTACATGCTGCCCACATCCAATGGCCCCCAGCGACCTTCATCAGGTCCTTTGTCCACCTTGTTGGAGGTCTTCGCATGCTGAATTTTCAGTGTGTGGTCACTTGAGAACCTTTTTACCAATGCAAGGCAATGTGCCCCGCCCATTACCACTGCAGTTTACTAATCCTTTTAGCTGAAACTAAAGCATTTCTATTTTGCTTGTGAATATCATAAGTTTAAAGTATGCAAGTATTACTCTAACAGTTAAACAGATTTAATAATAATAAAAATGTCAGCCTGTAACTGTCCTATTGCAAGGCAAATGGCTCTTCTCATACAGAGAGCCGTGTGGTGCCGGCTATGAATAGCACCAACCCATCTCATCCCATGGGTGTTGTTAAAGGCGACTACGGGATTAGCCAGAGGATGGGCAACAGCGTCCTTTGAATACATTATCAACTCAACTGCAATTGCCAACCCGCTGCCAAGCGTGGCGATTATGGCAAAGCCCCCAATGAGCACACAACACACTGATATTGGTTGTTATGGTGATCTTTGAGCGAGGCCTGTGTCCAGAAGTGGATTTTATTCGGCCAAAATGAAAATATACAGAGAACAAAGGGAACAAAGCATTGATTAACATACTTGATCACTATGTGTTGGTAATTTCAGACCATTGAATCCAGGTTTTCTGAAAATGTTTTCCTTCACCATACAGTCAGTGGTGTCTTTGATTCATTAAGAAAGTACATATTATAGGACATTGAAGTCACATTGGTACATGCCAGATTTTTAACACACAACCTAATGCAGAAGTAAGTTCATAAACCTTCAGGTCACCATAGCATTAAAACAGATTTGGGTAAATATTAATACAGCACCCCAAGATGACACTGGCAAAGCAAAAACGAAATAACTAATGACATTTTACCTGGCATGGCCCATATGGGAGGCGTCGTAGACCGTAGGCCCACAGCTATACCAGTTGATATGATTGCCATCCTCACACACGAATTCCTCCTTCTGTCGAGTCAAGCTGTTATAAAGTTTCAGTACCGGCCTCTTCTCAGTTCTTGCCGGTGGTGACCAACTAGGTAGACTTCTTTTAGACATAGTAAGATATTACACATAAATATAGCTTCCCCAAAATTTTAAAACACTTGCGTAATGCCTACCGCTAATAATATCTTGGATGAGATACTTCCTTCGTAACACTGTTAGTTTATTACTTAAAAATCTCGTTTCTCACCACGTAGGTATCGAATTTACTTTTACTCAAGACCAAGCTGTCTATGCTGACAGGTAGTGAGACCCAGTGTTGCCAACCCCTACAGATTTTTTCCCCCAAGATTATTTCAAAATCCCCCTAAAAACCCCTAAGTATTATTTTTTGTACCTTTTTGTATCTTGTATAGTTTGTTTAGGTTTACAAATACTTTTTATTGATGTAGATAGTAAGTTTATAAGTAACTATTTTGAAAACATAAAATAAAACAATAATTATGCAATATTATTTCATCATCATCATGTCAGCCCAAAAAAAACGTCCACTGCTGAACAGAACCCTTCTGCATAAGATGACCGGTTACATGCCGTGTCGTCATTTTGGGGGGTATTTGCCAGTACTCACCACGCTTGGCAAGTGGGTCGGTGAGCGCAGAATGGCCAGAGTTCAACAGAGGGGACGCGGCTGTCCAACCCTCTGGTTTCCCTTTTAGTCCCTTAGTCGGCTTTTACGACTTCCATGGGCGGAAATGGAGTCGTGTCATATTAATTCTAAATCTAATTATTAACATATCTAAAACTGCATCGTCATCGTCGGCTGTGACCTCAGTGGTGCTAGTGCGAGGTACATTCATTTTAAAACGATTTCACTTGTATCTGATTGCTTTTCATATATTTTCTGAATATTTGAAGTTGATGCAAGAACCAAAACCGAAAGAACTATCTTAATTCTTAACTCATAAACTCTTGAGACTAACAAATTAAATAACACCCAACGTATTTCTTTTAACTAAAGGATAGAAGGAACCCAAACATAAAAACGAGACGATTGAATTGAATTCAAGCGAACGAAAAAAGCGAAACAACAAATAAATAATGAATGAATGAGCAGCGTAGAGTTTGTATTCTCTTTGGAATAAGCGGCGCGGAATGAACTCGTCAGGTGTACCGATCGTTCGAAACAAGTGTAAATTAGCAGCGTTCAGAAATATAAGAACTTTTAGCTTATATTATTATTAATTCTTCCCCCCTAAAAAAACCCCCCAAAGAAATCCTGCCCCTAAAAACGCCCCTTTCAATCCTTATTGCCCCTAAATTTAGGGGGACACAGCACAGCACAGAGTACTATAGATGGACCACAGACTAGGTAGCAATGTATTACTTTACTCTATGCTAGGTAGTCAGATACTTCGCCATCACACATACAGTAGTAGTAGTTTATTCGTCCATACGGACAGGCGAAGGTATGAATACCATACTGCCAATTCTTAATGTCGTTTTTCTTCAATACCCGCTTAATTTTTTTTGTCGATTATAATCTCGTGTATTTTTAAGTTAAAGGCAACATTGCCAAGTCTACAAATGTTAGATCACAATTCTTTATTATTTCTATCTTTTAGGTTATCGTTTTCAATTTTTTTCGCTTCCAAGTCTTGAAATTATAACATCAACGTCATATCCGAGTTTCAAAATAACTTATTTAAGTTTGTTCATAGTTCTCCCAGAGTAGATAGAATAAATTGAAAAACAGGAATAAAATTATCAGGGCTAGCTAAAAGATCCTGTACTGAGGGCGGGACATTCTGATGTTTTTCCAGAAGCTTATCAATCAGTAAAAGGCGCTGTATATTGAATGTTGGACATTTGAAAAAAATATGTTCCAAAGTTTGGTTTTCTTGCATTGTACATTTATCACACAAAGGGGAAGCTATGATATTAAAGCGGGGAAGATGAGCATTAAATCTGCAATGGCCGAATCTGAGTCTAGTGATTTGAGTATAAAACTTTCTATGTAAATAACTATTTCTATGAAAATTATTGAACCAGGGATTCAAGTCCATTTCTTTATTAATTGCGGCATACCATGCTCCTTTATTCTGTATAGTTTCATTTCTATCTTCCAACTATTCTTTTTTTAAATTAGTACAGTAAACTGGCAACAGATCCTGCCACGGTGTAGAAATATTGTGAATACTACCACCAAGAGTATTTGTTATTTTGGCAAGGTAATCAGCGTTTTCATTACCTGTCACACCCACATGTGCCGGAGCCCAAACCAATAGAATTTCTTTAATAGATGATAGCAATTGGGTGAAGATTTTCTTGATTTCATAAACAACATAATTTGTGCTGTTATATCCAGGACATTGCAAAGCCTTGAGAACAGACATGTTATCAGACACAATTACAAATCGCGATTCACCAGTACATAATATATCATTTGAAATATGCTTTAATGCCAGTAGGATAGCTATAGCTTCAGCCGAAAATATAGTGCAGTTTATGGGTAAGTGAAATCCTCTTCCATATTTTTTATTTTGATGATATTATGCAGCTGCACATTTGGCTGCATACCTTTTTCACATTTTGATGCATCCGTGTAAATCATTTGATATGTTGACCAATTACTGGAAATCATTTCATAAACCTCTTGTTTTGTTTTTAAGGTTGGGTCTATTGAAATTGAATCAGTTGGTAAAAATTTTGAATCATAAGAGCCATCATAACAGACAAGTATGTTATTGCTATAGATATTACTTTTTTTAATGTATGCAGATGCATCCTTAAAATCATGGAGTATGAATGGGTATTTGAAAAATGTAGGGTTCGAAGCACAATTTATGGAATCATTTAATTTTAATATTAAAGGATGGTTATTAATTTAGTGTAGTTTTAAAATGAATTTTAATTTCAAATATTTAAACCTGAGTAGCAGAGTAGGAATGTTGCATTCTACCATTGGCATTGAGATTTGAGATTAAGGGAGTAGTGTTCATAGCACCTGTTATTAAACGTAGATTTTTATTTTGAATTTTTTCTAACTTATTTACTAATGTAGGTTGAGGAAAAACAAAAATAGCTATATTCGAAATGAGATCGAACTAAAGATTTATATAGAATTAGTAAAATTTTAGGATCTGCTCCCCGTCCCCAATATGTCTTAGCAAGCATCACACACACATCTGTAGAATTTTGAGTTTGACAGTAAAGAAAGGGTTGTCCATTTTAAAATTAGATACTCTGAGATATTAAAAATATTTCATTTCATCACAATAAAAACAATTGCATTCGTTATAGACCTCTACAAAATAGTTAACAAAGTTAACAAAAAACTAAAATCTAATAAAAAATTGTTTTCACTTCTCCATACAAAATACATTTCATTTTAAACCGCAGACAGTAAACAAACACTAGCCCTCTGGGACTTTAATGTAAGTAATATACGGGCACCACCATAGTCCGGACGATAAAGAATATAGAAATAGAACCATCAGAATCATAGTATTGTGTTAGGTTTTCGCGATTAATACACATTATAATAAAACAAATTTTAACGGATTAAATCGCGTGTATTATTGATTTTTGTTTTTCCTGACGTTTCGAACACTTGGCAGGGTTCGTGGTCGTGTCATCATCATGTCATGTCATCCTGAAAACAAAAATCAATAATACACGCGATTTAATCCGTTTAAAATTTGTTTTATTACGATCAGAATCACTTCATCTCCTGCCGTGTATGTCGTTAAAGGCAACCAAGGGTAGGCAGCAGCGTCCGTTCTGTGGAACAGCAGTCGTTCTGTGATCTGCACCCAGCAACCCGCCTGCCAAGTGTCATCAAGCATGGTGAGTATCTACGGGAAAATTCTCTTCAAAATGACAACACAATCGTGGTAATCGTTGGGGAGGCCTTTGTTCAGCTGTGGACACCAGTTACCACTAAATATTTAGTCGATTTTTTATCTTCCAACCCTACCAAGTGCTATTGAATGAATATGTAGGCGGCAGATACTTAGTAAAATGTACTATTTCTTTCCATCTTACTGATAACATAGCCTTATGTCAATTGTCAAAAGAAGACAAAGCTATCGATATCGAAATAATTTCGTGTTCTGTGAAAATTCTTGGTTGATTTGTGAATGTTTGTATTGTGTGAACAAAAATAACTATCCTATAGTGCTGTATAGTATACATGCTCATTATATACGCGTTTATCTATCTGAAAGTTGTGACTACTGTACTCATATTAAACTTAATTTTTGTGTGTTTTTGTACTGTTTCATCTAAAACACCTAATCTTTCCGGACACCATGGCTCTCTGTGTTTGCAAATGCTTAAATGTAACGCTTGAAGGTGATAAAATTGAAGACAATGTCGATGTTGGGAAACTGGAGTTAACATCCATGGAACAAAGGGATATTTTTTTCAGTGAGGTACCGTCAGTAAACATATAATGACCTTGACTTATAGGAAGGGTTTTCATTGCATGGAATTAATAAAATATGAATGAAACTTTCATCAGCTGCACTGCGATCACGTTTAATTTGATATCACTAAGTATGTATATACATTAAACACAAGTACATGTGCGATCGGCACTGTCGCGACTTGTATAGTGATCGTAATCATGAAATTAGGTATTTCCTGCTTTTTCTTGACCTTTCAGTAGGATTTAGATGCTGTATTCATTACTCGTCTTGCTACTTTAATAGACTGACCAATAAAATAACACCTATCAAATGTATTGTAAACCAGTTTTACCAGAACTATACCCGATAATATATCATGAATATTCAGTATTTTATGACTTAAAATTGATGGCTATAATCTCATAATCCTGTTTCAGAAATTGCTATCATGTTCCTTAAGCAGTTTGAAAGTTCAGGTAGCTCAGCCAGCCTTAGTAGACCAACGCACACTGGGCAAATGGATAATACAGTCTTGCCTGGCTTGTGGACAGGCTACTCATGCCATATCACATGATAAGAAAGGACCATATGCATTGCTTGTTTGTAAATCTAATCAGGTCAGTATTTATGTTATTAATATATTACATTCAGGGTAATAGAAACTATTGGTTGTTTGGCTTAATTTTTTCAAACACTTAATATTTTTGAAGTAAGTTTGTTACAAAGCAAAACTATGTTGAATTTTGTTTAAAACATAGTGATTAACACCCTTATCACAAATCAAGACTCAAAACTCAATTTGAACTTGAGTCAAGATTGTGCTAGTCAAATATAAACCTTATGTAATAGGTCCAGCATTTATATTCAATTGATACAAGTTCTACTTGAATGTTGATTCTTGACCTGTAGTATGGGCCTCAGTAGCTACTGGCACCAGAGCCATGTTACCAGTGATTATACATGCTAAGTCGAACAATAACCTATTCAATGTTGGTTGAGGGTCATTTATTTATTTTTTCTTTCAAAATCATTGCACTACCTTCCGGAACAAGCAGAACAATGTTGCAGGGCCAGCTAGTGTTTTTATATATTTGATAACCACCATTGTTGATTATTGATGCATTGATGGTATCCATACATTTTGGATTTACCTTTCTGCAACAACTTAGCTACTTGTTCTTTTTTCGGACATAAATATCACAAGCACAAACACGCAGACCCGATACAACTATCTGTGGATCATACAAATATTTGTAATGTACAGCGATCAAACCCACAACATGTGGGGCAGAAAGCTAATGACCCAAGCTTAGTCACTGCGCCAACCGGGACATCAGCATGCCTTTTGATAGGCTGACACAGGGACATGGGTCCAACACGCAGAGGCCCTTTAGAGAATTTTAATCTAAAATGTAATGGGACACTGAACAGGGACTCTCCATGCCTGCACTATAAAATGCAGTCTCGGATTGTCCCCAGAGGTATAAAACTATTGTAGGAAATGGAAACTACAAGTATAATGTATATTGCAATGGATTTTGTACTAAGAAAAACGGAACAAACGGTGTCTGCCTTTCAACCTTTAAAGAGAAATTCTGTGGCAGACGGTAACTTGCCACTCACCAGATGGGCCCCCTAAATGGCCACCACTACAGGCGACAAGGAGCAACACCGGTGTGAGCGGCTAGGGGTGTCGAGAGGTGTGGCACTGGTTTCACCATTGCGCGTCTCGAAGACTGAGCTGGTTTTCCCGTTATTACGTCATATTGTTTGCTGTTATTTGTTTTTATTCCCTTATATTCAAAATTATTGTCCAAAAACATATGATTATATGAGATATGTACAAGTACATCATAATCTTATCACTAAAAATGATAAGTCACTGGCCCAGATTTATGGATTTATCTGTTTGTGTTACAGACCACACCAGAGCGGATAAACAATATGAAAAAGTCAAACAACTATTCACCTGTGTTTAACTTATTAGTGCCTGAGGTAACAAATGACATTGAAATGAAGGAAAATGTGGATACAAATAACTTTATGCACAGTGATAAGAATGTATGGCTCCCGACGCAGCAGGTGATAGGCACTTTAAGTAAGCAGTTGAATCAAACTCTGCAGTCACAGCTAGAGGCTGTAGAAGAAACTGTCAGACAGTTTAGAGATCAGAAATATGCCGAGTTTGAAGCTTACAGGGAGAGAGCACAAAGAGATCATAAAATTTTAGCAAGGTATGATGCTGTATTTGTATACTAACAATTTTTCCCCTGAAATTTTGCTTACTGACACCGTCATATTATTGCTTGTCATAATCCCATTAAGACTATAGCTAAAGCAATTTTAGGTTCAGCCCAATTAAATTTAAAATAACCTGCGAAGAACTTTAATGTTAACAACGTCTACATGTTGTTACAGTATCATAAGCAAGGCGCGCAACAACGTTGACAGAGATAGCTGGCGGATCGATGCTAATATTGACAATGGACCACCCTCCCCTCACCTGCCTCCCCTTCAGAGGCGAAGGCTGTCCTCTTTCAAAGATGCCAAAACTGTCTCGCATCATGTTGTTAAGGTATTAAGGCATTGCAATATCACAAGCTGCATCAAGATCAATAAAATTACGTTATGTTGTGCATGCAGAGTGCTAGTATGCATATTTCTTCCTGGGATTTCAAACAATGTGTGAGGTGAGCGAGCGGAAATCAAAATCTGTCATTGGCAATTACCAAACAAAGCCTAAAATAATGCGGATATAAAAATTGACTGATCTATAAGTGTTTGCTACAAGCTCCACCACACAAAAATTTACTAATTTTGATGAGTTGTTTGTTCTTCCTTTCTTATTTGGAGTATTTAGTGTTGAGTTGTGAGTAATGATATCAGAATATATTATCATCTAAGTACAATAAGATAATTATTATGGGCAGTGTTAATTTCTATTACTGAACCACCTTAACAGAGGAATAGTCGATAATAGATTATATTGTATTTATATACAATGGACCATATTTTTAATTAGAGTTACAAGCTGTCACATGTTAAATAAATAAGTGTGTTATGTTTTACTTTTATTTTTAACATGCAAATTCACACAGCTTTGCTAATTTAATGTTACCAAATTGAAGAATTAAAATGAGGAACTATTTTTTGGATGATTACAAAGACAAGACCTCCTACATATTATTTATTTAATTTTGTTCTTATAAGCATTATTGTTTTTAGCCTATTAGAAATATGCCATCCGAAGATGATTCGTTGGATGCTGAAGATCTATTTGATTTAGAAGGCATGGACTCCAGGAATAACATGCTGTCTGATCAAGACGACTATGATTCTGATCGTAAGTACTGCTATCCAAACTATTTTTACCTTTGTCCTTCTTAGGAGAGAATTTGTATCTAAAATGTAATTGGATACCATGACTAAATAACCAAAGACAATGGCAAGTCTGCATTTTAAAAATATTAAAACAGATAGTCCCTGGTTTTTTTTAATTTTTTTATTTATTTTTTATGTAGGGCTTCTCGCAGTAATCCCGAGGGGGATATATCTGCTTAACCGGGCAAATTGGCGAAGCATTAAGTAGCCTCCAGCCTAAGATAGTCCCTGGGAGTGTAGGACTATTGTATTGTAGCTTCCATCTCATAAAAGCTAAATTAATGAATTCTATTGCAATCGGTTTTACATGAGGTTAGTTAGGTATGTGGCTCACAAAGATATGAGAGTCGGAGATATGAAATATTAAGACAGCACGGTTGGCGCAGTGGCAAAAAAAACCATGCTTACTTTTGTCAAATAAGATTAATAATAGACAAATATGAATCAAATATGATTAAGCTCTGAAATAGATATTTATATTTTATCTATATAAATAAAAATGAATGTTGCTAAGCGCATAACTCGAAAATGGCTCGACAAATTCAGCAATATTTTTTTTTGTATGTTCCTTGGTGGGCCCAAGTAACACAGGCCCACAGTAAAAATATCTAAAGCAGTTGCTCAAAGTGGCCACCTCCAGCTTGTAGGCAAGCTAAAAGTTCTCTGTGCCACCTGGGTTGATGTCCCCTAATGTATGTGTAAATCAGATCTTATTTCTTAGGCGACATATAATTTTCGCGACGAGTTCTTCGCTGGTGTTTGGAACTGTGGCGTACACCCTTTGCTTCATACGACCCCACAAAAATAATCCAAGGGTGTCAAATCGGGTGAGCGAGATGGCCATGCTACTACACCACCGCGACCGATCCACGGTGAATGGTTGTTGTTTAAATACTCTCTGATAGTTCGAGAAAATTGCGCAGGTGTACCATCAAGCTGGCATCCAAATACTTCGACAGTACCACAAAGGTAAATCCATGAAGCTATCAGCAAACTGTCTCTAGGAACACCAGAAACCTTGCGCCGTTTAATATAGAAGGCAATTCCTACGGCCCTATCAAACAATCGTTGATATATGCCCACACATTCACTGAAAATTCGTGTTGAAACGAACTTTGACGCACCGCCTTTGGGTTTACAGAACACCAGAAATGATCATTTCTGTCATTTGTAATGCCAGTTCTTGTGAATTTTGCTTCGTCAGTATATTTTTTTTTTCAGAAAATGAGGATTTTATCTCTCACTTCTATTGATCTACAAACAAAATTCTGATCTGTATCAGATCTGTTCCGAGAATGTCTTGGATCCGTCGAAAATTAAAAGGGTGCAATCCCTCTCTTTTCAAAATTCTCCATGCATTCCATCTTTTTTTAATTTTTTTATTGATGTCCAGTGGAAATTCTACATGGAACTTCCTTCACCCCGGGGAAGGGCGAAGGGGTATGCCGGACTCCTACCGGCTAAAACCACTGGAGCGGTCATCTTCGGCACCGAAGGGGGGGCTCCAGGTCCTCGTAAGATCACACTAGAGCCGCCCATTGGTGCCACGCCTTTAGGCACATCTCGGAAGGGATGACTGTAAAGCGGTCACCCCCTCTAGCGGAGGGAAGGCGAAGGTCGCCCCCCAGGCACTTCTCGGGGAGGATTGTAAAGGATCCCCCCAAGCCTCGCATTGCGCTGTGCTGCGCACACGGCGGCACGTGACCACGTGCGCGCCACCGTCTTTCCGGGGGTCGCTCGGTGTGAGCACGCAGATTCCCCAATCTGCGCGCCCGCGACCCCCGAGGCCCCCCACCATGAAGTGACGGCAGGGGGCTCAGGCGTGTTGGACTTGGGAGCCGGGACGGTTGTTGCCCCGGCGCCGTCTCGTCCTTCTCCGTGAGGGATCAGCCCTCTCCCGATCCCGCTCTGCAGCCTCCTTCTGGAGCATGACGCTCTCGCAGAAGGAGACCACTGCACTCCAATTTTCATGCTCTGCCAACATAGCCGATCCGATCGACCAGGACCCGCCGCTCGGCCGCCCACGCAGGGCACTCCTCGAGCGTGTGCTGTGCGGTATCCTGGTCGCTTTCACAATGGTGGCACTGTGCCGTAACCTCGCGTGCTATTCTGTGCTGGTACGCACCGAAACAACCGTGACCAGTGAACACCTGCTTCAGACGGTAGGTGACGCGCTCGCTCCTTCTGAGCCAGGCTCCGAAGAGCGGCAGGATGGCCTCAACGACGCGTTTGTTCGCGAACTGCAGCCGAAGGCGATTTCGCCACGTCTCGAGTGTGCCATTAAGCCAGTCGCCTTAGCCTGTCGAACGCCCCTGGCGGCACGTTTTCGCCACTCTGGCGGAGGGAGCGTGTTTGATCATAGACCCACGCATCCGTCTCCGCCATGATGTCGAAAGGCGGAAAGCGTGCCAGGAGAGTTACCGCCTCGTAGGACACTGTCCTGTATCCCGGTGCGATCCGTATAGCCACTCTGCGCTGCAGACCGTGAAGTTTGGCTCTACAGCGCTGGACACCTGAAAACCGGGATGACCATACAGGTGCCCCGTAGAGGGCCACGGACGGCACGACGCCCCCGTAGAGACGGCGAACTTCCTCGCTCGGTCCCCCGAGATTGGGCAGCACCCGGTGTAATGATTATTGATAATTTTATGTTGTATTGTAGTTTATCTCGAAATATGTCGATCTGGTAAATAAATAAAAAGGGTCATAGGGGTTGTTAATTTACAATCATCATCATCATTTCGGCCGAATGAAGTCCACTGCTGGACACAGGCCTCCCCCAAAGATCATAACAACGACCGATATGGGTGTGTTGTGGGCTCATTGGGGGGTTTTGCCATAATCGCCTCGCTTGGCAGACGGGTTGGCGATCGCAGTTGAGTTGTTAATGTACTTGAAGGACGCTGCTGCCCATCCTCCAGCTAATCCCTTAGTCGACTTTTACGACACCCATGGGAGGAGATGGGGTGGTGGTATTCTGAGCCGGCACCACACGGCAATTTACAATAATTTGTTGATATTTTTTTGGAAGATAATATCATTTTTAAAGTTAAGAAAAAATGTGGGCTGGTTGTTTCGTAATGTAAACGATAGACAATATTGTTGCCCTCCGAATAAGCCTAGTTTTATTTCAGTAAGACCAAAACTTTGAGAGATATGTGTTTTTTTGTACAAACGTCGAGAATATCTAAAAAAATGGCTGCCGCATAGCGGGAAGTGGATTGGATGGACCCAAGTGTGTAGTGTATCTGTGTATTAAAATAGTTGTTGACCGGACACACTGTAGGTAGGATAACTTGTATTTCCTAACGTTTCGGCCGAATACCGACCGAGACTGTCCACGCTCCTGATTGCGCGATATAGATCCGAAAGTCATTGATGCAATCATTCGTTCTTTCACCATTATTTTAAAATCATTAATTATCTCTTTGTTAACCTTAGCAGGGCAGTATGGAATAGATGCCATTAAAATGTTATTACAATTTATCTATTTTTACAGAAGGCAGTAACGACGAAGGCATCCAAATTTCGCGTCCCCGTGGCGGCGGAGTGGAGGTGATCGCGCGTTCTCTGCCCATGAACATGCCAAAGTTCCCTAATGACCGCCCCTCACCCCAGGACTTAGATGACGATGTAAGAGTTTTATTACCTTCTTTTTTAAATAAATCTCATCATCACACTTCACAGTTCATTAGTTAATCTGCGCTGCCGACTGTCGGATGTATGAATTGCGACGCAATAGTGGTGCCCCATTCTGCAATTTCCGTGTGGTTCCTGGCAAAGAATAGACCAATCCTCTCCACGCATGGGTGTCGTAAAAGAACATTAAGGTTTAATATTAAGAGAGTAGCAGCAGTATCCTCCTGTGTGCAATTTTTTTTTATTTTTATTTAATTTTAGGACTTTTTATTCAATAAGGATATGTCAACCCCATCATAACTCATTACGTTATTAACATAAAAAAGAAAATTGTTACTAATTTTAACAAAACAAATCACTGCTGAGCGACTGATACCAAACGACAAAGTTTCTTAACTGCCTCCGATTTTGGCCTTTATAAAATACCTTGAATCAGACCTACATCGAGCCTATTTAGTTTAAATTCGTCCAGCAGCGAGGAAGTGGACGTCTTTCGGCTGATATGATGATATAGAGTGTAACTAGTAAAATTAAATGGTTTTAATTACTTTTTTGAAAGAAGGCTGTAGGAAAAGTTATATTGCTTTAAATGTAAATTTTTAGGTTAGGTATGTTTTTAATAAATACAATAATATATATCGTAATGTGCCAACCAAATCGATATCCAGTAAAGTAAAAATTTACGGCACGGCTGGTGCGCTCTGGGTCCCGGGTTCGATTCCCGTACGGAACAAATATTTGTATGATCTGCAGGTAGTTGTTCCGGGTCTGTGTGTATTGTGTGTGGAATTTATGTCTGTAAACGCACCCACGACACAGGAGAAACCCTAGTGTGGGGCAAAGTTTAAAAAAAATAAACAAGAAAACAAATACAGCGGTCGCACTAAAAGTGTTTAAAAAAATAAAGCGGTATGATGTAGGAACTGTAAATATTTTTATTGTTTTTCGAAGTATTCTCGTAATTGTAATAATTGTGACCTTAACAGTGCTGAAGTAAGAAGAAAATTAGTAGTGTAAGGTTAGTAGATGGGTCTCTCAGGGGGTGTTAATTGATTCGGACACGATCTTTCAAGTAAAACACATATATTTGCATTAAAACACAGTTAGATACAACATAAAATTAAAACAACTTGGAAAACAGTAAAAATGGCGTATGAGCGAGTCAACATAAATAACGTGGGCGCGTGCGTCGTGGCCGTAGGCGGACCTCTTGAGTATTATTGTTCTGTGAGGCGGACTGCCGTTTTTCGCGGGGCGGGACGTTCGTTGGCGGAGCGCGGGGCCCGGGAAGGGAGCCTGCGCCAGCTTAAGGACACGTTAGTCGCAACTCCGAGTGCTAGTTATTTAAGGTTGCGTTACAGTGGTATTTAGTTTTAGTTTGGCAAAGCATCAGCGAAACTTAATGACTATCGATATAAAATCGATTTATCAAATCGACGGATCGTCAGTACCCGAATTCGTACAACGAATGGATAGCAACGGGCGACTAGTAAAAAATGGTAAATATGGTGATCGAATCAATGTTTGGCAAAACGTATTCAATCAACAAAGCCCATCGCAGTCCCACTGCTATAGACATAGGCCTCTTCCAACAACACAACACCCGATCCTCCACTACCTCCACCATACGCATAAAAACGTGTTCCAATTAATAAAATTTGGCAAATAATGCTTCTTACTTGTTACCGGTAAATAGCTGTTCGTCATGCGCAAACATAAAATAATAAAATTGTACCAAATATTAATTGCAGGAGGAGCCTCAAGACATAGCAGCAAGTATCAAAGCGCTGGCCCGCTCAGTACACGGCGACGTGTTCGAACTACCGCGACCGCGCTTCTCCACCCAAATCTAGCGAGGCACCTGTCCCCTGCACCGGTCTCTCGATCTGTCCGCGTAAGATTAGTTCCAAATGCTGTATACGGACATCTGCTTTACAGTACTAAATCATCCAATTATATCTCGTTGAGTTGTGCATGACTACAGTGTGCTTGAGTTAACATTCAACACTTGCCACAGATTGGTGCTTCATGATGTGATCACAGTGACCCTAAATCCAAATTATGAGTATACTTAACGTGTGACTGTTTGACTAGTGACAATACACGCTGCATTAAACAAAGAGATATAATATGGCAGCTATACATAATAGCCCCAGCAAAGCAAGAAGCCAATATTTGGCAGCCCTTTAATTATGAAATAAGATATAAATATACGAAAATGAAAGTAGATTATAAGAGGCTAAAAATGTTATTATAAGCAGAGTAACTATTATAAAGAAAAACACCAAATTATTTCTAACGCAGTTTACTAATTATATTTAATTTGAACGCAGTTTCCGATAATTCTTAATTTCGAATGTATATAGCATCGCTATTTTATTCAGTCGTTCGATACATTTCTAATATAGATAAAAAGTAATGATAATATTAAAATTACGTAGTGTGTACGTTGATATGTTAAAATATATACGTGGCTACAATATAATTCATAAATCATAAGTGACCATCAATTATTGCAATGTCAATTAAAACATGTTTAAAATATTGTGAGGTGTTGTATCATGTTAAATATATTGTCGAACGCTTTTGTCGTTACAACTATATAATCTAGCCATGTAACTTAACAGGCCCTCTTATAAACAAAGTCAATGAAGGGAGGCACACGTAAAAAAATCGATGAAGTCTAAAATTACAACATTATGCTGTTTTAAAATCAAGTCGACCTAAGAAAATATGCCATAATTGTGAAATAATTCTTGTCGGTCTTTGGTACCTAACATAATGTTTGTGCAGAAGTGTCTTGGTGTCAGTGACCTTTGTTAAATGTATGTAAATATAATAAAAAAATATGGATGACAAGTAAATAAAATATGAATTGTTAACATCTAAGTCATATCCACGTTAACAGACTTTTCTATTATTTTTATCTGGTGTTATCTTAATAATAAGTGAAAAGTGTACAAAAATATTAATATCTTGCATTTCTTACTAGTCTTTTAGGGTCACTAATAATTTTTCATTGTTTACATTATTTCCAGTAGGTAGATTATTAAGGCGCATACATAATGAAAAATAATTAAATGTAAATATAAGAGATCATTGTTATTACCTTGGATAACTATACAATATGAAATCTTTTAAAAATCATTTATTTTTATACCCAATATTTTGAATGTTTATGTAAATCGCTAACAGTCAGAATCAGGAGTAGGCCTCGGTGACGTAGTGACGTCTCGTCCGTTTGTAATGTTTACTTATAACTTGCTTAGTGTTAAGTTAGGCTATACTACGTTTTCTTATCTCGTGTGTTAACTGAACAAGCGAATCATATTTTTCAGCGTCTTCCAAAAGCACTGATTTATAAAGAGAAAGATGACTTTTAATGTGATGTCTATTTCAGTCAGTTGTTTTTATTTTAGCTAAAACTAATAAATAGTTTCATTGGTGTGACTTTTATGAGATGGACCTTGATTGTATGTATTTAGAAGTATGTAATAAATATTGAACGTGAATAAGACTTATTATTTATTTTCGCCCTCCAAAAATATCTACTTAATATTTTAATTCAACTCGGAACGCAGACCATCTCTGTTTATATGCAAACGAAGTATCTCTAAGTACCTAGTCTGTGTATGCAATTGCAATTTTAATATAATGGCTCCACCGATTTGTCAATGATTTTGCCAATGTCAAGATTGGATCGTGTTGAAGTGCTTATACAGAAACGCCACCATGTCGGTCCGAGTTAGTGATAGGTTTATGCCGAGGCATTTCACTTTTTGGGTTTAAACCCTCGACCCATCACTAATCCGAGAACATGAACAGAGCTCGGGAGCAATCCCAATGCGGAGCGGTGTAAGACAGGGACATTATTTCCCCGAAACTGTTCACCGCTGCAATGGCGGATGCCTTCAAGCTAGCTAGCTAGCAAGCTAGAGTGGAAAGGATTCGGCATTAACATCAATGGCAAGTATATCACTCACCTCACTCTCGTTTTGCCAACGACATCGTAGTCATGGCAGAATCGCAGCAAGAGCTCAGCGCAATGCTCGATGATCTCAACAGAGTGTACCAACAGGTGGGCCTTAAAATAAACATGGGCGAGCAAGTCATGTCAAATGCCCATGTCGTGCCCATCCCAATATCTGATGGGAGATCTGTTCTCGAAGTCGTTGACGAGTATGTCTACCTGGCTCTTCGAGAAAGAGGTCAATAGTCGAATCTGACTCGCCTGGGCAGCGTTCGCCTTTTCGTCAACAATACCGCAGTGCCTAAAGATGAAAGTCTTTAACCAGTGTGTGTTACCAGCGACGATATTATGGCACGGAGACGAGCTCACTCAAAATGGGCGTCGTAAGAAAGCTCAAGGTCCCTCAGCGAGCTATGGAGAGAGATATGCTTGGTATTTCTCTATGAGATCGATTAAGGAATGAGGAGATCCAAAGATTAACTAAAGTTGCCGATATAGCTGAAAGGATAAGTAAGCTGAAGTGGCAATGGTCAGCGCACATTGCTCGTAGAACTGATGGCCGTTGGGGCAAAAAGGTTCTCGAGAAAACACAGCGTAGGATGACCTCCAACGAAATGGACGGATGATCTGTTGAAGGTTGCTAGGAGCCGTTGGATGCGTGTGGCATGTAGCCGGACTTTGTGGAAATATGTGGGAGAGGCCTTTGTTCAGCAATGGACGTCGTTTGGCTGATATTATTTATTTATTTATCTATGATGATGATTGGATAAAACTAATCATAATAGCCCTTGACTGACTGAGCCGTCCTTGGCTGATTGAGTAACCCAAAATAAGGCATTCTGTCTGTATATGCAAGTAATTTATGATCTAGACCGTTAACGTCTAGATCTACGTGTCCCTTGTCATTGTCTGACAGGCCACCCGTTTCCATAGTGACGGCGTCACAACAAGTAGCAAAAAAATTGTATTTCTATTCAAATTGGTGAAAGGAACATTTACAAGGCTGAAAATGTTGAGTTCGCGTTATTATAGTGCATCGAGGTTGGGTACCGATGCGAAACCGCGTACGGCAATGGTGGTTGACGAGGATGATGAATTGTACGCGGGGTTCAATGAAGTCGCTCCTGCGTTGGATACGCGCAACCTGCGGGAGGACCAGGATTTCCAGGAGACGCTTCGCACAGCCGGCATTGGCAGAAAGGTTCCAAGCCGAATGGGTACAGGGGTAAGTCTGCGTTACTGACCGGAGATAACTTCTACACAGCCGCATCGGGTGACCACAATATATGGAATTATTATATAAGAAAATTATCTAAATTTAGTAAAAAGCTATCAATAGGTTTTATTTTTGAGCAGTTGGTTTTAAATTCGTAACGGCAAACATACTATTTGAAGCCTGTAGAATGTACTTTTAATGCATAGATTACAAAATATTCTTTAAACTGTGTTTACCGATCCAATTAAAATATTAATGAGGCAAAATTTAAATTTACAGATATTAAGATATTTAAAGATTGAATTATGATCAAGTAATTACAAACTTAATATATAGGTATATACAAGGATTTCGCCAGCCAATGGGCCGGGGGGGAGGCAAGATGATAGAGGATATGAATTGTAGAAAAAAAATACAGTTTGTACAGAATCGTATACTACAACTTTTTTATTTCTATTAAAACAATCTTCTTGAGTTTAGATTGTGAATTTTTCAATAATTTACTATTAAAATCACTTAAAACTTGATATAACATCAATTATAAATCTGACAATAAATGATTTGGCATATGATTATTTATTTTTGTCCTAATGGGGCAGCTGTACAGACCTGTCCCCTTGGCGACGCCCTTGGGTATTTTACATAACGTAAACAATGTTTTTGCTATTTGCCCATTTTCATATATAATTATTACTTAATAAAAACACTGGCAGTCTATGGCTTAAATGCATAACAGTTATAATAATTTATGTGGGCACAATACCAGTTTAGTGTTATCATGTGTACAAATTGCAAAAGTGTATATATATATATGGTCTTATTTTAATAATCCACGATATTTTGCATGGTGCCTCAGTAAATGCTTAAGATGATGTACCGAACACAAAAAAATCTCACGGTAAAAATCCATTTCTTTCCTTTGTGTGATGTCGCTACCGTGCGCCGTCTGTTTTGTTTAACGTTACAGACTATCTATATCAGTCAACCAGCCCCGTCCGCCATTGTCTTACTAGATGCATGTGAATATTATCACAACTAAGAGAACTAGGATGTAATGAAATAAGTGATTTAATAAAATAGTTTTTTAAACAGCAAATTTACAAGTTTTTTTTTATACCTACATTATCTTCATCGTTCACTATAGCACCATGCAAAATATCGTGGACTATTAAATTAAGACCTTGTATATATATATATATATATATATATATATATATATATTGTTAAGTGAAAGATGGCAATTTTATAAAACTCAACTGAATTAGATGATGCGCATGGGCACAGTAAGCGTCCGAGGCAGCAGTTCTCGAGCAGCTACAGCGGCGAGACCTGTCACCGCCGTGCGCGCTGCAGGGTACACCTCTACCACCAGAGATATACCCACCAGGGACGATATCAAGGAGGACAGGTATACGGCCATTAATTAACACGTAATTATTGATACTGACCTGATCGCTGGACGACCCAAAATATTCGAAATAAAGAAAGGTTCGTCTGTAAAATGCTATTATACTAAATACAATTTCTCGCTGCAGGCAGGCTCATAAATCTGTGATGTGCACGTCAAGCACGCGCTATCGATAATAATCCCGTGGTGAGCGACTTTTTCCGCGTGGTATGTAGATTAAGAATATGGCATCACTCAATCTCCTCCCGTGGATGTCGTAAAATGCGACTAAGGGCCCCTAAACCACGGGGATTGGCAGCAGCGTCCTTTCTATATGCAGCAGCATGCAGAACAGCAGCCTTTCTGCGCTCACCAACCCGCCTGCTAAGCGTGGTGAGTACTGGCAAATGCCCCCAAAAATGACGATACACGGTATGTAACCGGTCGTTGTAAAAATCTATGGTGGAGGCTTTAGTTCACTAGTGGACGTCCTTTGGCTGATAGAATTGGTGACTCCGCTCACGCACCTAGTGACTCCGCTCACGCACCTACCTACTCCGATAGCAAGTGACTCGTGTAAACCTGCTACTATAAATAACAAGTCATTATTTATTTACTTATAATAATTCAGCATTTGAATAAGTGGGATTCTTTACAAACTAAGGGCGTGAAATATTTTTACAGGGTTGGCAACGCGCTCTCTCTGGTGTTGCAAGCGTTCATAGGTTACGGTAACCGCTTACCATCAGGTGGGCCGTATGCTTGTTTGCCACCATAATGGTATAAATAAAAACGTGACGACATTGAGACTTAAGCAAGACGCAATAAATAGACGCAATAAATAGACGCAAAAATAATAGAATAATCGCTTTTAATTAAGTAATTTATACGGCGATTCTGACGATGACGATATTTAATAATAATAAAACCCCTCTGGGGCAGTAGTTATATCATCACGCGATAACTTGATCCCGGGGGGCAGATTAAAGAAGATTCCTCAACGGATTGATATTTAAAAAAAGTATCATTTGTTGATCAATTATGAACCTTACAACACGCAGAGCAGCTTGTGGCCAGCTGTATGTGAGTGGCGACACTGCGTACCCGAATGCCTCAGAGAGCATCAGAGAGTAGGTAAGGGCCTCCTCTCCAGCTTGCCTTTATTGGTTGGCTGGAGTCGAGCCCATGAGGGATTCTCAACTCTGGCTTTTTTGTTAAGTGGTGTATAATAAGCATCTGCAGCGAGAAATTGTCTAGAGTACCTATAGCAATACTATAGTACATAGTATTAACTTGTATTCTGGTCGCAGGGTACAATATAGCATAGATTATCTATCTATCTGCTCAAGGCTGGCGACACGGGCGGTAGTCTCACCGCTAGTACTCGGCCTGCCTCTGCAGTCAACAGTTGCTAAGGCCAGCGTGGGATCAGGGCTTAATTACTTACCCTTTTTCTGGGGAGGCCTACCCATTCAGTAGTGATTTCTTATCAGTCTGTCATATCATAGCATCTATATGTCTAATAAGAAAATATACAGATGACTTATGTTCTGACTTTTTATGGTTTATGAAGTTATGAAGAATGTATTCTCGAAACAGAATACCTTCAAGAAAGAACACAGCTAAGTCCTATGCCGCAAAATTCATTTTACTTTGGTTAAACAGTAAATTAAGATACTTTAATTACTTCTTTTAGCATCGAAGAACGTGTAAAACAAATGGAGGCGCGTATAATGACGCTAGTTGAGGAGTCGTGCATGCTAAGCGCACGAACAGATCCTGATGATGACAACGCACCCAAGAAGGAAGTCGACTTAGGACAGGCGAGTGCAGCTAGTGTGAACATCATAGCCATGACATAAAGTGGATAATCGGTTCCTCGTACTATAGGCAGTATGGCCGTTTGGTGCCTCGATTAATAATATAGTACCACATTATTTTCTACCGGGAATGTAGTAAAAGACTACTACAGGACTCTAAACCAAAGGGATGGGCAGCACCGTCTTTTCTGTGAAACACGCGCGATGACATACGCGGTCTACCGAGTCTGGCGTGATCTTGTACCGCAGCCACGTCCAAAAGCGGAAGTGAACGTAGCAATGGGTTTGGCCGCTTCAGAAGTCACACTGCGCTCACCAACCCGCCTGCAAAGCCCTACTATTATAATATACGGTCTGTGCTATACGCTAACGTGCTCTATGCTTACGTAAAATAGTTTTGCATTAATATATTACGTACTTTTCTCTTTTATTTAATACTGTCTACTTATTTCATATGATATAATTTTATAGGCACTAGCTAAAGCACAGGAGGCATCGGCGTTGGAAAGACAGTTGATTCGTATGCAGGAACAAGCTAATCTTGGCGACACACACAATCTGGATCTTACCTTTGCTGTAAGTACAGATAAACCGGACACGACACACGAGGGGCATAGTTCATATACATGTTCCAGGGGGCATCCAGCCTGAGGCCTCAATATTATTAACTTTTCTCGGCCTTGAACATTCTAGGTAAATAAAATTATGATATGAATTTCGGCTCTTCTGTGAACGTTGCTTCAATAGGACGCGTAAAAATGTCTGTTAGGACCTAATTCCTGAACAAGTTATTGAATTGATGGCCATGAGGCCTAGCTCTGGCAGATACTAAGCCTAGGTATAATTGCCGCCTCGTCCCCCGAGTCGAGAGGGTAGTGGGTGCATTACACCGGGTGCTGCCCAATCTCGGGGGACCGAGCGAGGAAGTTCGCCGTCTCTACGGGGGCGTCGTGCGGTCCGTGGCCCTCTACGGGGCACCTGTATGGTCATCCCGGTTTTCAGGTGTCCAGCGCTGTAGAGCCAAACTTCACGGTCTGCAGCGCAGAGTGGCTATACGGATCGCACGGGGATACAGGACGGTGTCCTACGAGGCGGCAACTCTCCTGGCACGCTTTCCGCCTTTCGACATCATGGCGGAGACGGATGCGTGGGTCTATGATCAAACACGCTCCCTCCGCCAGTGTGGCGAAAGCGTGCCGCCAGTGGCGTTCGACAGGCTAAGGCGGCTGGCTCAACGGCGCACACTCGAGACGTGGCGAAATCGCCTTCGGCTGCAGTTCGCGAACAAACGCGTCGTTGAGGCCATCCTGCCGCTCTTCGGAGCCTGGCTCAGAAGGAGCGAGCGCGTCACCTACCGTCTGTCGCAGGTGTTCACCGGTCACGGTTGTTTCGGTGCGTACCTGCACAGAATTGGACGCGAGGTTACGGCACAGTGCCACCATTGTGAAAGCGACCAGGATACCGCACAGCACACGCTCGAGGAGTGCCCTGCGTGGGCGGCCGAGCGGCGGGTCCTGGTCGATCGGATCGGGCAAGATCTCTCTCTGCCGGCAGTAGTGTCGGCTATGTTGGCAGAGCATGAAAATTGGAGTGCAGTGGTCTCCTTCTGCGAGAGCGTCATGCTCCAGAAGGAGACTGCAGAACGGGATCGGGAGAGGGCTGATCCCGCACGGAGAAGGACGAGACGGCGCCGGGGCAACAACCGTCCCGGCTCCCAAGTCCAACACGCCTGAGCCCCCTGCCGTCACTTCATGGTGGGGGGCCTTGGGGGTCGCGGGCGCGCACATTGGGGAATCTGCGTGCTCACACCGAGCGACCCCCGGGAAGACGGTGGCGCGCACGTGGTCACGTGCCGCCGTGTGCGCAGCACAGCGCAATGCGAGGCTTGGGGGGATCCTTTACAATCCTCCCCGAGAAGTGCCTGGGGGGGGCGACCTTTTTACAGTCGGCTTCCCTCCGCTAGAGGGGGTGACCGCTTTACAGTCATCCCTTCCGAGATGTGCCTAAAGGCGTGGCACCAATGGGCGGCTCTAGTGTGATCTTACGAGGACCTGGAGCCCCCCCTTCGGTGCCGAAGATGACCGCTCCAGTGGTTTTAGCCGGTAGGAGTCCGGCATGCCCCTTCGCCCTTCCCCGGGGTGAAGGAAGTTCCATGTAGAATTTCCACTGGACATCAATAAAAAAAAAAAAAAAAAGGTATAATTGCCGATGTGCCTAAAGGTGTGGTACCAATCGGCGGCTCTAGTGTGATCTTACGAGGACCTGGACCCCAACTTCGGTGCCGAAGATGACCGCTCCAGTGGTTTTAGTCGGTAGGAGACCGGCATGCCCCTTCGCCCTTCCCCGGGGCTCAGGAAGTTCCATGCAGAATTTCCAGTTGACATCAATAAAAAAAAGGTATAATTGCCAAAAAGAATCATTATTTATTTATTTATTATACTCTTTATTGTACACCATTAAAGGTACACCGTTAAAAACAGTAGTGCTTATAAGTACATTTTAGATGGGCGGCCATATCGCGCTCGGCGATTTCTTAGTACCTTTGTATCGCCTAAAATAAAATGGCTTGTTCCACAGGTTTTATGCAACTTGGCAGGACAATACGCACTGAATGAAATGTATACAGAAGCATTGACCACATATCAACTACTCACCAGAAATAAACTATTTCCTCACGCTAACAGACTCAAGGTAAACCAATAATTAGACGAAAACTTATTTAATAAAAAATAGTACCGATTTCTTGTTTTTAGTATTCGTCGTTTATAGGTAAACATGGGAAACATTTATTTCAAAATGGGAGAGCACCCAAAAGCCTTAAAGTTGTACAGAATGGCACTCGATCAAACACCAACTGCGGAAAAAGATTTAAGGTACGTAAGAGTTTCTAAAGTTTATATAAATTGCCACATAAACATGGTTTTTAACTGTTAAATCAAGTACATTTTTAAACCCCTTAAAATCTCACAATGAAATTTTCTAGTCGTATGTGTTGTGTGCCATACACGCAAATTCTATATCTACCAAAACCAAATTGTTAGTTACAAAACTACTGCACCATTCTGTCCTTCAGCAATAAAATAAGAAATGTATTTGTAAAGGATGAAAGTGATGCACAACATCGGGCTACTTCTGGTGCGTATGGGCAAGTTCCGTGACGCTGTTACAAACTTTCAACATATAATGCACGAACAGGGAGACTTTCAGACAGGTGAGTGAGAGAAAAAATATTTTAAGTGCATTCAGAAAATAAGTTTTTGAGTACGAAACACCGTCCTGAATAAACCGGTCATTGTGAAACTAGTTAAACACTTTATCTAGCAGCACAACTATTGCTCATCCGTTGTCCTCTGCATTCGCTTAATGTAATCGTGTGGTCGAATTTATAAAATAATCAAACGAGTTTTGTTTATATAGTTGGTTATCCGAAGGTAGGTAGGTACTCATGTAGAAAATCATCCACAAATTTTATTGATATTAAGGTAAACTTGGTGATAGTGACAAAACATGTCAAAAGCTTTTACGAACGGTCTCTTGCATGATAAACACAGCGAGCTCCGCGACCCTACACCTGGTTACAAGGTTACAAACCTTAGATGACTCGACGATGCTTCCACATCACTTAATAGTTTAAAAAGATCTGGGATACGAACCGGTATTGCTGTTTAGCATCGTTCTACGAAGATCACTTACTTGTCTGATTGTAATATAGTCTGAGACAGCAGCCTGACCAGTTAAGGAGAACTGGCTTTAGGATCACTACCATTTTTGTACAGCATGTGACCCTGGGACATTACTATTTTGGGAAAAGCCTATATCAAGTAGCTTACTACGGTAAACTAAATAGAGGAACGTGAAGTTAAATATCTTGTGAATCTAATTTCAGGTCTGCACTTAGTGCTTTGTTCGGTAGCATTAAACGACGCTGAAGGTGCCAAAGCGGCGTTTCACGCGATGCTCGACGTGGAGCCGCCAACATTTCACCAGGATATCACAATAGACGACGTAAGAAGTATCATTTTAAGATTGATTTTAATAATGGAATCACCAATCGTTTGTAACGCACTTCAGCGTTACTAATAGTTGATTCCATAACGAGGGTATATGGATTCTAAAGCTTACTCAACTGCTTAGCCTTTTCAAAATTATGCTAGGGTCTCTCCAGATACGGCTTACTATTCACATCTCCATTACTGGCGAACCCCAAGGATAGATCGCCTGGAAAATTCGAACTTCTGTCTATCCGTATAGTTAAGTTTCACAAACATCCTTTTTGAGGCTTTCACAAGCATCCTCTAATTGCGTAACAGATTCGGACCCCTCATCGCTTGCATTTTGTCAGACGCACAATTTTCATTGTGCATCCAGAGTTTAAGAATATACAGTGCACTTATGATATGAATTATGATGATTACGATTGCTAGAAAGGAACCGCTGCAGTGCCAGATATTCGACACCAAGCAGTAGTGTCATTAGACATTACTGTGTTCCGGTTTGAAGGGCTTGCTTGCTAGTGAAATTACTGTGCTGTGAAAGTACTGTGAATTGTAATGCTACCCAGAACTAGTACTGCGTGGTACCACTGATACCTCGAGATATTAGTTATTTAGACAGACTAAATAACTAATATCTCGAGGTATCTGTGGTGCCACGCACGGGTAGCATTACAATTCAATTTAATTAAATCATTTGTTTCGGATTAAGAATATAGCACCACTCCATCTCCTCCCGTGGATGTTGTAAAAGGCGACTAAGGGAATCTAAACCAGAGGGACGGGGAGCAGCGTCCCTTCTGTAAAACGGTAGCCAAACTGCGCTCACCAACCCGCCTGCCAAGCGTGGTGAGTATTGGCAAATACCCCCCAAAATGATGACAGTTGTGAAAATCTATGGGGGAGGCCTTTGTTCAGCAGTGGACGTATGAATGGCCGATATGATTTAGTTCAGTAATTACTAATTAAGTCCTAACAGACACTTTTACATATTGAAACAACGGAGGGCATTCCGCTACATGACAACCTCTGAGAAGAAATGCCAAAAGAAACTCAGGGCTAGGTCTTTTTGATTAGTAATAATTAAATTGTTATGGGCAGGCATGAGGCTTACCACCAGCATACGTCAGTGTAGACACCAGCACGTAGCTGGATGGTATAAAAAAAGAGTGATTTCGAGTACGTATTTAGACTGCAAACCTAAGTAAGTAAGTAAGATCACCAATCTAAGGCATCACCGACAGCGACTTATCTCTGGAGTAACCAGTTCACGAGCCCCTCGACATGTTTTCATTTTCAGTAACACTTTATAGTTATTTCTTTCAGTATCACTTCATAGTTAGTATAGATATAGGTAACTATCAATCTGTGGTGTCAAATTTAATCGTTAATATCTAGTTAATTTACGCTTTTGAACTTGAGTTGGTAATATGAATAAACGTTATAATATAATGTACTTGTAGGAAAACGATGCATACGAGTGCGTAGTCCGCGATGTGGTTCGCGGCGACCGTTTATCCAAATGGTCACGTCATGGCGCCGCTCATGCCGAGCGTTGTCTCGCGTTAGCTGCCGCTGCCGCTGCCATGCAGAGGCCGGGCTCGAGGGGGCCTGACTCAGGGTAAGATTGCTTTATTTTAAATACTGACCGATACGTCGTCAGACAGCCCACGCAGCGCAGTTCTCGAGCGGCATCCATATCTGCCTTTATGTTTAAAGGCGGAAAGCTGCCGCTTCGTAAGATACCGTCCAGTATCCTCGTGCGATCCGTATAGCCACTGCGCTGCAGATCGAGAAGTTTGGTTCAGCAGCGCTGGACGCCCGACAGTCAAAATAATCGTAAAGGCGACCTGTAAAGGACAACGGATCGCACGACAGCGTAGAGGCGGCAAACTTCCTCTCTCGGTCCCCCGAGATTGGACAGCTCTCGATTCGGGGAACAAGACGCTTGAAGTGCTCTTCGAAGCCCCAGTGACTGTCCAGGGTCAGTGGGTGAGGCTACAGGTATCTCACGTACCAGCCCACTCTGATTCGGGCGTCACCGACGCGTATCCACGAACAGGGAGGTTCCCTGCTACCCGACAGTGTGACATCTTCGGTGCCAAAGATGACCGCTCCAGTGGTTTTAACCGGTAGGAGACCGGCATGCCCCTTCACCCTTTCCCGGGGCGGAGGAAGTTCATGATTATCATGATCATCATGATCATCATGAATTTCCACTGCGGGCCATAATACAAAAGTTAATATATGTTAATATTTAATTTTAATTATAAAAGTTAATAGGTAATTTCGCCCAAAATATTCTTGTATTCACTTACAGTCAGTTGGTCACTTAGTATTTTTGTTACCCGTTTTCAATATTTTAACACCACGTAATTTTAATTTCCAGTCACTCGTTTTTATTAAACACTACTTTTATTCCCAAAACTAACATTTACGAATCGTCATTGGTAAAATGAAACGCAAAATTACTGCCAAGCGTGGTGAGTACTGGCTAATTTCTCCCAAAATGCGAAACAACTGTGGAAATCTATGGGGCCTTTGGTCAGCAGTGGAGTGGACGTCATTTGGCTTAAGCACAGTTACCATTAAAATATTTAGTGATTTTTTTAATCTTACAACCCTATCAAGTTCCCTGAATATATTATTTAAAAAGTAAATGTGAGGCGGCAGGTACTTAGTATTTCTTAGTTTAGCAGTTGACGTCCTTTGGCTGCCTATGATGATGATGATGACTTCAAAACTATTCCGATGCATGAAGCTTGATGGTCTGGCATAAATGTTACAGTGGCATGTCTTGGTGCGTGGAGGCCCTACGCGGATACAGCGGCGGCGCGGCCGGGGCCCGCCTGGAGCTGGGCGGGGCGCTGGCGGCGCTGCGCGCGCTGCGCCCGCCCGCCGCGCAGGCCGCGCTGCGCGTGCTGCAGAGGCTCAAGGCTGTGGCGCGCGCGCATCCGCAAGACCGCGTGCTGCGTGCTGAAGCCAACACTGATGCTGCCTTTGTGGCATACGCGGTGAATATAGATAATATTTTCAACTAATTGATGAAAAGTCACTGCTTGACTTTTACATGTTTTTCTCGAGTTATTAAAACAATATCTCACTGCACATAAAGGCATATCTAAGTAATAAAACTTTGCGTTCAAACACGTCACGTTGCGGCAAGCGGCCTGGCACAAAGTGGGGTAGAGTGTATGCCCTCTAACGCGTGTGACAGAGAATCAAGTTGACGCATCCTTCTAGTACTTACGTAAGTAGTACATTATACCTCAATGCATCAACTCTGTAACTGTTTTCACGCCGTCTAAGCTGGGCAACTGGTCAGAAGCCCGTCAGCTAAGCGAAGCGGCATCTCGCGACGACCCGTACTCGTGCGCAGCGCGCGTGAGCAGCGCGCTGGCGGGCGCGCGCGCCGACGGGGCCGCGCCCGCCTGGCGCCGCGCCGCTGACCTGCTCAACGCTGCCACGCACCTCGACCCCGCCGACCTCATAGCGGCACACGATCTCGGTAACTAGTTACTTCGCGTACCTGATTACACTTACCCTGCTCTAAAGAGAAATAGAAATTAAAGTTGAATGCTTAAGTGTAATAATGTTATGAAATAATGTCGGACGCCAAATCCCCATTGGTACTGACCTACCGCTGGGCAGGTTATCACATAGGATAGCTACGCAATGGATTCCATACATCGATGTATATATGTAACTAAAACACTTATCCCAATCAGTACAACTATAATCTTCAACTATTAGATTGAATTATTTAAACCCTCCTCCAGCATTAGCCCTAGAGCAAAGCGGTGATGAATCAGCCATGAATAGTGCGATAGCTCGCTGGTCCCTAGTACGTAATGCGAGCGGCGCAGGCGCAACCCTACGAGCACTAGCGGCCGCAGGACTCGCGCGACTACACCAGGAAAAGCATGACGCTGCCGCCGCTGACCACTGGTAACTGTTGTTTATACCTTATGTAATGCGACTAGTAAACAGAAGCTAGAAAACGCGGGCGGCGCGGACGCAGATTTGTGAAGCAGCCATAAGACATTTTTTCTTCTCGCTATTTACGAATCCTATTCACTTGTAACTATAAAAATGTCTCTATTAATCAAAATTTTAATCCTGATGTTGCCTCGCATAGTAGGAAGTTATTAATTAATAGCAAACCGGTAGCATAGTGGTGGATGTAAAACTCCACTACATTTTTAGGGTTTCGAACGTCCGAAGGAAAAAACGGATGACTCGTGTGTCTGTCCGTCTGTCACAGCCAATTTGCTCCGAATCTACTGGACAGATTGAGTTGAAATTTGGTACACGTATGGATTTCTGCGACCCAAATACGTGCGTGTAACGTAAATAAATTAATTTTGAATATGGGGGTCACTTTTGGGGGGTAATATAGAAAATTAAAGAATAACGTTTTGAAAACTGTACCGTGTAACATATGAAATGGAAGGACTTGTTGAAAGGGCTTCAAATGTATTTATTTAAAAATAATTATATACTACAGCTTTTTTATTTCAATATACAATGTCCAGGTATAGCCTCATCGGCAGCTGGGACGCAGGCGTAACGTGTGCGCTTGCTCAGCTGCACAGCGAGATGGGTGACACACAAACTGCCAAACATCATTACCAAGATGTCAGTACAATTCTTTTATATACGTTGGTTTCTAAATTCATATGGTGCTTAAAAAAATGGTGGTATGGTGTAAATTCATATCAATACGAACTTGAAAATATTATGACACCTATCAACAAACTACGTAAAATTTGCATAATTTAAAGGAAGCATTGCTATCCATGTGGAGTCCTGATTAAGAATATAGCCCCACTCCATCTCCTCTCGTGGATCAAAGGCGACTAAGGGCCTCTAATCAGGTGGATGGGCAGCAGCATCTCTTCTGTGGAACAGGTAACCATACTGCGCTCACCAAACCGCCTGTCAAGCGTGGTGAGTATTGGTAAATACCCCCAAAATTACGACACAATTGTGGAAGCCTTTGTTCAGCAGTGGATTTATAAATGGCTGATATGATGATTGCTGTTAAAAAATACATATAAAAAACTCATTTTAACACTGCATGGTTGGTGCGGTGGCTGAGACAGTCGACTGCTGCGCTCCGGGTCGCGGGTTCGATTCCCGCACGGAACAAATATTTGTATGATCTGCAGGTTGTTCCGGGTCTGGGTGTATTGTGTGTAAAATTTGTGTCTGTAAACGCACCCACGACCACGAGGCAGGAGAAATCATAGAGAGGGACAAAGTTTAAACACAAAATAACTTTTCAGACTTACGCATTTTTTTCTGTTTTTACATTTTGAATATTTTTAAACGGATCCTATTGCGTATATTTTAGATTTTTGTTTTCCTGACGTTTCGAATGCTTTGCAGCATTCGTGGTCGCAGGATGACTAAGGTGACAGGCGTCGTTACAGATTTTTATAAAGTTATTTTATTTTATTTATTTTGTTTGGAATCCAGTTATTAAAATAATAAAGTCCCAAACAACATACCGCACTACAAAACACCAAGACACTGTGAGTGATTACTGCGTGTATCGAAACTAATTTTTTGATTAAAATTGTACGGTACATAAAATAAAATAACTTTTTAAAAATCAGTAACGACGCCTGTCACCTCAGTCATCCTGCGACCACGAATGCTGCAAAGCATTCGAAACGTCAGGACAAATAAAAATCTAAAATATACGCGATAGAATCCGTTTAAGTGTTTTATTATAACGTGTAATACTCGCAAAAACCTAAGACATTATTACATTTTGAATACCTTGCAAATAACATTCTATCCATAGTTGAATCCAGACGTATAACAATAAATAGGTACCAAATAAAAGTCGACAAATAGTTATTGAACATTTACAATCTGCCGACCTTATAATCAAAGTCATTGAAATGAAACAATGACTTACTAATTCTATATTTAGTACCTAATGTAGGTATTATTGAACTATTGAAATTAACAATCAAATTAAAATTGTCAACTAAGAGTGTACAGTCCGTGAGTGTGTGAAACCGGAAAAGAACCGGGGGAATCCTATATTAAAATTTAAATGGCATTTAAGGAAAAATCTCTTCCAAGGCATATTATAACGAATAGAAGCGCTGTCGACTTACTTATGGGGGTTGAAGAAAGAACTGGCATGCCCTTTGACGCCTCTTACAGAAAAAAAGTGCTAGAAGTGAAAACAAAAATGGAAAAAAGGCGTAAGTTATTCGCCTATTTTAATAAATTTGAAGCAAGCTTGTCTCGTTTCCGTGTGGTTTCCGGATTAAGAATACAGCACTACTCCATCTCCTCCCGTTGGATGTCGTAAAAGCCGACTAAGGGACGAGCAGCAGCGTCCCTTCTGTGGAACAAAACATATACTGCGCTCACCAACCCGCCTGCCAAGCGTGGTGAGTATTGGCAAATACCCCCCAAAATGACGACACAATTGTAGAAATCTTTGAGGGAGGCCTTTGTTCAGCAGTGGACGTATAAATGGCTGATATTATAATGAAGCTTGTCTCGGAGATATCGTTACTGGTGACACATCCTGGTCATCATCATCATCATCCCTCTGGTTTACAGTACCTTAGTAACCTTTTACGACGTTCACGAGAGATGTGCTATACTATTAATCCGGACACCACACGAATGCACAATACACGAACGATGCGACTTATTGTATTGCACATAATAAAAAAAAATCTCAAAGGGAAACAGTTTTGGTCTTCGGAAGATGCACTAGCTGCATTCGAGCAGGCAGTAAAAGAGGTGTATTATTAGGACTGGAAGAAATATTATGAAAAGTCTCCATGAAACATTGGAAAAAAATACGAAGCCGTACAACCAGTTGTTCGATTTTCGCAAAACTTTCTGAGTGATCCACGTCTACCCCAAAAAGCGGAAGGGTGACTCTTACTGGCTAAAATTACGACATTGTTCGTTCGACCAATCTTAGTCTTCGGCCCGGGATTCGCTGCGCATTCACCGCATTCCCCCATTCCCTTGTGTGGCTGGTAGCATACTTCTTTAGTGCGTGTGGAAAACGACACGCCACCGTCGGTCGGGGCTCTGATCAAGCGCATTCAGTCGCTCACAAGCCGTATCTCATGGTGGTTTTTTGTCCGGCTACGTTGACATCCAATTTAATACAAAGCTCTACATATTTAATCATTGGGTTGGTGATTTGAAAATAGGACCTTATTACAAATTATACTTAGGTACATCAAATAAATATCATTTAGAAGATTACATGCGGTGGATGCGATGCGGGTAATTGTGCTCATCAAGGGGACAATGAGAGTCAACCCAGAAACAAACCATCTTCAGCAATGATATTACATATTATAAAGAAGTAGATATGTTACATGCGCGCCAAAAGTAAGAACCAAAACTCCCCCAATTGTAGCACCTCGCAAGCAGTTCGCCTAGATAGCTATCTCTTTTACTCTTGTTGTTTTTGTATCTTCTTTCTTACGACATAGGTATGCAGGCGAGACTGAATTTTGCGCGCCATTTAATATGGACGTAACATATCTATGGTATAATATCATTGATCTTCAGTAATTATCGCAAACGTAACATTCTAGTGAATCCTATTCGGTGGTGTCTGCACGTCTCACCATCGCAATCAAATTCGCAACAAAACAAACAGTTGTTCTAAACATCTTCTGCTGATGATGATGAGATGATGATATCATCTTCATCGTGAGAAATAAATGATATTATTATCTTTATTTAACTTATATACATATTATATTACATTTTTAAAAACAATAGAAGAATAAAATATATTTAAAAATATAAAAAATAGTGACGCACGGCATCGGGAACATGGTCAAAGATAGTGATGATGATGATGATGATAGTGATAGTAGATAGATAGAAAGTGATTAGGGCTCCAGAGCGAGGAACCTCCTGACAATACGTGCCGTGTCAAGGAGAACCACTTTCTGTATTAGGCCCTTGACCGCCTAACGAGAGCCTCTTAAGATGTTGGTCGAGGCTCTTGGTCATTAGGCCGTTGGCCGTAACGACTATCGGCACAATGATTGCCGAGTCAACATCCCTCATGTCGACAGTGTCGTGTGCTAAGTCAAGATACTTTATTTGTTTATCTTTCTCGGCTTTCACGAGATTATATACGGCATGCGGGATAAAGGCTTTCTCGTAGTCCACAAATGCAAAGCAATGAGGCAGCTCTTTGGTCTTCTGTATAACATGCCGTAGCGTATCCATGTGGTCTACGGTACTGAAGCTTTTTCGGAAGTCGGCTTGTTTGGGAGGCTGGAAGTCGTCAAACCTGCGCGAGACGATTCGCAATGACTCTCGAAAACGACTTCTAAACATGGCTCAGAAGTGAGATGGGCCTACAGTTCTTCAGCAGGGCCTTGTCGCCCTTTTTGAAGAAGAGCACCACCACACTTCTGTTCCAGGCCTGTGGTGTTTTTCCTTCGTGTATGACGGAATTAGATAACCTCTGAAGGGCCTTAAGGACCGGTTTCCACCCACCTTTAGAAGTTTGGCTGTAACGTCCATCACCTGATGCTTTATTGCTTTTGAGCTGTTTGAGAGTCATACTAATCTCGTACAGTACTAACTTCGTACTCGCCGAAATGTTTAAAAAATAAAAATAAAGGCATGTTTGTGTGACGCCGGACTAGTCATAATGCTGCAAAAGATACTTTAAAATATTGGTGCCCAGTGGAAATTCTTCATGAACTTCCTTCGCCCCGGGGAAGGACGAAGGGGTATGCCGGACTCCTACCGGCTAAAACCACTGGGGCGGTCATCTTCGGCACCTAAGGGAGGCTCCAGGTCCTCGTATGATCACACTAGAGCCGCCCACTGATGCCACGCCTATTGGCACATCTCGGAGAGGGTGACTGTAAAGCGGTCACCCCCCCAGGGGGATTGTAAAGGATCCCCCAAAGCGTCAATGGTGTTGAATGAGTGGTTGACCTAGGCTGGGGCCCCCCAGCCCTACCCCCTGGATCCGCCCTTGTTATAGTCCGGCCAAATAAAGTCCACTGCTGGACACAGGCCTCCCCCAAAGATCACTACAATAACCGATATGGGTGTGTTGTGTGTTCATTGGGGGGTTTTGCCATAATCGCCACGCTTGGTAGGCGGGTTGGCGATCGCAGTAGAATTGTTAATGTATTCGAAGGAAGCTGCTGCCCATCCTCCGGCTAATCCCATAGTCGCCTTTTACGACACCCAAGGGATGAGATGGGTTGGTGCTATAAGTAGCCGGCACCACACAGCATGTTCCCATGCCCTTGTTCGGTGTGCGTTAATAGTATCTCTGGATGCATACCAACAGCATTCCTAGAACATCTCATTGCATGGTGGCTGGTGTTTTTTACACCCCTTAGGTAAATTAGGTTTCCATAGTGCGGTGTTATGTAGGGTAGATGCAGCTGCAAGTCCAAGCTTTGCATATCATGACGTCGTACGAGAGTCAAGGGCCACGATACCTACGCCGAGATGTAGGTACTATTAGTAGACAACAACTTTTTCAATGGGTGGCTCTAGATGGAGATCTTTCGAGTTCCTGGAGCCTCCCTTCGGTGCCGACGATGATCACTCCGGTGGTTTTAGCCGGTAGGAGTCCGGCATCGTCCCCCGAGTCGAGAGGGTAGTGGGTGCACTACACCGGCTGCTGCCCAATCTCGGGGGACCATATGAGGAAGTTCGCCGCCTCTACGGGGGGGTCGTGCGGTCCGTGGTCCTATACGGGGCGCCTGTATGGTCAGCTCGACTATCAGGCGCCCAGCGCTGCAGAACCAAAATTCACGGTCTTCAGCGCAGAGTGGCTATCCGGATCGCACGAGGATACCGAACAGTGTACTACGAAGCGGCAACTCTCCTGGCGCGTTTTCCGCCTTTGGCATCCTGGCGGAGATGGATGCGCCAGAGCGGCGAAGGCGCGCCTCCGGGGGCGCTGGACAGGCTGCGGCGGCTAGATCGGCGGCGCGCACTTGTAAAGTGGCGTCATCGCCTGCGGATGCAGTTTGCAACCAAGCGCGTCGTCGAGGCCGTCTTGCCGCTCTTTGGAGCCTGGCTCAGAAGGAGCGAGCGCGTCACCTATCGCCTGACGCAGGTGCTCACCGCGCACGGTTGTTTCGGCGCGTACCTGCACAGGATAGGACGCGAGGCAATGGCACAATGCCACCATCGTGATAGCGACCAGGACACCGCACAGCACACGCTCGAGGCGTGCCCTGCGTGGGCCGCCGAGTGACGGATCCTGGTCGATCGGACAGGGCAAGATCTCTCTCTGCCAGCAGTATTGTCGGCTATGTTGGCAGAGCACGAAAACTGGAATGCAGCTGGAGCATGACGCTCTCACAGAAGGAGACCGCAGAGCGGGATCGGGAGAGGGCCGATCCCACTCGAAGAAGGAGGAGACGGCGCCGGGGTAACAACCGCCCTGGTGCCTAATTCCCATACGCCTGAAACCCCCTGCCGTAGCTACAAGGCGGGGGACCTCTGGGGTCGCGGGTGTGTAGATTGGGGAATCTGCGTGCTCACACCAAGCGACCCAAGAGAAGACGGTAGCACGCATGTGGTCACGCGCTGCCATGGGACGCTTTGGGGGATCCTTTACAATCCCCCCGGGGGTGACCGCTTTACAGTCATCTGCTCCGAGATGTGACTATAGGCGTGGCACCAGTGGGCGGCTCCAGTGTGATCATACGAGGACCTGGAGCCTCCCTTAGGTGCCGAAGATTACCGCCCCAGTGGTTTTAGCCGGTAGGAGTCCGGCATACCCCTTCGCCCTTTACCAGGGCGAAGGAAGTACATGAGGTATTTCCACCGGACCAATAAATAAAAAAAGAAGGTACTATTAGTAGACAACAACTTTTTCAGAGCTATTCGGACTATACATGTACTTGGTTACCTTGGCTCCGATACCGATATCTATGATATGGGAGTCACTGATAATATCATCATTTCGGCCGAATAAAGTCCACTGCTGGACACAGGCCTCCTCCAAAGATCACCACAACGACCGATATGGGTGTGTTGTGTGCTCATTGGGGGGTTTTGCCATAATCGCCACGCTTGGCAGGCGGGTTGGCGATCGCAGTTGAGTTGTTAATGTACTCGAAGGACGCTGCTGCCCATCCTCCAGCTAATCCTATAGTCGCCTTTTACGACACCCGAGGGATGAGATGGGTTGGTGCTATACGTAGCCGGCACCACACAGCTATACTGATAATATACTTGATCTAAACTATTTTTTTTTGTTAGCTCTCAGTTGGTTTAAATTATTTATTTTATAAAATTGTTAATGTGTCCTGGGGGTGCGCTTGAGTGAGCTGTGGGTAAGTGAGTTAACTTGTAATAATGTTGTTGGTGCAGGTGGAAGCAGTGTGGCCGTGCTCCCTGCCAGCGCTGGAGTGGCTGGCCAGTGAAGCGCAGCCCGACGTGGCGCTGCAGTACTACAGGAGAGCCGCGCGGCTGCAACCCAATAATGTACATATGTTTGTGAAATTCCTTGTAGCTAAGAATAGACCACCCCTCTCTCCCCATGGCCATCGTAGAAGGCGACTAAAGGTAAATCAAGAGAACAGGCAGCAGCATCCTCCCGTATACTAATAACAACATACTTACTGCGATTACCAATCCGCCTGCCATGGGTATGAATAACATTTCCACTGCATGCTCGGTGCTTGTGCCCGAGCTACAGACACTGTCACATCAATGTTTGTGCAGTCTGTAATAGTGTACCATGCTCGATGACGCTGCAGCGGCTGAAGTACCACGCGGCTACAATCCGTTTCTGTGGATAATAGTCTTGCTCACAGCTTATCACTGGTGGTAGGACTCATATTCTAAGTGGCCGCCTAGGTAGTATCCCACCCAATGCCAGATATTCACCGTTAAGCGCAGTTTAAACTATAGACATAACTGTTTTCCGGTTAAAAGGGCACTGTAGCTAGTGAAATTATTGGGCATAAGACACTAAATTAATTACTGTCTCGAGGAGACGAACGCAGTGTGGTGCCACGCAGTATTAGTCCTGGGTAGCATTACAATTGTTATGGGCAAGCGTTACAACAAGGAGAATGACTAGCTAGTCTCGTCACCAGGTTGTATAAATATAAAAATATAGTTACCTACTTGTCAATACTCTGATATAACTTAAACAAACTTAATTAAAAGTCCTATAGTTGTGAATAATTTGACATTAAATTCGACAAGTTGCCTGTGTTATATATGACATTAATGCATTTCATTTATTTTTATGCCATAGTACGAGGGCGGCACTGAAAATTTCGAGAATCAAGGAAGTGACACAACATTACTATTTAAAAATGTATTTATTGCTTTTCGAAGTATTCTCCGCGAAATTTGACTCATGTTTCCATACGATGGAACCAATCATTGAAGCAACCATTCCATTCGGAAGTTGGGGTCTCCAAAATGGCCGTTTTGTAGGCGTCCACAGCTTCTTTACGTGATGAAAATCTCTGTCCACGCAATTTATTCTTTATTTTAGGGAAAGTATAGAAATCATTAGGGCTTAGGTCGGGGCTGTACGGCGGATGGTCTAATAATTCTATGTTTTCTTGCTCTGAAAACTCTTTTGCTCTGTGCGCGGTGTGAGAACTCGCATTGTCGTGATGGAGGATGATGCGGCGGTTGCAGTTCTCTCTACGGAGTTCAGAAACGACCTGTGGCAAACAAATGCTAGCATACCATTCTGCATTAACCGTTCTTTGTCCCTCAAGAGGAATAGTCGTAACATGGCCGGTTTTGGAGACAAACGTGGCCACCTTTTTTTTTGCAGCACTCCGTGAACGAACAATTTTTGTTGGCTTTAACTCATTTTCGAACACCCAAACTCGTGACTGGTTTTTTGTTTCGGGTTCGTACGCATATATCCAGGATTCGTCACCTGATACGATGTTGTATACAGCATTTGAGGATCCTGCGTGGAATCTTTCGAGAGTTCTGACGCACCAAGTAACGCGAGCCATGCGGTATCCATCGGGAAAACAACTTTTTTACACCTAATTGTTCATGCAAGATTATTTGTATTTGACTCATGTCAATGTCTAAAGTTGCCTGAATTTCGCGGTATGTCACATATCGATCTTCCTCAATCAGCTTACGCACAGCATCAACGTTTTCTTGGGTGACTGCAGTTTTTGGACGACCTTGACAAGGATCATCACTGAGCTTGACACGTCCACGTTGAAATTCAGCAAACCAGCGATAAATTGTGGTTTTGGATGGGGCTTCACCACCAAATGCAGAAATCATCCGGTCAACACACTGTTTTTGTGTTAAACCACTTCGAAAGTCATAATAAATCATCGCTCTTGAATTTTCTCGAGTCAATTCCATTTTCTCAACGACTAAACAAGTTTGACAAAACCTTGTGACAAGACCGTGAATCTTTTTTAAAATAAATAAATGGTATTCGATTTGTAAAACCAAGGAGTTTTCAATTAAAAAGATTTTAATATGACAGGAACAGTGGAAATATTCCATTCCCGATACTTTTAGTGCAGCCTATGTAAGTGATTACCGCCACACATAGGCATCCGCAATACAAGGGGAGTCACTGATGTGTAGCCTGCTTTTACACTTTCTCCTTGATAGGCTCCATATTGTATTCAGCGTTAGGCTTCTGGTATCCGTCACTCACCGTACGAAATGCAACCTTGAAATATAAGGAATATGGCAATTGTTCTGAAATAATAATTCATACATGAAACAATTCCGTTTTATTTTGTATGTGATCACCGAAGTTTTAATAAATCTCCCCGGTAGGCGTAAATCGCTATCGGGTCTCTTATAATCAACGCCTCGGAATTTACTACATTTTCTATAAATAAAACAATGAATAACACAACTACTTACCCGTTATCGCGGAACAAACATTCTGTTTCAGAATCATTGTGCGTCAATTCAGTCATTGTGGAAATAGTAATAATATTTTTTCTAAACAAAATTAGATATCACAACTTTTTGACCTTTAATAGTGTCAAAAGTTTAAACAATATAATTTTTTTATTGTACAATAAACGTACGGCAGTGCTCCACTTATATCAAGTTAGTTTTATACGCATGCTAGGCGAGGCCTATGTTTAGCATTTTACCGATACAGGCTGTTGATGGCGATGATGATGATGATATAGCTCAGGGGTCATGTATGTGTATACAACGTTTTTTATTTAACGTCAGTAATATTTATATTGTGTAGAAGCCAAAAGGAATTTTGGTCTGATAGGTTGCGCATCTAGTGAGAAGGACTTGACGACCTTTGATAGAACTAATCACTGTTGTATTTATAGTCTTCAAATTACATTTTTAAGTCTTAATTAGACTTCAAATCCAAGGCACGACTATTTTCAGTCAGTTAAGTACCCTGCGACACGGGTTTATCTCTATAATTTGTGGCCCTATACGTTGAGTATAGGATCACATATAGAGGCCATCAGAAAGACCATAGTCCAGCAAGGTGTTTGAAGTTCCAGACCAGTTATATCGCGGATGGTTCAAAGATTCTAAATTTAGTAATTTCAGAGGTAAATACATATTGCTACCGTTCTCTGTCTAATTTGTATAGAAATGTCATATCTCTGGAAATTATCATAAACACGGTCAGGAAATATTTGTGAAATATGGAAAACTATAACGACAGAAATATGGGAGCCGATAAAAATTGCAAGATACTCAAAATGTCTTGTCATGTTTTGTAGCCTCAATGGGGTCTGCTGATGGGAGGATGCTTGCGTGCCAGCGGAAGATATCAAGAAGCTCTATCTCTGTACAAGAAGATGAACACGCGGTTCCCTGACAACGTCCAGTGTTAGTAGAGTTGCATAACTTGCACTGAATAAATAGACACATATTTGGTTATCATAACTTACGTTGAGTTTTATCCTATTTGCAATTAAAGGGACAACCCAAAAATGCAAAATACAAATATTAACTTCTGGCTGGTTAGAGGACTAATTAAGTTGAATCAATTTTATAGCCACTCTCGTAAAGTTTGACCGACAGGGATAATATAGTTTGAGAATTACTTTTTGTGCAGAAGCGTTAGACATAATGTAGGTAACGGCTAGTTGTTTCACATAATGGATATTGTGTAGTATTAGGCATTGGCTAATAGCCCTCACAGGCAGTATTATACTAATACACACAGCAATTAGAATGGTTAAATACGGCGTCCGTTTTCAGCGATACGAACGCATGTTTGTTAAGCGCGCGACTGCATCGCGACATTAGCCTAGCTAAGTAGACGGTTAACGACTGAATTGCTAGTGCATCGCGACTGAATCGTTGCAGAAGCGCATATTATATGCGAAAGTCGCAGTGTGAAACCGCTCTTACGGGAACGCGAAGGATTATCAAAATTTTTGAGATGTTTGTTTTAATTACGTGTATTTTGGATAACTAATGCAAGGTTATAAACCAAACATAACTACAGTCAGATTACTTTTATTATAGTAAAAATTATTAAAACAGCAAATTTCGCAAAATATAGCATTTAAAATTAGGTTATACGGTATTTCAAAACTCAAAGTATTTTTAAACCTTCCCTTACACTATGATTTTGGAAGTGAAAACTTCACGTACGCATATTTTTAGATGAGATAAAATCTCTGGACTCGCGACACCGTTACGAGACGCAGCTATAGTGTGTGCATATATGCATGTGCATATAGCAGACCGCGAACGCGTCTAGATAAATAAAAAATAAACATTTATTGCTATAAAATTTTTACTTCTGTCGGCACTCCCGGAGTGCAACCCGTATTTTTTTCAGTTTTGTATATACAGTTTACATACATGCACGAACACTCAGACCTGGAAAAATCTATGGAAGAGGCCTTTGATCAGCAGTGGACGTCCTTTGGCTGATATGATAATGATAATATGATGTGCAGGTCCGGTGAATATTGTGATATTCTTTATATGTGAGTGAATGACCGTTATATTTTAGAACCTATAAAATGTTTTTTTTGGGGATTTAATTTGGACTGACGACCTTAAGACTGCTGGGACGGATTGGATGCAGAAAGTGTAGGACCGGGTGTAGTCACGTAGCTTGGGAGAGGCCATGACCAGCATTGGACTGGCTCAGGTTATTGAAGTGCCGTCAGTAGCCTCAGTTCTCAGTTTTAAGAGTTGACTTCACAATGAGTTTCATCTTTCAAGTCTCTAAAATGTTTTCTAGGTATTTAAGTTAACCACTATTGATACAAAGCAACTGGTTGCCGGCTCATAATCCCACCACCCCATCTCCTCCCACGGGTGTCATCAAAGTCTACCAAGGGATTAGCCGGAGGGTGGGCAGCAGCGTCCTTCGAGTACATTAACAACTCAACTGCGATCGCCAACCGCCTGCCAAGCGTGGTGATTATGGCAAAACCCCCCAATGAGCACACATCCATATCGGTCGTTGTGGTGATCTTTGGGGGAGGCCTGTGTCCAGCAGTGGACTTCATTTTGCCCAAATGATGATAATGATGAACTGGTGGCTCTTTATAAATTAAATGTATTATCTACTTGATACATATGCATATGCGCAATATTTATGTATTCGAATCACGTTTCATCAGTTACGAGCCGCGGTTTGGCATAAATTAAAAATTTCCCAATATTACACCTTACACACACAATGTATTCCTTTTCACAATCAATATCACTAACTTTTTTTTTTTTAAAGATACTTTGGAGCATTATAACTGGTCCGGCCTCACACAAACATGCCTTCTTTTTTATTTTTTATTGGTATCCAATAGAAATTCTTCATGAACTTCCTTCGCCCCGGGGAAGGGCGAAGGGGTATGCCGTCTCCTACTGGCTAAAACCACTGGGGCGGTCATCTTGGGCACCTAAGGGGGGCTCCAGGTGCTCGTATGATCACACTAGAGCAATATCACTAACCTACCTACCTACTTGTAGAATCATCTCACTATTTCACTTGTGCTTTACTGTGTCGTATCGCAGAGTAAACTCAACGGTTGCTCCTTTCTTTGCGTCTGATGGGCCTACCAATACTGAGTAGAACTATCAAGAATGTTCGCTTTCTAGATGTTTATAGGCTATGTGGTATCGCTATTAGACACGCGACGGCGACACGTGCCCTAGTTTGAACAATCGCGAACATTTTAGAAATTACTACGCGTCGTAGTACAGCTACTAGATAACGTCTAGTCGTATATCATGTTTCTACATGCTGTATTACCGCTAGTATGCACAAGATGGCGCCAGCTTCCACTTTTTATGACTGGATGGCCTAACCATATAATTATTTAAATAAATATTTGTCCAGGTTTGAAGTTAATTGTGAAGCTGTGTGGTGACCAAGGACTTTCAGAGACGACTTCATGGACCCGTGAACTGCAGCGTGCTCAAGCTAGAATTAAACAGAAAGAGCAAGGTTTGTTATTGATACCTACTACATCATCTGCTTATCATTATCCCGAATTAGCACTGGACCTTCATTGGTAGGTAGCTTTTTATTTTTATTGGTGCCCAGTTTAAATTCTTCATGAACTTCCTTCGCCCCGGGGAAGGGCGAAGGGGTATGCCGGACTCCTACCGGCTAAAACCACTGGGGCAGTCATCTTCGGCACCTAAGGGAGGCTCCAGGTCCTCGTATGATCACACTAGAGCCGACCACTGGTGCCACGCCTACGTGCTACATTCTTCTCTTGGGTCGCTTGGTGTGAACGCGCAGATTCCCCAATCTACGCACCCGCGAACCCAGAGGTCCCCCGCCTTGTAGCTACGGCAGGGGGTTTCAGGCGTATGCGTCTGCGGTCTCCTTCTGGAGCATGACGCTCTCACAGAAGGAGACCACTGCATTCCAGTTTTCATGCTCTGCCAACATAGCCGACACTACTGCTGGCAGAGAGAGATCTTGCCCGATCCGATCGACCAGGATCCGCCGCTCGGCGGCCCATGCAGGCACGTCTTGAGCGTGTGCTGTGCGGTGTGCTGGTCGCTATCACAATGGTGGCTTTGTGCCGTGGCCTCGCGTCCTATCCTGTGCAGGTACGCACCGAAACAACCGTGCCCGGTGAGCACCTGCGTCAGGCGGTAGGTGACGCGCTCGCTCCTTCTGAGCCAGGCTCCAAAGAGCGGCAAGACGGCCTCGACGACGCGCTTGGTTGCAAACTGCATCCGCAGGCGATGACGCCACTTTACAAGTGCGCGCCGCCGAGCTAGCCGCCGCAGCCTGTCCAACGTCCCTGGAGGCGCGCCTTCGCCGCTCTGGCGGAGGGAGCGTGTCTGATCGTAGACCCACGCATCCATCTCCGCCAGGATGTCAAAAGGCGGAAAACGCGCCAGGAGAGTTGCCGCCTCGTAGGACACTGTTCGGTATCCTCGTGCGATCCGGATAGCCACTCTGCGCTGCAGACCGTGAATTTTGGTTCTGCAGCGCTGGGCGCCTGATAGTCGAGCTGACCATACAGGCACCCCGTATAGGACCACGGACCGCACGACCCCCTCGTAGAGACGGCGAACTTCATCACATGGTCCCCCGAGATTGGGCAGCAGCCGGTGTTCATTGGTAGGTACCTTTTTTATTTAAATTCAACTTTGTAGTCCTTTCGCACGGTTAATGCCTATTCTAGTTAATTAAACAGGGAAATCTCTTATTAATCATACTATGTAATACACATAGGTATTCTGTAACATTTTATATGTATTGTTTTTGATTTTCTAAATAAAGCACAGTAAATAAACATCAATATTTATCTGCATGTCATAATACCTTGACATATTTTTACCGATAATCTCCACAAGTTACTGTTGATCTGATTTTAATTTCTTTAAAAGCTTTATCAATTGACCAGGGAAAACATGCGTATACAAAATCTACGGTACAGGCTGCTGCATTAAGTTTTAGTAAGGCAGCAGAAAGTAACAATTATAATAAAACAATTTCAACAGCTTAGGCATCCGGACTCAGCCATCCTGCTAAAGATGAAATATGCGGGCCCCATTAAAGCTTTAAATCAAGCGTGATTCATAAGAAAACTGTTTGATCGACAAATCCGTTTTGCTTTGTAAGGCGAGCATACTCGGGGACTGATATCAGTTCTAGAGACTATATATCTCGTGTTACAAAGCGCATCGACTTTCTGAAGCAGAAAGTTTATGCATGGGTAAACCGTTTTTTTTTTAACTTTTCCCCACAATAGGGTTTCTCCTGTGTCGTGGGTGCGTTTACAGATATGAATTCCACATACAAGACCGGATCAAGGTGTGACTGATGTGCACATACCAGATAATAAAGCAAAGAGTACATTTTGGTGTAATATCTCATAGACCTACACCCAGATAGACCTACATTTGAGCGAGAGAGAGAGACCTACACCCAGCGCGAATCGCGATTGAGCTCGCAGAGTATCCGCACTTCGACGTCTCTATAAATGATCGACATCCAACGGTCATGCATTAGGACGTCCATTTAGAGAGGCTAGGCTAGCGAATTTATTGGAATCCTGAAAATATCATAGAGCGGCTGAAAATTCCGCGTTAAACGTTAAAATTACTTTGTTAAAAACCTTCTCATATTTTTTTAACTCTGCGAAGAGGATCTGTTCGCAAAATCGCGAACGAATGGCGAGATGCCGTCATACCATACGTACGAGAAGCAAAGACAACGTGGGCGTACAGTATAAGGTTTTTTGGGAGGTTTTTTTAACGCCACATTAAGTAACGTCTACAGTGTGCGTCCAAATAATAGCGAGTACTATTTCTTGCGCCTTTTACTGAAGTGTCTGTTGTGACCTAATTATCGAATCGTTTATTATACTATACTATTATTCTATTTTATTACATTAATCTTATTTTCTACGTCAGAAACCTTCACGCTAGAGCCAATATATATATAGATTAGGTTCTAACAGTCGCTATCACCCGTCTTAATGAAACAATAGAGGGAATCATTGCGATTGCAGGTACAATCCTGCCACGAATCAATGGCCTGTGGGTGTGACGCGATGTCATATGCCTTTTAAATGTTTTAAGGCCTTGAAAATGTTTGTTGATTTTGTTTTTGCAACTACGTTAGAATTATCTACAACGGAAAGATACTACTCACTCCAAATATTTATTCGTGTTAGTGTCAATCAGTAATTCTATTGCGCATTTATTAATTTCAAACAACGCAGCTAATCTTATCTGAGCAATGTGATCGAACCATTGCAGCGAAAAATAGTGAAATTAATTTTGTTTCAGTGTCAGTTACGTCAGCCGGAAGTGTCTCCTCCGGGACCAGCCAGTCGCCTATCGATCAGATCAGAGGTGAACATTATGAATGCCAAGGCTTACTATTACTTTGCACCCTCCCTAGTTTCTTGTGTCGTGGGTGCGTTTACAGACACACATTTCACACACAATACATCCAGACCCGTAACAACTACCTGCAGATCATACAAATATTAGCTCCGTGCGGGAATCAAACCCGCGACCCAGAGCGCAGCAGTCGACTGTATCAACCACTGCACTAACCGTGCCGTCAAATTGTTTTCCTTTTGATCGGATTTATCTTTTCGATTAGGCTGAAGTTATATTTAGATTATTTGTGTGTAGACTTTGTTGTGTTGTTTTAGTACCGTGGAAACGCACAACAACCCTATAAATTACGCATTAAAAAGTCGGTATATATACTTACTCTAAATTTAAGATGTAAATGCACCGGATTTTCCGGCCTCCGACATGGCTTAACGACTGCCATTGAATGACAACTGGGATCGACGATTTTACGTGCCTTCCGAAGAGCAGAAACGTTCTGCTCAAATATCACTAAGCGGATCTAATCCGTGAGGTGTCCGGATTAATAATATAGCACCACGCCGTCTTCTCCCGTGAAGGTCGTAAAACGCGACTAAGGGAATATAACCAGAGGGATGGGCAGCAGCGTCCTTTCTGTGGAATAGTAGCCATTCTGCGCTCACCAACCAAATTCCCCCCAATATGATGACACAATTGTGGAAATCTATGGGATAGGCCTTTGCTCAGTAGTGGATGTTGTATGGCCAATATGATTATCACTATGCGATCACGCATCCATAGACTGACCGCGCTAAGCGTTGCTTAACCTCACCGATCAGTGAGTGCAGTTCCCCTGGTGGCTATGAGTGCCAGCTCCCATATGCTAATAACAACATACTGCGATTACCAATCCGCCTGTCAAGCGTGTGTGACAATATCCCTTCTGACCGCTCATTATAGTGATCATTGGGAGGTCCATGGTCAGCAGTGAACGTTTACGGGCTGATGTGTTTACTGGTGTTTGTAAAGGTATGCATGCATGTATGTATATATATATATATGAAAATATATAGATACTTAATATAGCACGTGTTTAGTAAAATAATTAAATTGACATTTGGCACTTTGTAGTTTGGACTCGTGCCGTAATTGCACCTGGATATTGCAACGTCATTTTCTTTAATACCGTTGTTCATAAAACAGCCAAAAATTACGGAATGTTAGGAGTTTGCGGTACTTGTGTAGTAGGTATGTAATTTTATAAGCATTTTTCTCATCCTCAGAAGCGGGTTTATCCGAGTGTTAGTATGCTTGTGTTCAATCACATGCAACTGAATAGGTACCGGTGTTATAGGTGAACTATGACGTCGGTAGGTAGATACATCACATACTAAACAAAATATTTTTGCAGGCGGCAGTCGTGCGGACAGTGCGACCACCGCACCGCCAACGGCGAGCTCGCGTCGCTCCAGCGATGGACGCAACGACAGCGCCGTCACCACACCGTATGCGTACGTTTATTGTTTAGCAAATATATTTGCACATAGAGGACATACAAAAAAACAACTATAAATACTTAAAATAGGCCGTGTTAACCGAGATATGATGGCAAAACGGGGGGTTTTTTTTATTTTTATTGAGCCCACAGCACAGCCATATCGGTCGTTGTGGTGATCTTTGGGGGAGGCCTGTGTCCAGCAGTGGACTTCATTCGGCCGAAATGATGAACCGAGATATTTGGTGAATGTAGAGTGCGAACTACACTAGCCTCATTAGCGCCACTGCGCACCAGACGTTCATTCTAAAAAACTGAGGCAATGGCGCCGAAGGGTCAATCATCTGAATATTTATTGGGTTGATTCCTTAATCAATTCAATTCATACATATGCATACTTTACTTTAGTGAAAGGTAATCGTTGTCACAGTTAAAAATCGCGACGCAATACATTATCGTCTTCTTTCGTCTACAGATATTCAAATACATCAAACCAGGAGGGTTTGCAGCCGGTCAACCGGTCCATTATCCGCTCACACGCCAAGAAAAAACAAGTGGATGAATTTGACGACGATCTCCCTCTGCCACCAGAATAAATGTGAAAATTATAAGTTATAAAAAAGAAATTGCATTTTAGTAATAAATTTCAAACAATACGGATTACGTTGTTATTTTGCTAATTACTTTAGGTATTTATTTCATAATGTATTTTTTTATTAGCATCATAGATCTTTACGTAAGCTATTATCGCAGAACTACAATTCAAATAGCACCATTGTACCTATACATATGTTGGAAATAAAGTAATAATTGTCTACTGGCTAGCGCATCGCCTTCGCCCATCATCATAATATTAACTGAAGGAACTGCTGAAGAAAGGCTACTCTATAGATTTCCACAACGACCGGTTACATGCCACCCGCAACCAATGACTCCCAGCGACCTTCACCAGGTCGTTTATCCATCTCGATGGGTGCAGTCCCACGCTGCGTTTTCTGGGGTGTGGTCTCCGTCTAAGGCTTCTTCGCAGGATAAACGCGAGAGAGAGTGAGAGAGAGAGGGATGTAGATCCCTAGGATAGAGAGGGGGATCTTTAAAAATCCCCTCCAAAATGTGCCACGAGCAGCAATGGGCGGCTCTAGTGTGATCTTACGAGGACCTGGACCTGGCCCCCCTTCGGTGACGAATATAACTGCTCCAGTGGCTTTAGCCGGTAGGAGCCAGCATACTCCTTCGCCCTTCACTGGGGCGGAGAAAGTTTATTGATTTTCCACTGGGGATAAATTAAAAAAGTTATTGATATTTGGTACATCTTTAATATATGTGGAAGATGTTTTTTTAACGCAGTATTATCTTTATAAATATATAATTCTTCTGTGCGCGTGTATGTCACTGAACTCCTCCTAAACGGCTGGACCGATTTTGATAAAATGTTGTGTGTATGTTTGAGTGAGTCCCTGGGTGGTTTAGATTCACAATTGGACCCGGTAGGTGGCGCTGCAATCGGGTTTGGCATGTATCTGCCTGTGCGAAGCTGGGGCGGGCAGCTAGTAATCTTACAGTTCTGTAGAAAGCTTAATTAATTACATTTTTGATACATAAACATTTTGACGAAAGTGGAAGCGGTGCAATTGATGTTAGGCCCAGTATTTTTAGATGCAAATTAACCTACTGTGTAAATGAATACGTATTTGAAGTATTGTTGTGTTTTCACACGTCTCTTTATCAAAGTGGTGCGCAGTTCTATGAAATACCACTTAATTTTCAAGGTTCTGTGCCTTAGCACCAGTTATTATTTGGGTTTCAGGGTTAACTGCGTCTATTTTCCCTAGGTTCCGTATCCAAATGGCAACACACAACCCAACCCACAAACAGTCATCCTTATAGTTTTTTAACCTTCTACACTGAGATTTAACATATACGTATGCATACGTACCTATGTGAGACTATGTAACTTAGAAAAAAAACCATAGAAGCCATGAAGGAATTACGAGCAAAATGCTACTATAATATCAATGATTATTTAAATTATGTTATTATAATTAGTATTTTTTAAGCTTTCTTATTATTTGCCATGCAATTATTTTTTTACATTTTGACATATGACATTTGTTTTTTTATATTGAAGGTCTATTTTTTTTTCTTACTATTAGTTAGATCACCAGACTTTCATAAATATGTTTTATTAGGTATCTCATTATTCAACAAGTAACTTATAATGATTTTATAAATCTACATTGGTACGACTGTTTAGGCAAATCATGCTGGCACTTTTTATTTCTTCTTCAATTAATTTGACCTGATTGTAAAACTAACACGTGTACTAACAAATAAATGTTATCTAATCTTATCTTAAAGAACTATTCAACTAAAATTGGAATTGAACTGTTGCTTAGAACTAGCGTTGTGTCACTTTTTGAAAGAAGGCTATTTTGGCTTGTGAACTGTAATAGAGTTTATAGATTACATTAATCTATAAATATATAATATATATAATGATTCTGAAAAGTATTTACAGTCCCCGTAAGCTGTAGTGGCCATAAAATATGTAGTTATATAGTTGACCCTAGACCTACTATCAACAATGATCTCTGAAATTCTTGACATGAGACACCGAGCCAGGACACTCCAGATTAAAATCCTGGATCCGCCCTTGCTGTATCTCCAAGGCAATATCCAAACAAGCATGAAAAAAGGATTTTACGAATATTTTTGGGTGTGTGCTTTCAATTTAAATTATTTTAAATACAGCCAGTCAGTCTCTACGTATGTCATATATTAATGGAAAATATTTAGGACGTAAATCTATAATAGGTTGCAATTATGTGTGGTAGCAAAAAAAATACAACATCAACCTTTATTTTATGCATATTCAAAATTAATTCACCACGTAAAAACTGTAGGTAGGTAACTATCACTATTGTCTTTCTAAAAATACTATGGTACTGTCACCGAACACGCAGACACAATAACACTAAAACGTGTTTCAAAATGCTCCGGTCGAACAACAATGTGGTTGTTTAGTAGCCCACCAGTGTGTGTTGATACTTGAAATTAATTCTATACCATTCATAGAGCCAAGCCCTAAAATATTTTCCATTATTATCATCATATCGGGCATTAATACGTCCACTGCTGAACAAAGGCCTCCCCCTTAGATTTTCCCAACTGTGTCATCATTTTGGGGGGTATTTGCCAATATTCACCACGTGGTTTAGATTCCCTTAGTCACCTTTTACGACATCCACGGTAGGAGATGGAGTGGTGCTATATTCTTAATCCGGACACCACGCGGATAGTTCTTAATCCGGACACCACGCGGATAGTTCTTAATCCGGACACCACGCGGACAATTCTTAGTCCGGATACCACACGGATAATCCAGTATTATAGTAAGACCCTATATATGTAAGTAATCATGTATACAGTCAATATATCCAGCACAGGTGCTTCTGAATGTAAGCCATTTTATTGTGTTAAAATGTAACAGTAGCATACATTAATTCTAATATAATTAATTTGTGTAGGTACATAATTATATACTTCAACAAAGAACATTGGCAAAAAGATGGCGTACAGTTTCTCGGGCAGTTATCTTAGTTCATAGGTTATAATGTGTGCAAATAAAAATATCAAATTAAGTTTATAAGAATGTATTTATAAATATTATAAGATTCATACAGATTCTTAACCTAGACTAGAAAAAATCACGTTATCAATATGCTCACTTGAGTCTTTTGTTCGCAAAACTTTTAATCAAAGCTAAGAGGCATACATAATACACTGATATAAGTCTTAAATTTGGTAGGTATGCAATCCCTCCGAACTCAATAGTAAACTACTTGAACACACGAAAATTATTTGAAATACATTTTTATTTTAATTTCTTTATATTTAAAAACAGCAATATGTAGTATATTGAATATTAAATAATTATCTTTTGAGAATGTATTATTACATTTTTATTGATACTGCCAATATTTAGTTCCTGGCATTTTAAATTGCCTAAACGTCTACCATAATGGTGCGTCTACAGCAGCGCAACACGGGGCTATTGCAACAATTTGCAAACAAAATTACCTAAGTTGGACGTTAACTTGTATCGCGTAATGTAAAGCGCATTGCAACTTGATATTCGATTTGTTCCTGTTATTCCGTACTATGTTCATAAGACATCGAGGATGCAACGGTGTATTTACCCTACTTATTGAACTGTATGTTGCACGGATTTAGACGCACCATTGGGGTGCACCCATATATTGCATATTATAACGACTAAACTAAACAAAATATGATTTACAATTATATACATAGTAAGCTTCAACTTTACATTATTTAATTACACGATAATATCACATCATTTTCCACGTCTGTAAAGACGGCGTTTATGGTTAAATATAATTTACAGGTAGTTATATTAATTTCAGGCAGAAATTTTCTAGTCTGTTGTTGTTGCTAAATATTATACTTACTAGAATAATTGTACAGTTCTTATTTATTTATTATATCGTCTGCTTAAAAGTACAACGACGTAACTGCAGTATTTGCTTAATTTAACTGCGTTTTCCAATTATGAAACGAAAAATGAAGGTTTGTCTATTTACGTTGGCTAACACTTTTTTTGGGTTATGGAGATCCTCATGGACTGTTCCACCCTGGGAAAGGCGGAGGGTCATGCCGGACTCTTAGCGGCTAAAACCCCACGGTGTTCCTTACACTTACATAGGGCTGGAGGTGTGGCTAAATCCGCTAGGCATTGGGCCGCACTCACGGCAGGTATCGGCCCGTCACTTGGTCGGAGGTCTATGGTCAGAGCCCCATTTCCGTTCAACCTGGCGAGCCGCACAATCCTCTAGAACCGAGAGCAGAACACGTGCCGGGCCTGCTTCTTGTCGGGCGATGGATTTGTCGCCCGCAGGCCGCAACTCACGGAGGCCGGAGATTGATCGGCGCCCTCCGCTTGGCGCCCGCACCCATTGCGTTTTTTACGTCGTGGATCAGAGGTGGTCTCTTCCATTCCCCGCTCCGGGCCTCTCTTGCGTGCATCCTCCATGACGGGTCCTACTGCCACTATAGCAGCGTGTCCTATGTTTGCCTAGGCTGCTGCAACCATTATTTCTCCCGCTAGCATCGAAATTATTTAAATAAATACATCAATCTTCTCTTTGGTCTTTTCGGTACGCATCAAAATATCACGCCAGTAATTTTCAACGCGATTATAATAGAAATTACTAGATTTATGTTAGGTTTAACTTTTAATTTATTCTTTGGGTGCTTGCGATGTTTTTTCGTACAGTTTAACATTGTTTTTAGTTACACGGTATGTATTCTTTTAAAAGCCTCGTGCGTTCGCATTAGCGCGTAAGAACATTAGATTGTGCAAGAATTGAGCATGTTTTCATAAATTCGTTTATGTTTCTTGAATTAATTTGCTTACTGTTTCCTCGCACATTAAAAGTCTCTACCGCAATAGCAATTAAAGGCCACGTTTAATTAAAAAGGTGCCAGCCGGGCGCCTTGTCCTTTTGACATCACTTCGCACGGCTTCACCTTGTCCTTCCAATATTACTCGGCCGTCAATTGCTTGATTTCAGGCCTGAACAGTGTGTACTAATAATATCTGAAGTTAATGTCGGTGACTTGAATATTCTAAATTCTGTTTGTAAATAGTTTTCCCACAAATTTCAACTGTCACTTTTATGGTTTTACCTAAGCAGACGATATTATAACAACATATTTTAAACTTAAAATAATATTTACAATATTTGCAGCGTCCGTTTACCACATATGTTCTATATAAACAATTAGCACAGTCAAACTGATTTGGGTGGCGCTTCTAGCAAAACCGTTATCACTACCATCCCATGATCTTAGGGTTGATTTAAAACTTGAAAAATTACACTACTGTTTGGTGAACAAGTGGAAATAGGTCTGCAAGTTGATCGATTACTGAACAAGCAGTAGTTTTTTGTCCTTTTTAGTCCACCAACTGCATTTATTATGGAACTACTAAATGCATATGACTTGCATTAAATAGCCAGTTACACGATTTCAGTCTTTAGTCGAGAAAAGTGTAATGTACCAACCAGATAGCTCGTAATGCGGTTACTTGCGGCAGCTGTCGATTATTTGTTCAAGTTTCTCTTAAGGTCACAAGACGGTCACATATTTTCTTTAGTATATAATATCAGCCTCCAACTTAATGCAGGGCCATGACCTCTCACACAGACGAATACCGAGTATTAATCACTGAGCTTTCTTATTGCATGTTGGCGATTTCAGAGTAGTAAATACAGGTTTCCTCACGATGTTTTCCATCACCGTTAAAGTCTTTGTGTCTGAGATTAACTAAGAAAGTGCATAATATAACACTGAAAAAGTCACATTTGTAAATGCCAGGTTTAGAACCCGCAACCTTGTGCTTAAGAAGAGAGTCCGTAAACGTCCGCGCCACCACAACACAAATATAAAATTACCTACTATAACTTTCCTTTTGTTTTCTCACTTCATAAACTTCAAATTTCATAACTAAGCGAAATAATACCTAAAACTGAACTGTACTGTCCTCCTGAAGACAGTATATAATTAATAAATAAATAAAGTAAAATAAGCACCAACAAACTGATAGCGCCAACGATAACAATATATTTAGGCGAGTTTTCGTGGTACCAAATGCGCAGCATTTATACATTCTTCGCTTCTGTGTTCAATGTAACCTTAACTTATCAATAAAACGTTATCATTTCAATAATATTTATCGTCCACATGTTTAAAGCACAGAAAGTTTTCTGATTATTCTCCTGCATACGACTTTTCTGATATGTCAATTCACAGTTCTCGTATTTCATTTACGGTACAACTAAATAGTCAAATGTTCCAACGTGAACCACACGCGGCGGCTCTGAGTCCGTGCTCAACACTATGATATAACTTTCGCGTACGGATGCTCTATATGACCATATTGTATCGCCAGTAATGTGTCCTTCACCCTCTGGTATAGTGGCTGTGCCTGTCTCATAGTCGGCATATTGATTTCATTATCCAAGAATCTAACACTACTGATAGGACTAATCACCACAGCTGTGCCTGCGCCGAACATCTCTAGCAACTGAAAATAAATCATTTGCATTATTTTAATGCTTTCAATTAAGATCAAAGATTAACGTCGAAGCTGGAAGCTTACCCGCCCTTTCTTGTTAAGCTCAATGACTCTGTCCATAGTAATGACTTCTTCTTTGACGATAACGTCGTCCCACTGGCTCGCTATCTCAAGAATAGAGTTACGAGTCACCCCAGGCAGGATAAGCCCGTTCAATGGCGGAGTACTTAATTGTTTTTCTGCAAATATAAATTGCAATACATGATTCTGATCCAAGTTAAACAAATAATACTATGATCTGGAAAAAACGCTGGAAGTGATGTTACTGACCCTAATTGTTGCTTCAGATATGAGACGAGAATTTACTGGGTAAAAGGTCAGAGTGACAACGACGCACCAGATAACATTACAGTATCAGCCAGTTACACGGATATCTACCCATTAACCGCATGATCATGCTTGTTTTTTATTGTTACAGATACTATAACGATGGGACAATTTATGGTGTTTATTACCTCCTTGTTCATTAACGTAAACCAAGAATATGTTCATCGCGCCGACTTCGGTGAGCTCGTGGTTAGGTCCAAACAGCCACAGTACTTGATGATGACCTAGTTTAGCTGCCCGAGCTGTGGCCTCTGTAAACATAATCGGAACATAGTGACTATTCTCGACTACACCGGTTTCGTTTAGTTGATAAACAAATGTGGTTCAAAATACCGCTGTATAAGTGCATCGTAATCAATTGTTCATACGAAAGTATCTTATGGTGAATTAAAAAACGTAATATAATAGATCAAAGGTAAACGAAGATAGGTCACAATTGATTGCTTTGTTTTCCGTGACTAGTCTATTTTGATCTTTTACGGTAAATAAATGTCTGAATGACGCAGATCGAGTGACGGTTAGATAGATGGCCAACCCCAACATGCTAAAAAGAAGGCTATCAGATGAGTAGATATTCTCTCTCACTCACCGATCGTGGGTCCATAGTTGGAGCCAACCTTTCGGTTGCCGGCTCCTCCGGGGAAGGCTCGCACTACATTGGGATCCGCGAATATGGATACGGCACCATCGCTCCCGGTCTTGTAATACGCACTCACTGGGCTTAAGATAACGAACAACAGCGCCGTTTCAGGTGCCATTATGCCGAACGTAGGCTGTTGAAAAATCACAACAAAACACGTCAAGGTAGTTATTAAATTTTAAAATCTTTATAGTATTTTATACATATTAAATTTAAAAATATATACACCATTTATGATTAAATAAAAAAATGCTATATATATATATATATATTTAAGTGGCACATGTACTTAGGCCTCAAAGTACTCCTCCTCATCGCTGTCAGCTGATAATTTCCTAGAAGGCTTTTGGCAATGCTTATTCTTTGGACAAAGAAAAGGTCAGCCCTCTGAAAACGCGAAGAGTCGACCAATCGTCTAGCTATCTCTTTGAAAAGCAGACGACTCGGACCCCATGACGCAAGCGTTTCGACCCCAAACGGCTCAGAACAATAATAACCAATGAGGTTCTGCTGCAGAAGCGGCAGCGCCAGCAAAGCCTGCCGTGCTTGGACGATGGGAGCAAGGGTGTCGACACAAGTTACATCCCACACCAGAGGCCTACCCATCTTCCATGGCAGTAACGACATACCGTCCTGTCTTTTGCCATCATTACGTGCCAAGCCATTGGGTTCCAAAACAGCCGGCAGTCGGCAGTCGTCTGGTTGTCGGCAGTGACAACAGCACGACGAATAATGTCATTAATATTAGCCGTGATATGCGATCTGCACTTTTACTGTAAGATGAGCCATGGTGTCCGAGGCGGTCGACAGCTTCACCACAGTGATACCGATGAGGAGCAACATAACAACTCAATCGTATGAATGGTATAGGAATGCATACGGGACGAACCAAGAAAGATACATTCATTTTTATATATATACTTAGATAGAATATATATATGTTACCTTTGAGCTGTATCATTAATTAATGTTGTTGTTACCTTGAACCAATACAACGTTATCCGTTGCATGCGATAAAATAACACGCGAAAACAAATTTGCTTTAGAAACTATATCGCTATCAAGTTGCGATTATTTATTTAACAGTTATATTAGTAATGGGGGGTGCTTGTTTTATCTATTTAAAGAATATGAATACATCAGTTAGTTCTAAGGCGCCCGAGGCACCCGTTTTAAAAAACACTTTAATTTAATACACATTTTTTGAAGCGTGTAACGTTACAAAGTCGACGATGTGCGTATATGTAATTTATAATTAGTGTATGTAATGTAAGGCGCCTAAGACGCCCGTACAATTTAACAAACACTTTAATCTTATATTTTAATATATATTATACACACATATATTATATATATACATTTTTTTACAGCGTTTCAGTCTGTCCGTTTGGCGTCCGGATTAAGAATATAGTACTCCTATCTCCCCTGTGGATGTCATAAAAGCCGACTAAGTAACTTTAATCCAGAGGGATGGGCAGCAGTGTCCCTTCTGTGGAACAGTACCCGTACTACGTTCACCAATCGTATTGCTTGAAAGCGTGTTGAGTACTGTTACAACTGTACAAATTCACCCCAAAATGACAACACGATTGTGAAAATACATAGGGGAGGCCTTTTATTCAGCAGTGGACATCCTTTGGCTGATATGATGATGATGTTACAGAGTCAGTCAGTGAGTCATTGATAAGCGTAAATATACTTTATATATTATAAAGATTATATATTTTAAGTTATAAAAAACGACTACTGGCCATTAGATACCATGCATTATATAAATAAAAGTACTATTTATTTTGTAAATAAAAAACTATAAAAGGTTCTTTTAAAGTTTATAGCAAATGTTGCCGTACAGGTACAACGTCAGAGACGATATGGACGTATGGCCATCTGACTGGTCCTGTTCATAGGCTATGACAATCAGCTTGCTTGACCGAGTTATTTGCACTTGTGACCTAAAGTATGCAAGAGGGAGATATTTTTTATATAGGTATATTATAATCTCCAATTACATGATAGTCTGACATTAGCTGCGATAATGAAGTAACCGTGAATTTAATACACAGAAGAGAAACGTGACTCAAACTGTTATTCTTAAATAATGGCAACACGCGATAAGTGTCGCCTATTATTATCTGGTCAAAAGTATCGTGGACTCAACTCCACTCAAAAGTGTGCGATAAATCAAAGTAGTATTTAAGCCAAATTATTTCAAAAAAGAAAGAGGACTTCAAATTAGACCGATTTGAAGTCCATGCGTTAAATACAAAATACCTACAATGGGATTAAAACACATCGGCACCTAGTTACGACAACAGAAGCAAACATTTGTATTAGAACAATTAGTTTAGAGGTTAATTAATTATATGATAAGAGTAGTACTTGACAATAATGACCGATCTGTAACATTATCAGTCTTAATAACAGATAAACGAAATATCGACTGATACGTGTTTACTGTGTTCACACAAGTAAAGCGATTTGAACGAAATATACTGAGAACATTCATCTATGTTCATTCCTGCCATAGTAAAAACAACTAAATTGATAATATTCACAAGGTCGAACGAAGCAGTTTTTGCAGTATCTCGGAGTTTTACGATAGTTTTATTATTTCCCAAATTTTATATATTTTAATAGTATAAATATAAAACGTACAGTGATAAGAATAAGTGGGCTACATAATTTTAACTAATAAGTGCACTGATTTAATTGCTCTCTTTCATTTAATACTTACAGCTCCAAATCATTTTATTATTTAGAATTTTAGACAAGTCTGCGTATGAACTACTTCAAGTGAAGTGAGGTTTAGATATTGAATTATATTATTTAACATAATATTGATAACCCAAAATGCTACTTGTGATTATCATATATTAAAATTTACACGACTTTGGTAGTAAAAAAACGAGTTTACATTTTTATATTTAATAAACAGTAGTAGCTTGGCTTATCGATACCATAACTACTGTGGTAGTTGTGAAAAAAAAATATCTATTCAAAAAAATAAAACAAGACGCAATTTTACCCCGTCTACGCCGGAAATACAAAACAGGAACTACTTAACAAAAGTTTACAAAATATTTTGTACGGCTCCACGAATTTATGATCATTGGCTCAAACTAGATTTAGAGAATTCCGAAATTAATATATTCAATAAAATACTTGTTTAAAAAGGATACTAATCGGATAATGAATATTTAAATGATAAACTATTGTAAACTTGATTTTTATGGGTTGTGTTGTTGACTCATTTTTGCATGCCACTCTGACGGTCGAATATGGCGGTACTCTTTACTATGGACTGTAGGAACTATTATTTATCACATATGTCTCAAAATAAATTATTTGCTACTATAAATAAAGTTCGATTCTTTGGAGATCTTCATTATCATTCATCATAATCATTATATCAGCCAATGGACGTCTACTGCTGAACAATGGCCTCCATAGATTTCTACAACGCCCGCATCCAACGACCATCACCAGCTCGTCTGCCTTTCTCGTTGGAGGCCGTCCTACGCTGCGTTTACAAACGCGTGGTCGCCTCGCGAAATCTTTTTGCCACAACGGCCATCAGTTCTACTAGCTATGTACCCCGCCCGTTGCCACTTCAGCTTACTATTCCTTGGATCGATCTTACTAATTACATTTTAACGTTAGTAAATTTATATTATGTTTATTATAATATCGCTGCATAAAGTCACGGTGCTGAATCATACAATATATAGGGTCTTACTTTAATAATGGAAAATATTTTAAGGCTAGGCTCTATGAATGGTATAGAATTCATTTCAAATATCATGTATCGGTTTTACTGATAATAACTAAATCAATATTCAAATATTCGACTAGCGAAATATTTACTTACTCTGTACTATTTGATAAAATAAAGGTTGATGTTATGTTTTTTTATTTTGCTAAAACGCATCATTGCTACCTATATATTTACCTCCTAAAGTATTTTCCATTATTAAAGTAAGACCCTATATATTATAATATGCAAATGTACTAGCCAGAAAAATAATAATTAACGCTACGATCGTTCAAGATCTTGAATTAATAATAATTTGTAACAGTTTCAACAGATGTTTCTTGATATTATTAACGTATTAGTTATGCTTTGTTAACTAATGACAATTCATAGTAATTCAAACGGTACACATAATTTACTATATAACATACATAAATACTCATTGCTTACCTCGGTGCCTATTAACGTAGGTCGTATGTACAAGGTGGAGGTTTCTGAATGCGGCACCCACTCTTGGTCGATTTGCACCAACCGCGTCACACATTTAATAAGTTCCTCTCCATCAAACATTGGTAGCCCTGACCTCTGAGCCGCTAAATTCATCCTTTCCATGTTTAAATCAGGCCGAAACAATCGTATCTTATCATCGACCCCCCTGTACGCCTTCAGGCCTTCAAACAACTGTAACATATTATTAATCTCTTTATCTACTTGCTAACCACGATATCATATCAGTCCGTCGTCAAGACTATGATGAGTGGTCGTGAGTTAACACAAGCCATAATCACCACGCTTGTTAAATGGATTGGTGATCATAAATATAAGGAGTATGCTGCTACCCATACTAATGAAATAATCATATATTTCCTCGTCAATACACATCCAAACATTAAGATCCCTTATGACATCATTCAACATGACAGCATGGATAAAGCGTGCAGGTACACTAGGATGTCTAAAAAAAAATTACCGGTTTCGTTTAAGGAAAATTGACACGCATATTTTTAGGACAGGCTAATTTTTTTACAAGCTAATTGAATAACATAAACATACTTGTATCGCATAATGCAGCGCTTTAGCAGCAGGGTGGATACTCAAGTTTTCAAATGGCATTATCTCTGGTTTCTGCCAACCCCCTAGTTGCTTGAAATAGTTTATTTTCAGCATGTGATCAGTGAAATATTTTCCAAAGCCAAGTTCTGCCACCTCGGGCTTCGGCTGTAATTGGTAAGGAGCTGCGAGCCTCACTTGCAAGTCTTCGTGCTGAAAAATACATTACTAGTTAAATGTTGAACTAAACACAAGTGACTTGTATTTTATTTATGTAACTGTTTTGTAAACTAAGTGTGGATGCGTAAATAATGATAAGTTTATTTGTTAAATTTGGACCAGATTAGAAAAGATTAGCACAGGCATACAATATACTTATTTAGGCTAGTTAATGGGTAGATTACCTACTGTCCTCCTAGATAGGCTACTAAGTAACCTGTGTTTAAGAGAGACAGTTTCGATCTCCTAGCGATATAGATGGATTAAAAGCAAGTGTTATAGATTCCGAGTTACATCATTAATAAATAAAAAAAGAACATGGCACAAAGTACAAACATTTCCGAACTAGAAAGAAAATTGTGATATTTAGTGAGTGTGCAAGTAAGTGTAAATGCATTGTTTATATTATATACTCATATTGTATAAGGTCCGTTTATCATTTTGTAGTTTAGTAAAAGCGTCAATATCTTACATCACATTTAATATATTTAAATCAGTATGTGTAAACATTGAATACTGTAACAACATATTGTTACGTCGTCAGAGAAGTACACTGTCACGTGGCAGAGGGCATGCTCTCTCTTCAAACCGTAGACAGTCACTCCTGACCATGGGTGACTCAATGTACGTTCATAGAGGATATCGCCATAATGACCAGGCTTTATAGGTGGACTGGTGGATCGCAGTATGTTATTATTAACACACGGAAGGATGCTCTACTTGTCCTTTTAATATAGTTCCTTAGTTGGCTTTTACGACAACCATGCGTTGAGCCCGGGTCAGGGTCACGGTCTATTCTTACCGTTAACAACACAGCCAATGGGAATGCTCGATTTCAAAACATAAATCATGCAATTACCTCCTGACTAGTAGATAGCAGCTTAGAAGTAACTTACATGCATGTATACAACAACAAGATAAAGGTTCAAAACGGACGTTCATGACGGTACATTCGATTTAAAAACAATATATTACTTAGTATTATCTAGTTTCTTGTTGTTAAATAAATTACATACGTCATCAGCTGTGTAATGAAGTTATTTTCAGAAATATTATAAATATGCTGTAGGTAAATAGAAATTACATGTAAAAGATTTTTTTTTAAATAGTATCATCGAGATTAAGTTATTTGATTCAGGCACATCGGGATTCCCACAAAAACATTCAAGTTCAAGCCATTTTGCGTTGACAATAACAAATTAAGTAAGAACAGTAACAGCTGATATGTGCACATGTGTTAAGTAAATTACTGAAAGCTCTGTCTGTGATCTTAAGGTATGTCCGATATTAGCTCAAATCTCGATCGATTACAACTTTCAATACTGTATCTACATCGTATCTTATATTGGGAATAAAAACCGACCTAAATAAGCTAGTGATACATATTAGTTAGATCGACGCGATCTCACTTACCTTGAACGAGATTTCGGGAGTAATATCTTGACGTTGTTTTTCAGAGGGCGCTATCATGTGGGATGCCACGTGCTCGGGCTGCGCTGGCACCGCATTCTCTTCCAACTCCTTGTAGCGCAGCGACGAACTGCAGTGACGCACCGTTTGGAACTTGTGCTGGTTCTCGAAGATCCATTTAACCAGTACCTGAAAAAGTTACATACCTAAATAAATTAAAAACGTAGGTACGTAATAAATAAAATGTCTCAGGTCACTATTGTAGTTGAAGACAATACAACTGATTAATTTTTGACGACCCCAATCGGCCCCTTGCTATTTGTACTTACTTCATGAAGAAAACTGATTTTACAAAGTAATTTAGTGGATATTTAGTATGCTAGCCTGAATATAAGAAAATATAAAAATTGTGTGAAAATTCGGATACCTTTTTTTACAGGTTTTGATTTAATAGCTATCTAGAGGTATCTAGAAAAATCTATTATAGTGATAAAGATATTTACATATCCATTAGAGTGGGCTTCAATACCAGTATTTTCTAAGGTATAGCTGTCAGTATAACATAAAAATTGCACATTACTTCAGCGGCATAACTCGGGGAGAAGTATTTTGTTATTTAAAATATTTCATTTTACTTTACGTCATTATCAACGTCGCATTATAATTGTGTCTGGAATTACCGATTTCCGTATTCAGTTCAGTTCTAATCTTCTGTTTATTAAGAAAGTTTATAATTTAGTCATTTAATATGACGAAATATTGAAAACATAAGCTTACCTTACTGCGGCGAATAGGCATCTTAATCACAAAATATTTACACTTAGCACAATATTTGTTTTAATAAATTTATCACAAATCACCGTATTTTCGAAGTACTGAAAAAAGTCTGAATTTACGATTTATTTTAAATTGATTTATTTATCTTCAAAATGCAGTATGTACATTCACAACTTGCTTCAAGTTAACTGACTTCATTGGATCAAAGCACAAACATTTAAACGGCAAATGATAAGATTGTGGTTGACCTGCGTGTGACGTGCCCATTCATAATCAACACAAATTATAAAATAATGTTTGATAACGCAGTGTTCAATCAAAATACAAGATTACGCACTGAGAGTAATTTATTTGGTGGTTTAACGTAACGTATCGGCGAGCAGTCGGGCGGCCCACAAGAAACTAAGGAGCTCCACTGCGTAGCTCCTTGTTGCGCCGGCGTGAGGTCGAGTGAAATGCCTGTATTAGGTCACCGAGCTTCCATGTTCATACACATTTAAATGAATATGTTAATACTCCTGGCAAATAAATGCTTATTTACGCACGACATCAATTTACATTACGAATTATTCTGCATAATAATACGTAGACACTCTGACAAAAGACTAAACCATCCAATGTATTTGGACCTATGTGATAGTAAGAATTACAATAGAATTCCTCTTTCTATAAGATGTTTAGCCTTTTCTAATGAAAGTATAATTGCCACTGTATATCAATAAGAACCGAAGTAAACATAATTATTGTATACAGTTTTATCTTCAAAATTTTTCGTCATGTAGGAAAACATATATAGCGCGTTTTCAAACGATGCTATTGCAATAATAATAGACGTCATAAAATAGTTGCGTGGTTATGTTATTATTGTACTTTGAATATCCTAATTATGATGTTCAGCCCTGACGTAAACGGTCTATATCAAAACAAAAACTATTTCATATCAGTATTATTATTAACTACTCAACAAATAAATTTACATAATAATAAAAAAATATAATACTGAGTAACTGCGTGTAGATTCAACTTTCTATGTCATTAAATTTGATTCGAATTTGGCTAACATTTCTATAGAATTTGTTAATATAGGTCAGGTTGGCGTAGTGCAATTCTGTCTTCATTTTTTGCGTGTTTCTTTAGCATGTCCATAATCTCATTATCGTACTCTTTTGGCGTGGGTTGCTTTTCCACCATCCAGTAGAACAGGTCCCAGTCATTGCTCACTGTATTGATGAGACGGTCGTACATTATTGTCTGTTCTTCATTCAATGAATCCAGATATTTATTAGCGAAGGTGCTCAGCAGAAGATCATTTTCCAACATTCCTCTCTTGCGGGATTGATATTGGAGCCTGTAAAGTTAATAAAACGCCGTGAGATATTAAACATGCACAGTTCATCATTCGATTATATATTGAGATACGTAAAATAGAACACTAGGGTTGATAATTTATAAAATGATTTATTCTCTAGATATGCCACTAACAGACTGGGGAATCAGAGTGCTCATATATCGAGCGACCCCCGAAAAGAAGGCGCCGCGGCGCCTCCTTTTTTTTTTGTTGATCCGGTGGAAATACATAATGTACTTCCTCCGCCCCGGGAAAGGGCAGAGGGGTATGCCGGACTCCTACCGCTAAAACCACCGGACCACCATCTTCGGCACCGAAGGGAGGCTCCAGGAACTCGAATAATCTCCATCTAGAGCCACCCATTGGTGCCACGCCTTTGCGGAGAGAAGGTGACTGTAAAAAGGCCACTTCCCCAGGCACTTCTCGGGGGGATTGTAAAGGAGTCCCCCGAAGCCCAGTTATGCGCTATGCGCACAGCGGTACGTGACCACATGCGCACCGCTGTCTTCCCGGGAGTCGCTCGGTATGAGCACGCATATTTCCCAATAAGCGCGCTCGCGGACCCTAAGGCCCCCCGCCATATAAAGACGACGGGCTCAGGCGTGTTGGACACGGGCACCGCGGCGGTTGATACCCCGGCTCCGTGTCCTCCTCCTCCGAGCGGGATCGGCCCTCTCCCGACTGCCTCCTAGCGACTGCTTTACGGTCATTCTCTCCAAATGTTAAACTATAACAATGTTGCCTGAGACCAGTGGCGTGCATTGCATATAAGCACTTAAGCAGTGCCTACCTCTTACAAAATCAATATTAACCCACAATTTAAAAAAATAAAAGATCCATAAATAAAATCAATCTATCAACTTAAATTCAAATTCATTTATTTGCGTAACAAATTCAGTTGCGTAACAAATTCATTTGTTTTCAATCATAGCTATTTAATAAAAATAATGTATGATTTCAATATGAAACTTCATACTATGCCTCGGAGTAAGTAATCGAGACATTGCCTATCAAATTCACGCACATCCAACCACCTGCGCTGTTCATATACTTCATACACTACAATCGATAACACGGCAAAATTATAAACCACCGTTTTGTTAAGCGTAACTTACTGACATTTGCTATTAACCGTATTAGGTTGACTTGCCTACTCGATAACCCATCCAAATACGAAAACTTAATCAGGAATGACATTACCGCAAATAATAAATAGTTAGCAATTTATGTTATTGCCATTCGGTCAGCCTCGTGACTCGTCGGCTTACAGTGCCATCTAGTAGCTAGTAGCTTAATAATGGATAACGCTGGCGATTGAATATAATAATTTAATTGATGTATTAGTTTTAATTTAATGCAGTAACTAAATCAAAATCATAATAATTTCAGATTGTACCTAATAATGGCTAATTAGTTTATGTTGCATTGTAAACGGTTCGGGAAACCAGCGTTATCAAAATAGCGTCTATTGTAAATGGCGCTAAATCATTTTGTTGTCATTACATTAATCTATATTTTAATTGATTAAGAAAGCAAAACTTCAGGTACCATAGAATACAAATCATCACGCATTTGTACATGGGAGGTCAGTAGTATAACAATATGTCTACAAAGTTTTCTTTTACAGCGAATATTATTAAAACCTCACACAAATGAATATACCTATTCGTTATCAGTTCGTACTATGAATTATTTAAAAAAGAAACATTACCATCACGCTATGTCTAAACCTAAAGGAAGCCAAACGACAGATTATGAAAATAGAACGCTTATTTCATAACCTTTCGCAATTGGTTACGTAGCCTGCTAAACTGACACGCGGGTTGCAATTACTCGTATTTTGCTCTCGGGATCAAACCTACCCCACAAAATATTACTTTTTACATTATTTTTGCATTAATTTTATTCTTAAAGCAATTTCTATATTCAATATTCTGTCTGGTCTGTAGTTGAAATTTTATTAATGATACATTATTATATATATGGTATTGTGTATTATGAGACGGGTGGGAGATGGGTGGACTTATTGTTTAGCCACAGTGTCACGGGTTCAAGGCAACAGATGTCGCTAGCAGTTCTTTTTTTACGAACCTAAAAGCGTGGGGTGCTTGATATCAGTTGTGGACTGTGGTAAATATTTGTAAAAGTGGCGTCATCATGAAAATTTCTAATAAAGCACCCCACCCCACTCGTCTCCGGCTTCCTTTATTGGTTGGTGAGTGCCCGTAGGATTTTCAACTCTGGCTTGCCTTAGTTGGCAGAGGGGGGCCGCCAGAGCTATATGCTCGGGGGTGGAAGTGTCTAATGGCGTAATAACGGGGAAACCCGCTCCGAGTTTTCAAGACGCGCGAGGGTGAAACCGGTGCCGCACATCTTTACACCCCTAGCCGCTCAAACCGGTGTTGCTCCTTGTCGCCTGTAGTGGCGAGTCACCGTCTGCCACAGAATTTCACTTTAAAGGTTGAAAGGCAGACTCCGTTTTTTCCGTTTTTCTTAGTATTAAATCCATTTAACACCCATTGCAATAGACCTTTTACTTGTAGTTTCCATTTCATACAATAGTTTTATACCTCCGGGGACAATCCGAGACTGCATTTTATAGTGCAGCCATGGAGAGTCCCCGGTTAGTGTCCCATTACATTTTAGATTAAAATTCTCTAAAGGGCCTCTGCGTGTTGGACCCATGTCCCCCGCGTAAGCCTATCAAAAGACCGGGTTCCCCTTACAGGGGATATAAACCCGTGTAAAAGAGAAACATGTAGATAATGATAAATTTATTGGAACAAAACACATGTATTCAATTTAATGGTGTTCGAAAATAGTCACATTAGTTGATCAAATCTTACAATATAGATACGAAGAAACTCTTGTCTACGTCTCTTGGGATGTAGTTTATTTGAGAAGAAATATCTCTATCCCTAAACGTCAAAAATAGACAAAATAAATTGGTCATGCTCGAATGATGATTTTGTCTAGGGAAAAGTAAAAACTACTCATTCCATTCAATCTTGAGATTGCCATGCTCAGAATGGTAGAATTATTGCCACTGTCTACATCCAAATGTCATTTTTATCTACTACTCCGTCGACAAGACTGTTGTCTTGGGTGTTCATGCTACGCCTACAGGGGGATGACATAACAGATTGTGCTAATTAATAGTTAAACCCCATCATACAACAAACAAATCTTAATGTAATATGGCTGGAACAAAACTTGAGGCTCAAAACTTATGTTACCATTGAATGGCTGGTTCATCATTTCGGCCGAATGAAGTCCACTGCTGAACACAGGCCTACCCCGAAGTTCACCACAACGACCGATATAGGTGAGTTGTGGGCTTTTTGGGGGGTTTTGCCATAATCACCATGCTTGGCAGACGGGTTGGCGATCCAATGGCAATGGCGATTTAATGGCTGGTTAAACCAGGGCAACTAACTTGGTGTGTCTTGGATGGTACAGTATCAAATACCTTTTATTTCAGAGTTCAGCATTAACACATGCACCATTAGAAATAGTTAACTTGTACACCTACATCATTCTCATTTTCGTCATAGTAGCATTTTTCTGGCAATGTGCCAGATTCCCCTCTACTTGTAGAAACCATTTTATACACAATTATCAATACTTTTAATTTAATTTTGTTATAAACACTGATGGCCGCTGTCTGATATTTAGGACACTATAGGATTGCGACCAAGCGCGTCGTCAAGGCCGTCCTGCCGCTCTTCGGAGCCTGGCTCAGAAGGAGCGAGCGCGTCACCTATCGCCTGAAGCAGGTGCTCACTGGGCACGGTTGTTTCGGTGCGTACCTGCACAGGATAGGACGCGAGGTCACGGCGCAATGCCACCATTGTGATAGCGACTAGGACACCGCACAGCACACGCTCGAGGCGTGCCCAGCGTGGGCCGCCGAGCAGCGGATCCTGGTCGATCGGATCGGGCAAGATCTCTCTCTGCCAGCAGTAGTGTCGGCTATGTTGGCAGAACACGAAAACTGGAATGCAGTGGTCTCCTTCTGTGAGAGCGTCATGGTCCAGAAGAAGACTGAAGAGCGGGATCGGGAGAGGGCCGATCCCGCTCGAAGAAGAAGGAGACGGCGCCGGGGTAACAACCGCCCTGGCGCCTAATTCCGATACGCCTGAAAACCCCTGCCGTTGCTATAAGGTGGGGGACCTCTGGGTTCGCGGGTGCGTAGATTGGGGAATCTGCGTGCCCACACCGAGTGACCCAAAAGAAGACGGTAGCACGCATGTGGTCACGCGCTGCCGTGGGACGCTTTGGGGGATCCTTTACAATCCCCCTGGGGGGGTGACCGCTTTAGTCACCCTATCCGAGATGTGCCAATAGGCGTGGCACCAGTGGGCGGCTCTAGTGTGATCATACGAGGACCTGGAGCCTCCCTTACATGCCGAAGATGACTGCTCTAGGTTTTAGCCGGTAGGAGTCCGGCATACCCCTTCGCCCTTCCCCGGGGCAGTGAAGTTCATGAAGAATTTCCACTGGGCACCAATAAAAAAAAAGGACACTATAGGAAACTATTATAATACCCATAAAAGTAGTGGACTATTCTATATTGAAACCATGCCACATGGTTTGTTCAATGTATTTATTAGATACAACCCACAAATTGTAAGACACTAGCAACCTGCTCTTGCTTCTAAGCCTAAGTCCATCTAGTTCACAGTTTCTAACTAAAACTAATTTTAAAATCAGAACAGACAACCTACTGGCCTGAGCTTCCTACGATTACCTTTAACATATAAAGAAACAACTCTATCCTGTGATATTTCAAAGTTACTTTATAATATAAATGTATATAGACTAACAATATTTGAAAAGTATTTGTAATAAAATTCTCTCACCTTGCCTTACGCGTCTCCAGTGTTTGTGGTTTGGTAATGTCATAATGAGGTATTTCCACATATGAATAATCCACTGGTTTTGATAAATCACTCATTCGAGCAACGCAGGGAATATTCTTCATTAAATTGTAAACCTAAAAAAAATAAAAAAAAATTTTAAGACTGTATTAAAAATTGAAATTGGTACATAATTATAGCAACTCCTTTTTGCAACCATAATTGCATGATGTGATGTAAGAGTATCTACATAATGAACTCTTTTGAAAAAATACAATAAAAAAATGTGAATCATGGTAGCGGCTAATATTCAATTCGAACCTGCCGCTAACATATTATGCCCAACAACATTCCTGAGCACTTGTACGGCTGATGTGCTTCTGATAAGACAATTTTATTATTACTCGTAGTGGTTAGGCTTAATTAACAGATGTTACTCACTGCATTAATAGATCTAATAGGTCGAAACATTTTGATCTTGCTAGAGATGAAAATATATATATATATATATGGACTTTTCTATACTTTGTATGCTCTCTTTATATAACCAAAAGATAGATTATATTGTATAACAAAAAGAGATCAATAAATACTGTAAAACTGAACAAGTACTAACGAATGTGACAATTGACATTAAGCGGATTATGCCGCATTGCGGCCAGAGGTGGTCATTATTTCAATAACGGATAATGTAATGCATTATTCTTACGCAATGTATAACACATTATTGAACACAACGAATTATCCTGTTGTCGTTTTTCGTTATTGACAACAGCCAATAGCCAGGCAGTGCGCGCACACTCGCAGCTAACGTCGCACGGCTCCGTGGCGAATAAGAAAGCATTATGTGCAACCAATAGGCGTGAGAGATATGGTGTTATTTAAATATGACGTACTTCACATTCCTAAAGAATTACAAATCATACGATTATAGTCCTTAAGTGCACGTCATAAAGTTCACTTTTATTTTTATCGTTGTCTGTTATCTTAATGTTGTGAGTCACATGTTTTATTTTACGATTTTATGCTTTACTCAATTGGAATAATGTCGATTTTAATATTTAACTGAGGCAATAACTAAACAACGGATAACGAAAATTTGACAACAGTGAGACAATAATGTAATGCGAGTTGCGAATAATGTAAATGTTATCGTTATTGTTGTCATTGCGATCACGAACACGATTGTCATTATCCGCTGTCGCTGTCCGGTGATAGTTGAAAAGTTTAGTTTGGTGTTTTAGATTATTGTAATTACCAAATCATTTTAGTATAGTATATAGTGTTTTAAATTATTTTATGTAATTACTAAGTAATGTACTGTATATAAACAAGCTACACATAATTCATTATAATGTTGCAAAACGACTCAACAGCAGGATAACAGGATAACTGACAGCAGTTTACAATAACAGTTGTTGTAAAATAACACAGCAGTGTAATTCATTATTGAGATGTAGCCGTTATTGCCATCTCTGATTGCGGCGTTGCCGATGCGTGACAATGACAGATATCAATGACAATGACTGCTGGGGTGCAATTCTCTAAGCTCGAACATCCATACATCCTTGAATACAGAATTGAAATAACGGTGATAACGCAATTTGGTAATCGCTAAGTCTGGTTCTCGTGGCTTACCTTTGGTAACGTGTCCTTGAATAACTTCAATCATGTCAAAGCGTATACCAAATTGGTTTTACACCGTTATTTGAATTCTGGGGTGCAATTCCTTAAGCTCAAACATCCATACATCCTTGATTACAGAACCGAAATAACAGTGTAAAACCTATTCGGCATTCGCTAAGACACGATTGAAGCTATTCAAGGACACGTTGCAGAAGGTGAGCCATGAGGACCAGTCTTAGCGAACATCAAAATAGGTTATCACTGTTATCAACTGTTATTTCAATTCTGTATTCAAGGATGTATGTATGTTTGAGCTTAAAGAATTGCACCCCTGTATTCAAGGATGTATGGATGTTTGAGCTTAGAGAATTGCACCCCTGGTGCTGACAGCCAGTTTTATAAATCTTATTAGATGTTTTTCATTTTTGTGAAATATTATATTGAATATGTAAAGATCAATTAATCTAAACACCGTACAACGTTGCATTATACTTGACATTGGCGAAGTTGTGGAAGATACTCTACAGAAGCCATAATCTAAGAGAAGAAGAAGAAATAATTTATTGATAGGTGGGTACTATATATAGTTCACACCACCGACTAGGTAGTAAGATACTTCGTATGTTCACACACAAAACAATGCTTAATATAATGCCGGCACCACACGCTTGCCAATCTTCACAAGCGTGTGGATCAGGCGAATGGCTTAGCTTACGTTGGTTCACCGGCTCTTGCCGCCGATTGGATCATCGGACCCAGGTCAGTGTCGGTTTTTGTCCAGAGATCAAAGCAAGTAGGCATGTGTAACTCAGGTCTGAGCTGGTTCAATTATTCAGATCACAGATACTTGAGCTGCTGAGCTGCGGTTCAAATGCAACATAGACAGCTCACGGCTCATTGACAGCTCACAGGGTATAATGAAAGCTTTGCTAATAGTTTTTGAGTCTATATTCGCTCAAGTAGTCACTTTGAGCTGCTTTGAGCTGTTGATCTATGGTTCATCTGATTCGTTCTGTGAGCTGACGTATTAGTAACTGAATGATTAAAGGTGCATAAATAAAACGCGAAGCTTAACATATTTTTATTATATTTATTTTGTTAAATAAATAGTATACAAAGAAAAATCGCATATTATGTTTTAAACCTATATTATGGAAGAGATGAAAAGTGAAAAGTGGCGGTTAACCAATAGAGTGCGCGCCGAGTCACAGTTCACAGTATAGCAATGTACCTACTTGAGCTGACCTGCGAGCCGGCTCGCAGGTCCGGTTCAACTGCTTGAACCGTGATCTGACCTGCAGCTCATGCTGATTTGTTGAGTTGCCCATGTCTATGTGTAACTCAGGTCTGAGCCGGTTCAATTATTCAGATCACAGAGACTTGAGCTGCTGAGCTGCGGTTCAAATGCAACATAGACAGCTCACGGCTCATTGACAGCTCACAGAGCATAATGAAAGCTTTGGCTGTAGTTTTTGAGTCTATATTCGCTCAAGTAGTCACTTTGAGCTGTTGATCTATGGTGAATCTGATTCGTTCTGTGAGTTGACGTATTAGTAACTGAATGATTATAGGTGCATAAATAAAACGCGAAGCATAACATATATTTTATTATAGTTTTCTTTTTTTATAAAAAATATACAAAGAAAAATTGCATAATATGTTTTAAACCTATATTATGTATGAAAGAGATGAAAAGTGAAAATGGCGGCTAAACCTGTTCGAACCAATAGAATGCGCGCCGAGTCACAGTTCACAGTATAGCAAAGTACCTACTTGAGCTGACCTGCGAGCCGGCTCGCAGCTCCGGTTCAAGTGCTTGAACCGTGATCTGACCTGCAGCTCATGCTGATTTGTTGAGTTACCCATGTCTAAAAGCAAGTTTGAGGCAAGCATTTGCGAGGCATCCGCACGCTTGCGTGCGAGTTAGGGATGAGTCGTACTTCATAAATTTTGTACTAGGTGCACCTAGTCCAATTCCGTACAAATACTCGATTCAAATACCTGTTCCTAGGTCCACCTAGGTCCATGAAGTACGATAAAGTTTGGTGTGGTTGGAATAATCTACACTTTAAAGTAAGCTTAGTCTTCGCGTAATCATATAAATAGCGACGCGAATCAATGATACGCGTTGGTACGCATTTAGAAATGAATTGTAATCTTCCGTTCAAACTTTACACAGGCTTAGAACCGTCAACTTGAAGATATATCTACTTCGTCAATTGTTGGTGAGAATGGCTGTTTACGTTTCATGTGTTTTGTAAGGTTTGTTACAAAACTTGTAAATCTTAATTTTATTTTACAAATTTTACATTCTGCCCCTTGTTGGCCTTTTATTTATTTGTTTGCGGTCAGCAACACTACTTCCTTTGAGAACTATTTTTAAAACAATTAATACTAACCTCTCAATAAGAAAGTTCATTACGAAAACTACGGAAATAGTTAAATAAGTCTGATGCACGTATCCAATCGCGACGTCAGGTAGGTATCGATAAGGCCCGCCCCGCAAAGATCACATACGCATAAGTCCGCACTTGATACTCGACTGCATTGCATAGTAATAGATACTAAATAGTATTCATTCGAATCGAGTATTTCCAGGTACAGGTACTTTTTTTTTTTTTTTTTTTTCATGGCAATTGTACAGGTACTTAGTGTATAGTAGTACAGTTTTGTTCAGAAACGCTTTAGTAAAACAGTTTTTAGACGAAAAACGAACGGACGGTTTCTCGGCTAACTGACATTACGTTCCAAAACGAACGAGATTTCTAACCTGAGTACTCACTAGAATTGAGTCGTTCGCGAGTGAGATATATAAAAGATATATATATCTCCCAAAGAGCGAATCTCGCTCTCGCTCACTTTCAATTCAATTATATCTTTGAATCTTTTGTATCTAAAGAGCGACTGAGTAGTAAGGTTAATCAAATGATAATTTCATGAAATATGTAGCTGCTTGTTATAAATCATCGTAAATTAGTTATGCATACTACATACTGTGGTGCGGAGCACGATCTTACATATTCATTACATCACTTAATTATTCTTATATTGTATCGCTCGCGAGCGTAAGATAAAAATGATATATAATCTGTTAATGCTACCAAAAGAGCGAGTATATCTCGCTCACCAACTGGTGAGCGAGATATACGAGATATGTATCTCCATATCTATATCTTTGAATCCTACAGATTAGATGAATAAAAGATACATCACCGCCTTGCATAAGAAAGAGAAAGATAGTCGCATGCACCGAGAGCGAGCGGGAATGGAATATGTAACAAAAGAAAGTGTACGTTATACCTTCATAATAAAGCACGATATGGGTTGCATTGCTTATTTCCCGTTGAATTTCGATTTAAAAATATTTAGGTACCTAATTTGAACAGTTTTTGTTTTCATTTGAATTCAGTTCAACGTCGCGCGTGAATTGACCCGTGCACTTTGACCGTCGCTCGTTAATTGATCGGAAGTAATAATTACTACGGAGTTTGATGAGTTTTTGTGTTGAAAATAAATATAATTATTTACGTACAGAAATGTAAATATGTATATAAATAACTATTTTACGTACAAGATAATGTATGTACATACCTATAATCATAAAATGTTTACTCCAATTAATGTAAATAGCCACTGATTTCTAAATACGCCAACCTAATTTGACTATTACGTACGCTTTTATGGTAGTACTTTATTCTAGGTTGACAGTCCTATTGGTTAAAATCATTGTTCAAAATAATATCGTTATTTGCTTTATTTATCTCACTCTCGGCAGACATTCTCGCTCAGCTCAATTAATCAATCAGTACAGTTTGTTATCTAGCTCATGTTATTCCGTTCTATCTCGCTCTGAGCGAGATATAAAAGAGAGATATATATCTCAGAGTGAAAAGATATATATCTCTCTTTTCTTTTCAGTGATACATTATGCGCAAGACTAGTACTCACATACTGCAAACTTCGTTCTCTCAAAAATCGTTCCATTCACCGTTTCTTCACAAACGTTCGGTTGGTACAACTACTTTGCAAGTTTTTGGAACGAAGCATCTAACTAAATACCTTACGGCGATTGTAATAAGAACTATTATCGTGTGAAGTACAACCAGCTGTTTTTAACCGCCAAGAACTACTTTTAGTTACAACGCTAAAATAAATCTTATATGTATTGACACAAACTACAAATTTGGTGGTAGAAAAACATGATGGAGAAAAACTGTTTCTTTTTGGCTCTCGTTTCAAGGACGGCTAGTCGGACGTTCGTTTTTGTTTGAAATTTGATTCTTGCTTATATTGTATAGTGTTGGTTGACGTCATACGTGCATGGTTCCCGCGTTTTTATAAGTCTAGAAAAAGTATGACGAATGGTTAATGAATGTTTCCTTTGGTATTAATTAATGCAATTTATTACAATTTATATATTAAATTATATTAATTTATAATTATGACCTAAGTCACTTTCGAAACCACCCAAAATCCATTAATTCATGAATTCATTTTTCAGTAGAATATTTCATTTCGGCCGAAAGAAGTCCACTGCTGGACACAGGCCTCCCCCAAAGATCACCACAACTCCCGATATGGGTGTGTTGTGGGCTCATTGGGGGGTCTTGCCATAATCGCCACGCTTGGCAGACGGGTTGGCGATCGCAGTTGAGTTGTTAATGTACTCGAAGGACGCTGCTGCCCATCCTCCGGTTAATCCCTTAGTCGACTTTTACGACACCCACGGGATGAAATGGAGTGGTGGCATTCTGAGCCGGCACCACAGTAGAATATTATCGTAGTCTAATTACGCGGAAGCACGGAAGAATAATATAGGTATATTATAGATAGGGGGGAATGGAGGCCTTTGTTCAGCAGTGGACGTACTGTGGCTGATATGATGATACATAGGTCATGGTCATGAAAAAACAGTTTCTTTAAAATCTGTTTTTGGAAACTCTTTTTTGAGAAAATAAAACTGTTTCGTTTCATTTTCCGAGAAATCTGAAACGACCCAGTACTAGACTGTATAGAGTCCACGTAGTATTTGACAATCATCAATACTCGAGAGCGAGACTAGTCGAGACATCAAGTCCCAAATAGTCTCGAGTATTGACAGGCATAGATAGAAAGATCTGCGGATTAGTGTAGTTAAAAAAGGACAGAATATATTCTTGTACAACATGAGCGGGCGTTGCGTTACTTTTACGTTACGTTACGTTTACATTATTGTTGTTATGTTTTTTAGGTGTGAAATTCAGAAACGAGTCCGAGGGTGAGATACAGAAACGAGTCTAAGCGTGAACTTACGCTTCCATCTGTCAAAATTATGAGCGTAAACAGTGTATTTTGACAGATGGAAGCGTAAGCGTGAACATAATAAATACGAACTAAAAAACACAAAATGATTTTGTTAATGTAAAGTAAAAGCGTGCAGTACTCGATATACTTACATTTAAAAAATACCTTGACATTTAAGTAGTTTTTATACCTATAATTTATTTTTATGTTTATATATTCTTTACTTTAAGAGAAGAAGAAAAAGAAAAATCCTTACCTAAACCTATAAATTCATTATTTAAAGACTCAAATTCATTATTTACACATTTTTAGTGTGTAATAATAACCTGTTAGGTATTTTTAATCATCAGCGAATGATCACAGAGTACTTTTTAATATACTGAAATAGAGACCAATCTTGTTCTATAAAACCGGGTCATTTGTATTCGCATAGAAACTAGCGCCATCTATTTTTCCAAGTTAGAACTACGCGTTGCCGACAGCTACGCCTACGCACACACGTACATATTACATGTGTGTTGTATTTACTTTCAATCTGTAGTATCCTGATATTATATTGGATTAATAAATGAAATACAATATAATGATTTCTTTTAGTTTATTTAAAACAAGAAATGTTACAGAGTAGATTACACATAGTAGACAAATACATTTTGAGGATATTAAGACTACAACGGACTAGGGCCATTCTCTAAATTGTTTATAAATCAATTAAGCGAGGATCGTAATGGTATGGTGTAATGGTTTTCTTTTTACTAAAGGTTTACTAACACATATGCTTTAATAAAAGTGAGGCATGATTACTAAACATTCGAAGAATGGGCCCCTTTAAGATATGAGATTTTTGTCAGCTCCACTATTATAATTTAGAAAATAGCGAGGCTGCAGATAACTTATGCGAAATAAGAGGTAATTGAGAGTTCCAAAGGTATTTGTGTAGCCAAGTCTGTCCTGAAAGTAATTGTGAAAAAAAGAATATGGCGTTATAACAAGATAATTAAAACTGCACCAATAATTTTTTGGAAAATTCATTTCCTATAGACGGAAATAGAAGCTGTAATACAAGAAGTATCACTGCACTGTTTATTTATGTTGCTGCCTATCACACCTTGAAACTGATTTTGTACATAACATTTTCTGTAGAGATCCACGAACTAATCCTAAATATGTAAAAATAGATTAAATGTACTGGTGTAGGGACGACTAACGTGACAGCCAGCCAGCAAATTTCCGACATGCCTTTACAAGTAATACTGTATATTCGCATGGTAAAAGTTTGGCTACAAAAACCCTTTCTGTTTAAAGGTAAATTGGTATAATCCTGCACACAACTATATCTTTCTCTTTGCTGCACAAATCCATCTTCATTTTCAGTAGTGATAATTACATGCATATATCTACAACATTTCTAGCTATTGGGATAACTGAGACCGACACTGCATGTATGGATCGTCTTCACCGTTCTATTAAAAACGGGGAGAAACAAAACAATCTATCGACTATCGTTTTAGTAGGGAGAAATTCATAAACCTTCAGAAATACTGCTCGTCAAAATGCTATGGATTGGTGCAATAAAGAAAACATACAAGTCTGTTTTTCTTGTCTTATTAAGTAAATAAACAACCTTTGTACAGTGTAATGATGACTACTCAGATTGTAAATAACTCATGATTATATACCAAAACAGTGTTTAATTCCTCTCAGCTCATATTCAACATCTAGTTGTGCTACAGTGGTAACTACGACGTGATTTGAACACGCAATCCTCTGATCTAGAGTCAATCCCTTTGTGCTAAACATGTTAATGAGCTAAATTTTGAATAATTAGGAAAAGATGATTAACATCTTACTATTTTTTTAATGTTGGATCATGTAAAGTTTGTTTACTTAATAAACCAAGTAACAAAAAGTGGACTTGTGTATTGCCACATAGCCAGATTCAGGGGAGAGCAATCGGGGCTGTAGCCCCAGGGCCTCCACAAGCGAGGGATCCGCATAATAGAAATTTCTAGGTAATATTTTTTTAAGAATATGGAATATGCTGCACAATTTTATTTGAAAACATAAGTTCTTAGTTCAGTTCTTAGATGTTATTTTTATAAAACAACATCTGAGAATTGACAAGAAAGAACAGTGCTCATATTGAAAAAATATTTAACAATAATCAAAAATAATTAGGTGCTTCCCTCTTTTGTTGCCCCAGGGCCTTCATGCTAACTCTAAGTCCCATCCTGTGACTACATGTCGAATAATAATAAACTTACTAACTTACTTTAAGTTTTTAAACTATCGCGAATTTTACTCATATTGGACTATGATTTCGGGACTTTTCGCGCACACATAAATCAAAACAATATTTAGACTAACCTCAACGATTCAGTCCAGTTGCATTGACCGTGGTCACGAGAAGTCTTCCCGTAAATATTGTTTTGATTTATCTGTGCGCGAATAGTCCCGAAGTCATAGTCTAATGTAACTTACTCTAACTTAATAACAATTACCTTTTTATTATAATAAAACACTTTTAAACGGATTCTATCGCGTATATGTTAGATTTTTGTTTTTTCTGACGTTTCGAATGCTTTGCAGCATTCGTGGTCGCAGGATGACTAAGGTGACAGGCGTCGTTACAGATTTTAAAAAGTTATTTTATTTTATCTACCGTACAATTTTAATCAAAAAATTAGTTTCGATGCACGCAGTAATCACTCACAGTGTCTTGATGTTTTTTAGTGCGGTATGTTGTTTGGGACTTTATTATTTTAATAACTGGATTCCAAACAGGTGGTACCTGCCAACCATCTTCTCTATTAAAATTAGGATGTTTTTTAATTTCAATAGCCTCACGAAACATTCTTAGTACATATCGGTTCTCTTTCGCGAGGACTTAAGGTTGATCAAAACGAAGATAGTGGTTGGGTTTGCCTAAGGCATGTTCACACACTGCAGACTTTGTGGAGCGTCTATGCTTGACGTCAGCTATATGTTCTTTTATTCGGGTGGCTATGCTACGCTTTGTTTGCCCTATGTATGACAAACCACAATCACAGTCAATCTTGTAGACCCCTGCATCTTGTAAAGGTATGTGACATTTCACCGGTTTTCAATTCATTAAAGGAGTCACCGACAAAATTGGTCACATCTTGAAGCGTGCTTCTATAAAAACCTACTTCAAGCCGCATAAGAAGATCAGCCAACTTTTAAAACCGGTGAAATGTCACATACCTTTACAAGATGCAGAGGTCTACAAGATTGACTGTGATTGTGGTTTGTCATACATAGGGCAAACAAAGCGTAGCATAGCCACCCGAATAAAAGAATATATAGCTGACGTCAAGCATAGATCTCCACAAAGTCTGCAGTGTGTGAACATGCCTTAGGCAAACCCAACCACTATCTTCGTTTTGATCAACCTCAAGTCCTCGCGAAAGAGAACCGATATGTACCACGAATGTTTCGTGATGCTATTGAAATTAATAAACATCCTAATTTTAATACAGAAGATGGTTGGCAGGTACCACCTGTTTGGAATCCAGTAATTAAAATAATAAAGTCCCAAACAACATACCGCACTAAAAAACATCAAGACACTGTGAGTGATTACTGCGTGCATCGAAACTAATTTTTTGATTAAAATTGTACGGTAGATAAAATAAAATAACTTTTTAAAATCTGTAACGACGCCTGTCACCTTAGTCATCCTGCGACCACGAATGCTGCAAAGCATCAGGACGTCATTCAAAACGTCAGGAAAAACAAAAATCTAACATATACGCGATAGAATCCGTTTAAAAGTGTTTTATTATAATGTGTAATACTCGCGAAAACCTAAGACATTATTATAATTGCCTTTTCCTCTTAAAACATTTGTGATGGTATTTTTTAGCTTTTATTTGTACTTTATCTTCTTCATCGTCAACTTGCATTCTCCCAGATAAAATTTTATTAATTATTTTGCAATAGTTAAAAGACATAAAACGAATAACAGTATTAATTAAATATTCAATCATTGTATTTTTATGTTTGTTACATTTTATAAAATCAAAATTCATCAAAGTCAAAATTGACGTTTTAATTTGTTCCTTCAAATATAAAGCTTCTAAGTTTTCTTTTAATATATGATTAATAATATCTTGGAAATTCGAAATCAATAGTATTAAATTTTTACTGGGAGTACAAAGCCATCTCCGACCTGCGTACTCTCTGTATTTTATATATTCAATTTCATCTTCACTTGTGAAATCATTTATGCAGACAGAACAATTTTTAAAAACATTAGATTTCGTTCTTTTCAAAAAATATCCGCTTATATATTGCAGAGGTGCAATTATTCTGGGGTCATTTTCTTTAGATTGTAAGTTTGAAAATTGTATTTCTAAAATATCTCCCAGATCAACTGTACAGGTCGGCGTGGCTTCAGTATTTTCGTTGAGAACGAAAGAACATAGAGCGTCACAAAAATCATTTTCACAATTCTTGCCTTGGGTGTGGACACTGTTTAAATTATTAATTAATAGAGTGGCAAATGCCGTCTCAAACTGGTCACACGTGGGATTAACGTTGCGGCACCCGTGACTCCTAATCGCCCCAAAGAAATTTTCGAGGGGATCCTGATTAAGGTGCCTCAACCACACCGATGATACCCCAAAATCATTGTGAAGTTTATTTAATAAAACTTGTATTCCCTCCAGTGTCCACACCCAATTTTTTACTGTAGGGACAGTTTCGACTTTGCCAGTGGAAGTCACAAACTCCATTGAAGTGAAAATTTGTTTTGCTTCTGCCCATAGTTTTCTGTGGGCTGATGCTGGCGTTGCAGGGCCAAGTAAAGGCTTAGCATATTTGTTTTTGATATGACTTCCATTGACAGAGTCGAAGATGTTATCCATAAACAGTAGCAGATCTGCTGTTTCACTGCATTCTGGAGGTAGAATTCCTTTTCCTGGAAAAGAACAAGGAAATGGTTGACATTCATACTCAATTACGTTTTTACATACAATTAAATACCATATAATAAATATTTATTCATAATACTAACATAAGGTAACAATTTTAAATCTACATTTCGTTTCTAGTAATAAATTGCACAAACTATCGAATCGACATATTATAAGAATTTTGGGTGGGCACCACAAAAGTAGTTTAAGAGATTCTAACGAGAGTTTCAAGATAAAATCCACCTGGCACAGTGCATGCAGAAATTATTTTAGTTAGTGCAAAAGTTCTGTTGTCATGAATAGTGTCCATGGAATAATTATTTGAAAACAAACCTTTTGAAACAATAGCGTTAAAGAGACAAATAACTATTTTCTATTAACCCTACTGAAGTTTAAATAAAAATGGTCACTGGGAATAAAACATCTTATAATAAAAGTCAATAGTTAATATTATGCATTACCTGCTAGGTATCCCATATTGGAAGCCACCGTACGACTAAATATTTGAGATGCATATTTCACTTTCATTTTGTTTATTTTATCAGGATTAACGTGATATTCAGTCAATTTTGGCATCAATCTAATGCCCTTATAGCCTGGGTTTTCTTTATGTAATTGCAATAAATGAGACCATTTAGCAGTTTTCTTTATGCCATCTTTTTTATAAATTAAATTCTTTGTCAATAAATTATTTCTTATACCCTTGAGAAGATGTGGGGGATCATATAAGGGAACGATTTCTTTATCGTTTACCAAAATAATGTTTTCTTTAGGTATTTCCCCTCTTCTTAAGTAGACCCCCCTAGTCTCATTTATCAAAAGCCTTAATGCCTGGCGGTTGTTTGCACCTTGATCACAGACTGTTGCTACCACAATTAACCCTGCTTGTTGCACCTGAGTTACTACTTCTTTTAACTGTTTTGCCAGTTCTGGTCCTTTTGTCGCACTTGCCGAAAAAGTGTAAAAAACTGCCTGTTTGTAATTTTTTACTAGGCCACGCACCATAAAGACCTGAGCATGGTCAGCAAACTCTGCTTGTCTTTGCTGACCGTTATCAACTACTCCTGTAATTTTATCATTTCTTTCATTAAATGTTATTTGAGCTTTTAAAGAAACTTCGTCAAATAACAAAACACATAATTTCTCCGAAATATTCATTTTTTCAGCTCTCTTATTTAATTGCATATATATATTTTTATTGAGCCCAGGTTTGAGGTTGCAATTTTGTATTAATTTCGCGAGAGTTTGAATGGCGGGCAATATAAAAACTTGTCTTAGAAATCGATATGCCTTGGGACTCTGTTTCAAAATGGCCAGTGCTGCAATTTTTTCTTGAAGTGTGAATCTTCGTCCTTTTTCCTTTTTTTTATCTTCCCGCCACTGTACCTGCATCAAAAGTTTTGCAGTGCTTGTAGAATTCTTGAGGGTATCTAGTACTCCTGGACTGACAACTAATTTCTTGGCTTCTTTTATTTCTGCTCTCTGCTTTTTTACCTTACTTTTTAATTTAGTTATTTTTCTTTTGGCAGCCATTATTTTCAACTTTAATTCTCTTTCTGCCCTGGAGAGTCGTTGTGTTCTAGCAGATAATTTCCTGCCTGGAAAGTAGAAAATAAAATATTAAAGCAATTATATCTATGTTCGCGACAGTGCGTCACCACATATGAAACACATGCAGAAGTAAATAACAGTAAATACAGTAGAATCATAATCGTAAGTAGAATCATTCGATTAATTTAGCATTTTGATATTTAAAGTGTCCTTATATACTTACAAGTATATAAGCAACGTCATATGGTCTATATACTATACACAATGAGACTTATGACAGAAAATAAGAATGTTTTTAAACATCAACTTTATAAGTTTAATATAGCCCTATATACTTAGTATATAAGGTTATAAGTTATGTATTTACGTTACTTATTATGTATAGAATGTAATAGTTTTGGTCTTATATAAATATATAATATAGTTCGAGAAATATAGAACATTTAGTTTTGCAAAAATACTATATAATAAAATTGAATAAATAGATAAATTTAATTTTGTTCCGTGCGGGAATCGAACCCACGATCCAGAGCGCAGCAGCCGACTGTATCAACCACTGCACCAACCGTGCCGTCAAATCATAGTCGTTATATCATTTAAAGTATATAACTTATTATGTACCGCAATATGCAGACAGATGGGTGATCCTGAACGCTCACTCCTATCTGATGCGGTCACAGTACCCAATCTATTTCTCAAATACCTCACAGATTTGGTAATAGTCTTACAATAAAAGGAAAATATAACTGGTCTCAGAAAAAGTTATTGCCCAGACATAAAAGACATACCAAGCAGATGTTATTCATACCCTAGAAGAAAAGAGTAACTAGCTGTGTTCCACGGTTCCATTCACCGTTTAATTTAAAAGAAATCGGATTAAAGTAAAAGTAGACTAAGTTACTCCATATAACATCAGCCAGTGAAAGTCCCGTCGAAATCGGTCCAGCCGTTTCGGAGATTAGCCGGAACAAACAGACAGACAAACAAAAAAAATTGTTATTTTGTTTTAAGTACCGTATAAAATGTACATATGCATTTAAAAAGCTGATATTTTGACATTACAAACAGATACTTCAATTTCATTTATTTACATAGATGTTAGACAGCTCTTTCTAATCTTGAACCTCAGATTATTTTACTTTAAAGCATATGTTATAAAACATGAAAGGAAATATAATAATACTATTTATCTTTACGTAGTTTTATATATAAATATGTAAGTATAGGAAATAAACAGATTATTTTTTGCTTAATGTGACTGGAACAGTAGAAGAAAGGAACAAACTTTATTATCATAGAAGTCCTCACAATAATAAGTAATAATACTAACCAATATTTTCTTTTTGCATTGTACCTTCTGCAATATATGTGGACGGGTACACAAATTGCTGATGCGATTCAGGGGCTAAAAATAAATGTACGAACATTAGTATTGCCTCGTAGAGTTAAGGTACTACTTCAGACAGTTTAATTACTTTCCATGACCCAGTGAATTTAAAACAATTTGATTGCCTGATTTATACTTATTTAATGTATTTTTTGCACTTAAGTTGAGGACAAATAATGAATGAATTAATAATCAATCAATATGTGTTTATAAAATAAATCCATGTGGTGCTGGCTAAGAATACGATCACCCCACCTCATCCGTGTCGTAAAAGGCGACTATCGGATTAGCTGGAGGATGCCAGCAGCATCCTTCGAATACATTATTAACTTGACTGCGATAGCCAACCCGTCTGCCAAGCATGGCGATTATAGCAAACCGCCGCAATGACACCACAACAAAAAACCATACCGGTCATTGTGGCAGGCTTCTGTCCAGCAGTGATGTTTTTCGGCTGAAATGATGATGTGTTTATTTACCGCTCTCCATGTGGTGTCCAGATTAAGAACATAGTGCCACTCACACCGTGGATATCGTAAAATGCGACTGGGGGTTTTAAACCAGAAGGATAGCAGCGTCCCTCCTGTGGAACAGTAGCCATACTGCACACATCAATACATTTGCCAAGCAGGGTAAGTACCGGCAAATTCCCCCCAAAATGACAATACAATTGTGGTACCCATTGGAGAGGCCTTTGTTCAGCAGTGGACTACTTATGGCTAATATGATGACATGTTTATTGTTACTAAAATTTGCAGTTCAGTTATATTGTATTTACTGAATAACAATGATATATAATTATTAGTACATCTTAGTAACATGACATGACCGGTCATTTGTTCTTGAATTAATCATGTTGAAAACTACATAAATTGTACTACATATAATTACGATAAATGTAACTCACAGTTCTATGAACATAGAATGCAATAACAAGAAGCAATTGAAAAAATAACAATAAGTAGTAATACTAACCAATATTTTCTATTTGCATCATATCTTCTACAATATTTGTAGATAGGTACATGAAGTGCTGATGTGATGCAGGGGCTAAAATAAAATGTACAAAGATTAGTATTGCCTCATGATACTTCCAATAATCGATACAATGATTGAGGGTGATTACTTTCCATGTCCCAAGATATTCAAATATTTTCTAAAATGCTGACTTTTATTTATTATTTCAAAATATACAATGTTTATACAGATTTTCACCCAATGCAACAATGTAGTTAGGTATTGCATTTAAATTAAGCACAAATAATGAGTTTTAATCAATATGTATATTTAATTAAGATTTGTGGTTCACTTATATAGTATAAATGAAGACCTGACCATGATATAAGTCATCAGTTCAGCTTAGTTACATTACATGACCAATGTCACTGATTTGTTCTTGAATTAATCCTATAGAAAACAACTTGGTTTTTAATTGGTATATTTGATTATGATAAATATGTAGAAATATTTGAATTAATCAGCGCATGTGAAACAATCACCAAACACTAAATTTTGTACCATAAAATTGAACTTAAGAAATAATAAAACAATATATGAATTTACCTGTAGATGTTGATGGGATTGACTGATTTTCAATTCCTTGCAATGGTTTTCTTTCAATTAATGATAACTTTGGTTGTGATACTAGATTCAGTCCTGAAAATTAAAATAAGGACCATTGTTTTGAAAGCTTTACACAGTATATATCACACCAACAAAAATGCCTATCATGGTATATCATATCAGCCACAGGACGTCCACTGCTGAACAAAGGCCTCCCCCTTAGATTTCCACAACGAGCGGTCACATGCCGCTCTCATCCAACGACTCCCAGCGACCTTCACCAGATCGTCTGTCCACCTCGTTGGAGGTCGTCCCACGCTGCGTTTTCCGGTGCGCGGTCTCCATTCGAGAACCTTTGTGCCCCAACGGCCATCAGTTCTACGAGCAATGTGCCCTGCCCATTGCCACTTCAGTTTACTAATCCTTTCAGCTATGTCGACAACTTTAGTTCTTCTACGGATCTCCTCATTTCTGATTCGATCTCGTAGAGAAATACCAAGCATAGCTCTCTCCATAGCTCGCTGAGTGACCTTGAGCTTTCTTATGAGGCCCATTGTGAGTGACCACGTCTCTGTTCCATATGTCATCACTGGTAACACACACTGGTTAAAGACTTGCGTCTTGAGGCATTGCGGTATTGTTGACGAAAAGACGTTGCGAAGTTTCCCGAACGCTGCCCAGCCGAGTCGGATTCGACGATTGACCTCTTTCTCGAAGTTGGACCTACCTAACTGGACAGTTTGTCCTAGGTTGACATACTCGTCAACAACTTCGAGAACAGAGCTCCCAACGGATATTGGGGTGGGCACGACATGGACATTTGACATGACTTTTGTCTTGCCCATGTTCATTTTAAGGCCCACCTGTTGGGAAACTCTGTTGAGATCATCGAGCATTGTGCTGAGCTCTTGCAGCGATTCTGCCATGACTACGATGTCATCGGCAAATCGAAGGTGAGTGATATACTCGCCATTGATGTTAATGCCGAATCCTTTCCACTCCAGTAGCTTGAAGGCATCCTCCATTGCAGCGGTGAACAGTTTCGGGGAAATGACGTCCCCCGTCTCACACCTCTCTGCAATGGAATTGCCCCCGTGCTCTGTTCATGTACTCGGACCGACATGGTGGCGTTTCTGTATAAGCACTTCAACACTTCAATGTACCGATAGTCAATCTGGCACCGCTGCAGAGATTGCAGCACTGCCCAGGTTTCGATCGAATCGAAGGCTTTCTCATAGTCCACAAACGCCAAGCATAGTGGCAGATTATACTTTTTTTATTATACTTTTTTATGATGATTCCCCCCAAAATCATGGTATAGTGTATATTTAATTAGATAGATAACAAACCTGGTAAATATAATGTTGGAACTGCAATATTGCTAATCCTGTTATTGCGACATACATATTTTTGTTCAAAGTGTATATGACACACTCGACGGTACTTAAATATGTGTGCATTTTCGAGTCCCAAAATATCACCCCCAATTGAATATAGCCATGTATTGAATCGTACTCTATCTTTTTCTGGGTATGGAAACAAATGAAGAGGATTCTGCACCCCTGTAACAAATTGCATTCAGATATTCATGGTTTTGTTTATTAATACAATATTTGAGGATACAATTGTGATGAATGATGGTTCAACAAATGTTAAGGTGAGTAAGACCTGACCAGTGAAATGTCTCTATATAAAGTGTGGCGGCAGAGAGAATCTGTTCCTGGCATCTGTTAATTCATCTAGTTTCTGTAATTTTAAATAAAAAATTGAATTTGATATATATTAAGCTTTTAATATAGTAACATCAACACATAAACTTAAATAGCTTAGCGCTAAATAAAATCTTTAACATAACAGTAACTAGACCAATTAACAGATGCCACTAATGCATTCCTCGGTGGTTGCACTGTATTTATTGTATATCTTGGTATGACCCCGTGTGATGTCCGGATTAGGAATATAACACAACTTCATCTCCTCCCATGGATGTTGCAAAAGGTGACTAAGGGGCTCTAAACCAGAGATATGGGCAGCAGCATCCTTTCTGTGGCGCATTAGCTATACTGCGCTCACCAACCCACCTGCCATGCGTGGTTAGTACTGGCAAACCGCATCCTTTGGCTAATATGATAATGAAGATATCTTGGTCTTCATGGTATTGTTTGGGATTATATATATATATATATTAGGTCTTATTTTAATAATCCACGATATTTTGCATGGTGCCTCAGTAAATGCTTAAGATTATGTACCGAACACGAAAAAACTCATGGTAAAAATCCATTTAATTCTTTTGTGTGATGTCGCTACCGTGCGCCGTCTGTTTTGTTTAACGTTACAGACTATCTAAATCAGTCAACCAGCCCTGTCCGCCATTGTCTTACTAGATGCATGTGAATATTATCACAACTAAGAGAACTAGGAAGTAATTAAATAAATGATTTAATAAAATATTATTTTAAACAGCAGATTTGCAAGTTTTTTTTTTTCCTACATTATCTTCATAGTTCACTATCGCGCCATGCAAAATATCGTATATATATATATATAATTTACAGATTTAAATCCAAATATAGTTATATGGGCGGGGTACTTGTACTATCTAATCTTCTCAAAACGTTTAAGTTAGACTAAACCAAGCTACACAAGGTTTTTACATAAATCGCAGAGTACTTCATCGACTCGGTGATGATCTAAAATTTGGCTATGATAATATGGCATACCACCAATGTCCATGCATCCAGGAACACAGCAATGCTTGTCTGATGACATGATGCAATAAAACAGATGCACTAAATGAGTCTTATCTCAAACACAACACCACACAAGAGTGCTATCTCAGTTTTAATGCAAACAAACACAAAATCACTTTCTGGGCACAAGTATGGATTTTTCGGAGGAACTTTAGCTCAACTCAACGAAAATCGCATTACAAAACACAGAAGGGTCACAATAAACAAAAATACCGCATAAAACCGGCGAAAGCGTTAGGTTTCAGCAGACATTTGAAATTTTGTTTACGCCAAATCGGGCTACTAGTTTATTGTTAGAAATACTACCAATGCAATTCTACCACCAATCATTTTTCTGTGTGCTAAATAATAATATAAGTTTCCACCTTATTTGTTATATTTGATTATAGACAGCAAAATATAATTTCATGTGATTAGTGTCATCAAAATTTTGATAATTTACCATAATAATCTCACAAAATTAATAAAATCTACCATTTTAGTAGCAAAGGGCAAGACAAAATCAACAACATTAAGCGCCATCTATCAAAAGTAAAGTGAACATTTCTAAGGTCTGCCATCTATATGTACAAGTTGCTGAAATTGTCAACTATAACTCGACAAAGTAAAAAACACCTCTTTAGAGTTATTTGTACAGGGACTAGATATACTTCGTAACTTTGCATCATTGAACATATTCCATCCCCCTCTTGTCCCCAGTTTTTACTTCTAAGTTTGAGAGCCCTGCGAATGATCTTGCTGATAGCTTAAGGGTCATATGCATTTAAGAGTATAGGAGTAACATGGATTCTTAAAAAAAAAAACATTTAAACGTAGTTTATATACATACGTAGGTATATATGTATAGTCAAGTTTAATAAAGCGTGTAAAATAGGTCAGCGCGAACATAGCAGCCGCCGTAGTTAATTCAACGTCCGCAAAGTTAGGATGCTCGTGAATCACCAGAGCACTCGCAAGCCAAGCTTGTGACAAGTGGATGTCGACGTTTGGCTTACCTGCACTTGCCAAGCGTTTGTATATTGTACAAACGTTGGCAAGTGATCTGTGACGCTTGTGTGTGGAGTGAACGTAAAATAATCAAAATCACAGAGTTTTATTTACCACGGTAGTACTGGGCGTTTTGTTCAGAAACGCTTTAGTAAAACACTTTTTAGACGAAAAACGAACGGACGGTTTCTCGGCTAACTGACATTACGTTCCAAAACGAACGAGATTTCTAACCTGAATACTCACATACTGCAAACTTCGTTCTCTCAAAAATCGTTCCATTCGCCGTTTCTTCACAAACGTTCGGTTGGTACAACTACTTTGCACGTTTTTGGAACGAAGCATCTAATTAAATACCTTACGCCGATTGTAATAAGAACTATTATCGTGTGAAGAACAACCAGTTCTTTTTAACCGCCAAGTAACTACTTTTAGTTACAACGCTAAAATGAATCTTATTTGCATTAACACAAACTACAAATTTGGTGGTAGAAAAACATGATGGAGAAAAACTGTTTCTTTTTGGCTCTCGTTTCAAGGACGGCTAGTCGGACGTTCGTTTTTGTTTGAAATTTGATTCTTGCATATATTGTATAGTGTTGGTTGACGTCATACGTGAATAGTTCCCGCGTTTTTATAAGTCTAGAAAAAGTATGACAAATGGTTAGTAAATTTATTATTTTCGTATTAATGAATGCAATTTGTATATTAAATTATATTAATTTATAATAAAATATACCGTTATCCATTAATTGATGAATTCATTTTTCAGTAGAACATTTTCGTAGTCTAATTACGCGGAAGTACGGAAGAATAATATAGGTATATTAATATTATAGATAGGGGGGAATGGGAGGGGGAGGCCTTTTTTCAGCAGTGGACGTACTGTGGCTGATATGATGATACATAGGTCATGGTCATGAAAAAACAGTTTCTTTAAAATCTGTTTTTGTAAACTCTTTTTTGAGAAAATAAAACTGTTTCGTTTCATTTTCCGAAAAATCTGAAACGACCCAGTACTATACCACGGTAACTAGCATAGGGATGGCGGTCTGAGATCGATTTATCGAAGCATCAATTCGTTGAACCAAAAAAATCGCTTTTAAATCGATGTAAGGTAATGGAGCGATTCAGTGAATCGATATTTCATCCAGAAAATCGAGATTCGATTCTATGTTGATAGAACTGTAAAATTATTTACTATGGTTGAATAGTTGAATGTACTACCTACCTAAGTCCGTGTGGTGTCCGGATTATGAATGTAGCACCACTCCATTTCATCCCGTGGGTGTCATAAAAGGCGACTAAGGTAATCGAAACCAGAGGGATGGGCAGCAGCGTCCCTTATGTAAAAAGGTAGCCATACTGCGCTCACCAATCCGCCTGCCAAGCGTGGTGAGTATTGGCGAATTCCCCCAAATTGATGATACAGTTGTGGAAATCTATGGGGGAGCATTGAGCATTGTTCAGCAGTGGACGTATAAATGGCTGTGCACTGCTGATGATACTTCTTTGATTTTTAAAATTGATAGACGTTTACCAAATCTTGACGATGTAAATAACGCTCTTCTTAAGGTCCATGAATGGTTCACAGTTGATAATTTAGTATTAAACGGGCAGAAAACTAAAGCAAAAAGTTTACTTTGCCAAATGTAGTAAGTAGGGATTGCGATATCATAATAGATAACGAGAAACTTAAATTTGTCGATCAAACAGTTTTCTTAGGAATCACGCTTGATTCAAAACTTCAATGGATCCCCATATTACATCTCTAGTAGGACGGTTGAGTTCGGCTGCTTATGCTATTAGAAAAATCAGACTCCTTACAGATGTAGCTACTGCAAGACTGGTTTACTTTAGCTACTTTCATAGCATAATGTCCTATGGTATTTTACTTTGGGGTCGGGCTGCCGATATAGAATCAATTTTTATATTGCAGAAAAGAGCTATCAAGGCTATTTACAACCTTGGTAGTCGTGGTTCCTTGAGAGAACTGTTTAAAAACATTAACATAATGACAGTGCCTTGTCAGTATATTTATGAAAATATAATGTACGTTAGGAAAAACATCTTTTTACAAAAAAATGTGATCGGCATAACTATAATACAAGATATAAATCTAAACTAGTACAGCCAAAATTTCGCTTAGCTAAAGTCCATACTTTTTTATGGGATATAGTATAAAATTTTATAATAAAATACCGGAGACCGTGTTGCAATTACCGCAAAATAAATTTAAAATATTTATAAAAAATACTCTATGCAAACAAGCATATTATACATTAGAGGATTACCTTAGAGATAAAAATGTTTGGAAGAGTGCTTGTCCAGCTCCGCAAGACCACTATAAGAAATTATTCAAATTTTTCATTTTTGTCTTATTGTCATGCCATCTTGTTGTTGCATGTTTTCTGACATTTCAATTTTTTTTTTTGACATGACATTATTATTATTATATATTTACACCTGAACTTATTATTATATAATTTTTATATTCAACTAGTTTATGATTTGATATTGAAACTTTGAGGTTTAGACTTTACTATGTTTAATGTAGGAACATTGTCTTTATATAACCTGAATTTTCGAGAACATTGTACATATAAATAATGTAACATGATTTTAAAAGAGTAACCATGGTGTTTCTTGCCCGTTCTTCTCCATAGGAAATCTACATCTTGGAACGTGGCAACTAAAGTCTTGACGTTTCATAAGTGCTATAAATGGTTTAAATGAAAAAAATCTTTTTATCTTTATCTTTATCTACTCAGTTGCCTTCACATTTCCTCAGTAGGTAGATAAATAAATAAATAAATTAAACGTGTTAATGATTTTTAAATCTATGCTTTGTTAAATTTGTAGACATTGACATTGCGTCATTAGTTTATGTCATTATTGTATGAATCTGGTGATGTTTTGCGAATAGTGTAATAAATACTGTTTTTTTCGCAGTGCTTGTGATAGTTTTGTATCTACTTAAATGCTATCTATTCTATGCTATGCATGCATGCATGCTATGCATCTATTTAAGTTTTTTAATTGTTATACCGATTGCTATGGTCAGATCCTACCAATATAATAAATAATCAAGTCGTTTGTTAGTTAATTTACAAATATTGTAATAGTTAATTTACAAATAATTACTAGTAAATATTAGATGCGTACGTGTCATGCTTAATTGATTTCTATTATGCAGTTCCCAGAGCTTAAATTAAGCACAGAACTGTAAAGTATGTGGGTATATAATTTAAAACTGTTTAATGTAAACAATTTGTGAAATAAATGTCTTTTTGTATACTTTTTATTTGATTTTGTTGTAAAGAACGCTAATTAGTTTAAAAACCATAAAAGATCGATTATTATGGTGTCCATTTTGTATTCCATGATTGGATTTATAATGAAAATACGAATTAGAAAAGCAAATTGAAAGAAAGATCGATTTGCAGAAAATCAAATCTTTTTGTGCTTGATTTTTTGGTTAATCGATTTATTAGACTTTGATTTGAATTGATTTAGGTATCGATTTTTCGGAGAGGATTGCCATCCCTAAACCAATAGGTAGGTAATTAGGCAGGTACTATTCAAGCCACAGATTGACATTAGATTATTTTTTTTTTTTTTTTTTTCATTTATTACGGGCATTGGTCTTACCATCAACCCAACAAAAAATTAACAATTCGGATTATTTTTACATGTTAACTTAAATCTTTTATGTCTAAGTTATACTTAACATTATCTATATAATATATATGACAAAACTAATATCTATATATAATATCGTATTTCAGCGGGGTAATTTTACTGGTTTGCATCCCTAGTACATAGTATAGTCTTATAACTAATTCATATAGATCTAACAGAACTTAGGATGAATATAAAATTGAAATTTTTAATAAATCACAAATATTTTTCCTTACATATAAAAATAAAACAAAACACATTTTTAGGTATGTCACATTTCGCCAGTATGTGTTGACATAGGTTGACAATAGTACTGGGTCGTTTCAGATTTTTCGGAAAATGAAACGTAACAGTTTTATTTTCTCAAAAAAGAGTTTCCAAAATCAGATTTTAAAGAAACTGTTTTTCCATGACCATGACCTAAGTATCATCATATCAGCCACAGTACGTCCACTGCTGAACAAAGGCCTCCCCCTCCCATTCCGCCCTATCTATAATATACCTATATTATTCTTCCGTGCTTCCGCGTAATTAGACTACGAAAACATTCTACTGAAAAATGAATTCATCAATTAACGGATATTGGATGGTTTCGAAAGTGACTTAGGTCGTAATTATAAATTAATTTAATTCAATATATAAATTGTAATAAATTGCATTCATAAATACGAAAGTAATAAATTTATTAACCATTCGTCATACTTTTTCTACACATATAAAAAAGCGGGAACCATGCACGTATGACGTCAACCAACACTATACAATTTATGCAAGAATCAAATTTCAAACAAAAACGAACGTCCGACTAGCCGTCCTTGAAACGAGAGCCAAAAAGAAACTGTTTTTCTCCATCATGTTTTTCTACCACCAAATTTGTAGTTTGTGGTGATACATATAAGATTCATTTTAGCGTTGTAACTAAAAGTAGTTACTTGGCGGTTAAAAACAACTGGTTGTTCTTCATACGATAATAGTTCTTATTACAATCACCGTAAGGTATTTAATTAGATGCTTCGTTCAAAAAACGTGCAAAGTAGTTGTACCAACCGAACGTTTGTGAAGAAACGGCGACTGGAACGATTTTTGAGAGAACGAAGTTTACAGTATGTGATTACTCAGGTTAGAAATCTCGTTCGTTTTGGAACGTAATGTCAGTTAGCCGAGAAACCGTCCGTTCGTTTTTCGTCTAAAAACTGTTTTACTAAAGTGTTTCTGAACAAAACGCCCAGTACTAGTTGACAAATTGACAATTGATGAATTGACATTGCTAAATCAATCACAGTCACGGAGACACGGAGTAGGTTTATAAAATCAATAATCAGAGGTTTTATTTCCACTACGTTATCAACAATGTACATTATTTAAATATTTATTACCTATTAGCCCAAAAGCAAAGTAATCTGTGTATTATGTTGCGCTGCACCGAAAACTACTTACAATCAAAGAACATCATAAAAATTGTTATTTTACACTTTGCAAAGAACAATTAGCAATAGCTTTCCTATTTACAATATATTTAACATTTTTTTGTCCGGAGAGTTTTAATCTATACAAATGACAAGATGTTTTACAATGTCCAAATCTTAACCTATGACTACTGGAACTGAAAGATTGAGAAACAAAAACTAAATCTAACATTGACTCCTATTGTCTATAGGGGCTAAATTACAATATTAAGATCATTAAAACGGATGCAGTTTTTATCAATCATGAAATTGCCTCTAATGTTATTCATTTTAGCACCCCAAAAACAGAAGAAGAGCATTAAATTAAAGTATGCAATGCATAAGAAATTATGTTTTTATTTTACTAAATGTTTCTTTCAGAATATTAATATAAAATTTACCATAAGGTGGAGAAGGACAATATACACACAAAATAATAGAGAAAATACAAGAAACTAATTCAATTTGACATGGAGTATTTTGAAAATTGTAATCCTATATCAATAATAGTGAATTTAAAATATAAATTTAATAGCAATGGCTATGAGAGGTTGATCAGAGCCTCTTGCAAATATAACCCATATGCTTATTTTTTTATTAAAACAAAGGCAGGTTCCATTTATTAATTAAAATAAAGTTGATGCTATCAATACTATTATCAAAAAAGTTATTTAAAAACATCAAGTTTAGGGGAAATATATCTAGGATTCCAGTGTGAAATTTAGTTCCATTACATTAATATACTTTAATAACTTTATCCATATAATATTATATATTGCTTAAATTGTGTATTAACAATTCTTTTATTATCCTGGATGTAATTGGTGCTCCATCTTTCTTGGAAATCAAATCTACAACTGTTTTTATAATACCATTTAATGTTGAATCACAGTTCAATATGTCGCTTATAATGAATCGTTTCTGCGGTGATGTGGCTTTAGTATTCACATTAGAATTCAAAGATATATTTTTTGAGGTTTTGTCATTAGATGTATGTAAGACTGATTTGGAGCCTTTAATAGCTGAAGCATATGATGTACCACCCAAAATTCTGTTTTTAATTTCAGCAACTTTCGAAGCCTTAAGGGGGCACTCATAGGCGACTGCTACGTGAGGTCCTTGGCAGTTATTACATTTAATTTTATCTTTTTGTGAACATTCTTTATAGAAATGGTTACCTGCACAGATGGAACAAACTTGGGCATTTTTGCAAGAACCACTAGTGTGGTTGAATTTGAAACAGTTAAAGCATTGAACTAAAGGTTTAAAATATTCTCTTACTTCTAGCCATAAATGTTCATAAGTAACATGACTGGGTCTGTTAATATTCAAAAAAGTTACCAATACTGTTGGGAGACTAGTAAGTGAGCCATCAGGAAGCTTCTTCTTAAACCTCTTGATACCTAAAACTTCACACCCAGGTGACTTCAAAGACGATAGAAGTTCAGAATCATCAATTTCAGTAGGGACCTTTATTACTCCCTGGCTTTCAATTTGATCAAAAGGTATCTTGACTGACCAGTTATGTTTGCTATGAATGGGCTTATTCATAATGAAAGAGTTTGCTTCTTTTTTTGTTGGAAAAAAGATCTTGATAAAGTAATGACCAATGGGCTTAACATACGTGTTAGGTGGCACCAAGTCCTTAAGAATTTTATTAATTTTAAAGGGATCAATTTTTTCCTTGTTTTCCTGAAAAAGTAAAACGGGATAATCCTTTCGGTTCTGTTCTTCATAAATTGGAAGGATATCTTTGAATAAACCCCTTTTAGTATTTATGAACTTGGGTAACATCTTGGAAACCGGTTCATCTTCGCGGATACAAGTTGTACTCTTCCGCTTTAAAGTGGCATCGAAAGCCGAGGGCTCCATGAGCCCACCACTAAATTCACTCATGGAATTGAAAAAGGGCTAAAAACTGGTTATTTATAGGTCAAAACAAATTAAATTTATTTAGTTTCAAAAAGAGCGCCTTTTAATTCGACTTTCCCGCCCTTTTTTCACATTAGATTATTAATAGTACCCATAGAGTAAATTGACCTGTCAGTATTCCGGGCAAATGAAAAGCAACCTTTATCACCAGTTATATGAGCTATATTCTTAGAAACAGTCATACAATGGTTGCCATGACAACAGTGTTGTCATTGTGTTTAAATGTCAACATTACCGGTCTTTGTAAAGTATTACAAAGTGGTATCTACGGCTTGATTGATCAGTTTAACGATTAAGTTAGAAGTGATGCTTTCGTTTGAAAGAAGTTTAATTATAGCATGATAGGTTTTCTTGTTGTATAATATGATACCCATACGCAATTATATAGTTACTACGATTGGTGGGTTTTATTAATTTTTTACATAGATCTATAGCTAGAAGTGCAAGTTTCCTGTTTTAATGTATGATGATGATAATGATGTCTACTAGGTACTTGCCTTCGTTTCAGAGCGTTATTACAACAAGTCGAATTTGAAGATAGATGAAAAATCAGAAGATGCTATAACTGATTTTATCAACAATCCACAGTTACTTATAATACAAGGATTTGTGAAAAATGAAAATGTTTTTCTTCAAACTAAAGTAAGTATTATTAGTGTCTCTCTTTACTGGTTAACATACTCTACAAGGAGAAGCCCGGTCATTTATGAGGTTTGCATTGGGACATAGATTATTAAAGATGCAGAGCCCCTTACATAATTGTTAGAATGTAATATTGGGGCAAGTAAAGAAAATAACATGTAAAATACGCATGCAACAATTTAAATTTATTTAAATTGGGATACTATTATGGATCTCACCATGAATGAAGTATTTGTTATGTGCAATCTGCCTCACCCCCTCCCTAACTTATAGAAAGGTGTCAGTTTCTATCAGATAATCAAAGAATTTGAAATTGGAAATGCAAATACCTACATTTCATAAAGTTCCTGGTTTGTAGAAAGAGTGCTTTCTACTAGTGTTAGTTAGACATGCACAAACATCACAAATGTTTAGGTGATTGGTGAAGAACCACGACAGGGTTACCCGTCATTATAAGAACATCTCTTGCTTCTTTTGGTAGGTAACTATATATTCATTCATTCAATAATTTCATCTGAATCAAGTCCACTGCTAAACATGGGCCTCCCCCAAAGATCACCACTACAACCAATATGGGTATGTTGTGTGCTCATTGGGGTTTTGCCATAATCGCCACACTTAGCAGGCGGGTTGGCGATCGCAGTTGTTCGATGGACGCTGCTGCTCACCACCACCTCCAGCTAATCCCATAGTCGTCTTTTACGACACCCATAGGATGAGATGGGTTGGTGCTATTCGTAGCCGGCACCACACAGCTACCACCATCTATGTATGTATTTATTAAATTAATTGATTTAGTTATTATAATAATAAAATAATAAAAATCATTTAAATTATGTGTGGTATAGTCACATATATTAGTATTGTGTTGCCATTGTTAATACTAATGTATATATACACATCATCTTATAAATTATGTGTCACGTTGTTAGTCCGCTATGGACTCCTAAACTACTAAACCGATTTTCATAAAATTTTGCACGCTGTATGCAGTTTTATTCAACTTAAAAGATAGGATAGTTTACATCTCAATTTATATTCGCAATATTATTTTATTGTGAATTATTTGTTCATCTGACAAAGTCTTAATTATCTGTTAGTTCGATAATATTCTAACAGATGGCGGTATAAGGTAATTAGTTGACTGGATTGATTCAGTATCCAATAGATGGCGCTATGTTAAAAGTACAAACGTTCTATGTAAGTTACAATTTAATAACCGGCCACATGTTGCTGAGGCCAATCATCATTTCGGCCGAACGAAGTCCACTGCTGGACACAGGCCTCCCCCAAATATCACCACAACGACCGAAATGGGTGTTTTGTGGGCACATTGGGGGGTTTTGCCATAATCGCCACGCTTGGCAGGCGGGTTGGCGATCGCAGCTGAGTTGTTAATATACTCGAAGGACGCTGCTGCCCATCCTCCGGTTAATCCCTTAGTCGACTTTTACGACACCCACGGGAGGAGACGGGGTGGTGGTATTCTGAGTATAAGTTAAATATAGGATAGTTTATATCTCAAAATATAATCGCAATATTATTTTATTGCGAATTATTTGTTGATTATCTGAGAAAGAGTCATAATTATCTGTTAGTTCGATAAGATTCTAACAGATGGCGGTATAAGGTAATTAGTAGACTGGATTGATTGGACCCGGTAGGTGTCATTGCAATCGGGCTTGAGTCTACCTACCCGTGCGAAGCCGGGGCGGGCAGCTGGTCATTTATATAGTTTTTAATTGCGTATATATTCAGGTCTATATAGTTACATATTATGTGTGTATATATTAGTATTATTAAAAATAATTATATATGTTTGTATCTTAGTATTATTTATTGATGTCCACTAAATCAAGCGTGATTGTTTTTTTAAATCATATTTGCTACCTACTGATAATGGGTGTGTTCATTTGTGTGAACTTTTCATAATAATCGCTGTAAATCATAACTTTGTAGACATATTGTACTTCTGACCTCCTGTGTACAAAAGCGTGATGATTTGTATTTTAGAACCTGACCTGGACTGTAATGGACATTTTTGCGAATTTTCGACTATATCTATTCTGTAGTTTTGGCGTTCGCATCAAACATAGAAACAGAAAAAACAACAGTTTTGGCAAGTCTCGTTTCTGAAGCACGCAGTAGCGGCTTTTTTTTTTTCAAAAAATAATCCATGTACAGTTTTTGTCTCTACGATTTTATTATAGTGTTAATTTATATTTATCTGTACTTATATTGTACAGTAGTTATATGTATAATAAGTTACATTGTATAGCATGTAGAAATGAACTTTTTTAATCCAATTTGTATCTCAGGTTCAGGAGAATAAAAACAAAACGATAGTATTTTACAAAACATCAGCACAGGAGTTATTGAAGGATGATGCTATACACAATATAAATATATTGACACTGTCAATGAATACAGCAGAGACATTATATCAGATTTGGAGCCAAGTTTATACTCCTCTGTTGGCTGTAGTGAGTCTGGTTTAAATTTTGATACTTTATGTTTTACCCGTAAAATTATATTTCCCTATTTACTGCTATGATAAATTATTGCTATGATATTTTTGTCTCTAAAATTGTAACTATAATTCGGTACGACATATTGATATATATATATAAAAGGAGAAGAGAACACATTGCTATTTATTTAAAAGAGGAATCTGCTTTTACAGGGAGATGATTTATATTCTAATAAACTACAAAAAAACCTCTCAGATCTAGAATCTAATTTAAGGATTTTGGCTCACGGAAAAGGAAATACTAACATAAATGGTAAGCTTTTAACCATAAATTACTATGTTCACAGGCTCAAGTATGCCCATATTGGGCATTCCAATGTCCATATTGGGTTAAATTACACCAGGTGCGGATATTCTAAATGCCGCTTTTTGTTATTATATCCAGGGGCTTGAACTACTGTTTAGCATATTCAGACACAAGATGCCAAATTCGGCTTTAGAGAATAAAAAAGGACTGTTTAAAGTTCGAAGTGAGGTAGGGTAGTTTAAGCTGACACAGTCTTTTTTTTTATAAAGACATTGCCCCACTCTAGGATTTATCTAGGACGCGTTTACAGACACAAACTTCATAGACGATACTCCCAGAACCGGAACAACTCCTTGCAGACCATACAAATATTTGTTTCGTGCTGAAATCGAACCTGTGACCCGGAGCGCAGCAGCCGACTGTATCAGCCACTGCATCAACCGTGTCGTTGAACCCCGTCTTACTCAGTCTGTTTGACTATTATATGCACCATCTAATTATAGAGCTCAGCAGCACTGGAGTCGGCTGTTCGATAGATAGGGTTTGTATAAATAATACAAGTAACGAAACGAAACGAAGTAAGTACGATATTGTGCTCCTGAGCCATTCAACTCATGAGCTTAGGTACAATGCAAAGAAACGCGAACTGCAAATTTTCAAAGCAACCTCTTATATATGTCCATTGTGGTACCTGAGTCATAGAACATCAAGACATGGAACAGGAACTCCGGGTGTTGTCTGTTTGATGCAATATGCTAGCTTGCAGGTTTGCATACTGTATGTGGCAGATTAAGCTAACTCTTTTCAAGGCCATTTGCCAAAGCCTCTATACATGCAGCCTTAGGATTGGCTATACGCGGGGGATATAGCGCCTTGCGATTCTAGTATAAATACTGAGTGGTCTGCTGCAGCTATGAAGTGAATTGAGCTTGTTTACCGAGATGCACACGTTAGGGAAGCGCCTCTATGATAAACTGGCTGCGTACTTTTACCTTCATATTCTGGGGTGCAATTCCTTAAGCTTAAACATCCATACATCCTATCAAAATAACGGTGTAATACCAATTCGGTATTCGCTAAGACATGGTTGAAGCTATTCAAGGACACGTTGCAGTAGGTAAGCCATGAGGACCAGTCTTAGCAAATACCAAATAGGATTATCACCGTTATTTCAATTCTGTATGGATCAATCACGGATGAATGGATGTTTGAGCTTAGCACTCCTGAATGGATTAGCTGACTGATGTGATTCATCCATGACGAGGCAGAGGATTTAACTGCACGTTTCACTGCTCATATTAATCAAAATTACTTCGATTTATTTCATTGTTAAGACTTTTTATTTTGATTTGTATCAGATTTCTATGGATATATACGGTCTGAAATACTCCTAATATTTATTTTATCTTCATGATATGAAGCATCTTTTTCACTTACCAAGCATTCCACTCCAGTATTGACTACGACTACATTTATTAATGGACTACTTTGGTAATTAAATACCAGTTTAGACTTGTATTGTATATAGTACTTGCCAGTTTGGGATACTAAATCTAGGGGCAAGTTGAAAAAAGCTCAGTTTAAAATGCACTTAGCTTAAGTTTCTTTTTTGACATTGGTTGTATAACTGGCAGTTGGGGCAAAAAGGTTCTAGAGTGAAGACCGCGCACCGGAAAACGCAGTGTGGGACGACCTTCAACGAGGTGGACAGACGACCTGGTGAAGGTCGCTGGCAGTCGTTCGATGTGGGTGGCATGCAACCGGTCGTTGTGGAAATCTCTGGGGGACCTGCTTTGGCTGATATGATGATGATGATGATGATAGGTTTCTTTTAGATAAGTACAATTTTTATTGATTTTCACAGTCGTATTATCAATAAGAGATGAATTGGAATACTGGAAAACAGTAGGACAAAAAAAAGATGCTAGTAAAAAGGAAAAGGAGGTGGCACCTAACTTTTTGGAGCTATTTGAAGATGTCATTGAAGAAATAAGGTATGAGATAAATAGTTATGACATATCGTATCGTACAAAACGTTTAACGTCGCACTAAACAGTAAAACATATATTAAAATAAATTCTATTCCATATGCTTATATGGAATATAAGGTCTTAAAGTTCTTAGTTATATGTAAAATTGTGTGGGTCCGCTTAATCAATAGAAACCGAATGATAGAACTTTTAGCTTCAACATTCTAACTTTAAAATTTAATTTAAAAGTGAGCTGATTACTTAGTACCAACTGGTATGGCACCACATTGCGTTCTTAATTATTTCTTTTTATTAAAATGTGCTCTTATTATGAACATGTTTGGTTCTAGAAGCTACGTTCTATACTTAACTGTTTAGCTGGAATATTACTGGTTCCAATCTTGTTAATTGAAGGTTTGAAAACCAACAGCATTCCATTATGTTGTCATAACATATACCATCACTTTGCACTTTCAAGTTAATACGACACTTAAAACTCCACTTTCAAGTCAATACGACACTTGATAATGCATTTCAATCTAGAATGTAATGGGACACTAACCGGAGACTTTTTTTTTAAAACGTTGCCCCACGCTAGGATTTCTCCTGTGTCGTGGGTGCGTTTACAGACATACATTTCACACACAATACACCCAGACCCGGAACAACTTACCTGCAGATCATACAAGTATTTGTTCCGTGCGGGAATCGAACCCGCGCCCCGGAGCGCAGCAGTCGACTGTATCAACCACTGCACCGACCGAAAGACTATCTAAAGCTGCACAGTAAAAATACAGTTACAGATTGAGAGACGGATTTAAATACATTTTGACGATTTCGCAGGACTATTCAGTCTAGCCCAATGGATGAAATCAGAGAATCAGCAGAAAACATAGGCGGCATTTTGGATGATATATGGCGGATCACTTCCATGCCATATACACAAGATAGAATGGTTCATGTTTTTGACATTATCGGTATGCAACAGTCAAAATAATAAGTACTTTAAGCATGCCCTTAGATCTCGGCGTTTTCCAAACGGGATGTATTTGGTACCCACCTAAATTATGTTTGTCGGATCACACTCTTCCCATAGCTTCTAAGTTTTTGGTTCAGTTGCTATGCTATTGCAATGGCGTTATAAGGATAGTAGCACCATTGAAGCGGAGTGTGTGGCATGATTGCAAACATCCTAAGACACCATCAGATGTCGCAGAATTAAAATATAGACCCAGCTTTATGCTAATTGCAGCTTAAAATATAGACCCAGCTTTTAAGCTTAACCCTTATTTTCGTACTCTATGGCAAACTATCGTAAGTGTGGTCCTCAGACCCGAATATTTCGTCACAATTTTTAAGTTAAGAAGCAGTATACATGTTAATGTAACCGTCATACAATGTTTAGGTCATGAAATATGTTCTATTATACAAAAATCGGTATCAGCCATCAATATTTGGAAAGTCCACAATGTGAGCAAGGATAATGAAGTATTGAACTTGCTATCTGAAAGTTTGAAAGTAATCCAGACTTGGAACAGCGCATGTGAATCATTAACTGAAACATACTGGCCTAATTACGCGCTTCATGCATGGAACGGAAAGCCTTATGTGCCACCATTTTGTGTGAACTTCCAAGCTAGACTGAAAGAGGTTAGTATGTCGCTGTTCTACTTTTAGTATCGATATGCATTTCTTGCCGTGTGGTGCCGGCTCAGAATGCCACCACCCCATCTCCTCCCATGGGTGTCGTAAAAGTCGACTAACGGATTAGCCGGAGGATGGGCAGCAGCGTCTTTCGAGCACATTAACAACTCAACTGCGATCGCCAACCCGTCTGCCAAGCGTGGCGATTATGGAAAAACCCCCCAGTGAGCCCACAACACACCCATATTGGTCGTTGCGGTGATCTTTGGGGGAGGCCTGTGTCCAGCAGTGGACTTCATGCGGCCGAAATGATGATGCATTTCTTTTAACAGTTTCCACTTGGACTCGCTTACTGCTTAGACGTCTCATTTTGCAGAAATAATTTTATTTAGGGTGATCATCATCATCATTTCGGCCGAATGAAGTCCACTGCTGGACACAGGCCTCCCCAAAAATCACCACAACCACCGATATGGAAGTATTGTGGGCTCATTGGGGGGTTTTGCCATAATCGCCACGCTTGGCAGGCGGGTTGGCAATCGCAGTTGAGTTGTTAATGTACTCGAAGGCCACTGCTGCCCATCCTCCGGCTAATCCCTTAGTCGACTTTTACGACACCCATGGGAGGAGATGGGGTGGTGGCATTCTGAGCCGGCACAACACGGCAAATTTTTCAGTTTTGGGATGATACTTACTTAAATTGCTTTAGGTTAATAAAAAATGGATTTTAAACTTTGGTTTCAGATTCACGATACCAGGTTTACTCATTGTCAATTGAATAAATTGCTATCAAACAAAGAAAGATCAGAACTGCAGACTGATCAATTATTTGCGCCATTTGAAAGTGAATACAGATTTTCCTTCTATTTAATATTCTTTGTCATTGTTGTTTGTTAACACTATCAGACATACATTATGTTCACAGGTATAAATATTTGGATGTGTAACGGGCCGAACCCTGGCTGGGATACGGCTGTTTCAAGGTTTTCAACAAGTTTACGACCAGCTGAAACAAAAGTCGCTGATAAATTAAAGCCCCGATTGCATAATATGTCCACCAAACAGGTACCTAGTTATGTTATCTATATCATTATAATGAAATTTAAAGTTTTTTTCAAATATTATATATTTCAAAATTAATGCCAAATTTTCAGTGAAAGTTGCTATTTATACGATGTCTAATAAAAAAATCAGTTTTTAGATTTTTGTCTGAAAGTATGTCTCGAATATGCTCCGAAACGAGTCTACGGATTCAAATCAATTTTAACTAAAATTTTAGTGTGGTTTTGAAATCTTCAGGGTTCAGGGTTAGTGGGAAACGTATATAATAATAACAAACCTAATTAAGAAGCATATTCTATTATTATTAGAGAGTATTAGAAAAAGAAAGTTTTTGTGACTTACAGTACAACAGGTACTGTAAGTTGTGCAAATGCAAATGAAGATCTTATCTTAATATATGGGAGCCTAGATAATAGAGATAATAAACTTAAGTCACTTTCATATAAAAAGTGAGTTCTGCTGTTTACACAAAAACATCAGGGTATCTTAATCTTTCAGATGCTATACGAATTTATGCGATACAGCGCGCTAATAGAGCGACCTTTCGTGAAGCATGCACTTAACAACGAGCTGGAGATATTTGTGTCATCGCTTATTTCAATGCTGAGGAGCGTACAAACTCAGATGGATGCTGACGAAATCGATGTTAAATGGTACCAACCGCCAGAAATGTCCACCGTCGTGTATCAAATACAGTGGGCTAAGCAGATGGAAGCTAAGGTAATGTTCTGACGTCTCTCATCTCAATGACATAGAGTATCAAATTTGTTGGACTTGCTGGGCATCCATGATGCTTTGAGACCGATTTGTTATCGTCATGTAATTATGAAAATGGTACTCGTATAACCAGCATACACTGACAGCACTAGTGCTATGTCAGTATTTGCTGGTTCTACGATTCTACATTGACGTTGCAGAATATTCAAACTCTATAAAACAAATATTTTAGGTGAAAGAAATTCAAATGTGTGCAGAGAAATACTTAAAAGAATTCGGCGGCAGTTCTGAATTGCAGAGCCTCGCTACAAAAGTATTAAATAATCTCAAGAATATGTACACGCAGCTACACGAGGAGTGGTGTCGCGATCTGCAGGTGATTAAGTGACAATTATTTTCAAGAAATACCTAGTTTGATGTCAGTTCAGTAATTCAGTACAAGGGATAATTAAATAAGACATGAAATAATCATGAATTTATGAGATAAATTCAATCACAGGACCGATTGGTTTCGATCGATGTAGCATGGACATCTAAAAATCTTCTCATGGCATCGTATTTGCCTATTTCTACTGCCAGCTATATGCGTTTAGAAAATTAAAGGGGTCACAAATGTATCTTACTCTCCAATCTATTCGTACATGGTTTTAATATTCTCAGGCGCAAGCGAAGAACGGTTCCCTCCAAATGTGTACAGACAAGCCGGTCGTGGAGTTCAGTGGTAGCAGTCGTCTGATGGTGGTGAACTTCAACCCGGGGATAGTGCGAGCGGAACTGGAGGCACGCTCGCTGGCCGCCATGCGCCTGCCGCCTCCGCCCGCCGCCGCCGCGCTGGACGCGCTGGGCCGCGCGCTCGCAAGGGCGCGCCCGCTGCAGCAGGTCCGCCGCCTCCGTACATATTATAGTTTTTGCTTTTATACGATGCCCCACACTAGGATTTCTCCTGTATCGTGAGTACAGTTTACAGACAAATCTCACATACACAAACATCCAGACACCACATGGTAGACAATATTTGCTCCGTGCGGACAATTGAACCCGCGACACGTAGCGCAGGAAGCCAATCGCTTAGCCACTGCGCCAACAGCGCTGTCAAAGGCTCCAGATAAAATATACAGTATGACGGTAGGTTCTTCAACTGTGCCTAATGAATCACCACATTCAAATTAAGGTAATTTTTTTTATAAATACGTGTTATTTTTTAATTATGAAAAACACCAATCTGCTCTCTTCGGTGTGCAACGAAATACACGCCTTGCTGGCCAAACTCCAAAACGACGATAATAGAAATTACGGGCCGTTTTTTTTAAATTAAATTTACTAAACTTACTGAAAACACCTAATTTATGTATTGTACACACCAACTTAGGTATTTTTAGATACACGATATTTATTATTTAAAAAGCTGAATGAAGATTTCTCTTCAAAAGTAAAAAAAAACAGACTGAATTGGCGCGAATGAAGATGATTAAATAAAGTAACTATTTTATATTGTGTTATACACAATTTTAAGTTGTTTGATAAATATGAGTAATTCGTCGGAAGAAGAATGATATTTTACGAGACAACCGTGTTCAATTGTCTTTGTCTAACCGTACAAAGTGCAATTTAACTTATAATATGAATTATACTTTTAAGTTGTTTAAATTAATTTTATTATTATTTCCTGTACAAGTCTCGGCCGAGTTAGCAATTAACGGCCTCGTTTAACTAAAAAGGACTCCATTGGGGCTTCGTTCTTTACGTTTCGTTTTATCTAAGCTGTTTTTGTTGACCCCAAAGCGTAGGACAAAAATTTGCTTCGCGGTGCCTGCCCTAGTCCGTACTACATTATACCTCAGTGGTTTCATAAGACCCAACGACATATCTGCTGTTTTCAGGTGGCATCCTTTCACAACACGCTGGGCGAGCGAATGATCCCCTCTACACGCCCAATGATGTTGCAATCAGCACTTGCCCTGTCAAACTTAGTGCAAGACCAGAAGGCAGTCTACTGGGATGACGTCGAACAACTAACTAATTACACTGACAAACTCAAGAAAATCGTCTTAAAATTAGAGACACAAGTATGTTTTGGAATTCTTTCAAGTTAATATGGTTAAATTAGTTTAGCTAGGGTACAAATGTTTAGTAATATTTTATTTATGAACATTGCATTTAAAACAATGTAGTGGTTTTTGTAAAATACTATAATAATCAATACGTATGCTAATTGACTTTAGGCATTAGGCCGTGCACCTTCATTGAACAAATGCAACATAATCAGCAATGTTCAGAGAAAGCGCTGTCTAAGCATTAAGCTGTAAGTTTGATCTTCGAAGGTAAAATAATAACATAATACATATCTATATTTCAGAACACATATCTGACCAGTCAACATGTTGCCATAAGAAACATTGTTCAGAAATTGATAGAGACTGAGCTCTTAGCCAAACAATCCGAATGGAAGAAAAGTGTTAAAGAAATAAGGGATATAATAGACACGGTAAGTATTTAATTCAGCTCTGTACGTAAAAAAATATTGTATTCATAATAATATTTTGTATTATTGAAGATTATCCTTCAAAGATCTAAGCTGCTCGCGGTACACTATACTACTAATCAATAACGACTGACAGATCGCTTTCTTCATCAATCGTATCAGAGCACACATCGGATCGGTGGTGGATAGGCCAGGTACGAAGCCATAGTGATTTTTTGACAGTCAGCACTCGGATCTTAGACGACTGTCAATTACTTTCTCGTATGATTCCGCGGTAGTTGTTACACTCGTGCTTGCTGCCTTTTCCCTTATATATTGGACCTATGGTGCTCAATCTCCATGCCTCTGGCATTTTAGAAAAGAACAACACACAGTTGAAGAGATTAGTGAGAAATACGATTCCTTGTTAGCGTAAGCATTTCCAAGCTTCTACTGGGATACCATCAGGGCTTATGCCTTTCATGTTTGACATATTCTGTAGGGCCTTTTTAACTTCACTTGGTTGTATTATAGGTATAAGTCCTACATTCTTTTGCATTTTTGGAAATTATGTGACAGCTTGTTTAGGTTTAACAGCTAGCTGTTCATAACACTGATGCCAGGCTGTTATGATATCTCTATCTTTGTACAACATTCCACCATTTGGACTTTGGATTTTTTTACACCTAGCTGGATCCTTTGTGCTCTGACAACGCTGTTTAGCATGCTTGTAAATACGCTTTGAACTAATTATGATTATAAAACAAAAATATACATTTATCTGCACGATCAACAACCATTGGTTGCCCTCAAGGACCCTAAATATTACTGTTATACATTAACAGGCGCAAGGCTGGAACCGGTGCTTACCTTGCTTTTTTGGATAGAACCATGTATACCAGTGTGCGACAGACTAAAGGAATAATTGACGCTGAATAACATTGTATTCACAGGTGGAATCCAACGGTTACAAGAACACAGAATTGTGGAGATCTCACTGGGATTGGCAGCTCTATAAGGCTCTAGAATATCAATATATTAGGACGCTGCTTTCTCTACACAAGCATTTTCCTCATGTCAAAGTCGACCTGGTGCTGCGGTAAATACTATATGAATTTTAATTAGTATCGAACCTTGTTGACATATGTTCAGTTATAGAATAATATATATGTTACTGTGTTAATACATTATATTTTATAGGTGCTCTTTATTGTACACCATATCATATTAGTATACAGCAGTTTTCAATACAATAACAGTACAATAGGCAGCCTTATCGCTATTCGCGATAACTTCCAGGCAACCTTAAGATGGAAAAGAGTAGATAGTAATGTAATAAAACTACAAACATTGTTCTGTGCATTGTTTTGAAATAACTTCGGTAGGTACTTAATATTACTACTACTAACTTTCCAAAGCTGGGAAGGGTTGAGCACTTATTATTGCCGGCATTCCACAAATGAGCTGCTTGAATCGTAAATGATTTGTCAGAAAGTTTTGTGGGATGCATTGGCATTTTCATCTTTAGATAAAGATAAAAATATTTTTATTCATATAAACCAACTACGGGCACTCATGAATAGTCCGACTTTAGTTGCTGTGTTCCAAGATTTAGGTTTCCTATGGAGAAGACCGGGCAAGAAACTCCATGGTTACTGTTTTTAAATCAAAATAGTTTTGTAACAGTATTTGAATACATTGTTCTTGAAATGAAGGTTATGTGAGGACAATGTAGGAGAAAAGAGTCTAAACTGCATTAAGTCACTAAACAAGCCAGATTTTAATAATTTATAAGCTTATGATTAAATTGCCATGGCTGTATTAAGCTGACCAGTCCCAACAGACAGTTATATACAGTTATATAGATAGTTCACGAGCATGACGCATGCATCAGCGTCGCTTAGCTCAACGATATTGTAGGGCAACTCAGTGACCCGATAGGAATCGCGTATGAGTGTCACCAAAGTGCTCTAAACGGTTTTTGAGTATAACGTAGTAGATTGATTACATAGTACAACGTATAGAAGCGAAAATATATTAGCATTCCGGTAAAGGTCAAGTGGTAGCCATTTGAACTTCAGACGTATTCAGGCGTACGATCATATTTGCGTAAACCTTATAAAAACGTTTGAAGTCCATCTTACTAAATTTGTCCTCGATGAAATCTAGATAGCTGGCGGTAGCCTAATCGGGGATAGTTACAAAAATAATGATAAAAAAATACGGGTTGCACTCCGGGAGTGCCGACAGAAGTGAAATCTTATTTTTTATTTTATTTATCTAGACGCGTTAGCGGTCTGCTATATGTACATGCATATATGCACAGATAGCTGCGTCTCGTAATGGTGTAGCGAGTCCAGAGATTTGATCTCATCTAAAAATATGCGTACCGCGCTAAAATAAGTTGTCACTTCAAAAAATACGGGTTGCACTCCGGGAGTGCCGACAGAAGGGAAAACTTATTTTGGCGCATTCAGACATTTTTAGGTGGGTACAAGGGTTATTGGGCTATGAATTGTATTTTATTAATTATTAGAAACTTTATATACATTCAATAGTCTTTTATGAATCATCGTTAACAATTTCGACAACTCTTGTATCATCATCATTATCATTACTCACTATAGCTACGTCTCGTAACGGTGTCGCGAGTCCAGAGATTTTATCAAAAAATATGCGTACCGCGCTAAAAGAAGTTTTCACTTCAAAAAGTAATGGACTGGACAGGAATCTGTGGGGGAGACCCAACCGAATGGTAGTGGGCAAGTTGTGCCCATATGTCCCCCGGGTGACCAAAACCATGGCCCCGAATTTTCTGGAGAGAGTACTTTCAACGATCTTTCCGGCGGTCCGGGTCCATCCTGGTCCCTCTCCACCCCCGATTGCCTTGGTCTGGGCCGAGCAGTTGGGGGTTTCGGAAGGGGAGCAGGAGGTTACCAAATAAATACACGTATGACATATCATTTGATTTAATAAAATATATTCATGCTTCATATCATATTGTAGTAGGTAATTATGAATGTACTAATAAATAGCCGTTAAATCGTTTGCTCTTAGACCTACTTTTTAGCTAATCACAAGTAACTAGCATGTTACATGAGGAAGTAGTATTGACCTCTTTATCTGCTCACAGTAAATAAATAACACAAATCTAAAACGTAGAATCATGAGACATGATTACTAAGAGGTTAAATCTTATCTCGTATGTGTAAATCAATTCGTAATTGATATTTGAAGTGTCTATTCGTAAAAGTTACCTCGTCTTCTTAATATGAATAATGTGAAATGGGCATTTGCTTATCTGGTAGTTGTAACGCTACATATACGGAGTGAGTCTTAATGCGACTTGATCCACGTAAATATTTATCCATCAATCCGCCATCCAAGTTGATTAGCAGAGTTGTAGATGGAGCGGTTGCATATGTAGCGATGTCGACGTCGCTGCAGAAATATTAGGCTCTAAGTGAGCCAGTACGGTAATAGCAATTATAAATCCTAAGTCGACGATTGTCGAGTAAACGCTTTGATGTATCTACTTCCATGGGCAGTGGCCACGCCGTGCGAGTGCAACCGGCTATTGAAGAGCTTCGTGTGCAGCACTATAATCAACTTCGGCGTCTAGTCTCCATGCCAGCGCACTTCGTTGGCGTCCAGAACAACATTACGGACAAACAGACTATTTTCGCCGCTATCGTTGACAAGTTAGTAACTATTGTTTTGAAAACTTGTTGTGTAGCCCCGTAAGATAATGGCGCGAGGTTCTAATCTATATTGTTAAAATATCTAAACGTAATGTAGTACAAAGTGAAACTTTTCATCTAAAATCGTAATCTTGAAATCCTCACCAGACACAGCTGGCTAGGGAACAAGGCGGTGCGCCAGCTTGAAGCAGCTCTGTCTGCCCTGGAAGCGACGTGCGTGACGTGGACGAGGCGCGCGGCGCTGGCGTGCGTTGATGACCTGCACGCGTTGTGCCTGCAGCACCTCACGCAGCCGCAGCACTGGGAGAACAACTTCAAGGCCTGCAAGGCCTATGGACAGGCAGTCGCTAAGATGACCTTGTGAGTAATGAACTCCGACTGCTGATGACTAAGTTCCAATTAAATGTAGTCTTTAATATTTTGTCTTTAATATTTTTTATCGCATAAACATATAGCGATGACGAAAAGATAGAATGGATATCAGTTGGCACCACAACACTGCGGCGGGAGTTTGAAGCCCAAGCGCGGAACCTGTGGGCGTGCCTGATGTCATCACTGGTGGCCAGCTGCCGAGCAGACGCAGCAAGCGTTGATGCCTTCGTGGCCTCCGCAGCCGTCATGTTGGAGAACAAAGCACTACCTAAAAACGCTAAGGAACTGGCAGAAATGAGCGCCACGCAGCAAGCCTTGCAGCAGCAGATGCCTGAGGTATTTCGATTGTATTCGTTCACTTGATTTCTTACTGATAGGTATTATTTTACGCATGGGTGGAGGTTTGTTTCACACTCCCTAAATGATGACTAAATATTATTTAGCATAAGGTTCATAATTATTTGAATGACATCAGACGTAATTTGGTGGCTTTACAGATGGAAAATACCGTGGAAGCCCTAAAACGAAAAGGTCACATGCTACGAACTTGGGGAGGGGATACTACCGTTGATGGGACCATAAAAGAATGGCAGAAAATACACGAACTGATGCTCAGTCAACAAAAAATGTTTGAACACCAGGTATGGAAGTATGCAATCAACTTTAGACAAAAAGATGTCCACGTCATTAACTTAGTTGTAGCATGGCTGTCCAACGAGAGGCCCCTGGTGCAACTAAAACCAACCAATAATGTACCGAATTCAAGTCCAGGCGGGATTCCAACAGACCAGAACATCGTACTTGCCATTTTGTATATTTAATACCTTCAATGGGGGAGATAGATAGCCCAAGATATGCGGCGGTACCCAAAATCCCTTGTTAATATTCCATTATCATTTTAGATAGTCAAATTGTTTTTAGTTTCTCAAAATGCCTGCTTTCGTTGGAGAAGAATACTTGTGAAGTCGTCATTAAATACATATACTAAAAATAACAAAACATCTTACCGACTCAACATAATACACTTCTTAAAAACGAATTCTTAGTTTTGCAATTATTTGCTGTAACTAGATTGACAGGCGTATATATCAGATAATGTTCTTTAACATTTCACTTTAGCCATATTTAAAAGGCTTGCATTTATACGCTTACTATGAATACTTATTGTATTACCAACAAAAAAAAACAAACACCTTCATAAACGGATAAATGTTCACCAAATTGCATTGATAAAGTATAATATAGATATTTTCATTATGATTTTGTGCTATAAAAATAATTGTACCCAATAAAATCATGTTTGCGGCTTTGGGGTGGCCCAATGGCTTTCCCAACCGCACCTTAACCTACTGTGACAATATTTGATACAACTTAATTTGATGTGCCATCAATGTTTTTTATTTGCAATCAGTATTTTAGTAAAACAATATTTGGTGAGCATATATTCATTTTACACAATGGATATTTGTCTAACCGTTCACTTATTCTGATTCACACATTATTATTTAGGAACTTAATATGTTATGTTATGGGGACCTTTTTAAATATCTATTTAATTTGTTTAGAGTCAATTTATTTTCCTTGACAGTTAGTAGTATTTAGCGTTTAAATTGTATCCTGTTCAACTGGCAGGCTGAAATAGTCAAGTCGAGTTTGAGTGGAGAATGGGACAATTTAAATACGAGCGTAGAAGCGTGGACTTCGCGTTGGAGTCAAGCGAAGCCGCGCCTTGATGATACTCACGGGATCAATTACGCAGAAATGCTCGATAGATGTCGCTCCGTGTTTGAAGCGCACGCGCATTGGGACAAATTTGTCGCTGGTAGAGAGGAACTAATGTAAGTTTCTGTTGCCGCTATTATGTATCAATATGATGTATATATTTTCTGATCTAGTCTGGAGACGAGCAATTGGCCAGGTGTATTGCTACCCAGGGCTAGTCTTGCACGGCACCAGATTGCACTTGTCACCTCGATACAGTAGTTATTTAGTTCAGTTAGTCTTATTCATAAAAAGATAAATCATTATAATAAAACACTTAAACGGGTCACATCGCGTATATTATAGATTTTTGTTTTTCCTGACAGCCTTTCATCCTGCGACCACGAATGCTGCAGTGTTGGAAATGTCAGGAAAAACAAAAATCTGCAATAGGTACAATATGTAATCAGTTTAAAAGTGGTTAATTATAATGAGTAATAATCGCGAAAACCTAAGGGTGAGTTTCAGAAACGAATCTAAGCGTGAACTTACGTTTCCCTCTGTCAAAATTAGGGGCGTTAGTAGTGTATTTTGACAGATGGAAGCGTAAGTTCACGCTTAGACTCGTTTCTGAATCTCACCCTTAGACGTTACTAGATAAATTGTTTAAACTTTAACTAACATTGTTTTACCTAAAATGGGTACAACACATACGGGTACAACACATACGGGTACAACACATACGGGTACAACACATACGGGTACAACACATACGGGTACAACACATACGGGTACAACACATACGGGTACAACACATACGGGTACAACACATACAGGTACAACACAGGTACACATGGGTAAAACAACGTTTTATCTTTGTATGAATAAGAGGGATAGTCTCTTATGCATAGTAATTATATATCATTCCTTAAAAGATCAACTAAAATAACGCTATTATGTTAGTATTTTACTCGTAATATTTGGGATCGAGGCAGATTATTTGCGATGCAGCATCCTAATACATTATTGCGTTATTTTGGACAACATTTTACTGATCGTTAACCTAGATATAAAGCTTTCCCTCTTAAAAGGAGGTAATACTTCAGGTCGTTACTCTCGCAATAGAGGGCGATACTACACCGTCATCAACTTCAGAAGTATTTAGACTTGAAGTTTTCATAGTTCCAAGGTAGCTGCGCCATCTGTTAGTCATCAGACCTCGTCAGTCAGCGGCAGGTAGCAGTGCAGCTGAGATTTAAGTTAGATATTCCTGAACACTATGTATATCTATACCCTTACCATCCCCGTCAGTTATGTCTTATATATAATTATATATATAATTAATGTAATGTGCGTTCTGGGTTCCTAACAGGAAAGAGTGTAAAAAGTTTAGCATGGAAATAGAACTGACAGATACGTGGCAGCAAGCAGAAAACATGATAGCCGAATATGTCAACTTGTGGACTCCGCTTAAAGAGTATAACGAAGGTAATTATCATTTTAAATCTACATCATAAAACTATCGCAATTTTAGGTGACTCGGGGATCTAACTTTTCGAACAGTTCGCAACGTTCGTGGTCGCAGGATGAATAATGTGACAGGCGTTGTTAAAGATATATAAATGAATTATAGTTATATATTTTATTTACCGTACAATTCTAATCAAAAATTGTTTCGACGTGGTAAGAAGTTTGGGACTTAATTATTTTAATAACAGGTTTCTAAATTGACAGTATCTCTTTATTTTACCCATTGTAAATACGTCATGTACATCCTCTACCCCGGAAAAGGCTGGAGGGGCATGCCGGATTCCTAGTGGCTAAAACCTACGGGGTCTTTGGACCGAAAGGGGTCTCCAGAAACTGGAAAAACCTTCATCTAGCCGCCCGTTGGTGCCACGCGTTTAGGCACGTCTCGGACGGAATTACTGTAATGCGGTAACACCCTCTGGCGGAGGAGAGACGACTGTAATGAGGCCGCCCCCTAGAAAATCTTGAGGGGGATTGTGAAGGAACCTCGGAAGCCTCGCTGTGCGCTGCGCTGTGTACAAGATGGCACGTGAGCACGTGTGCGCCGCCGTCTTCACGGAGTTGCTCAGAATGAGCACTCAGATTCCTAAATCTGCGCACTCGCGTCCGCCGGTTGGTTGTTCATGCCGTCAGCTATGTGTTCTTTTATCCTGGAGATATATATTCTATTGATATATATATATATATTTATTGTATGATAACCCACAATCACAGTCAATCTTGTAACCCAAACCTAAGCCATGAATAATAATAAATCCACCTTATTGCACACCAAAAACAGAATATAGGTATTATTATAGAAAGCAAGTACAATTGGCGGTTTTGTCGCATCTCGGCGATCTCTTCCAGATAACCATTTCGGAGGATAATAACTACATAAATAAGTATTTTGTTTTTTAATAACGCTCCAAACGCTCGTTTCGTGACTTAGTTTTGTTTACTTTTAGAATACGAAACCATTGCGGATCAAGACTGGATTGTGTTCCAGAAAAAGATACATATGATAGAAGAGTTTACAGTTAAATGGAAAGGTCGATTAGAACCATTCACTACGGTCACATTATATATACAGCAGGAGCTGGATAAATATTCGGTAATAGATGTGTGATGTGATGGATATAGCCCTCCTCCATAAAAAGGTATTACTGAGACGGAATGCTTGGCAAACGTACCGGCTGTACCGGTACCGCCTCTGCCCGTTCTCAGCCTGGAACATTTAAGCTAGCAAATTAGATGATTTTCCCATCTGTACGTCTTCAGAGGTAAGCGGTGCGATGTCCATGTGCAAAACAAAGCTACTGTTTGGGAAGCAAAATGTTGTACCAATTCATCTTTATTACACTATTATTAGTAGCATTTTTACCACGCTTTATCTTATCCTGCACTGAGAATAATTTAAAAGGAGTATTCGTTAATAATTGCGTGTTTGTCCAAAGCAAAATTCATCGTAACTCTATCTATTAACTCTAATTTTATGTAGTCATCTGGTTTATTTAGTTAATTTAACCGATTAAAGTAGTCTTTACTCTATAAAGCTTCCGAGTAAAATATGTTGAGTGATATAATTCGCTATATACTTCGGGTATGTAGGTACTTACCTCACCTGAATTTATATTGAGGTCGCTTTATTTATGGCTGAAACCTGTCGATTCAGCGTATTATTGCTTGCCTGACTTGAAATGACCTATTATTGCTATCACGCGCTTATTTATAACATCTCGGTATATTGCAAGCAAAATTTTGTTCTAGTGCAATGACATCACTACACATATGTTCACGAATAATGTATGATGTAATTTTCCTTTATAGCGAATAGCACATGATTATTTCTTACATATTACATAGATGTATTAAAATATAAAAAATAGAATGGATATGGATGTAATCATCTTTTGTGGGGGAGACTGTCCTACATTTGAGGATATGAATTGAAAATTTAAATGTTAAATGTTACCTAAAGATTCCAAAATACTCAAGACTTCTTTGCACGACAATAGTGCAATACAGACAATTCTATACAAATAAATAAAATTTAAGTGTCTGTTTGTAATGTCAAAATAACAGCTTTTATTTTAGAAAAATAACTAGGGTTCCGCGAAAAACAATTAACACCAATGAAATTGGAAGTCGAAGTACCTAAATTCTTTATAAATAATCCAATTTCTTTTAATTTAAACGACGGGTGAAACCGCGCCCCAGCTAGTTTATACATAATATAATAATTCTCTATTAACAGGATTTGGCTCCGTTGCTAAAGTATCTTCGGGGCAATGAGTTTACTGAGCGACATTGGCGCGAAGTGTTTAATCTCCTGGAGATAGAGTACAAGAAACCGGATACACTTCACGTTAGAGATCTTTTAACTGCTGCGTCAAATATCAAGAAACATATCAAGTCATTGCAGGTAATTATAAACGTAATGTATTTTGTGTAAAGTACCAATGTACGAGACATTCTTGATAAAATTATTATGAGTAGTATTTAAACGAGCGACTGTAAATTACAAGGTGTCAAAAATACTGAAAACGGATAACAAAAATACTAAGTGAGGGAGTAACTGTGCGCGGCTATAAATTATTTCGTGTATAGACATATTTATAACCTAACCGCCATAACCTACTTCGACAGTATTTGTTTTAGAATAATAATAACCTTTTATTATATTAAGGTTTACAATAATATTTATTGTATTTATTTATATTTATGTGAGTGACTGTAAATAGTCGCTCAGTGTTTCTAGTCGCCCACTTAGTATTTTCACTTTCCATATGATTGTTTCCGAATTATTATAAAGTAAGGTACCTGCGGCAAATAAGGCCCACCTAATTTTAAAGTATAATTTATCGTGTATTCGGTTGATAAAGACAAGTTTACTCAAGTTTTCAACTAAGTCTATTTATTTTCGCTACTCCAACAGAGTTAAGATCTAATACAAACTGATTATTTAAAATAATATTTGAGTTAAAGAAGTGCTTTCTGTGGGCCTTTTAAACCGAGGTATAATAAGGCCCTAAAATATACATACACTTTTCACTAATTAGTGGTATATGGAAACCATATAAACATGTTTTAACTAGGATCAAACATTCTTAGCCTTTTCACAAGTGTGGATCTAGTCAGGCACGGCTGAATACCCGTACTTTATACGGAGCCTTCCAACTTCTGCAACACAATTATTCGACATCTGCGATAAGTGTCGCGGATTTTACTTCCGCATGGGACAAATATTTGTATGATCTGCAGATAGTTGTTTTGTATCTGAGATTTATATCTATAAACTCACAATATTACCCATGATACAGGAGAAATCGTAGAGTCAGGACATCGTAAAAATACGGTGCATCTAGATATCCTTAGGATTAGACCGGTTTCCAGATATTTTGGGTTTTTGACTTCCCTTAACGACCATCATATATATTCGTATGAAAGCCGAGACCGATAAGTTTACGTATTCTCCGAGGCATGGAGGGATCTTGATGTGAGAGAAATGGTCACCCATCCAAATCACGCGGCATCTTTAACTTCGCAGATCGACCGTTCCGTGTGGTTGCGATTTAGCCATAATCCCATATAATAATCACCATAATTGCCTTTGTTAAATATTTGCAGTAAAAACTAAAATGGGATATTTTAACCACTGGGGTCATAAAGCTTGTAAAGGTTAAGATGGTGTCTCACTTTCGAGGCATTTTAATCCAATCTATGAGTAGAAACGTAAAAATAAACGCAAACTAAAACGTGTCGCGTAGATCTACATGTCATTATTGGCAATTATACCGCCTATGTGCCTGTATGTGTTTTTTGCCCTATAATATGATTTAACAAAACGACGATTTGTTGAAATAAATACAACTATAACATATGCAGTCCACTGCATTTACCCTCCGATGTTGTATTAAAGTAATCGCTTCTTCTACCGGTCAGCCCGACGACCAAAAGACCTAAAGAAAGTAGCGGGCCTAAAGGTGATATGCATGGCGGAAATAATCATGTGTTGATGGGGATATATAATAATAATAATTTGTAACCTTCCGTTCACTAAACACTGAGATATTTATTTATCGGTGTTAACATGTACCTTTTTTATTGGTCCCTGTGTAAATTCGTCGGATTAATTTAATGCCTGGCTAGAAACCTCTTTTGGCTTCGCCAGAAATTGTCCTGTCAAACAGCCACATTTCTAGGAAATGTCTGCAAGAAGCCCATTTAAAAAGAGCACCTGCATATCCTGTTGATGTCAATCCTTAGTCTCCTGATACGACACCCAAGGGTGAAGAGGTGGTCCTTTCGAAACCGGGAACCACACGGAAAAGTACTTTAAGATTTTAAATACTTCATGTGATAAACTTATGCATATCTTCGTAGAAAATCTGCACAGCGGCATCGAGTGAGTCTGCAATTAGGAACGCTCTGAATGAGTTAGAGATTTGGTTTGCGGGCGCTCGGTTCACTATCACGTACTACAATGACAAGGCGAAGCGACCCACGCCTATAGTGAAGGACTATAAGGATATACTGAGTAAGGTGAGCTTTGTGCAACTACTTGGCTTACATAATGTCACTCTTGTCATCTCAAATAAAGTTCTCAAACATATTTGATAATAATGTTCAAAGGCTCCAACGATGTAAAGAAAAATAAAATAAACTTTGTTAAACCGGCACATCAAATCCTGTGCTGTATAACTCCTTACTTGGCCATCCATACAATATCGATATCGATTGATAATCGAATAAAAAAAACGCGATTACTTTTTAGTACGCTGAATAAGAATTCGACTTTTATCATCAACCTTGTGACTACATGAGTCAGTTATTCGCCTGGTGGTGAGCGTATGGGTAGGCCATAACAAATGTAATGCTACCCAGGGTAGTCCTGCGTAAGACCACACTGTGCTCATCCCCTCGAGACATTAGTTATTTACTGTTTCATCATCATACCCACCAAAAAACGTCCACTGCTGAACAAAAGCCTCTCCCATAAATTTCCACAACGAGCGGTTACATGCTGCCCGCATCCAACGTTTGCCAGCGACCTTCACCAGGTCGTCTGTCCGTCCCACGCTGCGTTTTCCGGTGCGCGCTCTCCACTCGAGACCCATTTTACCCCAACGGCCTTCAGTTCTACGACCAATGTGCCCCGCCCATTGCCACTTCAGTTTACTAATCCTTTCAGTTATGACATTTCACTTGAACGCCCATAATTACTACTATGTATCTACTAAAGTATATAATTATACAATAATTTTATTTATTGAGCTTTACTAACGCTAAAATGTTTACTAGTTATAGACTTTCGTTTCATCATTTCGGCCGAATGAAGTCCACTGCTGGACACAGGCCTCCCCAAAGATCACCACAACGACCGATATAGCTGTGCTGTGGGCTCAATGGGGGGTTTTGCCATAATCGCCACGCTTGGCAGACGGGTTGGCGATCGCAGTTGAGTTGTTAATGTATTCGAAGTGCTGCTACCCATCCTCCGGCCAATCCCTTAGTCGACTTTTACGACACCCACGAGAGGAGGTGGGGTGGTGGTATTCTGAGCCGGCACCACACGGCAAACGACTTTCGTTTCGCTTTATACAAAAATAAAAACGTTTCTCAGTAAAATAGATGATCGGCCCCCAAAAAAAAACATAAGCATAATTTCGTTTATATTAGGTTAATTTAAACATATTTTTAATACTTAAATGTTTAGGTTTTACTTTGAATTGTACTACGGGACTACGATATTAAATAAGAAAGTATCTGAATAAATAAGTATATGATTTGTGTCAATTATCGTTATTATATATTTACTATATACACCGAGGTTTCTCGGCGGTTTGTTTTTTAATCAAAAGAATGCACAGAAATTGTCTGCCAATTTTTTAATTTTAGTAAAGACAGAGAAGATAATTTCCTCTAGCCTAAATTAAAGCACGTTGTATAAGCACCTGTGTGACCATTTAGACAGATGTTGATCTAGCATTCAAAAACACACTTACGATGTTAGTAAATAGTTATTGGTTTATGTGAAGATCGAGGAGCAACAATGGGTGGTGTCATCGCTATCTGGTGGAGCTAGCGGCTCGGAGGCATGCGGGTCGTGGGACGCGCGGCTTCGGGCGGCGCGCGCACTTCTGCGTGCCACGCATCACGCGCAGCGAAGGTCTGTATTCACGCTATTTTAGCACTTAATGGATTAACTGCTCATAATCAGTTGCAGTCACTGATCGGTTAACGATCGCTCAGGTCAAACAAATCTCGGCGCGGCCCGTGTGTAGTTGGGTGACCGCATAGTGGTATTTGAATTGATCGTCTACGTGCTTCAGAAGGATACGTCGAATTGACGGTCTCGATTGTTATCAGTAGACGGCAGTCGTTAAACCTCGTACGAGGCCTTTAGATGGCTGGAAGAATTCTGATACAAGGTTGGCTCCTAATGAAACGGAATTAACTCTCAAAGGGGAACGCAGATTCTCAGTCCTTACACTCAGTACACATAACATCAAGTTTGTAGATACAAGTGTCTATGTTTTGGGGTCTTTCCGTGTGGTGTCCGGATTAAGAATATAGCACCACTCCATCACCTCTCGTGGATGTCTCAAATCGCGACTTAGTGATTCTAAACCAGAGGGATGAGCAGCAGCGTCCTTTCTGTGGAACAGCAGTCATATTGCGCTCATCAACCTGTCTGTCAAGCGTAGTGAGTACTGACAAATGCTCCCCAAAATGATGACACCCACGGCATGTAACCGGTCGTTTATGGAGGGGCCTTTGGCTGTCTTTTGACTACTTTAATGATGTTTTGGGACGTTTCCGAGGCTCTAGTGTAAGTTGGGTCAGCACTTTACGCAAATTATCTATTATATAATAATACCAAAAACATACAAAATAGTAGTATGTAAAATTTTATATTAATGACAAAATATATGTACCTTCTATTACAATAATTTTACTTCTTACTACTATTACAAAATATGTGCAAGTTTGAATGTTTGAGGCTTCATCACGCTCAAATAGCTGATGAAATTTGGCAGAGAGGTAGATTACCTATGTCATAGAGGACAAAGGATAGTTTTACTGTGTTATCAAGTTCCCTTAATTAAGAGTTTAAATTCCAAGTCGCAGGTAACAGCTAACTCACATGCATTGCGACACGCGAGGGGTGCTTAGTTTTTGTGCTTATCTCCCAGTAAAAGTGATTTAACTGCACTTTTGCCCTTTTTGTTGTGGTCTACTTCCAGTCCTGCCAGATGCGGCTGAATATCAGTATTTGATGCTGAGCGTACCAAACCAAAAAGAGGGGTTTTCGACATTGCTGTTACTAGTCGTTAAGACTCTCTTAGGATTTCGTACTGTAACTGGAACATGTAGCCGTCCACATGTTCGAGGCTGCAACAATAATAAAAATCTTAATTGTTCTGGTAACTTATCAAGCAAATATTACGCCTGTTTTTCTTTAATTTGGACGGTAGGTTGTTTTTGTAACAAAAAAACGTTGATATTCCCTACCGCTGTGTAAATACTGTTATTTATTAAATGTCAAACATTCCCAAATTTCAAAGTTCATCCGGGCTTGTATTACTTTTAAAACCCTTACAATACGAACAAAACCGAATTTGAGACGCAAAACAACCAAAAGACTACATAATTTTTTGCTTGACTATAATACCACCATTATTATTATTTAAATACTACTCGTATAAAAAAAAAAAGGAACGATAGATGAATGACATTATCTAAATAAGTACCGAAGCTTTATCCATTTAATAACATTTAGATTACAATTCCAACCATTTTTTGTCATTTGTTATAGAAAGAGGCGAGCAACATAATTGGTTGAAGGATTTGTTTCGCCTTAAACATATGGGCGACAGATGTGCTAGCTATTTCGACAGACTATTCTGCGTAGTTTCCGTTTGGCTTGTTCTTTTATTTCTGTGTTATTATATGTTTTGTTATGTTATGGTTCATATTATAGAACGTTCTTTAATCTGAGTGTTATAATATTACAGGCATATTAATTGTAAGTATAACTACGAATTCCCATAGAATGCACTCGTTGTTTTACTTAAGTAAGATTTGACAGCTGATCTATCATCCATTTTAGTCCTTCATGTCTTTGAGAATGTATTTATTCATAAGATTCTACGATTCTACGAGAGTCACATTGCAACGACTAAGATAGGGTACTATAGGGTTACAGTGACTAAGGCGCATAAAGGTTGATATCAAGATGCAGCATCCTCCCGTGTACTAATAACAGCATACTACGACCACCAATTCGCCTATATGTGTGTTCGCCTGTGGTGATTATGGCAATGTGACCGCTCATTGTAGTGATTACAGGGAGGCCCATACAATACAATACTTTTTATTGTACACCATACATAACAAGAAGATCAAATACATAAAATGACATGTACAAAGGGCGGTCTTATCGTACTCGGCGATTTCTGCCAGACATCTTTGGAATGGATTTGTCCATATTCAGCAGTAGACGTTTACGATGTGTGGATTTATGCATAATCTAATCATATCTTATATGCCGCCGCATCCAACGACTCCCAGAGTACTTCAAGGTCGTTTGTCAATCTCGTTGGAGGTCATCTCACGCTGTGTTTGCGGTGCGCGGTCTCCACTCGAGAACCATTTTGCCCCAACGGCGATCAGGTCTATGAGCAATGTGTCCCGCCCATTGCCACTTCAGCTTACTAAACCTTCCAGCTATGTATGTCGGCAACATTAGTTCTACGGATCTTATCATTTCTGTTTTGTTCTCGTAGAGATACCAGTTGACTCTCCATAGCTCGCTAAGCGACCTTGAGCTTTCTTAGACTCAAACATTCAAACTTGCACATATTTTGTAATAGTAGTAAGAAGTAAAATTATTGTAATAGAAGGTACATATATTTTGTCATTAATATAAAATTTTACATACTACTATTTTGTATGTTTTTTGAAGCGTATATACGGTACTTTTTTTTTGTCGGTCTGTCTGTCTATTTGTTCCCGATAATCTCCAAAACGGCTGGACTGATTTCTACGGGAATTACACTGGCTGATAGCTGATGTTATAAGAAATAACTTAGGCTACTTTTATTTTAGAAAAATAATCAGGATTCCGCGCAAAACAATTAAAACCCATGAAATCCAATATAAATAATACATACTCTATGTCAAGTGTCTATGCCGAAGTACTCTAAATTATATATAAATAATCCAATTTATTTTAAGTTAAACGGTAGGGGAAACCGCGGGTCCCAGCTAGTAGACGATATATTTTAGTTACGACAAACAATTTTAAGCCACTCTACGATCTAGGCGACTCCGGTATAGTGGCGGGGGATCTCAATGCCAAACATGAGTCTTGGAACTGTCTCACCCACAACTGCAGAGGAAGTAAATTATACTCCCTCAGTACCCTCTTCAATTTTGACATCATCGCCCCAATGTATCCCACCCACTACCCCAGCAATGTTAACCATCGCCCGGATATACTCGACATAGCACTTCTAATGAATGTCAACCTCAAGTTGCATTCCATTGAAGTACTGCAAGAGCTAGACTCCGATCACCGTCCTGTGATCTTTCACCTCACCTCCCGCTTTGGCCCCACGGACACAGGACTACCCCCTCAGACCATTGTGACGACGGACTGGAGGAAAGTAAGGCAACGCCTCAACGACCCCTCGTCCGCCCAGTTAGATAGAATTCCCGAATGCATAACGTCAGTCGCAGACACGCTAGGCGCGATCGACTCCATCACCGGGCATGTACAGTCCGTCGTGGACGATTGTTCACGGCGAGTTCCTGCGATGGAAGACCATCGTTTGAAACTCCCTGACAATGTACGTGCACTGATGACGGAGAAGAACGCAACCCTTAGAGCGTACTCATCTTTTCCCAGCGAACCTAATCGCCTCTTTATGCGCCACTTACAGCGTGCTGTCAAGGAACGTATTAAGGAGTGCCGAGAGGCTAGCTGGGATAAGATGTTGGGTGGCTCTAGCCAACCCACCTTGCGTTCTGGCATCTGCAACGGAAACTCAAATCCGAAACATCCAATGTTGTCCCCCCCCTCAACCGTCCCAACCAAATGCCGGCCTTTGATGATGACAAAAAATCCGAATGCCTAGCTGACAGTCTAGAAGCGCAATGTTCCCTAAGCACTCTACCCGTTGACCAAGCTTACCTCAAAAAGGTTGACGCTGAAGTCGAACGTAGAGCAGCTATTCCGCTTGCCGAGGACCCTGGTGACCCCCTCCCTCCGGTCACGGCAGACGAGATCAGAAATCTCGTAAAAAATATTCACCGTCTCAAAGCCCCCGGCTCTGACGGTATCAGCAACATGGTGATTAAACTCTTCCCCGACCGTCTTATCGCCTTAATGACCGTCATATTCAATGCGGCATTAAAAAACAACCTCTTTCCACATATGTGGCCATGAGCCTTTATGAGCGGATCATTTATTCCCGACTAAATGATTTTTCCGAATCCAAAAAACTCATTCCCGACGAACAGTTTGGTTATAGAACCAAACACGTTCCCGATAGTATAACTAAGATCCTCCAAGCCACAGCCAACGCCTACGGGAAATGGTTTAGGAAATGGCGGATCGAAGTTAACCCCATCAAAAGTAGAGCCGTCCTCTTTTGCAAATTAGGCAACGACCACCCACGCTTCAGAGAAATCTCGATGCTAGGCCAATCGGTTCCTTGGGAACCACACGCCAAGTATCTTGGAGTCACCCTAGACAAAAAACTGACCATACCCCACACAAAGACGGTGCGCGCCGCCTTTGTGCTCGGTCGCCTCCACTATATCCTGAACGCTCGTAGTAAATCATCCCTTAGAAATAAGGTGAGAATTTACACCACATGCATTCGACCCATCATGACCTATGCCAGCCCAGTGTTCGCACACGCTGAATCCGGCTCACTCCGTAAATTCGAAACCCTCCAAACCCGTTTCATGCGCAAGGCCACCGGAGCGCCTTAGTACATGCGAAATGATCGACTCCATTTCGATCTTAACTTGCCGACCATCAGGCAATTTATGAAACAAGCGTCTAAACGCTATCTCGATTCTGCCCTGTCCCACCCAAATCCCTTTGTGGTATCAGCCGCCGATTACCAACCCTCCCGCATCAGTAGAGTACGCCGCCCGAGGCACGTTCTGGTCGATCCAGACGATAAAATCACGTTAGATCACATAAAGAGACTTGCGTTGTCTCAGTCACTTAACACCCGACCGTTTTACCGCCCTCGCCACCGAGGATGCCCACGTCACCTTCCCGTTCAAGTTAGCACTTCTCCCTCCCGTCTCTTGCTCGCGCCGGCCCGTGCCGAGCCTATAGTTTTAAATGTCCCCTAATACATTATAAATAATACCGATCCAGCTGTCGCCAAAACAATAGCTTGATATCCCCAGCAACGCCCTAAGCCGAGGTCCGTGTCCCGCAGGGGGCGCCCTTAGCGAAAGTTGCTTAGTTTTTAATATAAATTTTAAACCTGGCTGGAGGCCTTTTGGCTTCGCCAGAAATGTATGCGAGAAGATCAACAAAAAAATATATTTAAGCCAAATGTTTTTAAAAACCATGTTCGATAAGTAATACAATCGTCGTTCGGAACCCTCTCCACGCGAGTTCAACTCGCAATTTCTTTTAATTTCTTAAAATTAATTAATAAAATTAAACCAGTATTAGCTTATAACTCAACATTTTATTAGGACAAAACTAATGGTAATGTTATATTAGATTAAATATTTGAACTTTGACTTGAATATCTCAGTGTTTATTACAGTAACACTGTTATACATATCGGGGATTCCCGTATGTCACTCGTATGTTTAGATACCTAGTGAAATATAATCCATGTCCGGTATCATTACATTAACAGAAATTCCTACCTCTACGATAATATGTTTAAAGGATTGGCAAACTGTTCACTGTTTATTTTGCGGTGATTATGAAAGCAAACCAAATAAAATTGTTCAAATTACCACGAAGCATTCGTCTTTTTTGACAGCGACAGTGTAGTACAATACTATATGGTATATATAAAACAGCTTATGTCAAAATATGTGCTAATGATCCTTGCAGGTAGGGAGGGCAACGATGGTGCACTAGTGCGCCCTAATTGCACTCCACGGGATGGAGTTGAAGGCGTTGACTATGTCTAGACTAACAGCCAATGCCACCCCACCCCGTTGGGACACTGCCGACAGCGAGCGGACGCGATGAATCGCGTTGATGGTGGAGCGCCGACTGCCGGAAGCCATACTGGTTGTCGGCCAAGTCGGTATCAACAATAGAATAGAATAGAATAATTGATTCAATAAATAGGTCCTAACAGACACTTTTACACGTCATATTGAAACAACGGAGGGCATTTCGCTACATGACAACCTCTGAGAAGAAATGCTGAAAGAAACTCAGGGTTAGGTCTTTTTGTAATCGAAAGAATAATGACCCGAAGACTCGTTGAGCACCTGTCGCGAGTTGGCCCCGACCTGGCTGAAAGTCAGTATGGCTTCCGGCAGCGGTAGTCCACCATTGACGCAATTCATCGCGTCCGCTCGCTGGCGGAACAGGCAGTGTCCCGGCGGGGTGGGGTGGCGTTGGCGGTCAGTCTAGATATCGTCAACGCCTTCAACTCCAACCCGTGGGGCGCTATTAGGGCGGCACTAGTCCATCATCGGTGTCCGCCTTACCTGCAGAGCATCATAGGGGCATATCTGCGCGATAGGCACATTCGCTTCGTGGGTAGGGACGGTAGCGTAAAGCTGTTATTATGGAACCTTGCCTACGACGCGGTCCTGCGTGTCGTTCTCCCTGCTGGCGTCAGCTTAGTTTGTTACGCTGACGACACTCTGGTGTTGGCCAGCAGGGAGTCCTTCGAGGGAACCATCCGGCTTGCAGAGCAAGCGGTGGCAATTGTCGTGGCCAAAATCCGCGCCCTGGGTCTGCGGATAGCGCCTCAAAAAACCGAGGCGCTATGGTTCCACAAACTGCCGAGAAGCAGAGAACCACCCAGTTTGTGGATACGCGTTGGTGACGCGCGAATCGGGGTGGGCCGATAAATGAAATACCTGGGGCTCACCCTGGACAGTCGTTGGTGCTTCGAAGAGCACTTTCAGCGCCTCGTCCCCCGAGTCGAGAGGGTAGTGGGTGCACTACACCGGCTGCTGCCCAATCTCGGGGGACCATGTGAGGAAGTTCGCCGTCTCTACGGAGGGGTTGTGCGGTCCGTGGCCCTCTACGGGGCGCCTGTATGGTCAGCTCGACTGTCAGGTGCCTAGCGCTGCAGAACCAAAATTCACGGTCTATAGCGCAGAGTGGCTATCCGGATCGCACGAGGATACCGAACGGTGTCTTACGAGGCGGCAACTCTCCTGGCGCGTTTTCCGCCTTTCGACATCCTGGCGGAGATGGATGCGTGGGTCTACGATCAGACACGCTCCCTCCGCCAGAGCGGCGAAAACGCGCCTCCAGGGGCGTTGGACAGGCTGCGGCGGCTGGCTCGCCGACGCGCACTTGTAAAGTGGCAGGCGGTGACGGCCTGCGGATGCAATTTGCGACCAAGCGCGTCGTCGAGGCCGTCCTGCCGCTCTTCGGAGCCTGGCTCAGAAGGAGCGAGCGCGTCACCTATCGCCTGACGCAGGTGCTCACCGGACACGGTTGTTTCGGTGCGTACCTGCACTGGATAGGACGCGAGGCCACGGAACAATGCGACCATTGTGATAGCGACCAGGACACCGCACAGCACACGCTCGAGGAGTGCCCTGCGCGGGCCGCCGAGCGGCGGATCCTGGTCGATCGGATCGACTCTGCCAGCAGTAGTGTCGGCTATGTTGGCAGAGCACGAAAACTGGAATGCATTGGTCTCCTTCTGTGAGAGCGTCATGCTCCACAAGGAGACTGCAGAGCGGGATCGGGAGAGGGCCGATCCCGCTCGAAGAAGAAGGAGACGGCGCCGGGGTAACAACCGCCCTGGCGCCTAATTCCAATACTCCTGGAAACCCCTGCCTATGCTGCTGCTATAAAGCAACGGCAGGGGTTTTCAGCACCCGCTGACCCGCGACCTTATGGTGGGGGACCTCTGGGTTCGCGGGTGCGTAGATTGGGGAATCTGCGTGCCCACACCAAGCGACCCAAGAGAAGACGGTAGCACGCATGTGATCACGGGCTGCCGTGGGACGCTTTGGGGGATCTTTTACAATCCCCCTGGGGGGGTGACCGCTTTACAGTCACCCTCTCCGAGATGTGCCTATAGGCGTGGCACCAGTGGGCGTGGCACTAGTGTGATCATACGAGTACCTGGAGCCTCCCTTAGGTGCCGAAGATGACCGCTCCAGTGGTTTTAGCCGGTAGGATCCCCCACCTTATAGCAACGGCAGGGGTTTTCAGGCGTATGGGAATTAGGCACCAGGGTGGTTGTTAACCCGGCGCCGTCTCCTCCTTCTTCGAGCGGGATCGGCCCTCTCCCGGTCCCGCTCTGCGGTCTCCTTCTGGAGCATGACGCCCTCACAGAAGGAGACCACTACATTCCAGTTTTCGTGCTCTGCCAATATAGCCGACACTACTGCCGGCAGAGAGAGATCTTAGCCGATCCGATCGACCAGGATCCGCTGCTCGGCCACCGACCCAGGGCACGCCTCGAGCGTGTGCCTCGCGGTGTCCTGGTCGCTATCACAATGGTGGCATTGTGCCATGGCCTCACGTCCTATCCTGTGCAGGTACGCACCGAAACAACCGTGCCTGGTGAGCACCTGCGTCGGGCTGTAGGTGTCGCGCTCGCTCCTTCTGAGCCAGGCTCCAAAGAGCGGCAGGACGGCCTCCATGACGCGCTTGGTCGCGAACTGCATCCGCAGGCGGCGACGCCACTTTCCAAGTGCGCGCCGCCGAGCTAGCCGCCTCAGCCTGTCCAACGCCTCTGGAGGCGCGCCTTCGCGGCTCTGGCGGAGGAAGCGTGTCTGATCGTAGACCCACGCATCCATCTCCGCCAGGATGTCGAAAGGCGGAAAACGCGCCAGGAGAGTTGCCGCCTCGTAGGACACCGTTCGGTATCCTCGTGCGATCCGGATAGCCACTCTGCGCTGCAGACCGTGAATGTTGGTTCTGCAGCTATATAAGTACCTAGCTTATCGTTAGTCCATAACCGGACACATTGTATAATATAATACTTAACACTTAGCTTTAATTTTCGCCTATAACTATTTTATGAATAAATTTTCATCCATCTCATCCCGTGGATGTCGTAAAAGGCGACTAAGGGAATCTAAACCAGAGGGATGGGCAGCAGCGTCCCTTCTGTGAAACGGTAGCCATATTGCGCTCACCAACCCACCCGCCTGCCAAGCGTGGTGAGTATTGGAAAATTCCCCCCAAAATGATAACACAGTTGTGGAAATCTATGGGGGAGGCCTTTGTTTAGCAGTGGACGTAGGCCGATATGATGATGATGAAATCAAATTTTAAATCTATCATGAGTCATGACCAATATTATATCGATAAAAATATGTACCTAACACATGAGATCACTTATAAATGTATGCTACCAGAAAGATACTCTTTCATTTTAAATTATAAATCAAAATCCGAGTCTAACAAAAGTCCGAGTAAAACAATAATGATCTTAAAGAACATTATTGTTTTCGCCCTTTACTGTTAAAAATCCTTAAATCACAAGGGCGTAGAAAAAGTTGCTGACGCCTTAATAACACGCTCCGCGCTAACTAGCTTAATGTCTTTGTGTGCCATGATGTAACACAAAAGCAAGTAGGTTTTTGTTAGTTGATATTGTAAGCTGAGATTAGCCACTGAGGATGGAAAGCTGTTACGATAACCCGGGGTCGCTGTCCTGACTCAAACATGGCTGTTACAAAATTAGTCGACATGCTATAAAGATAGCGTACGATTTAATTACATACTAAAATAGAAATCCTCTGATGTAAAATAATTTCGATGCCCGTAGGCTTAGGTGTTGATTTCAAAATTAGTTTAATTTAAATCATTGCTTCTATAATAATAATGTATAATACTACTAACAAAATCGGCCAAAGCAGATAGGAAACTATAAATACATACGATAAAAATCCAATCTCGGGGCCTTTATTTGTTTAACAAATTATTAACCATGTGATTTATCTTTAATTAAAGGCGATTCAATTTACTCACTAATTAAAATAAAGTAAAAAATTAAGCTTTTTAGTAAAAACGGCTCTATATTTGTATTATTTAAATTGAATACGATGTTCGGAAATCGATGCCCGACGCTTCTTCTCTAAACAAATTAGTATTGCCATAGTACCTATATAGTGTTTCTCCAATTTGGGGTTAAAAAGTAATTTGTAGTAAGATTGCGTATTGTGGAAATTAACATCCAAGCAAACAAAATCGTTCCTTATGGAAATCTTTGAAGGAAGCCTATGTCCAGCAATGAACATCTTCCGGCTGATATGATGATGAAAAAGGCCAAACAATAAGTATATGATACTTTTGGGTACATGTCGATAAGAAAACCAACCATAACAGATTAAAATCTAGATTGCATTCTTCACAACAAACATTCAATTTCAAACATTGTTTCGCAGATCCCGGTCAATCAATCAAAAGACTTATAGTTTTTGGTTGAACAAATCTCCTATGGCCTTAGTGCGAGTTGTGCCCTGTTACTGTTCCGTTTGTATTTTTCTATTCAAAATGTATAGAAAAGACTGGCATGCAAAGTACATAAATATCAAAAATATAATATGAATACCTAACCGTGACTGGCGCTGCATGCTGCTTTCTGCAGTTAAATACTCTGCATTGGACTCACGTTTAGTAGCTAACTGAGCCTCAAGATCAACAGCAGTTTTGAGAGATCGAGCTAGCATTTGCATCTTAGAATCCCATGAGCTTCGAAAGATATTCGTTCTCTTTCCAGGAGGCATGTAAAATCCACTTTTAAACTTTTGAATCCGATATCAATAACAACAGAATCTAAGAAAATGAATCAACACTGGCCCGTAAGAATCGCCAATTGGTTAAATAATTCAGGTGTAAATTAAAATATCGTAGGTAAGGTTAGTAAGTTGTTTAAAAAAAAATTACTACAAATACAACACAGGTAACGGCTTTGCGTGAAGATCGTGATAACCGACATCGGTACCCTTTGGTGCAGATTAGGCGGAGAACTGCTCGCGAGTACACAAACATGTTCTCGATCGCAAAGCAAATTGCAAAAATACTACTTAATCTGAGCTGACCCTTAACATCATTTTTTGCCAACGAAACCACACCATGATGTAATTCGACAGCCAGTCAGGTTACTAGAAATAAAAAAAAATGCATTTTTAACATTTATTTAATATTTTTTTACATATTCTGCTCAAATTGTTGGCCTCTATTGCGAATGCAGGCCCGACATCTATTTAGTATTTCCACTGTTGTGGTACGAAGTCGCATTTCCTCCTTAATTGTATTGAACGCCGTTTCAATGCGTTGTAGTAATACCTCCCTAGTCGGAACCTCCGTGGCGTATACCAGCTCTTTGGCACGTCCCCAGACATAAAAGTCTAGCGGAGTTAGGTCTGGGGAACGTGCCGGCCATGCAATAGGGCCATCGCGACCAATCCACGCATTGGGGAACACATCGTCGAGATATTCCCTCACAGTCAAACGCCAATGCGCGGGACAGCCGTCATGCTGGAATACCTTGGGTACATTTTCATTAAATACAGGTACCTCGGACACTAATTCGGGCAGGTCATTTTGAAGGAACTCCAAATAGTTGTCGCCATTGAGGTTATCGGGCAGGTAATGCGGTCCAACTACCTGATTCCCAATCACTCCTGCCCAAACGTTTACACTAAACCTCCTTTGAAAAGATTTCTGTCTTTTAACACGTGGGTTTTCCATTTTGTTTGTCCAGTGGTGCAAATTGTGAAGATTGAGTATCCCTTCTTTGGTAAATTTGGATTCATCCGTCTACAGTATTCTTTAAAAAAAATTAGGATCATCCACATCCGTGTGTAACATAAACCGACAGAATTCCACTCGTCTGTCAAAGTCGCCACCCTCAACACCTACAAGCAAAGAACTCTTTTAAATTCCTGTTGAGCAGTAAATAATTTCACAATAAGATTTTTATGGACCGGCGGACCGCATGTGTGGGCTAACTGATTCACTACCTGGAAGTGACGTCATACCATACCCATTACCTGCTAAACAAAGGTATCGTCAAACAATACGTGTACGGGTTTAAAGTTGTTTAAAATTACGTATCTTGCACCGGAGTGTAGTGGAATGGATGCTTTTCGTTTTGCTGAAGAACTTTCCACATTTTCCATATTGAAATATCAAAATGTGCTGCCTCATTTCTAATGCTTCTTGTAGGGTCTTCCTCAAAAAGTGCCAGTATTCTCTCGTCCACTTCAACATTATGCCGCACAATATGGCCCCTTGGTTCATGAAAAGTGACACTGCCAGTCTCGCGTATGCGTCGGTATGTCTCTTGGAAGATTGGCTTGGCTCTGCGGCCAGGTAATCGTCTACCAGGAAGGCGTTCCTGGTAAAGTCGTTACGCAGCACGAGCGACACCATGGGCGGCTCCATAAGCCATCATGATGTCAGCATATTCTTCGTTAGAGAACGTCGCCATTGCAACAACAAAAAAGTTAACAAAGTTTAACAATAACACCAATAGTTAAAACGTAACAAAAACCAACAAAACTCAACAAAACAAAGTAACAAAATGAAAAAAATCGCGGCGTACGATGAACTAGCACACACGTCAGGTAGCAGAGGCAGTGATGTCTCGACTAAAATAATGACGGATTGACGGCGTCGTCGGCGGCAGTTCGTCGTTTGTTCACACTAGTTTACGCTATGCAAGAAAGAGTTAGAAGATAGATGTTACTTCGCGAGACTGAGAAAACAAATTTTACCTGTTTCTCAAGTAACAATTACGCATAAAGACTTTTTTTTATTAGAATTTGGAATTTAGTATTTTGTGGCTCGATTTACAATTCTAGCTAATTCACAAAGTTGTAAAAAGCTTTTTATGGCATGTGACACATCACTAGCAAGAGGATTGACTAGAGAATTTTTGAGAGAGTTGGAAGATCCCGGTCGCTTTTGGTTTTTTTTTTATAGCCATGTAAATAGCTGTATCATGGACAGCTTTACGTCTGAAACTTTGCGAGTAAATTAAAAAAACGAACTAGATGGCTAATGTCACTAATTTTAAATTTAAAAGTACTGTAATACAATACACATCTAAATAAAATTAAAATTCAGAGTCTACGACTTATACTTTTTTTTATTTGAATTTGAATGTAAAATTTGGGTATTTTTTTAATAAAACAATAAAAAGTCGATGAAAAAAAATCCACAGGGCATGAGAAATGTTTAGGGGTCTGAAAGGATAGCAGATATCCTCCCAGTCGACCATTTCAATTTGGCACACGATGCACCAAACATTTAATTAAGTATAACAACAAATATTTTAATCATACTTTTTGGCTTAGGGGATACAGCAGTTACGAAAATGCGCAATGAGTCGTTTAAAATAGCTTTTGGCACCGAAGTCAATAGATTTTCACTAATAAATAGATAAACAAATACTTTATTAAACTACATCTATTTAATGATGACAATTTATGCGAAATACAAATGAAAACTTATGACTTAGTCCAAAGGAAAGAACTGCTAGCGACAACTGTAGCCTTGCATCCGTGACAAAATAACAGACCGTATTGTATAATTAATAAAATATCAACTACATACCAGACAATATTTAATATAGAAATTGCTTTTCAAGAGAATCAAATTAAAGCAAAACATAAACTTAAAATCTGTCGTTTAGTTCCCTTTAGCGTGATGATACTGGTTTTTTAAGGCATTCTTATTACGTACTGATAACGAATGTGTTTATTTGCTTGAATTTTTCATAATATTCGCTGTAAAACAAAACTTGGTAGACATATTGTTATCACTCACCTCCCATGTACAAAAGCGTTATATTTGTATTCTAGATCCCTCCTTGGACAGTAACGGACATTTTTGCCAAATTTCAACTAATTCTATACTGTGGTTTTAGCATTCTAGTCCAACATAGAAACAGACAAACAGACAGAAATTCATAATATTGCAATATTCAAAATTTTATCAATGAATTATTAATGTAGTTTTTGTCTCTCTACGATTTTATTATGGTATTTATAGTATAGATTATAAAGGTAAAGGTGTCAATATCACGGCACAATACTATGTAACGCTACTTTATAATTATATTTTATAATTAGAAAGTAGCGTTCCATAGTATATTTATACTTTATAATTATAATTAAAAGGTGCCTTTAAAGAAAAAAGAGGGGGGAAGTGGTTTTGATGTATGCTCCTTTTGTACGACCACGCACCCGTTCACAAGAGTCGCTATGGCTGCCTTACACAAGTGCGGCTTCGAAACTTTGAACCACTCACCCTATAGTCCTGATTTGGCGCCTTCAGACAAGTCGGGAACTTACCGGCTAAATCCCCACGGTGCCGTTCCACTTATCTGGCTGGGGGTGAGGTGCATGCTTTGTCAGCATTAGAAAAAATAATAAAGAGCTTCTGGGAAAGAAAATTACCTATGACGAAGAAGTCAAGTCTGCTATTTCTGCCTATTTAGTGGCCCTTGACAAAACTTTTTTTTAAGCTTGAAATAAGTTATTTTAAAAATCTGAGAAATGTATTAGAGTTAAAGGAGAATACATCGAAAAGGAAAAATTACTTCAGTTTAATCTCAGCCCTCTTCCCTTTCGTTCCGCGTACCTTTTGACCCTCTTATCTACTATTACAAAACAGGTTCTTGAAAAGACGGTATAATTATAATTGCATGTTCAAATCCACAACTGTAATGTTGTCGAATGAAAGTACTATTGTTTCTTCAGTGGAATGCGACACGATCCATAGAGCCCTTTCTTCGGCATCGGTCAATGACGTACGTAGTGAAGTTACATCATCGAACTCTAGTTTCATCATAGTTTTATCATAAATTCTAATTTATGGTTATACTCTTCCTTGCCGCAACATAAAATTGTTGGATAATTCTGGAACCGCCTTCCTGTTTGATGTTTACCTAAAAAATTCTCGTGCTTAATTTACACTACCTGAGTATACTGATTATATAGGTTCATGTTTAACAGTAAACATTACAATTTGTGACATCTAAGACATTCGGAACTGTATTTCACGAGAATTGATCCTCAGAGGATACTATTGTCTTAGGTTATCGCAATTATTACTCTTAATAATGAAATACTTTTAAACAGATTTGCCGTGTGGTGCCGGCTCAGAATACCACCATCCCATCTCCTCCCGTGGGTGTCGTAAAAGTCGACTAAGGGATTACACGGAGGGTGGGCAGCAGCGTCATTTGAGTACATTAACAACTCAACTGCGGTCGCCAACCCGTCTGCCAAGCGTGGTGATTATGGCAAAATGAGCCCACGACACACCCATATCGGTCGTTGTGGTTATCTTTGGGGGAGGCCTGTGTCCAGCAGTGGACATCATTCGGCCGAAATGATGATGATGATGAAACAGGTTGCATCAGTCATCATCATCAATTTTTTATCAGAATTTACGGTAGGTAAAATAACTTTTAAATTTTTTAACGACACCTGTCGCATTAGTCGTCCTGCGACCACGTACGATACAGTGTTCGAAATCAATAATTAGGCGAAGTGACCCGGAAACAGACACTAGTTAGCACGGGCCAATAATGACAATGATTCAGTGTGGTGCCGGCTAAGAATCGACTCGAATCCTAATGGATGGACAACAGCGTCCCTTCTGTGGAAGAGTAGCCATTCTGCGCTCACCAACCTAATCACTACGGTTGGCAGGCGGCTTTGTGGGTGGAGTATATTGTGTTAGCACACGGCAAGGTGCAATTTACAGTTCAAACAAAATAAATGCTAAATATTGTCCATTTACGTACAGCAGCAGCGAGATAATGGATCGGATCAGTAGCCAAGTGTTTATCTTGTGTGAACTTTGACATCATAACCGCCTTTTGAGACTGAACCCTTATCGGCGGGAAAGCGTTCATTCACATTCTTTAAGATTGCTAACCGAATTCTTGTCAACTCTTTGTTTAATTTTATACTAGCCTCAATTAAAAGCTTATTTAGTTTGTAGTTCCTTGTAGACTTGTATCAATTTATTAAGGATGTGTATATGTTCGCTAGTATAATATCTATTTTAATAAACAATTTTCAAAGTTGGAAGACTTGTCATATTCTTTTAGTATTAATGACTGAGTATTAACTCATATGATATTTATTTATAAAACAATATCTGGACTATTTATGCATACGCAATACAGACAAAGTTCTAAAATTGTAAAAAAAAATAAGTATACGATTTATTTCATGTACCTTATGTAGGTATACTATTACACTGAGCAGATCTATGATATCAATGGAGTTGTTTTTTTAATTGGGTGAAGTGTTTCTAGTCTTGGCACTGATAAGGGGTTATCGTTGAAACTGTTGAAATTGTAACATGTTATCTGTTCATTTAAAAGGCCGCTGGTTATTAAATGAACTCATCCGGTAATGACTTTATTTTAAGCATAAAAATTATTACATTAAGCACTGATTTCATGTTTGTCGCGCTAAAAGGAGTAAACTGTACCTACCTTCTCTCACTGTTCACTTTTTTATTTATTTATTATTTTCTCTTATTATTTTTATCTATTGAGTAGGTACTTGACTTGTAGTGTTCTTCAATTTATTTTGTCTATAGTATTTTAAACTATAGTTTTGTTAGTATTTTATGTTTTTACTGGCAGTTATTTCGGGGTTAGGTAATAATAAGCTAAAGCTTCATGCAATGCTTGTTGCTATAGATATTGTTCAAACAAACAATATGAATCTCCGTCTCTCTCAGCAAACGATCAAGCTATAGAATTTTCAACTTATTAAACTCTGTGACCTGTCTTGCATTATTGGTAGAGCCTCTCTGTTTACCGGACCAGTTCCTTCATCCACGTCCGTTGTAGAAAACTGCGTCCAACACCAACAACCATAAATAATTATATCTATTTAGCACCCTCCCTCATAAAGATCCGCAGTATGGCATTTACAACCCTCTATCTATACAATGCTGACTGATATTTTATCAAATGTCAAGCCAACAGGAAATACATATACGTTCTAAATATTAAAAAATAATATCGATGTCGTCCTATTGCTAGACATAATAATGTCTCGGGGGTCGCGGGTGTGCAGGTTGGGGAGTCTGCGTGCTCACACCGAACGACCCCCGGGACGACGGTGGCGCACAGCGAGGCTTTGGGGGAGGCCTTCACAATCCTCCCCTAGAAGTGCCCATGGGCGTGGCCCCAATGGGTGGTTCTAGTGTGATCTTACGAGGACCTGGAGCCCCCCTTCGGTGCCGAAAATGACCGCTCTAGTGGTTTTAGCCGGTAGGAGTCGGCATACCCCTTTGCCTTTCCCCGGGGCGAAGGAAGTTCATGTAGAATTTCCACTGGACACCAATAAAAAAAATGTATTTACAAACTCCTAGACAAAACAGTGAATGTTCATTTTACGATAGGAGCTCTCAAAGACCAGCTGTATGAAAAAAGCTCTAACATTCACTGTTTCGTTCAAATCAAATATTAACTAGGTAATTCAAGGTAATATCATAATAGAACGAAACGAAAGAGGCCTGTAACGAGATGGACAGACGACTTGGTAAAGGTAGGTGGGAGTCGCTGGATGCGGGCGGCTTGTAACCTTTCGTTGTGGAAATCTATGGGGGGGCCTTTGTTCAGCAGTGGACGTCCTTTGGCTGATATGATGATTATGATGACATTGATAACATTGATGTTTCTGAATATCCCGTAGGTACGTACTTATGCCTACTACTTACGTATACATATTTTTACGTATGTATATTTACGTAAAAACATCGACATGAGAATGAGTAGAATATGCATAAAACTAAAAAAGTTAAGTACAGTTTTTTTATTTTCGTTCTTCATCAATGCATTTTCATCCAGTAAAAAGCTAACACGTTGGTAGTTGGATTTGGTGGACCGTGGATATCGGTGGATCTTCGGTTTATCACATCCGAACTAGGCCACCTGACAAGGCTTACTCAAGAATTCTTTACTTTAACATTTTTATTATTGTAAAGCAAGAATTCTTATCAGTAGTTATATGAATATAATTAATTATTAATAGTATTAAGGGAATCAGTAATTGCGGATATATTTCGGATATATAAATTTATGAAGAAACGAACCGTACACAAATTCACTTCTATTCAGTTCACTAAACAATTTAAGGGCCCTCTATTGTTTTGCTCTGCGCCCCGTCCCATAGGTAATGTAGGACTACAAAGCAATATACTTTGTTGTGTAACCATGAACCCGATAGGCCTTTCATATCAGTTACTACACATGCCAAACAAAGTACTTATTAATTGGCGAAGTATTTTATAGAGATTTTGATACTTTTATATATCGGGATCTTACCTTACTCAATACTTTGTACCTAAAGAATGTATATTGTATAATGTGTAAATCATCATCAGCCTATACCGGTCCACTGCTGGACGTAGGCCTCTCCCAGCGTGCGCCACAAGATAGTCATCAGCTTTCCGCATCCAGCCATCCAGCCGGACCCAGCAACATTTTACAGGTAAATAAGGTAGCTGGTGGGCGTCCCACACTACGTTTGCCCATACGCGGTCTCCACGCTAGGATTCGTCTGCTCTATCGGCCATCGGTCCTTCGACAAACGTGACCAGCCCACTGCCACTTCAGCTTGCTGATTCGGTGTGCTATGTCGATCCCTTTGGTTCTCTTCCGGGTATCCTCGTTTTGGATTCTATCCATTAGTGAGACTCCGAGCATAGCACGTTCTATAGCCCGCTGAGTGACTTAAGTAATGTGTAATGTTTGACATTAATTCGAAATAAAATAATGTTAGTATATAGTAATAACGTATCCTTTCGGCCTGGGTGGTCGGTCATTTTAGATCGCAAATGTATATTATCAGCGGCGGATGTGTAGGGCGGAAGGCCGGCTCTGACGAACCGAGTCGTATCGGACACAGCGTGACCTAACCAAAGGGATCTCATAAGCTCACATTTTATTGTTGATCGTACACGGCTACTGGTGCCTCTGAGATTGTAAAATTAGGTATTATAAATGATTAAAATATTACAATACGGCTTAAATACATAACTTGTCACACTAAAAAACAAACATTGTTAGGGTGAATTGTGAAGCTGTTAAAGTGAGATTTCAAGGAAGCTTGTTGCCATAATAATGACCAAATCCAAAGCGCATCCCGAAATGCGCTGTTATTTTTGTTGCCTAGTGCCCGTTTCGGAGAACGGCACGAGCGGGCGCGCGGGCGGGAGCGGTCGTCGCCTCGCACAGGGCCGCATTCCACACTGAGCTATACCTGTTTTATAAACGTATGGTTTGTAAGTAAGCTAAAATACCACGAGTCACATTAGTCCAATGAACTTCGGACACTAGAACAGCTCTTTAGATAATAAAAACCAGTAAATCATTTTATCTTGCTATAACTTTAAATGTGTTCATCACAAGTACTTGTCGGACTATGCACAAAAAGTGATCCGCAATTATCATCAATTACTAAAATAATTAAATTATTTTGTAACTGACTTAAATAACAAAAAAATTTATAAAATAAATAAATCTTTATTTTATTGGTCCCAGTGGAAATTCATGATGAACTTCCTCCGCCCCGGGGAAGGGCGAAGGGGCATCCCGGTCTCCTACCGGATAAAACTGAGGCGGTCATCTTCGGCACCTAAGGGGGCTCCAGGACCTTGACCGAGAATTAAGGCAGATCAATTAAGAATTTAATTTATCATCATCATATCAGCCGAAGGACAGCCACAAACTGAACAAAGGCCTCCGTCATAGATTTCCACAACGACCGGTTACATGCCGCCCGCATCCAACGACTCCAAGCTATCTTCATGTCTGCACATCTCGTTGGAAGCGGTCGGGTATTGTGTGTGGAATTTGTGTCTGTAAACGCACTCACGACACAGGAGAAATCCTAGTGTGGCGCAACCTTGTTTAAAAGAAAAAGAAGAAGAATCTTTATAGCTATGTCGGCAACTTTAGTTCTTCAACGGACCTCCTCATTTGTGATTGGATCGCGTAGAGAAATACCAAGGCTAGCTCTCTCTATAGCTCGTTGATTAACCTTGTAAAATTAAAAGAAGATAGGATTGAATTGGTAAAACAGGTAAAATTCTTGGGTATTCATATAGATTCGCTTTTAAACGGGAAACCGGAACTTGCCGCTATTGATTCCTCTATATGTTCTGCATGTTACGCGATCAGGAACCTAAGAGATGAAATAGATTTAAAGCAACTTATAGCTATCTATTACGCTTTGTTTGAATCGAGGTTAAGATAGTTTGGGGGAACGGCTACAGCTATAACTGTCAAAGAGCATTTATCCTTCAGAAACGTGCCATTAGAACTATTGTTAAAATCACATAGCGTGAGTCATGCAGAGAACACTTTAAAAAATTTGGTATACTAACAGTTCCCAGTTAATATATATTAATTTTGTTAAATAATTTCGCAAAATACATTCATCAACACGAATCACAAAAGGAAAGAGAGCTCAGAGAGAGCACACGAAGGAAGACTATTAAACACCTAAACCTAAATTAACATAGTAAAAAATTGTTCTAATTACCAAGAAGTAGAGTTATTTAATAGGTTACCAATTGACTTAAAAACATTGGTTTATAACAGAAACTTATTTAAAGTTAAACTTAAAGCCTTCCTATTAGAAAAATGTTTGTATTCTGTGTCTGATTTAATGTCAAATGATAATAAATAAATAAAATTAAAGGTAATTAAAATCGATATAATTTAATACGTGACTATTTATAATTTGACATACACGTAGTTTAATTAGTAACATAGTATTTAAAATCATCTGACATCGTAGTCCTTCCATTATGTATTGTGACATAATATTATGACCTGTATTAATCTAATCTGAGTGAAAATATGGTATCCTATTATCGACATATCATTATTAAGAATTATTCAGTGACATTTATCAGTCAATTTAATTTAATATAACTTGTCATTATCATAATTATTAAGTCTTAGGATTTTGCAAAACTGTCATGTGTCAATGTCATTGAATTGTGTTTCTATTTTATTATCTAATGTATTAGTTGCTTTCCATGTATTTTTTCTGTAATTCAAACACAATGCACATTGTTTATGAAAGAATAATAATAAAAACATAAAACAGAGCTTTCTTATGAAGACCATAGTGAGCGTAACACACACTTGGTCTTAAGGCACTGCGGTATTTGATAACGAAAAGACGTTGTGAAGTTTTCCGAACATTGCCCAGCCAAGTCAGATTAATCGATGCACTTATTTTTCGAAGTTGGACCTATCTAACTGGACTGTTTGTCCCAGGTTCCAATACTCGTCAACATATTCAACAACAGAGTTCCCAACCGATATTGGGATAGGTAGGACATGGGCGTTTGATATGACTTTCTTCTCATCCGTGTTCATAATAAGGCATATCAGTTAAGAAACTCTGTTGAGATCTTCGAGCAATGTGCTAAGCTCTTCGTGCGATTCTACCATTACTACGATGTCATCGGCAAATTTTGCTATTAATGTTAATGCATTAATTTAAACATTAATTGCATTCGGCAATAGGTTGAAGGCATCCTCCACTGCAGCGGCGAACAGTTTCGGGGAGTCTACAATTAATTTGTGTAATACTTCCATAATTTAATTACTACTACTACAACTGCTTTTACTATTTTTTTCTTTAATTTGTGATCCTAATAGTATGCTATAAAGAATGTTTTATTATTTTATTTAATATAGTTAATATTTCTATTTAATGTATTTGTTTCAAGTCCACCCAAAGGCTGTCTAGAAGAGATCGCCTTATGCGATAGTACCGCCCATTGTACACGCATCTTTTGAAATATTCATCGTTTAACCATTATGTGATGTACAATAAAGAGTATATAAATAAACAGTTACTCCATTCAACAATGTATGTGCTGGGTGGGGCTTATAAGTTATAGCAAAATAGGAGAAAGGAAGGGGGCTTGTGTTAACTTTAGATAAACTATTCCGACCTTGAATAGATTCAACACCATTTTAAATATAATAATTTATTGATTTATATAGGACAATCAGCAGGTATACAGGTATTATTTTTTCCTTTCTTTTGTCGCAATAATTGGTATTATTAGTATAATATATAATTAATATCGTAGTTTTTTTTCACCAATTTATTACATCGTGTTCTTTGTGTACGGTTCCGTAATAAAATAGTGGAAAAGATTTTTTGTCTTAGAATAACACCTTTATTCATAAAATATAAACTAATATTGTAAAATGGGGGTTGCAGCTATTGGTTATTTGTATGTTTTCATTCAAGAATAACGTTGAATCTGCAATTTAAAAGTTACAAGCAATTGTGGGGCTTTTTGTTTGGTATCCAAGTCCGTCACTGCGTATGTAGGGCAGCGGGGTGGGCGGCGGGTGTCGGGCAGCGCGAGAGTGTCTCAGCCTAAAGCGAACGTCCGCCAGTGCAGTGAGTGGCGCGCGTAGAGCCCGGACCGCGCAATGGCTCTGCGCGCTTTGTTTATCTTTTCGGTGCTTATCGCCGGCGGCGCCGCTGTATACAGTAGGGAGCGCGACCGCCTTCGCGCTGACCCCCGTCTGTACGACCGCTCGTGTGAGCTTAGTTCCTGCTATCCGGCCACCGGCAACCTGCTTATAGGCCGTGAGTCGAGACTTTTTGCATCCTCCACGTGCGGGGGAAACGGGCGCGAGCGCTATTGTATCGTATCGCATTTGGAGCCGAAGAAATGCTTTTGGTGTGACTCAACTAACAGCACGATTCACAACCCCTTTCTCAATCATCGAATTCAAAACATAATTTACAAGTACTACCCCGGAACACGAACGAAATCTTGGTGGCAGTCTGAAAATGGTAAAGAAAATGTAACCATACAACTCAACATGGAAGCGGAATTTCATCTTACGCACTTAATAATACAGTTTAAAACTTTTCGGCCGGCGGCTATGTTAGTAGAGAGATCATTCGACTTTGGAAAAACTTGGCGCGTCTATCGGTACTTTGCGCACAACTGTGACGATTATTTCCCTGGTGTTCCGAAGCATACACAGCGGTCTCTTACGGAAGTGGTTTGTGAATCTCGTTATTCCGGTGTTTCTCCATCCACAGAAGGTGAAGTGATATTCAGAGTTTTGCCACCGAATATAAATGTGACGAACCCATACTCAGAAGAAGTACAAAACTTATTACGTATGACCAATCTCCGTATAAATTTTACCAAACTACATACCCTTGGTGATGATAAACTGGACAATAGGGCTGAAATTCAGGAGAAGTATTACTATTCCATTTATGAGATGACAGTGAGAGGATCTTGTTCCTGTTACGGGCACGCATCTCGTTGTTTACCAATGCCAGGAGTTGAATCCAAAAACAATATGGTACACGGACGATGCGAGTGTACTCACAACACCAGAGGTTTAAACTGTGAATACTGTGAAGACTTTTTTAACGATCTTCCTTGGCAGCCAGCTGTTGGAAAAACTTCAAATGCTTGCAAGAGGTGTACGTGTAACAATCATGCTACAACTTGTCACTTCGATCCTGCTGTTTATAATAAAACTGGTAAAATTAGTGGAGGCGTATGTGATAATTGTCAGCATAATACAATGGGTGTAAATTGTGAACGCTGTAAACCAAAATTCTATAAAGACCCTAATTTAGATATCCAGAGTTCAGATATTTGTAAACCTTGCGATTGTGATCCAGAAGGGACTACGGACAAAGAAATACTCTGTGATGATGAGACAGATATCGCAAATAACAAAAGTTCAGGCCGCTGCCTTTGCAAGGCGAATGTTGATGGAGCCAGATGTGACAGATGTAGTGATGGATTTTGGAATTTTGATCCACTTAATCTCGATGGATGTGAATCGTGTACCTGTAACAGTTTAGGTACCATAAATGAAAGAGGATGTGATGCTGCTACTGGAAATTGCTTTTGCAAACGTCACGTTACTGGAAGAAATTGTGATCAGTGCTTACCAGAATTTTACGGCTTGTCTGATAGTGCTGATGGTTGTCAACCTTGTGACTGTGACTTTGGTGGATCGTTAGATAGGGATTGTGATGTGATAACAGGACAATGTAAATGTCGACCTAATGTTGCAGGTCGTCGATGTGATCAACCTATACAAAACTTTTTTGTAGGAGCACTTGATTCTATTGTTGTTGAAGGTGAATCGAGCCAATGTGATTCTCAAATTGATGATAATGCTATTCAAAGTCAACTCTGTCATGTTGTAATTAGAGAAAATTATCCAGATGGAAGGAAAGAAACTTGGACAGGGCCCGGATTTATGAAGCTACCTGAAAGTAGCACACTCGTATTTATTATAAACAACATAGAGAAAAGCATGAATTACAATGTATTAATTAGGTACGAACCGCAGTCTCCTATAAGCTGGGAAGAGGCAACCATATTAGTGAAAAGACCTTTACCGATTGATTCAGACTCCCCATGCGCTAATGTAAGACCGGAGGACGATACTATATATACAACATTACCGGCTAATCAACGAAGTGTGTTGGTGTCACCACCAGTATGTTTAGAAAAGGATAAAGAAACCGAAATTCGCATTTATTTGGGACGTCAAGACAGACGTACTCCAAATTCTAGAGCTTCTATATTGATTGATTCTATTGTTCTTATTCCTTCCTTTGATGATCTTCCATTTTTGGCAAATAATAGTACAATGAGAGATGAGTTCGATCGGTTTAATTGCGGCGATCCATATTACTATGACCTTAATAGAGAAAATGTTCCTGAAATATGTAAAAAATATCACGCAAGTATAGGATTCTTCATAAGAAATGGATCTCAATCTTGTCAGTGTGATCCCACAGGATCAAAAAGCCATCAGTGTGATCAATATACAGGATATTGTCAATGTGTAGAAAATATTGTTGGAGCAAGATGTGACCGCTGCGCACCTGGAACATACGGGTTCAGCAAATTTGGTTGTAAACGCTGTGACTGTAACAGTATAGGGTCTCTGGATAACTTTTGTGATGCAACAAGTGGACAATGTAAATGTAGAGCCAACACTTATGGACGAGCATGTGATTTGTGTCAGCCTGGATATTACAATTTCCCCAATTGTCAACAATGCGATTGTAATGGACATGCAGTCGAATGTGATGACAGGACAGGAGCGTGTAAAGAATGCAGAGACTACACGGAGGGACATCGTTGTGAAAGATGTGTTGAGGGATATTACGGTGATCCTCGACTTGGTATCGATATACCTTGTAGATCTTGCCCATGTCCTGGCATAATAGGCGACCCGAATAAAAGTAGCCACGCCGACCGCTGTGAATTAGATCCAGAGACTAAGGATGTTGTTTGTGAATGTAAAGAAGGATATGCAGGACCTCTATGCGACGTATGTGCTGACAACTATTATGGAGATCCGATAAGAGGTACATGCGAACAATGTGCGTGTAACGAAAACATAGATATCACAAAACCGGGTAATTGTGATCCTTATACTGGAAAATGTCTACAATGCCTTCATAATACTGCTGGAGAACATTGTGAAGTGTGTGCTGAGGGCTACTACGGAAATGCTATAGACAAGTCATGTTATCCTTGTAACTGTTCTGAATTAGGTACAAACTTTACAATAGGTAATTGTGACCGGAACACTGGCCAATGCCCTTGTTTTAAGAACGTCATGGGTACGAACTGCGATCAGTGTACAGAAAATCATTGGAGAATAGCTTTAGGAACAGGTTGCGATCCATGTGAATGCGATCCTATTGGGTCTTTATCACCGCAATGTAATCCATACATAGGTAAATGCGAGTGCAAGTCAGGGCATGGAGGCCGACAATGTGACCAATGTCAAGAAAACCATTGGGGTGACCCTAACGTTGAATGCTATGTCTGCGAGTGTGACTTATATGGTTCTGTATCGCGCCAGTGCATGCGAGAAAACGGTTCATGCATTTGCAAGCCAGGTATCGGTGGATATAAATGCGATATGTGCGCAAGAGGATATTTAGGTGAAGCACCACGATGCTACGCTTGTGGTGAATGTTTTGATAGTTGGGATCGATTAATTAACGACTTACGTATACAAACTGAGTACGCTATCGGCAATGCTAGTAAAATAAAAGTAGTTGGTGCTACAGGAGCTTATACGAGAGATTTTGATGAAATGACCAAAAAGCTTTCTGAAGTAGAAAACATGCTTGACAGTGCAAAACAGGGAAAAACAACAGTTAAGGACTTATTAGCTAATGTTACCAGCCTGCAAAATTTATTATCCGAAGCTGATAAGAAAGTGAAAGATGGTAATGAAAATCTCAACGCTCTTACATCTAAAATTAATCTTGGTAACGTTACTTTAGATGGTCTAAGAGTAAGTATAGAAAAATTAAAAGGGAAAACTACTGATTTAGGAAACAATGCGACCAAATTGCAAGAAGCTAATTTAGAAGGAGCTCTTAACTTGACCCGCGAAGCTAAACAAAGAGCTGTGAAAGCTGCTGACGACGCAGAGAATGTGCAAATGGTAATCGCAAATACTGACCGTCAAATTAAAAACACTGATCGTCTCATTGAAATGCAGTATGCTAACTTTAATAACACTCAAAACGATAATGATAAAAAATTAGATGATATTCGTGATCAATTATCACAACTGGAGTCACAGATCCCAAAATTAAATGAAAAAATGTGTGGCCAAGAAAGCGATAGTTGTGATATTTGTGGTGGTGCTGGATGTGGAAAATGCGGTGGTATATCCTGTGACCAGGGAGCTGTTACTAAAGCAGAACAAGCATTAGATTTTGCAAACAAAACTGAATATCGAATTAAAGAGCATGAACTTACAGCTGAAGATTTGTTTAAACTGATATCTCAAGTGAAACAAGACACTGTTGATGTTAGGTCAAGAGCTAAAGACTTATTCAGTAAAGCGTATGATTTTAAAACCTCCGCAGAACGAGTTACAAATGAAAGCCAAGACTTAACTGGGGAATTGAAGGAATTCCTATCAAATACCTCTAACACGCCTGCAGATGTCAGAACTCTAGCTAATGATATACTCAATTTGTCCATAAGTATAGAGCCTAAAGAAATAACAGAGTTATCTCAGCGTATCAATTCGTCGGTATCACAATTGACCAACATTGAAAATATAATTGCAGAAACTAAACCAGATTTAGAGCGAGCTAAGGCTCTGAAATTAAACGCCACCACCGTAAATAAAGCGGCTAACTTAACTTTAGAGATGGCTAATAAAGTTTTAGACGCTTTAGATGAGGCACAAGCAGCTCAAGATGCTGCGGAGAATGCAATTGATAAGGCAAACAATGATATTGAGGCAGCCAAAAATGATTTAGTTCCTATAGCTACAGAAACAGAACAGGCACAAAAACAGGCAAATGAAACAAAAGAAGAAGTAGAAGGCCTGCGCCTTCGTCTATCAGATTTACAGAAAGATATACTAAAAATAGAAAGTGATGCAGAACAAGTGAAACAAGAAGCTAATGATGTTGTCAGTCGCGCTGAAGGTGCTGAGCAATCAGCACGGCAATTGAGACAAGATTTTAAACACACAAATATGTCTCTTGCTGAACGTGCAAGTCAAACTTCAAATTCAAGAGAACGAGCACAATTGTTACTAAAACGTGCTACTAAGCTAGCTAGTGACACTCAAACGCAGTTTAAACTACTAACAAACATGGAAGTATTGTATAATGATCATAATGAACAGTTAAATACATTAGAAAAGGAAATTGCTGAGCTTAATACGCAAATGAACTACTATCTATCCGAAATTACAAAACGATCAGATAACTACAGGTCTTGCACTACGTAAAAGCGAAAACTAATATTTGTTCCTCTTGTTCACTTAAACATACTGTACTCCATTTGTGCCATAATACTTTGTATTTTGCAGTGTTAGTCATTGTTCATTATATTGATAATTTTAATATGTAGTTTAACTACATTGTGTCTGTATTATAATTGCAATGAAGTGTGGGTTGTAAACAAAAGTAATATAATGTGTATCTCACCCTCTTATTCTCGTTTTTCCTCCTATTCCTCGTGTTCTTGCGAAGAAACATGACATTGAAAATTAATAATAAATATTTAGTACCTATATTATATTTCATATAGCTACGAGTCTTGCCTATACAAATTAACTATGAAAGGATAGGACAATTTTTAAAACTCGAATTTAGAAATACAAACAACGTAACGCAAATCATAAATGTTTTTTTATTGTATCCTAAAATTATTAGGCATTTACTATAATGTCCAGGTATTTTTCTTCACATAGTTCTTAAAAATTCAAGTCAATCCCGTAAACATTGTAAGTTCACCCGTAGTGTTATTTGATTATTATATGTTATTTGACTAAATATATTTTGTACTTCCTTTATTTAGGCAACTATTCCAAAGAATTACATTATAATTTCTAATTAATATGGTGACATAATGTTGGTTTACTAATAAAAAACGTAAACACTCATTAAATGCAAAAAAATTAGGTTCCCTTTAACTATTGTTAATTATAGGTAATTTATGAACATTATATTATGGTTTGTGCTGTTTTTCCATAAAACATATTTTCTGTGTCTGTAAGAATTAATAAAATAGTTTATATGTATTGTATTGCAAGAGTAGATTTATACTTAGTGTATTTGTACCATCTTAAGTATTGTATAAATTGCATAGGGCACTGTGTAAACTTCCAATATGAAAAGGTATTAAGGATAACTCTACTGCATATTAATGGAATGTATTCCTGCTAAATATTTCAGTCAGTATCATAAAGTAAATTGTTTATGTATACTCTTATACTTTAGAAAATATAACCCTCTTTTCTTTTGACACTCCGGTAAGAATTTAGTAAAAATCGTGTCAAATTAGAATGGTGAAAAGGTTTTTTTAAATCTATTGCAAATCAAATCAAGGATGGATGGGTGAAGGATTTTTTTTTATATATGTTTACACTTTGTCCTTAAAGTTTTTATAGAAGTTCAAGTTCCAGACTTGACTGCTGAATAAGCATGCATTTAAACATTGAGATTGTTTCTTTGATTCCGTAATTCTATTGCATTTGGATTTGAGACGCTATATTATTTTTCCATAAGGATATTGTAATATACAAGGCATCAATACTTAATTGTTAATAAAACTTTGCCATTTTAATGCTTTTAGTTTTATTTCCCATTAATTAATACAATCCTTTTAATTCCTTACATATAAACATTTTTCACAATCACAGTATAACGTTACAATTGAACTGTTGCTATATATGTCATACGTAAATTTATCAACATTGTACCCACCTACCTACTTATAAAAAATGTCGTAGGTCAAAGGGCACTAGATATTTGATTATAATTACTGATAACTCTTTAACTAGTGCGATATATTTGAACTAATTTAACCATAATTAACTAGATATCATGATATTTCAGAAATACTTTTAGGTTTCACATTTACAGATGCAAGAAAGTTAGCTTCCAACTAAACCACATGGATTCTCTTCATCCTTCCCATATTAGAATAATTAGTCTAGGCTATATAAGCATAAGCATATGCCTGGATTTAAGAAGTAAATAATTGGTTATTTATTTTTAAACTAGCGTTAATAAGTTGCAATGCCTCTTTTTTTCTAGAACCCTTCACCCAAATGCGAAAAATAACTACAAGGTTTTAACTCAATCTGAATGAATATAGGAGCGCATAGAGAACAAAAAAAGGTTGATTTTTATATTTATAGATATAAGTGAATGAGAAACGTAAGTCTCACTATTAACTCGCCACATTAAATTGGTTCCAAAAGCATTTTATTGTAGCGCTCATTGAAATTGGGCTTCGAGGTTTTTGGTGTGTTAACTTAAAATTAACTCAAGTTAGTTTATTATTAGCAATAACAGATAAATGAAGTCCTAATACTAACTTCAGTATCAAACTCGAAATTATTTTATCTTACTTTATTTTAAGTTCTAAACATTATTCAAGAATTGACTTGGGGAAGATATGGAAACTCAATAATATTGCATATTGTTTTATACAAATGTACGAGGCATGCCTTTTAAGTTTTGTCGTTTGAAGAAAAAAACACAACTAGAACCTTATAGTACTTTTTATTGTTTTTCAAAGTATTCACCACGTAGCTTAATACACTTTTCCATTAGCTCAAACCAGTTATTATAACATTTATTCCACTCTAAAGTGGGGGTGTTCAAAATGGCTGACTTGAAAGCGTCGACTGCTTCTCCACCGGACGGGAAACTTTGACCACGAAGACTTTTCTTAATTTTGGGAAATGTAAAGAAATCGTTAGGCTTAGGTCAGGACTGAATGGACGATGGTTAAGAATTTCTACTTTTTCCTGCTTCAAATACTCAATCGTTTGACGAGCGCTGTGTGAGCTTGCGTTGTCGTGGTGCAGGATGTTGCGTCGCTTTAAGTTAGATTTTCGAAGTTCGGCGACGACTTGTGGTAAACAAACTGTGGTATACTACTCTGCGTTAACCGTTCTACGATCTTCAAGTGCAATATTCGCAACATGGCCGGTTTTTCCAACGAACGTGGCCACCATCTTCTTTGAAGTGCTTCGAGAACGAACAACTTTAGTCGGCTTTGGCTCGTCTTGAAAGACCCAGATTGTAGATTGTTGTTTGGAATCAGGATTTTCAATCCAAGATTCGTCACCACTGATGATGTCGTAGACGTGACTCGACTCTCCTCGGTTGAACCTTTGCAGAGTTTTCTTACACCATCTGACGCGGGCCGCCTTGTGATCGTCGGAAAGCAGATGTGGTATCCAACGGCAAACTAGCTTTCTCACACCAAGCGCCTCATGCGAGATCTTCTGAATGGTTGTCCCTGAGACGCCTAATAGAGCCTCTATCTCTCGAAACGTCACATGACGATCTTCGAGAATAAGTTGTCTCACAGCAATGATGTTATCTTCAGTGAAGGCGGATTTTGGGCGTCCTTCGCGAGATTTGTCACTTACACTAGTATCTCCACGCTGGAATTCTAAATACCAGCGTTCGACAGTCCGCAGACATGGGGCTTCATCACTGAACACAAATGTTAGCTCTTCAAAACACTGAAGCCGTGACAGGCCTCTTCTAAAGTTGTAGAAAATTATTGCACGACCATTTTCCGTAGAAAGATTCATTTTCGTACGTAACCTGACAGATTCCAATCGACGCTGTGACTAAACAATAGCATTAATCCTCTAATACTTTCAACTGTTTTGAGATTCAAAATTTAAATACATTCGAATATAGAACAGTTCCAAATTCAAAATTGCCGGGAAATATAATATATATAATAATAAGTGTGTAATAGTGACGCTGTATTTGTATAGTTTTATAAGATTTTATCATATTTGCTTAATTTATTATATGGGCCTTCGTTGCTTGAAAACATAAATAAAATATGGAAACGACAGAACTTAAAAGGCATATGCAGTATCACTATAAAAAAAAAGTTGCCTGCCCAATAATTGAATATAATATATAAACATAATATATCATATATATATATATATAATATAGTCCTAATAAAAAAAAAAACGAAATCATGTCTCTATTACAACTTATGTGAAAATATAAAAAAAAAACATATTTTATTCAGTTGTATGTTCTTAACCTCATCTTCAAATATACCTATCTTATAATATTTATACACACATCCATCTTCTCAGCCGAAAGGATGTCCACTGCTGAATATAGCATAGACGTTCCCCAAAGATCGCCACAACAACCGGTCTGGGTTAGTGTTGTGTGTTCATTGAGGAATTTTTCCATAATTGCAACACTTGGTAGGCATGTAGGTGATTTGCAATTGAGTTGTAAGTACTTGAAGGACGCTGTTGCCCGGTATTCTTCGGCACCACACGGTATAATTGCTTTCGTTAGTTTAAATGAGATATAAAATACTTGGAATTCAATTTTACATCTCTGATACCCTTCATTCATTGCCATGTGGTACCTGCTCGGAATACCACCACCCCATCTCCTCCCGTGGGTGTCCTAAAAGTCGACTAAGGGATTAGCCGGAGGATGGGCAGCAGCGTCCTTCGAGTACATTAACAGCTCAACTGCGATCGCCAACCCGTCTGCCAAGCGTGGCGATTATGGCAAAACCCCCCAATGAGCTCACAACACACCCATATCGGTCATTGTGGTGATCTTTGGGGGAGGCCTGTGTCCAGCAGTGGATTTCATTCGGCCGAAATGATGATGATGACCCTTCATTCATCGTGTTTAGTGTTTCCAAACGCAGCTGTCGAGCCTGAGATCCTAGGTCTGGCAGTGTCGTTAAGATTTCTGTTAGTAGATTCTTAGTATCAACCCCGACATTAGAATTGTGTATGGTCAATGGTTTTTAGTCTCGCCCCCTGCTATAAGAAACTTATTACAATCAATGAATCAATACATAATAGTTTACGCTTACCTGCTTGCTTTACTTGGGAAATTTAAATATTTGATATTTCTGCCAAATGCTAATTTTCACACACAATACACCCAGACTCGAAACAACTACCTGCAGATCATACAAATATTTGCTCCGTGCGGGAATCGAACCCGCGACCCGGTGCGCAGCAGCCGACTGTATCAGCCACTGCACCAACCTTGCCGTCACATAAATCGTAATAATAACACATAATAAATTGTGGTTTAATGTAGTGGGATATTTTTAATAACTGGGTGCTTTTATATCCCAGCAGGGTAAGCAGAATAAAGTATTCTATTGTCCTATTACACACCCAAACTTGACTAATTGTGTTCTATTGCTAGTATTTACAGTAATATCTTATTATAGTAAGTTCTTCTTCTTCTTTTCGAATCCAGCAAACCTAGTCGGACACCGTCTAAAACCGTCCGGCCCAAAATTTTGCTAGGAGAATTGCATTGTCAGTAGCTTTCATTAGATCTTCCTGCGTGCAGTTATTCGGGCATGCAGGACACGAAGTGCTTCATTGCTTGGGGAACAGTGCCACACCTGCACTCCAAGTTAGAACCATCCCCACCTAAACAGGTTCTCCTTACTACGACTAACCTGAGTCCGAAGTATATTTAAAGACTTCCAGATAGGCAAAGGCAACCTATGTCCAGGTGAAGACTCTCAGACAGGTCTAGGAAATTTGACACTTTCTCGCTACGACCTGCATCTCTCTTTTGACCGATTGTCATCCTGAAGATCAATTTCATGACATTTTTTCTGGTTTTCAGAATTTTTGGCACGGGATCGAAATTGAAAAGTGGATGACGGGTGTCGCTTAGCATTTTAGTTTTTTCGGAAGAGCCTACCACGGCCATGTGAACCGCTGGTGCCGCTATTCCAGCTAGCGGATACAGCATTTGTACCGGGGTCGGTTTTAGACAACCAGTAATAGTAAATATTCCGCAGACTTTAAATAGTGCAATAAAAATTTATCATAGTTGGTATAAAATAAGTATTTTTAGCGGAATAAGTCAGAAGCCAGCCTTTAAGTAAGTCAGCCTTTTTAGTTAAAGTTAGTTTGTTCTTTCGAAGAGGCATATTGGTGCTCAATAAATATAAATGAAATGACTGTCAATGACTATCGCAATCAAAATCCTATTTTTACGGTACTATTCTTACCGGTAATTAAACTTCTTATTTATTCTTACCATTGAGGTTGCAAACAAGCATACGGCTCGCCTGATGGTAAGCGGTTCCCGTAACCTATGAACTCTTGCAACACCAGAGGTCTCACTTGCGCGTTGCGGACTCTGGAAAAATCCTTTCACACCCTTTTTGTAGAGCCTCATACTGGGAAAACGTCGGTGGGGAGCTGATTACACAACCTGAGCATGCGCGGGAGGAAGTTCCTCTGTAACCGTACGGTATAAGACCATTTTGGCTCTAGGGCATGTAGATAATTTCCCCGCCGATGGAGAGGTGCGATGTACTACTATCTATAGTAGCCGTTGGCATCATATCGAACAATTCTTTAGAACACTGTCCATTGTACAAGTGGTAGAACACACAAGAACGTAAAGTCTCTCCTCAGTCTTAAAATAATATATATAATTCATCATAACCATATTAGATCCACTGTTGGACGAGGCCTCCAAAGGCAATGACCGATATAGGTGTGTTGTGTTCTCATTGGGGGGTTTCGTCATAATCGCCACGCTCGGCGGGTTGGCGATCGCAGTAGAGTTGTTAATGTACTCGAAGGACGCTGCTGCCCATCCTCCGGCTAATCCCACTGTCGCCTTTTACGTCACCCACGGGATGAGATGGGTTGGTGCTATTCGTAGCCGGCACCACACGAATGTATAGATGTTAATTAATATATAATATTATAACTAAATGAAATGAAAATAATCATCATCAGCATCATATCAGCCACAGTTCGTCCACTGCTGAACAAAGGCCTTCCCCTTAGATTTCCACAACGAGCGGTCAGATGCCGCTCTCATCCAACGACTCCCAGCGACCTTCACCAGGTCGTCTGTCTGTCGTTTGAGGTCGTACCACGCTGCGAATTTCCGGTGCGCGGTCTCCGTTCGAGAACAATGTTTGCCCCAACGGCCATAGGTTCTACGAGCAATGTGCCCTGCCCATTGCCACTTCAGTTTACCGATCCTTTGAGCTATGTCGGCAACTGTAGTTCTTCTACGGATGTCCTCATTTCTGATTTATCTCGTAGAGAAATACCAAGCATAGCTCTCTCCATAGCTCGCTGAGTGACCTTGAGCTTTCTTATGAGGCCCGCAGTGAGTGACCACGTCGCTGTTCCATTATCATCACTGGTAACACACACTCGTTAAAGACTTTCGTCTTAAGGCATTGCGGCTGGCGTTTTATTATTAGGTATTATTATTTATTTGAACTCGGGGTGTTTTAATATGTCATTAATCAACTATTCTTTGGTACGGCACTGACACTGAACACGCCTATTATGTCTGCGTGTGTGTTATACAACTTGTTGGGGAACATATCAATGTTCAAGTGATTACAGCAAAAAAAATTGCTAGAATAGATTATGAGAATTAGACATGATACTTATTATTACTATTACATGTCTCTCTGTTCAGGGGTTTATATTCCCTGTAAGGGGAAACGTGGTGTTTTCATAGGTCTTTAGAGACTTTTAATCTGAAATGTAATGGGACACTAACCGGGGACTCTCTATAGCTGCACTTTAAAGTCACAGATTGTACCCGTTGGTTGGTTGGTTGGTTGGTTGGTAGGGCTATTATATGACATGGAAACTATAACGATACAATGTATTGCAATGGGTGTTACATGAAATGAAGTTTAAGAAATACGGGAACAACGGTATCTGCCTTTAAAGTGAAATTCTGTGGCAGACAGTGACTCGCCACTCACAAGACGGGCCCCTAAATGGCCACTACTATAGGTGACAGGGAGCAACACCGGTGTAAGTGGCTCGGAGTGCCGAGAAGTGCGGCACCGATTTCACCATCGCGCGTCTCGAAGACTCGGACCGGCCAACTAAAGCAAGCCAGAGTTGGAAATCCTGTTGGAACTCATGGGGTTCTACATCAACCGACCAATAATGTCAAGCCGGAGACGAGGCCCTAATCGACTCTGGAGCATTCGGGTATGCAGAGTCGCTACTCAAATTCATCTCGCCACAAGCTGCCCTGCTGCTGTAAACTTCTTATAGATCTCCTTATAATATACTTTTTTTGTATCTAAAGGGAGGAAAAAGTTCGGAAGCTGTTTTAATCTGCCCTCCGGGATTGCGTTATCCCATGGTGAGATAACGATTTCCCAGATTATTATTATTGTTGCGCATACATAGCTCTACCTCCCCAGGAATCAGCTTATGAATGGATGAATATATAAAAATAAATCCTTACGCACTTTTACACGTGGTGGTACTTTATACAATTTCTAATAATAAAAGTTTGTCCGTCCAAATCACGCTATTATTTAAATGATCGTGGGTTATTCACAGCGCACACATAAACCCCTTTCAACAAGAGCTGCGCATAGTTGTCTTAAAACTGTGACGTTTGAACCGGCTCAACTCGATTTATACGCATTTATACACAGCACTTTAGTCACTAAATCCTTAAATACGGAACGCACATTCCTTCACATTACTAAACAAGGGGGGATCCAGGGGGGCTTTGCCCCCTTAAAATCTGTGGGATGTAGTTGACCTTAGACCTAGTAGCAACAATGATCTGGAAAACATGAGACCCTAGAAATCCTAGTTCCGCCCCTGGTACTAAACGTATGTATATTTGGCGCGGAACTAAGTACAACGACCTGTCGTCTAATTTTAGGGGATTGTTGTCACTATCAGTCTATGATAAAGGATATACCATCATCTTTCTGTATTTATGGAAGTACCTATGTATAGTGTTTTTATTTATTTGTTTTGTACATTTCATTTTCGATTCCAGGTGGTTGTATTTAGAACCGATACTCTCAAACGATGATGGAGAACTAGGAGTCAAGTTTCGGAAAGTAGATCAGGGTTTCCGACAAGTGACCCGCATTATAGAATCGGATCCTAGATTATCTGCGCTGTTGCAGTCTTCGAGACTTCAGCCTATGTTGGATTCTATATCGGAGCAGCTCCTAGCTTGCCAGTCAGCACTAAATCTGTATATTGATGTAAGTACCATTCGATAAACAATTTATTGGAGTAAACTTATTATCATAATAACCCGTTTCCGGTATGCGTGCATATTTTTAGGTCATAAATATGTAGTTATAAATCGTTATAACTATATAAACTTAATACTTTGGAATGAAGTTGTGTTACTTGTAAACCTAGTTTTTATTTACATGACATCATATTTACGCTGATTCAGTTATACATCGTTGGCATACATGTACATTGTTTGATGTGTATAGTTGAACGCCATTAGGCGACTTATTTCATTTTTCACAATGTAGTAATTTTAATATACTAAAAAATATTAAATCATGTAACTGTTCATTAAAGTCCATAGCAGAGTTGCCAATCCAAAACATTGGTACATTACAAATACATAAATGAACCCATCTTACATTCAGTTTCTAATAAAAACTTATATTTCTAGGAGAAACGTTCAGTATTTCCAAGACTTTACTTCCTGAGCGATGATGACCTGTTAGAACTACTTGGCCAAGCTCGTGCTGGCGCAGAAGGTAGGGAAGCAGTTATGCAAACCCATCTTAAGAAACTGTTCCCGGGTATTACAGGAGTTCGTCTTGGCCCCGGAGATATGTCAGTCACCGCATTATGTAGTCATTATGAAGAAACATTCCAACTGGACCACCCCATTGATATCGACTGTCCGGTAGAGGTACGCTATTTAAAAGCCTTTCCAATAATGTCTTCGTTTGATCTATAAACAGATGGAAATAGTTAAACAAATTGTTATATTTCTAGATATGGTTGAAGAATTTAGAAGCCGAGATGCGTTCGTCACTTAAGAGCATGACGTTAAAATGCATAGTTTCAAACTCGCTGCAAGAGCAGGATCCATTTTCATTGCCAACGCAGATACTATGCCTCGCGCAAAACATACGCTTTACAGAGCAAGCCGAAAGAGCCATAACCTCTAAAGAATTGCACAAACTAAAAGCGAGTGTAGAGAAGGAGAATTCATACTACGCCTCAGCCGAAATAGAGGACGAAAGTGAGCGGCGCAAAAGACAGGCGCTCATATTACAATGTGCTCATTATTTGTCCGTCATCAGAATTTTGATAGACAACAACATCGCGTCAACTGGCGACTGGCTTTGGCAAAAACAGTTGAGGTAAGTTATTTCTTGTTTATACCATGTAAAGTAACCTGTCGTGTGCATGTCAGATGCATTAGGTAGGCATTGTTATCATTGGATATTCTTAAAATATAATACGCCACTAAGTTATATATGCAGTCAGTTAGGTGCTTGTGCATTTAGTATGGCTCCGACAGATTGATAATTTGCTAACTTTGTTGTTCTCTTAAACTCATCGATAGACGTCGAAACAGTTGTCATCAAATGCAAGTAGATACTTTATTTTGGTGGTTATAAAATACAGAGCGCGGGGCTGTATAACACACGGACCAACAAACTAAAGACAAACCCTAATTATGTATTATGTGACATGATGAAATAATAATAGTTTCTTGCACGCGAGCCTGAACTATGTACAGCTTCATCATTTCAAACATTTATACGTCCACTGCTGAACAAAGGCCTCCGCCATAGATTTCTACAATCGTGTCATTTTGGGGATATTTGCTCCACGACCACGCTTGGCAGGCAAGTTAGTGAACGCAGTATGGCGACTATTCCACAGAAAGAACGCCGCTGCCTATCACTCTGGTATAGAGTCCCTTAGTCGCCTTTTACGTCATCCACGGGTGGAGATAGAGTGGTGCTATATTCTTAATCCGGACACCAAACGGAAAAGTTTACAGCTTGTTACCCCTGTCTTGGACAGTGGTTAAATATTATTTACCGACGACCTAAATTAATTGGAAAATTTACCTTATCGGTATGTTCAAAAGTCATTGAAACAAAAATTGCAGTAAATGCTATGAAGCAGAATTACAAAATAATGCGCAAGTTTCAAAATCTCATAGGTACTTACAGTGCAGTATATATCGTAAAGGTATACATAGAGAAGAGCGGGGCAAATATATTTGGTTAGAATACGAATACCAGTTGCCAAGCATTCTATCTTTGCTGGTACTGATATGGATTATCAGTAAGCTACATTATTGTAACTCCTTACTTGGTCAGCTGACAGGCAAAGGGTTTATTGTCACGAAAATAATTTTGTAAAAGTATGTTGATTTCTAAATTGTTTTTCTCAGATTTTATTTGCTAGGAACCAAGGACGTGGTGGCTAAGATGGGCCTGGCTCAGATATCGTACTCTTACGAATACTTAGGAGTCCACACTGGACAGTTCGTACGCACAGAGTTAGCTGACGATTGTTTCTTCATTTTAACACAGGTAATAATTTACAGCTCGTTTTATTATTATTATGAAGAGGATTGTTCGAAAATAATAGAAGATACAAACAGACTATTTTTCCGAGTTTTAGCTAATACTATCATCAGCATTTTATATACATTTTATATTATCGACTTAACATACTTCATTCTTCCCTTTAATATTATAAAAATGGATGTTGCATTCAGTTCTTCTTCATTTCAGTCCCTACATCTCGGTTTAGTTGGAAACCCTTTCGGTCCGGCAGGAACTGGAAAAACCGAATCTGTGAAAGCCTTGGGTGGTCTAGTGGGCCGTCTAGTGTTGATCTTCAACTGCGATGAGGTAACTTAGAACTATTTTTGTTGGTAGAAACTTTAGATTAAGTACACTGAAAAACAGACAAAGTAACCGACACCGATTGTTAGCGCTGACCATAGCCACCAGTGATTTTTAGGGTCTGTTTAGCGATGTGCAACTGGGCAAGCCGATTCCCATTTTTCATTGAGTCCTCAAGATCCGTGCCGGCTACTACACCGACTTACTGCCCACCCCGGCTTCGCACAGGTGTTAAGTTGTACCTGTATAAAGCGGTAAAGAGGTAAAGTATAACCCTGTCGAAGAACCATGAAAACCACTGAAGAAAACCCCATTCGAATCGATTCAGCTGTTTTGTAGCAGAAAAGTAACACGACGACATCCAACTCTTATTACAAGTCACACACACATCAAAAGTGTCTAGGGATAGAGTATTTTCTCAAAACATATTTTTATCCTATTAAAATAAAATAAATATATCTATGAAAATGATTTGGTAAAATGTTTCCCTATGTCTACGCTGTGTGCCCACAACACACCCATATCGGTCATTGTGGTTGTGATCTTTGGGGGAGGCCTGTGTCCAACAGCGGTGGACTTCATTCGGCCGAAATGATGATGTCTACGCTAAAAAGTACCGCTGCTTTTGCATTAATAACAACTTTTTGTGATTTCTGAAAATTGTGGGAAATTTTATCTTTCTGCTGCTGCTGACATTAAACGAGTGTTAAAGTGACTGATAAAAATGAAAGTTATCAAAGGTTTATATTGCATAAAATGAACAATCCGTAGTTTCTATTTCTACCGTTAACACGTATTACACTATCGCACCGATTTGGCGTGCTCAATATGAGTTCATCCAAATCACTTTGCAGAATGTACTATGTAATGTCTACTTCTGATGTAACAAGTGAAAAAGATTTTCTGCCGGTACCTACCCATTCTTGGCAGAGGTCTTCTTTTAAGTATATCCCATGCGTGCTCAATGAGATTAGGAATGGCTCTGGCGGAGTACGGGCGTGCATTGTCACGCCTAAGCTGAAATAAAGTATCCAATTGGGTCCGCAAAGGAAAGATAACATCTGACACAATCATTTCAGCGTAAATCTGCATTGAGATTACCTCTGATCCAAATTTATTCGGTTCTTCCACCTATCCAAATACCCGCCAATAATTGTTCCACCACTATATGCATGGACTTCCTGGCATGACCTTAAACGTTCATGGCGTGCAGAGGTCCTCCAATATCAAAAATTTAGTCTCCTGCCAAAGCGAGATTCATCAGAATAAATCAGAAACGATCGATGAAGCCCCGTAAACAACATCATCGCAGTCATTGTAGGATTCCGTCGAGCAATGACTTGTGTGTATCGATCTTATCTGCGTGTGGTGAGGCCGTCCTCCGTGGCGCTCAGCCGCGTTGCCAGTGAAGCAGTAGCGTGTCTACAACTAACTTATTACACTCTGCATTGTACAGGAGTACGAGAGCAATGGTCACAGCACGTTGCCGAGAGCCAGCTTCTAACATTCCTACGGCTCTGATCATTTCTTCTCGGCTCAAGTGATTCGTTCTCTTCATAATAGCGTTCGATAGTATTTCATTCGATTCAAAAATGTGGCAGAAACAGTACTGATTTTGTCTCAAACGTGTTGCAGGATTTTATAGGAATACGACTTAACAGATATTTTTAACTTTTAATCGAAATTCAAAAATGATTATTTTCTTAAATATGAAATTTACAGCAAACAATCGAAGACATTAGTTGATAAAGGCACTATGTCAGATATTCATAAAATCGTATTTAATTTACTTGATAAAGGTATTCTGTGGTGTACAAATATGTGACGGTTAAATTTTACTGTTAAAACGTTGATTGATAAAGGAATCATATATTCATTATAGGTTCGATGGAAGATCATAAATCTGCCAAATTATTTTTATTATCTCTGAATAGTTCCTTGTAACATAATACCTTTATGGGGTGATGTATTTAATCAATATGAGTAAGATGATGATTTGCGGTAATTCGCTAAAACGGTTGTTCCCTAGATACTTACTATTGATGTGTAGTGTACTAAGTACTAATACCGACCTTGCACACAAATCAATAATGTTAGTATTGTATCTGTATAGGTAATCAAATATGCATTGCAATTAACCACTTATTTACATATTAATGTAATCATAAGTAAATTAATTGTTTAATTACTTAGGGCTGACGTGTACTCTACACGTAATCGTACGCGCGATGATATATTATAAAACAATAGGAAACCAGATACTTCGGTATATGCAAGTCGAATTATCCTATACAAACTGAATTTACTGCTCCCTCAGTTAAGAATTTAAGATACAGTGTAAATACGTACTCCACACAGTAGTGTTTTATTGCCTTCATTATTGACAGATTTTTGACATTTTTACAAGGTTGTTAGATTACAGAATTTTTAATTGAAAGATATTTAGAGCGTTGTCATGGTCACCTCGAGCAGTCGATTGTATTTAAAACCAACACGCGACAGCCACAAATACAACTGTCCGACTGGATGTAGTATGGCTCGGGATAAAAGACCCGGCTTTTACTTCCCGCAAGATGGATTTACGAAAATGCTCGCTTTGAAGTTAGTAGGGAGACTGTTATCCACATGGGTGTCTTAACCGTAAAACGTAAACGTGTCGACAAAGGATTAATATCAGGGGAATGGGCAATAGCTTCCTCGCATCAATCCAAATGTTGTGATTATGGCAATATCCCTTATGACCTCTCATTGTACTGAGCATTCGGAGGTCCATGTTCAGCAGTGGATGTTTGTACGTACTGATGTGTGAGTTTGTGTGTATAATAAATAGGTAGACGGTGGTTTATGTGGCTATTCGTGGTGTGGCTATCAAGTATTCAACTTTTTTAGGGTTCCGAACGTCCGAAAGAAAAAACGGCGAAACTCTTATAGGATCACTCGTGTGTCTGTCTGTCTGTCCGTCTGTCACAGCCAATTTTCTCCAAATCTACTAGACCTATTAAGTTGAAATTTCGTACACATATGAATTACTGCGTCCCAAATACGTACGTATAACGTAAATAAATGAATTTTGAATATGAGAGTCCTTTTTGGGTCCAATATAGAAAATTAAAGAATTCAGTTTTGCAGACTGTACCGTGTAACATATGAAATGGAAGGACTTGTTGTGAGGGTCTCAAATGTATTTATTTTATCATTTTAAAACTACTCCGAAACTACTGAGCCTAAAATTCTGAAAAACATAGAAATAGCTCTTTACCTGTAGATTACAGGAAAACCTATAAGAAGTCTATGATCTTAAAATAACATGGTAAATCTTTCAAAGTTGTGCTTACAAGCTTACGTTTGCGGTTGGAATGTATAGGAAATCATGTTTTTCAACTACGATGTTAAGTTTGTTGTTGGGATAAGTTATTGGTACAAGACTGAATCTAACAAGAGACAATATATTATATATCTCCACGCGAGTTCAACTCACACTTGACCAGTTTTCTCGACCTTGAAATATCTATGCCAAATCAGCCAAAAGATGCCATTTAGGGGAAATTTACCAGTACTCACCACGCTTCGCAGGCGTGTTAGTGAGCGCAGAATGGCTGCTGTTCCACAGAAGGATAGCTGCTGCACATAATATCCCTGCGGTTTAGAGGCCCTTAATCACCTTTTACAACATGTACGCGAGGAGATAGAGTGGTGCTATATTTTTAATCCGGCCCCTGTCCCTATAGTGTCCGTTCCCTTAACGTGATTTACATAAAGATACACTCATAAATCTGCAACATTCCAGGCGATGGATGCAGAGTGTATGGGTCGCTTGCTGAGCGGGCTGGCTCTGTGTGGAGCGTGGGGTTGCTTCGACGAGTTCAATCGTCTGGCGGCGCATACTCTGGCGGCCGTATCCCACCAGCTTGCTTCACTACTGTCTGCCACTACTGAACGTACGCCCGGCTCGGAACCCACCGCGCTACTCAATGGGAAACCAGTAAGATATTAGTACATTTTTGTTTCGGATATGTTCAATAGAATAATAGGTGCTCAAACAATATGAATTAGAACTGGGTGCTGCTAGGTACAACTTGGAGGCAACAATGACTAGCAGCGGACTGTGAAAGGCTGCGTTTAACGCATATATACAGTATACTATATCTGTAGTACAAATAACTGGATAACTCTACTGGAAACATCTAAAATTTATTGACAAGTTTAACTAACTCATTCACTGCCTTCCGTTAATATTCCGCGCGGACCTGGGGGTCTACTCCGAAAAACGAACGCCGAAGCTCCGTATCGGAACGAAACGTGAACGTACTTCGTACTTAAACCCTACTCCCAAATTACTTCGGATGCGAAACGTACGGACGATCAACGTTTCGTATCCATAGACAACCAATAGAACGATCGTATAGTGATGGTGACAAAAACTAATACTAAAGGTAGACATCAAAAACCGATAACAAACCTAAAACTTCAAAATAAAATGTTATTCTTATATATAAACTGTTAATTTTAATGTGAATTTACTTTTTTATGACTAATCTACCAATTTATGTCCAAACGAAATTAATCTGCTACAAATTATTTTAATTTTATGGTGACGACACAAAAATATACCTAAACACGTGCTACTGAATACTGTATAATCTGTGGGCTGTAAGTAAATAAGTGAATTATAAACAAACTTTAACTTTGATAAATCGTAAGTTTATGCACTTGTTGAATTTTGTTGATTATAAGCGGTAGAAGATACTCATATTATATTAAACTCATTGGAAGTTAACTGTCCATAATTGTAAGCAAATAAATTGATTGCACGTTATTGTTTGTTTTCTACTTTGTTACTGCAGACGAAATTGCATTTGTACCTTCAATATTGTACATACATACACTTGCCGAAATAAGAGAAGCTTTGTGGAATAATTTTATGTTACAGCAGGATGATAACCATTAGTACATACACACATTGAGACGCTGATGGACTTTCATGTCCACAGTATAGCAGGACGAACAAAGGCAAGACGGCTATGGGAGAACTTACATGTGTAATTAAATGCCTAAGGAGTGCTGTTTAAGCAGTGGAAAAGGTACTTATTATAATAAATGTGTGTAATTATAACCCAAACCTTACTCTAAAGCTGTATTATTGTGAATACCAGAGGTTTCTATTTTCTGCAATGCCACTGGATGCATGCTTGTGCGATATTAATTAATCAAGCATGTGCCTGAATGTCTACATAGTGTAAATACTTGCTTAGATGTGGGCTTTAAGGAGCCCTAGAAGCAGTGACTTATTGTATTGGTTGTAACTATTTAAAGTGAATTTATGCTGTTTCGTCTTTTTATTTCTAAATCTATTCTTCACTCTAACATCAAGGTATATTGGACCTCAAAAATTCTAAGCTGGGTTATATATTCAATTATATTTTATATATATTTAAGTTCCCGCAGCTGTTGGTACAGCCTACACCCGCTGAAGACTCCTTAGAGCAAGAGTACACTAACTACAGAGTACACTACTAACCAGAAGCCATTTTGTGACATTTGAATCTCTCCCTGCCCAGGCCAATAATGAAGGAATAAGCAATTCTGATAGTCCAGGTAAATATTATTTTATTTTATTGGAGTACTCTGTATACATCTCATCTCGTGGATGTCATAAAAGGCAAGTATGGCATTAGCCGGAGGATGGGCACCAGCATCCTTTGAGTACATTAATCACAACTAACTGCAATCACCAACCCACCTGCCAAGTGTGGTGATTATGGTAAAACCACCCAGACTGGCCATTGCGGCAATTTCTGAGGCCTATGTCCAGCTGTGGACGTTTTTCGGCGGAAATTATGATGATGGCTCCGTAAAGGGGTGCTATTACAATTACCACAGCCTCACTCCACATAAAAATGTTACTCTGTTGTATCTTTACAGCCCTGAGGTGACCATCAAGACGGCTATGTCTGGTGGTGTAACCGGACCTGTGTATAAGGATTGCCTCGAGGAAGAGAAGAAATAACTGTTACTTGGCAAAAAATATAGAAAATTTATAAAAACATGTTTATTACATAAGTGTTTCATTTCTGTATTAAATATAAACTTATTTGTTACAAGTTATTTATTAAGGGTTTTATTTCTATATAAATCTTTCCTCTTCAGCTACAACAATAAACATTATAAATTATTTTTATGTTAATATATACGAGTATATTATTATTTTATCCGTGTGGTGTCTAGATTAAGAATATACCACCACTCCATCTCCTCCCGTGGAGGTCGTAAAGGGCGACTAAGGGACTCAAAACCAGAGGGATGGGCAGCAGCGTCCTTTCTGTGGAACAGTAGCCATTCTGCGCTCACCAACCCGCCTGCCAAGCATGGTGAGTACTGGCAAACTCCCCCCAATATGATGACACAGTTTTAGATATGTTTATGAGGCTAGTGTGGCTTAGTTTTAAAAAATACTTTCTTTCTTTATTTTAATTAACAGGGCAAAAAATTGTCTGTAAGTGTGAGACCACTAATTGCAGTTTTCTTAGTAATTCCAGCTGTTTTGTTTCTTCATTTAGGACATAACTCCATACAGCGTAATCAAGAGCCATAATTTTTGTTATATAATTATGTTGCCTATAATTTCAATTAAGAAATTGTATGTGCTTAATTTTGCGCTTCTGCTGTCTCACGAATTTCACTATTCTGCCAGAGAGATGAGTCATGTGTGGTTTAACCTTATTTGCATTCACATATCTAAAACAAATAAACAATCGCCTACATTATACAACTTCATATTATATTTCCATTATGTAAATTGTTTGACCTGCTAGTTGGCTTACCACTACACAAATTATAGAGTGGAAGTATGTTCTATAAAAAAGCACGCTCTCCCAAAGCTCTTGCATATAAAATTTATGTAATCATAATATTAATTACATCAAAACGACAGCTTAATATCTGTCGTAAGAAGTGAGGTTATATCGACGATCAAAGTATTGTCAAACAACGAAGTACGTATAGTTAAATAACATTTCGGAGTAGGGTCAACGAAAGACTAAACGTCAAATCATCGACATCGGAACGATCGTCGGATTCGAAAGGCTTCAGAGTAGGAATTCATGCGATCCGTCATACGTTGCGTCGTAGTTCGTTTTTCGGAGTAGACCCCCTGGTTCTAAATCTACTGCATTGTTCAACTTTGTGAGAATTTCCACTTTTGTTTGCAACTAAGCACCGTGTCGCACCGACTAGCTCTCCGGCATTAACTACTTACTGACCTTAAGCCTCTGATTACTAAGTTAAGATGTTTTTATAAAGCATGTACCTATATAACGGGATTCATCGAAGATAAGAATAATTACTTCAAACTGTTATGCTTCTTATTTTGATCCAAATATTTGTACCTTATTCGAAAATGATATAAAAAGCAAGATATAATTCAGCGACTCACATCATTTCATCATTTCGGCCGAATGAAGTCCACTGCTGGACACGGGCCTCCACCAAAGATCACCACATCGACCGATATGGGTGTGTTGTGGGCACATGGGGGGGTTTTGCCATAATCGCCACGCTTGGCAGGCGGGTTGGCGATCGCAGTTGAATTGTTAATATATTCGAAGGACGCTGCTGCCCATCCTCCGGCTAATCCCTTAGTCGACTTTTACGACACCCACGGGAGGAGATGGAGTGGTGGTATTCTGAGCCGGCACCACACGGCATCCGGCGCCACATCATTTACTGGAACATGATAATACAAGAAACGTTTTTATTAATTCCCAACTGCTTATCATTGTGAATTCCTGATACGTTAAGACATGAATGACGCCATGCTGTGTATATTTTCAAGGTTAGTCTAACAAATAATAATTAAACCTTTATTTTGAGACAGTTACACGAGTCTTCGGTAGTATAGTGGTAAGTATCCCCGCCTGTCACGCGGGAGACCGGGGTTCGATTCCCCGCCGGAGAGATTCTTTTTGCTTTTTTTATTCTTAAATTTACTATTTATTTAATTTATAGATCGCTTCCCGAGCATAATATATAAAATTAACCTTAATTATATATTATTTTGTAGTTTTCTTTTTTGTATCACATAATTCTTAACAAGTTTTCATATATTAATTATAAAGAAATATTACGTAATTGTATCGTTTATATGTGGTTATACTTAAACGAACTAGTACTTAATGCAAAAGGGCATCGATAACAGGGAGACCTTTGCCCAACTGTGGGGCTTTTAAGTAAAATTGTATGGAATATACAATTTCAACGCGACAATAATGTGGCCGCAGACTAAGGACGTCAACTACAACGTCTATCCGTAGCATGAAGAAACGGGGGATGGAGACTGCGAAGATTCCGATTATATTGCAACCGCACCACTGAATAAGAGTGCAATCTCCCTTAAAAAATATTTTAAAATCCATTTCGACAGTATTCCATTTTTTCAGCATTAGTATGTATGTGGTGTGGTACACGATGTAAATACAGAGCTACTAGAATTCAGAATTTATGCTGTTGATATGCTCATCGATACAGAGGCGCGATTGTGAATAGTATTTAAGGGAAGAAAATTAAGTACCAAATACAGAAGCAACCTCTCTAGCTAAGTGCGGGGCCGAGAAAGAGGTTTTGCTTCAGCGTTGCAACTCGTAGTCAACCCTAGTGTTTAATAAAGAAAGAAGAAAGAAAGAAAAAGTTTTATTTTGGTCTCGTACACAATGACAATGAAAACGAAATAATAAGAACATATAAAAGTATATGGCTTAGTAGGTTAGTAGTGCTGTACGAGGCCAAAAAAGGTTAATAGGGAAACGCCAAGGATTACGCCAAACGAAGTAAATCTGTTTACTGGTTGATATACTAAACGTGACTATATATAAATATGAATACATACTAACTGACTAGTAGTTTAGTAAGTTTATATAATATCTTTGAACAGCGTCGCTTTATATTTGAACAATGAGATTTAGATTATTACTATTACACTAAGCCAGGTCGACACTTACATTGTATTGTGTATTGGCATAGCGCTAATATATAAATTAAGTATCCTTTCGGCCGAATGAAGTCCACTGCTGGACACAGGCCTCCCCCAAAGATCACCACAACGACCGATATGGGTGTGTTGTGGCCTCATTGGGGGTTTTGCCATAATCGCCACGCTTGGCAGACGGGTTGGCGATCGCAGATGATTTGTTAATGTAATCGAAGGAAGCTACTGCCCATCCTCCGGCTAATCTCATAGTCGACTTTTACGACACCCACGGGAGGAAATGGGGTGGTGGTATTCTGAACCGGCACCACACGGCTAAACTAAAATTAAGTATAAATCATAGGTAATATTTAACGAACACGTTTGCCAGAATCATCGTAACGGCTTAGGTATTCTAGGAAGAGCGAATCATTATTCGCCTAGTGGATAGATTATATGTTTACTTATAACTTTGTGTTCAGATAAGTGTGTCCGAGTGGTGTGGGGTAGCTGCGACGATGAACCCTGCGGGGCGCGGGTACGGTGGGCGACGCACCCTGCCGGCCGCCCTGCAGCGTGTGTTGCGGCCTGTTGCTATGCTGCAGCCGCGCCCAGACGTGTTGGCTGCTCATCTGCTGACCGCTGCCTGCGTGCCCGACGCTGACCTACTTGCTAAAGACCTGCACAATGTGTTCACCCTCGCGAGGTAGGTAGTTTATAGTCCAGTTGTTTTGGTGGGTAGCGGTTATAGAAAACATGCAGCGCGTGTCTAGCCCTATTGTACTGCCCTACTTGCCTATATTGCAGCAGCGACCATCTGGTCTGGAGTTTCCCGGTGTTAGCTTGCCTGTGTACCTGTTGACTCTCTAAATGTGACTGACCATAAATAACAATTAATTAAGTAATAATATTTAATTATTTAATTGAGTTATTACACAACAAGTGACATTGAAACTGGTGGGTAGACTGTGCTGCAATCGGTACTGTGGTGGTACTTCCATCCCTACCACCATATCAGCCAAAGCAATAAAATAAAGGCCTTCCCCATAGGTTCCACAATGTGTCGTAATTTTGGGTGGAGTTTACCAGTACTCAACACGCTTGGTAGGTGGGTTGGTGAGCGCAGCGTGGCTAGAACGTGGCTAGCTACCACAGAAGGGGCACTGCTGCCCATCCCTCTAGCTTAGAATCCCTTAGTCGCCTTTTACGACATCCACGGGATGAGAAGGAGTGGTGCGATATTCTTAATCCAGACACCACACGGAAAGGTCTGGTAGTACTTGTATGTAATAAGAGATACCTCTTAATCGCTTGTTCATTCAGCTCTCTACTAAGCGACCAGCGTCACTACGACTGGGGTCTGCGCGCGCTGAAGGCGGCTGTAGGCAGTTGTGCTGCAATGCTACAGAAGCGCAGCACCGACACTACCGCGCGACGCGCCGCCGCTCGCCGCGTCCTCACGCTCAACAACCTGTCCAAACTGACTCGACATGACGCTCAGAGGTAAAGCCAAAAAACAATATTATCTGATATAAAAATTGACATTCGTGAAAGTTCGATTTTTACATAGCGCCATCTCTGTGGCTCGTCGGAGTATTTGTCGAGGTAGCATCGGGTCCACCTCATCAGACGTTTAAATTTGTTTCCGATTATGTGAACTCACATAAGTTTTGTAGTGAACTAACGGCCGAATACTCAAACGCCATTTAACGTTAAGTCCCGCTTTAATTATTCGAGAAACCGGTTTTTGTTACAAAACCGGGCGCCTCAAATTGTTTAAGCGGGGACTTAACGTTAAATGGCGTTCGAGTATTCGGCCGTAAGTATCGAAGTGAATATTTCGCGGATAAACATATCCACCTAGCTATGCTTGATATTTGTCTATGAGATCGAGTCAGAAACGGCACACGCAGCGTGGGACGGCCTTCAACGAGGTGGACAGACGATCTGGTGAAGGTCGCTGGGAGTCGTAGGATGAAGGCAGTATGTAACCGCGCGTTGTGAAAATCTAAGGAGGAGGCCTTTGTTCAGCAGTGGACGTCTTTTGGCTGATATGATGATGAAACACCTGTATGCACACTTTCTGTCCGCAGATTTGAAAATATTTTGTCGTTGGTCTTTGCCGAAATACCGACTGAAGAATCCAGTTCAGATCCTATAACCTCGGCTCTCGAAGCTAGCGTAGATAATCTGAACCTGGTGCATAATAAATTGCAGGTAAAAATCTTCTCAAGTTTTATAAGATCATTTCATATTTAATGTAGATTAGAAAATATTAAAATAGAGGGTTAATGAACACCCACCCTGTATGCAAATGCATATTTGCATATGAGTCCGCATATGTAACCCATTTTTTTCTCACATAGCAGGAAGCATTGTTTTTTTGCATCACAATGCTGAGATGAGGCCTTTTCTGGCTTCACACGCAGAAATCCTTGACGGTCTCACTGGTGACACCCGACGTCGCACTATGCATGTATAAAAGTCGTAATAAAGGTTAACACATGCACAGGGTCTCAACCCGGAACAAAGAGTCAAAAAGGAAATCATAGATAAAGCGTTATTGTCTATGTGCACGACTGGGGCGCCGCCAAGCAATCGTAAAATATTAGATAATAAGACATGTTTTGATAAAAAATCGATATTAGATAAAATGAATTGTAAAACAAATAAATTTGTAATATTGGCGATATTAAGATGCAATTTAAAATATTTATGTAAAAAATAGATAATATAACAAGAACAGGGTTTGAAAGTTCTGTTAAAGTTCCGTGTGATGTCCGGATAAGAATATAGCACCGCTCCATCTCCTCCCGTGGATGTCGTAAACTGTGACTAAGGGACCCTAAATCAGGATAGGTACCAGCGCTCCTTCTGTGGAACTGTAGCCTGCCAGTAGTCGGGCCTGCTTTTAATCGTGCGACGGGACTGCCCCTAATGCGTCGGATAAGTCAGCGCCTTGCGCCGGGACCCGCGTGCTGTGCGTTTATTGCAGCGGGGATCTGAAGTGCTTCCTTCGCAAAAGGAGACGACGGCATCACATGCGCTCACGCTCCGGGCCATCGACAACCACGGTCGGAAGCGAGAGGTTACCATCTTGGACCAACGCGATGAGTTCATGGCGCTGCGTCGGCTGGGCACTCCTCCAGCGTGTGCTGCGCCGTGCCCTTCAGGCAATCTCCACAGTAATGGCAACCAGCCCTATCTTCCCGGCCTATGTGACACAGAGACTTCCCGAATCACGCATGTTCTGAGAGTATCTGTGTCAGCCGGAAGGCGAGGGCACCATGTCGCCTCTCAGGTCACTCCTCCATATGCAGTTTACAACCAAGCGCATCGTCGAGGCCGTCTTGCCGCTGCCGGAGCCTGGCTCAGAAGGAGCGAGCGCGTCACCTACCGCCTGACGCAGGTGCTCACCGGGCATGGTTGTTTCGGTGCGTACCTGCACAGGATAGGACGCGAGGCCACGGCACAATGCCACCACTGTGATAGCGACCAGGACACCGCACAGCACACGCTCGAGGCGTGCCCTGCATGGGCCGCCGAGCGGCGGATCCTGGTCGATCAGATCGGGCAAGATCTCTCTCTTCCAGCAGTAGTGTCGGCTATGTTGGCAGAGCACACAAACTGGAATGCAGTGGTCTCCTTCTGTGAGAGCGTCATGCTCACGTAACTTGGATTCGCTTGCTTATCCGACTTTTGCCTCTAATATGGAAAATGAGTAAAATTTACACAACCCTTATTGTTCCCATTATTTGTACAATCTACAAAACAACGTCAAGTCTTGTGATCCATTTCCTTCTTGAGCTCATAAACAGCGAAAAGAAAAGACAGCGAATTTAGCGTGGAATGTAAAATATATTTGCCGGTCCCCATTTGTTTCACGTTTTTGCTACAGTGTGCGCTGCGATCGCACATAGCGATAGGCAGGTTTTTGATAAAGTAAGATACGTGATTGTTTTTATTTAATAAAATAAAATAGCAAATAAAAGCGAATAATGCATATTTCTGCCTTTTTAAGCTGCTTATAATCTGGTCTCTACTTATAACATAAAACTGGTGTCCGCGAACCAGTCGTAGCGTTCTTGGCAATTCCCTCTTGAGATCGTTTTTAATTGATCGGTTTTGTCTACTGGCAAAGCCCAAATTCAGCAGTGGAGGTTTACGGGTCTTGTATAAACACATTTGTTATTCACAGATACAAAAGTGCGTGGAGCTGTACGAGCAAATGCAACAACGAATGGGAGTAGTGATTGTCGGCCCACCAGGATCCGGGAAAACAACTATGAGGAGATTGTTGAAATCCGTAAGTAATAGTTGGTCTTATTTAATACAGAGGGCCAATTCTCGTATTTAGAAATTACAAATCGAGAATCATAACTCAAGTAGAACGTTTTTTTCAAGGCTCTCGCCCACCATGGCAAAAACGTGGTAGAGTACATAATATGCCCGAAAGCTATGAGTCGCGAGTGGCTCCTCGGCAGCATCGACAGCGACACGCGCCAGTGGACAGATGGCGTTATATCTTCCACCGCACTTGAAATATCTAATCAACCAGCCGGTATGTTAAGTATAATACGCACATGCTTTGCGCTTTGAAACTAACGGATCATTAGGTTAAGGTTTTCTTTAACTGGCAATTAGAAATGTAGCCATTATTTCATCCGAAAAACGTCCACTGCTAGACAGAAGCCTCCCCGAAAGATTGCCACAACTACCGCTATGGGTTCGTGTTGTGTGCTCATTGGGGGGTTTGCCATAATCGCCACGCTTGGTTGGCGTAGTCAGGTTGCGATCGCAGTTAGGTTATAAATATACTCGAAGGACGCTGCTGCCCATCCTCCGGCTAATCCCATAATCGCCTTTTACGACACCCACTGGATGAGCTGGGGAGCTGCTTCTTAGTTGACACACGGCCATTCAGTCAGCGTTCCCGGATCGCAGGTTCGATTCCCGCACGGAGAAAATATTTGTATGATCTGCAGGTAGTTTTTCCGGGTCTCGGTGTATTGTGTGTGGAATTTGTGTCTACGCACAAAACGCACCCACGACAGGAGAAATCGTAGTGTTTGTAACGTTTTTTAAAAAGAAAAGAAGAATGTGTCTTTTTCGATGTCAGATATACTTTTTTAGTTAATTTAAGATACCACTTAATGGTGAAGGAAAATATAATTTCCATGTAGCTCTTGGGCAACGCTCGGGCTTGGCATGAATTGGGCTACCCCGTCTTATCCCGTTGGTGTCGTAGAAGGTGACTAAGAGTTTGTAATCCGGGGTATACCATTAAAGCACTTTGGGTTCACCCCGGTGGTGGGTAAACCACCAACACCATCATGCCCAAGTAGGGTTGGTCTCAGGCTGACTGTAAAACTCTTTGCCTAAACCTTTGCAATATGCCTAACACATTGCGCTGACCCCAAGTAACTTGGGACCAGGGCAGGAAAATGATGACTTAACGGTCGAACGGTTAAACATCGTGAGGAAACCTGGAACTACTGATCTGAAATCGGCAATACGCAGTACGCTGGTGATCAATCCCTTTCCTTCTCTGTATGAGAATAGAGAGCCAATACTCGTAATTAAACATGTTCAAAGTCAAAATATAATTTTCAAATATAGTTTCGGTCAAAGTCAAAATATAATTTTCAAATATAGTTTCGGTCAAAGTCAAAATATAATTTTCAAATATAGTTTCAATCTAGTCTCTAATGTCCTAAATGATATTCTCCTAAACTGACAAACAACGTCAAACGTGAACTTATACTGAACTGATACCTAAAATGGATCGTAAGTTGATCGAAGCCAAAACGGTATTTTGCAAAAAATTTGAACTGACACAGTAAAATTTGCATTAAATAAACGTCAAAATTCATATTGAAATGAGACTGAATTGAGAATATACTGAAATAAGAATGAACTTTCAAAGGAGCAGAATGCCTATTTTTAGTCAATTCAGTATTTATTTCAGTTCTGTCAACATTCAGTCGTAATGTAAATTAATTACAAGAATTGACCCTCAGGCCTTTGCCCTGCAGTGTGACCGTTATAAGCTGATATTATCAATACAATTTTTGACTGGACTAATTTATCGATTGAAACTTAGATGCATGTCTGATTTTGTTTTTATGGGTAAACAAAAAGCACCTCAGCTATACTTATTATGTTAGTTATTCTACATAATACTGTTATCAAGTCTTTGGTATCAGTATTCTGTCGTGCTTGTCCTTTTTTCAGATCAGATCGAAGCGCCTTTAGTACTTTACCGGTCAAAGACGAACGTTGATAGCCGTCTTCTAAACCCAAATACATACAACAGCAGCCTTTAATTAATGCTCTCAATCATCTATCCTGGTCCATTAATTTGTATTATTTTACTTGTAAAGACGTGTGGTCCTGGGTGGTGTGTGACGGAGACATTGACCCGGAGTGGATAGAGGCGCTGAACTCCGTGCTGGATGACAACCGACTACTCACCCTACCCTCTGGCTGGAGGATACAGTTTGGGTCCAACGTCAACTTCCTGTTTGAGACGCACAGTCTGGAATACGCGTCACCAGCCACCGTGTCGCGCATGGGCATCATACTGTTGAGGTGCCATTTATAATTTAGAAAACTTAAATTAAATGTAAATTAAAGTTTTTAAATAACATTTCGAGCCGGTCCGTTTTTTGAGATTAGCTCTACCAAAAAATCCTTCTTTGCTGTCTGCTTGCCCACAGCAAGCGGGCTAAGAAAATACCATTGCCCTTCACCTATGGGTGTCATTAAAGGTGACTAAAGGTTGATATCAAGAGGATGGGCGACAAAAATGCCCTCCCGCTTACTAATAACAACATACTGCAAGCGTGGTAATTGTGGCAATATGACTCGTCTACCACGATGTAAGTAATATTATTTAAAATTGCGATATGACGAAATGGTAACCTTGCAATCTGAGAGCTGTTTTTCGCCACATAGCCACTCGCTATACACCTAATAAAACTCAATAAGAAGGGACCCAGTATGAATACTATATCCTATTGAACAGACAAAGCATAAACAAAGAAAGCAATGGCTCGCAATCCTTATCTTTATAGATATCTTTTTTTATTTAACTAGGTGGAAACACATCATGTACTTCCTTCGCCCTGGGGAAGGGGTGAAGGGCACTTAGGTCTCCTACCAGCTAAAATCACTGGAATGATCATCTTCTGCACCGAAGGGAACTCCAGAAACTCGGAAAATCTCCATCTGGAGCCGCCCATTGGTGCCACGCCCTCAGGCGGATCTCGAAGGGAGTGACTGTAAAGCGGTCACCTACTCTAGCGGCGGGGAAGCGACTGTAAAGTGGCCTCGTCCCTAGACACATCTCATCTCTACATCTTGGGATTGTAAAGGATCCTCCCGTACCCTCGCTGTTCGCTGTGCTGCGTGTGCAGCGAACAACGAAGCTGCGCTCATGTGTGACCACGTGCGCGCTGTAGTATTCCCGGGGGTCGCTCGGTACGACAGAGTAAATTTAGCGAATGTGCGTCTTTGACCCCGATCTTTTAGGTACCATGGGTCCCTCGAGAGATGCCTGGGGGGGTAGCCTCTTTACAGTCGCCTTCCCTCCACTAGAGGGCATGACCGCTTTACAGTCATCCCTCCGAGATGTGCCTAAAGGCGTGGCACCAATAGGTGGCTCTAGATGGAGATCTTTCGAGTTCCTGGAGCCTCCCTTCGGTGCCGACGATGATCACTCCGGTAGTTTTAGCCGGTAGGAGTCCGGCATGCCCCTTCGCTCTTTCCCAGGGCGAAGGAAGTACATGAGGTATTGCCACCGGATCAATAATAAAAAAATACCATGGGTAGAGAAAAATCCGCTTACCTTATATTGTTTTACGTTTTGTTATAGCTGCATTATTTAAATTATGTATGTTGGCTTAAAATCCGTCCGTCACATAGGGTTAGTACTGAAAACCAGCTCTGTGTTGCGGCTAGCGTTGCGGCTAGCGTTGCAACGCGGTGTTATGCTGAGTGTTGACCTCTTTGCCACTGTTGGGACGTGCATCGGCAAACTGTTATGATTATTTTGTATCTCATTTTATTTATTATTATTTTTATTTTTATTCTACGATAAATCTTTTTGTTATGTGGTTTTTTATTGCAAGTTTGGTGTAGATATAGGTTTAATTAGTATGAATGTACCGATGCGCGTTTTGTTGTGGTAATAAATCGCTTTTCTTTCTTTCTTTCTTATTTCGCCCAAATAATCGTGAAAATAATAAATAAATTTTGTATTTAAGCAATTGTTTTCTATTTCATTGAAGTTCAAATATTTATTTAACTTCAAATATAAAAAAGAAATAGATTAATAATATTACAGCAGCTATAAATAATCCGTCGAACACATCATGTTCGTAGAATTTTTGCAATTTTCGATATTTTTCGGACTTTGGGTGACTACGTCCTGATGCGTTCTAACTTAAAAAAATTATGTGGTGTCGTGGGACACCAGGTAGGAACGAAGTTCCTTCGGCTAATGTAGAATCGACACTTATACAGTACTCGCTTGTGTATGCGACTGTCGCCACTGAAGGTCTTCTACGCGTCCCCCCGAAGGGGGGCGCGAGGATCAGAACCGGCCTGTGTGGCCTCATCTGAGGGATCGGGCGCAGCCCACTAAAGAGTGAGCCGGGAGTCGGGTTGCCAACATTTTTAAAGTGGCTATTTGCCTAGGGCAATATTGCCTTAGTGCAATATTGCCTGGTTAGAGGTATACATGTTTGTGGCATAGTAGCGGGCGCCCGAAGTGCTTCACGACACTCGGGCGAGCAGACCCTACAGGGTGAGACCCCCGGTTCCCCGGGGGAGGCCCCGCAGATGTCCACCCAGCGACCGAGTGTCGACTTCAGGTGGCGCCCTCTCTACTGTACTAATGTGTCCCACTACTCACGGTTTTGTTCAGAGCTAGCCAAACGCGCCGCAAGTAGTGGGAGCGACTGTCGCGCCTGCGCACGTCTCATTTAACGGTTTTATTCCACGCACTTTTTTCCACGGATTTTTTCTTACGGTTTTACTATCACATTTTTTTCAGTTCGGTCGCGCAGCAAAATCCCTATCCCCTCCAAGCCTGCCGTAAGGAACTTCGTTCCAATATTTGTACAAATTGTACACGTTAATTTGGTAGTATTGAAACGCGTTTCATCAAGATTTATTGCAATTTTATGCTAACAACTTAATTGAATAATTTATTTAAATGAAGATAAATATTAAAAATATTTAATGAGCTTAAGATCTTTGATATACGCATACTGAAACAGATATATTTATTCTTCATACAAAGTACTAAAATACCATTTATCTATTTGCAATCGTATTATTTCTATACCTGTTCTCATTTAATATTTTAACCCTTATCAAACGTGAGACTAAAAATACCTTTCTTTATGCTTTGCTTAACGCTTTGTCTCAACGCCAGTTGAATCTATACATCTATACAAATAAATAAAATTGAAGTGTCTGTTTGTAATGTCAAAATAACAGCTTTTTACTAAATGCATATGAAAGTATGCACGTGACATATAACAAAAATACTATTTTAAAATTTTTTGTCTGTCTGTTTGTCTGTTCTGTCTCTTTGTTCCGGGTAATCTCCGAAACGGCTGGACCGATTTTGACGGGACTTTCACTGGCAGATAGCTGATGTTATAAGGAATAACTTAGGCTACTTTATTTTAGAAAAATAATTAGGGTACCGAGCAAAAAAAAAACCCTTGATATCCAATATGTATATTCTATGTCAAGTGTCTATGTCGAACTCTACATTTCTTTTAAATTAAACGCGGGTGAAACCGCGGGTCCCAGCTAGTATAACATAAAAGTTTGCCAAAGTCAGGCATTGGTCGTCGTGATAAGTTTGTCTGCAGCAAAGCAGGTCTGCTAGCAGAAATTTATTTTTGAAATAAGCAGTACCTATGTACTCCTGTGTCATTACGTATGTATCCTAACCAATTTACCCTGAGTGTACATAAATTATAAATAAATAAGGCCAATGAGAAGCGATACCAAATGTAAACAAAGCCAAAAATAAGGTCATTTGATAATACTGGGCTTCCCTTATTGAAAATTATATCAATGATAATATTATTTTATTTTTGTAGGTAGGTATTTTAGAATGAGAATGTTTAATTTTTATTATTATTTTTAAAAGCTGAGAATTAGTATTTTTAATAATAATATTAAAACATTTGTGTATGGACGTATAGACTATTGAAAATATTAATTAAATAACTACAATAACAACAATTCATTAACAGTACTTCAACAAATAACTATGGGAAATAACCCGAAAACCACCACGAGCTCTTTCAGACATGAAATTAACTACGAATCTATAAAATGGCCATTACATGAGATCGAAAGAAATTGATAAATATATGTCCGTTCCATGTTCTTGTTTTAGGTGAATGCACCTTCGTATCGCTTCTTGTTGGCATTACTATAGCTGACTCGTTTGAAGGGGTTGTGTATATCATATTTTAATAACTTTTACAGTGATGACACAAGCTGTGATCTAGACGTATTAGAAAGTTGGATGCGCAAAGCCGACTTCGACAATGAAGGTACAAAAATGGCGTTGCCTTTGTTGCAACAAGCTATCAAGAAGTGCATTCAATGGCTTAGTGATCACAAGGCCGATCTCGCTCTGAAACTATACAACATAACTGTGGTTAGTACAAAAACCTGGCTCCACTTATATTATGACGATGTGTGACAAATTGAATTATCCGTGTGGTGTTCAGATTAAGAATATAGCACCACTAAATCTCTTCCTATGGATGTCGTACAAGGTGACTAGGGGACTCTAAACCAGAGGGATGGGCAGCAGCGTCCATTCTGTTGACTAGCGGCTATTCTACGCTCTCCAACCCGCCTGCCAAGCGTGGTGAGTGTTGCCAAGTTCCCCCAAAATGACGACACAGTGGGAGGCCTTTGTTCAGTAGTGGATGACGTTTGGCTGATCATTAAGCTAGCCGAATGTGGTGCACTGCTGGATACAGGCCTCCCCCAAAGATCACCACAACGACCGGTCTGGGTGTGTGGCGTGCTCATTGGGGGTGTTTTGCCATAATCGACATGTTTAGCAGGCGGGTTGGCGATTACAGTTGAGTTGTTAATGTACTTGAAGGACGCTGCTGGCCATCCTCCAGCTAACGCCATAGTCACCTTTTACGACATCTACGACGGCCGGCACCATACGGAAATTTTGGTTGATGTGATGTATATAATTTGCAGTTAACCATTACTGTAACATTAATTTTTGATGAAAAAGATCTTATGCAGTGTATTGGTACGCATAAAACTATATTCTAATAACAAATTGTCTCCTTAAACTAGTCTTACATGTGTCCTAAAACACAATTTACAGGTAAAACAAATATTAACGCAGTTTGAATTCATCAGTCAAGATACAAGTTTCAACACAACACGCATCGCTCCAGAAGAAATGGTCTACCTAGCTATTGAACGGAGTATAGTCCACGCATTGAAAGAAAATGCTGTGGATAGTTTTTATGACGAGGTAACGAAACATTGAATTACTACAATCTATTGTCTTTCATTGTAATCTTTCTTTGTCTCTCTATGTGGGAGAGAAATGCTTCGAGTTCGAGTTTAATATAGTGTACTCACTGTTCTACAAAAATGGTTTCCTATAGAATTACAAAACTGTCATCTGTACCATTTTTCTCACTCCGGCCTTCCCCGGAGCAGAAGTAGTCCACTTCTGCTCGGGCCGGAGGGTATGCCGTCTCTTACTAGACCAACATATAGAATAAACCAACAAGGTGGTTATCTTTGGCACGCAAGGGGAGCGCCAAGATTTCGAGAAGAATCGCACCGGAGCCGCCGATTGGCATATCTCGGAGGGGTGCTTGTAAAGCAACCCTGTTTCCGCGAGACGCACGATCTATCGGCGAGGCTCTCTAGTTAAAAGAGCTTAGGGCGCGGTCACAATCCTACCTAGTGCGTGTGGCACGTACGAGGCTTAGCAAAGGGCCGTATTGTTAACATCTCTGTTGGCGTGCACAGCTTTCATCGCTCGTGGGCCCGCAACCTGCAGCGCCGGCGCCTGCGCACGAGTGGGTGTCGGAGTGGCTGCTGCTGTCGCGCCGCCTGCGCGCGTGCGAGCCCTCGCTGCGAGCGTGTCTGACGTCACCGTCCGCGCATCTGCTCGTTGTGGCTCCCGCCGCCTGCGCCAACAAGTATCTATGACCAATACACGTAGTACCGGTGATACGCTTTGCTGCTGCAAATCCAAAACTACTTGTCATGTAAAGATAAAATCTATAGAAAAATATCAGAACTCAATTCGTTAGAAAAACAAATCGGTTGTTCTCTCAAACTCAGGAGGTACAGGCACTTACAAATAGTAAGACTTAGTTGCCACGTTCCAAGATGTAAATTTCCTATGATTTTACATGGACTGCTAGTGTATAATTAATATATAGCCTTGAAATCACATATACAAGCTCTTAGTGACATAGGCTTTAACTGCAAATATTTAAAACCGCTTACAATAAATAAAATTAGGATTGTATTTAAACGCTTATCAGAAATGCACCTATTGTATAATCCTTATCCCTGCCTAAACGGATAAATGCTCACCAATTGCGTTGATAAAGTATCTAATAACTATAACTATTTTGATTTTAATTTTTTGCTGTAAAAATAGTTAGAACCAAGGATTCATGTCTGCGGTGTTAAGGTGCGGCTGGTTGGCCCTATGTCCCATGACAATATTTGGCCCTATCTAATTTAATGTGCAATCTGTATTTTAGTAAAATTTGGTGAGTATTTATTCATTCTAGGATGCAAAATGAATATTTGTCTTAAACGCACAATTATTCCGATTCATGCATATTTTGGGATTAATGCGTTATGTTGTGGGAATCTTAAATTCATGAAAAAAAATTATTATTTATTTTACTTAAGTTTTAGTAAGAATTTAAATTGGAGCCGTAAATATATTTGTTTCAGCCTGCTAGCGGAATACATAGTTAAGGAATGTAACTCAGCCGTCGTAACAATAGACTGCACGCCGATTTTAGAACCGGCCGATATCATTGCGGAGTTAAAAAGGGTAAGTCCCCGGGCGTTCCTCTATATTGGTTCTTCTATGTTTGTTGGTTGGAAAATGGTAAATAAAATACTTGTAACTTGAGAACTGAAACGTGTTTACTATGTGAAGAAGGATATCTTAAAAACATAGACTAGTGCTATTAACTCAACAATTACAGACTGAAAGACTTGTGGGTTAGTACGTCGAACGTTTCTCTGTAACTACGTCCAATTAAATAAATTAAATTTACGCCCATTAATTGATATACGTTTGCTAAACAGAGTTATATTATTCCAATATCTTGTATGGAGATCGTTGTGTGCAGAATAATATGGTTGGTACGGGCGGGCGCGGTGGCGGCCGCGGCACGCTGCTGGTGCGGGCGCTGCACCGAGCGCGTGCAGACGCCTGGAAGTCTAGCCCCGTACACTCCTTCTTGTTACAGGTGACTCATATACAACTTATATTGTTCCTGTTTCCCGCGAGGGAACTAATTTTAACTCTTAAGGAAACTTGATAACGCAATAGAACTATCCTATATTCTATTATATGACATAATCTACCTCTCTGCCAAATTTCACTCGAAACTGTACATTCTTTTGAACGCGATTATTTAAGCGTATAAACATTTATATTTATAATAGTAAGGTTGTTGCTGACCGTATACTTTTATTAGGTTTCCGAACGTCCGAAGGAAAAAACGGCTGGAACCCTTGTAGGATCACTCGTGTGTCTGTCTGTCCGTCTGTCACAGCCAATTTGCTCCGAACCTGGACCGATTAATTTGAAATATAGATTTCTGCGATCCAAATACGTGCCGTGTGGTGCCGGCTACGAATAGCACCAACCCATCTCATCCCGCCGATTAGCCGGAGGATGGGTAGCAGCGTTCTTCGAATACATTAACAACTCAACTGCGATCGTCAACCCGCCTGCCAAGCGTGGCGATTATGGCAAAACCCCCCAATGAGCACATAACACACCGATATCGATCGTTGTGATCTTTGAGGGAGGCCCGCAGTGGACCTTATTTGGTCGAAATTAAACACGTACGTGTAACGTAAATAAATGAATTTTGGATATGGGGGTCAATTCGGGGCTAATATAGAAAATTAAAGAATAAAGTTTTGCAAACTGTACCATGTAACATATTAAATGGAAGGACTTGTTGTGCTAGGGAAGCCAGTGAATATACTGAGCATAAGAGACTAAACAACTAATGTACCGCGATGATGGGTGCAGTGTGGTGCTACGCAGAACTCGTCCTCGGTAGCATTACAATTGCTTACCACAGATTTGAATGAGTTATAAAAAAGGCCCATTTGAAACGAATCGAATGATAAAGTTAGTTGGATTTAGCCAAAAATGTCGATATACCCCTTTTATTGGTACCTTCACGTTATGAACATTTGCAGTTGATACAACACAACGGTTTCTGGACTAGAGGTAGCGACGAGGACGGCGGCGTGGGCCCGCAGTGGTGCCCGGCGGCGCGCCTGCGCGTGCTGGCCACGGCCGCGCACCCGAGCGCCGTGGCGCCGCGCCTCGCCGCCGCGCTACAGCTTAGAGTTTTGAGGTGGGCAATACTGCAGCTTTCATTTCATTTATGGATTCAAGGTCAAAGTCAAAGTTTTTTATTTCCAATAAACCAAATATTGGCACTTATGAAACGTCAGAATCTAAGTTCAAAGGTTCCAAATAGTTGATCTCGTGGAGAAGAGCCCGCAAGAAACTCCATGGACACTATTTTAAAATAATTGAGATTACAATGTTGATTGATACCAATTATTGTAAAATATATACCGAGAAAAATGTAAGTCAATGTAAGTAATCAAGGTGACCTACAACATGGTTTTGTTTAAACGTTGCCCCACACTAGGATTTTTCCTGCGTCGTAGATGCGTTTACAGACATGAATTCCACATACAATACACCCAGACCCGGAATAACTACCTGCAGATCATACAAATATTTGTCCCGTGTGGGAATCGATCCCACAACCCGGAGCGCAGCAGCCGACTGTATCAGCCACTGAATCAACCGTGCCGGTGGTACCAATGGTGGTCGGAATCAGCACGACAGTGAATGCGGCTAGTTTGACTACAAACAAATGATATCGTAATGAAAAGCAGACCCTATCCTCAGCAATCATCAGAAGTAGTCACAAGAACTAATCAATCTACTGTTTTACCTAACCGAGATTAACGAGTACGTTGTGTACGGCCTCAAATGTCGTGACTATCACGACCATTTCCCTCATTCTTTTAAGTCCATCACAACGTTCAGTTTATTTCCATCTTTTAATAAGTAGGTATACCAATTCAAACCTTTATCGATAACGCTAACACCTGCTACTTAGATGCGACTAGAAAGCTCTTAATCAAGCTTAAGCATTTTCGAAACTTATATCTTGTCTTACGAATGATGGCTATGTAGAGACATTTAACTGAGAGCAGTTCCGCCAGCAGCTTAAACCCAAACCGGCGATGCAGGAACACTTTTCTACCTTTTCCTTTTCCTTTCGCAGGTCTGAAGTAAAAAAATATGCTATATATTTGACGGCACGGTCGGCGCAGTGGTCAAGCAATTGCTTTTCCAGCACGGAACAAATGTTTGTATGGCCTACAGGTAGTTGTTCCGTGTTTGGGTGTTTGTACGCACGGTTACATATCAAACTACATATTTCCAGCATAAGCTGATCTCGCATTGTATAGGCTTTCCGTACGATGAGAGATCAGTGTAAATTGGATTTCAAGGTTGATATGTAGCCGTGTGTACATGTGAAATCTATGTCTGTAAACCGTACCGTCAACACATGAGAAACACTAGTACGAGGCATCGTTTAAAAAAAATCTACAAACAGTTCTTTCGAGGCTGGATCTTTGTGCATGTAGTATTTATTTGTGGTCTGTAAACTGCAGTTTACGTGGGTGCAACCCACGAGACTAGGGATATGGTTTAAAAAAAATACACGTTAATTAAGTATATAACCAAAGAATTGACATACACCTTGCAGTGAGCCGGACGATGAGGAATTGTCAGAAATAGCAACACATTTTTTAAGGACAAGCGTCGAAAAGAGCATACCAATGAAAGAAATATCTAACTTAGCTGACAAGCTGCTCTCTATGTATAAAGAGGTAAATATAAGTTAAATACTTTTTGCTTGGAAAATAATTTATACTAGTATTATTATCTGCCATGCCGTGTGGTGCCGGCTAAGAATATCAGCACCCTATCTCATCCCGTCGGTGTCATAATAGACGACTATGGAATTAGCAGTGTCCTTCGAGTACAATTAATAACTCAACTGCGATCGCCAACCTGTCTCCCAAGCATGACGATTATGACAAGACCCCCACACACACAATGAGCACACAACACAAACCCATACCGGTCGTTGTGGCAATCTTTGGGGAAGGCTTCTGTGTGTGTGCAATCATAGATGAAGAGTCGTTGGTTGGGGTTTGGCTTTGGCTTTTGGGGACTTGAAATAATACTTTTATTTAAACAGGTGACCGAGACTTTCTATACCCAATCACATTACAAGTGGAACGCTTCACATTTGAAGAAATTGTGCCAAAACGTCAAGTGGTACACGCCATCTAACATGGAACAGCTTTTAATGGTAAACTTGGCTTTATGGTCTGTTAAACTTTAATTCATAACAAACACATTACCAGGTAGTAAGCTAATAGCCGAAATCTAAAACGCCATTTAATATTGAAATCCCGCTTAGCTATTTGAGTACATTACTTAGATATGTGAATGCCCGGCTTCGGTAGAAAGGCGGGCGTCTCAAATAGTTAAGCGGGATTGAAATACTAAGTGACGGTTCATTATTCGGCCGTAAGGCCTGTATTGTTAGATTTGAGAACCATACTCATTTCATAGGAACATATAAAGACAGCCCAACATTGGAACGGCGAGCTCGGTATCATAATAGATATAAAATAAGATAAATATATGTTTTCGATCAATAAATAAGATTACTTGTAGAATCGAAGTACAGCTTTTAATTATTGCTAATATTTGGCCTATAAGTTTAAAATATTAAGTAACGAGAAAGCATATGCGTTAACTGCTAATCGTCCAAGTAATATTAATTTGTAGTCTAAAGTAAAACGCGAACTCGACCGTGTATGGTGGTATAGAATAGTAATTTTGAAAATGATTGTCACTTAATTAATAAAATATTAAGTTGACACGTATGCATATTTTACGCTCACAAAATTAAATATATATTTTGATAGCTACTTGTGTGATATAATTCTGACAGCGACGTCGATCTATTTAGTAAAGCGCCGTTATTATAACTATTTGAACATTCAAACCCTCTTTATTCTGAACTTCTTCACACAGGCCGTCAGTGCGGAAGCCAATTTCATATTCCGGGAAAGGTTGATATCGGAAGACGATAAGACTGTCTTCAACTCGATATCCAGGAAATACTTCAATATTAACAATGAAGCGCTGTACTTTGCGTGCAAGCTGCGCGGCGACGGCGTTTACTTAGAACCCACCGACTATAACGACTGGTGTCAAAGGACACAGCAACTTATCAACCAGTGTTGTGAGTATAATATTTCATATTGATTTGTTTATATTTACGCGAATAATACATGTAAAACTGAAATAAACTAAACAGAAGAAAATTCTCGCGCTAAATTGAACATGCGTTCAGCAAACGAGCAGACTCGTAACCATGAACGCTGTAAACGTAAACGGTTCGAAACATTCGGAACAACGTTCGGAAAATTCGCCTACCTGAAGATTCGAGACAGGGTTGCTATGGAAACGAGATGACATCCGCATACCTAACAATTTTATTGAGGCTCAACGTCGTAGAATAAGATATAACAATAGGTATCGCATGAAAGTATGAGTACGTATGCGTGTGCTGAACGTTTATTTAATGTACGTGTTTATTATTTGTTGAAAGAGTGTATTTAGTATTTAGCAGTACTTTTCTGGTAAGGTACATACGGCTACATATCAAGCTATACATTACCAGTATAAGCTATTATCGCATTGTACGAAAGCCTATACGATGCGATATTAGCTTGTACTGGACATGTATAGCTTGATATGTAGCCGTGTGTATGTAGTCCTTACTTAATCCTAAATTTAAATCAATCCATTACTAAGAAATAAAATTGTGGCTGGTGCGGTACCGTAGTGATGCGCAGACGCACGGGAGACTAGCTGCTATGGCCGCTGACAATTCTTAATTCAAATCACGTATTCAATAACTCATATGGACATAATAATATTAAAACTCTATATACTTCTTTATACCTAAAACTGTTAAATCTCAGCAATTGCACGGCACGGTTGGTGCAGTGGTTGATACAGTCGGCAGCTGCGCTCCAGGTTGTGGGTTCGATTCCCGCACGGAACAAATATTTGTATGATCTATGTTCCGGGTCTGGGTGGGTGTATTGTATGTGGAATTCATGTCTGTAAACGCACCCACGAGAAACCCGTGTTGGGTAAAGTAGCGCCGCGAGGTGCACCGAGACGCTGGAAGCGCATCTTTGTGGCTTTGCGCGGCGCATCGGAACGCGTCGTCGGTCACTACGAGTACCTCGCACACATACTAAGTTGGTGCACTAAGTTTCCAAACTTTTAGAATCTCATTTTATAGGAATCACAAAACTTGTCCGAGTCAATTTTTGTGTGTGAATACAGAATTAACGGTGAATCAATTTGATATAAGCTAAGATAACCAAGGACACGTTACAGACGGTGAGCCATAAGGACGAGTCTTAGCAAATACCAAATTGGGTTGTCACCGTTATTTCAATTCTGTTTTCAACTATGTATGGATGTTTGAGCTTAGAGAGTTGCACTGCTATGCACTGCGTGGCATCTCGGTGTTTGCGCTGGTCAGCGAGATGTTCCGCAGCGCGGCGCATGGCGGCGGAGCCGACCTTACTTCGACACATATCTAGTTGGCTTTTGCGCTCTCACAAAAATTTGTACCTATTTGTGTGGTAAATAAATGTTATATTGGATCGCTATCTTAAAAAGAGCGCGATGCGTCGCGTTGCATCTCGGTGTGAATTGACCCTAAAGCTCATATCATTGTATGCAAAAGCTGTGGAATATCATTAATAAATAACCAGAATATTTATGCAGTCCACTGCAGTTTATTTAACCTAAAGAAGGACCTCTTTTTATCCGACTTGGTAACGAGTCTAGCAAGTCATTCGCATGGTGATAAGCGTCATGCCTGTCCATAATAATTGTAAAGCTACCCAGGACTAGTCCTACGTGGCACCACACTGTGCTCGACACCTGCAGACATGAAGTTAATTAGTCTCGTACTTTCCTCCTCACTAGCTACAGTGCCCTTCTAACCAGAACACGGTAATGTCTAACATTTAAACACAACTTTCTTTCAACGTTTGTTTTTTAATAACAATAGATTTTTAATATTCCTCACGATATTTGTTCCTTCATCGTTAAAGTCAGTTGTTTCTTAGATCAGTTAATGAAGTACATATCACACAGTAAAAGTTGATATACTGGTACATGCCAGGTTTTGTATCCGTAACCTAATGTTTATGAAGCGAGTCCATAAACCTCCGAAAAATCACGACACAAAATATTGGCTTACGAACGTTTACTTATAGCTTGATATACCTGCATTGCTCTATTTTTGTTTCAGTGTCGGAAAACGAGCACAATGTTTTCGGTGAAACCGGTGCGGAGGTTTGCTCAGAGTTAGCGCTGCTATGCCCGGCAATGGCGCGAGTGGTAATATATTAACTTCTAACAATGTAATTAACTAACCGCCAGTTCCGCTCTGGATTGCTTAAATAGTCCTTATCTATATTATTAAATAAAGACCTAAAGCTATTCGGAGGAATATTAATTTGCTTATAAAAAATATTTCTTATCTTTCTGATTTCACTAGAAATCAGAATTGTAACCCTATTAATAGAATCTTGGTGCTTTACAAATTACGTTGTTTAAAACATACTGCCTAGCTTTTTACTCCAGCAGCTTGAGGCTCAAATATTCGCGCCAAACTTACAACGTCGATTTGGGAATGTTCGAAGATGCGCATCTGCCTGCTGTCACGTAATTATTCGGAAGAAGATAGTGTCACTACTTCAACGAGTACGAGGCAGTCACAACACCATTCTGACAGTCGTATTTTTCTTTTTTTGATGGGTTTCTCGCTGGCATTTCCTGGAAATTTGGCTGCTTTTGACAGGCCTTTTGTAAAACATGGTATAAATATAGGTTCCGTTCGGTAAGTTAACAGTAAAATGAATAAAACTTGTATTCCTACTAACATAGTTATAAGTTTTTACTAACAAATATACAGATACAAGATATTGTATTTGAAATAAATGTTTTATTATTAGTGTTATTATATTATAAATTAAAAATTTCAGTACAATTATTTTTTTTCAGACGAACGCTGGTTTACTTGTGTGCGTGGGGAGTGCGGGAGTAGGTCGTCTGGCCGCCGCACACATCACTGCCGCGGCCTTACCTGCCTCCTTGTTCGTTATCAATCACGAAACTCAGTTCAATGCGCAGTTTAAAAACGTAAGTTTGTTAAATAAATACAGAGTTGTTCTAATTGAATCTTAATGACTTATTTAAATTGGCTGCGTTCTTCACGTCATAATAATATAGCCAATTTTACTGGATTTTCTATAATTTTATATTCGATAATTTCAAAACATTAATGTCATTTCTATAAAACCCTTTCGAATACCGATCATGAAATATAATTTCATGAGACCATAATAGCTCGATATAACGTTCATTACAAACAACACCTGCCGATTATCGATACTTTACATAGATAAGGTATCGATAATTGGCAGGTGTTTAATCTCTGGGTTAGGACACCTAGGGCCCGTGCCTGTGGCACACTGCGATAGCAGTGGTAAGGCCCTGAGAGACACGGCCTCCTCACCATTCGGCTGATGCATAAGCTCTAGGGAAATGGGTGTTTCCCGAAGTAACCGTGCCGCTTCGGCAGGGAGCATCCTTGCGGTTATCACCACTGCGTAGACTACACGGAGGGTACGGCACAGCACACGCAGGAGGAGTACCCAGCTTGGAGGATGCACCGCCGTGACCATTCATTTTGGGCCATGGTTCAGATTTATAACGCGTTGAAAGCCATCGCTTTCTTTTGCGTAGTGATGTACGCAAATTAGACGGCGGTAGAAAGGAAGAGTAAGGCAACCACCTCCGTCCCCATCCGCAACAGGTGCACCAGCCCCCTGGCTCTTGAAAAACACCAGCTTGCGTGAGTTGCGGCCTACGGGCGATAGCTTTGGCGCAGTTCGTTGCTCAATCAGAAACAGGCCTAAGATGGCGGCGCACTTCTCTAGAGACGTGACCTACCAGAATATGTGGCTGGCCAAGTCTTCCTCCGCCGATATCGATTGCGGTACAGGCTGGGATCGAAATCATACCCTTCTGTATGAACAGTAAGCGTTCAACCACTGGGCGACTGCTGCTAGCCCCTGTCGTCGCTATATGGCGGGGGTCCTCGGGGGTCACGGGCCCACACCGAGCGACCTAAGAGGAGAAGGTGGCAATCTCCCGGGGGGATGTGCCTATAGGCTTGGCACCAATGGGTAGCTCTAGTGTGATAATATGAAATCCTGGTCCCTTAAGTGCCGAAGATGAGCCGCTCCAGTGCTTTTTGCTGCAGGAGTCCGCCATGCCCTTTTCCCTTCCCCGGGACGGAGGAAGTTCATGAAGAATTTCCACAGGGACAATTTTTTTTTTGAACTACTACTGTATTTTAGGTTGCTCTGTACCATTCTTTCGGACCAGGTTATACTAACAATGATGAAAATGCAAAGTAATCTAAAGCTTCAATAATGCGTGGTCGGTCAGGCACTAGCGAGCGCGGGCGAGGGCCGGCGCTCGCTGGCGCTGGTGCGCGCGCGCGGCGCGCTGGCCCGCGTGGAGGCGCTGCGGCGCGCGCCCGCGCAGCTGCTGCCCGCGGCCCAACCCGGCGCGCTCAAAAGTAACGTTACATTGCACGCGATTACTTACACTACACCATATCCGTGTCGTGTCCGGATTAAGAATGTAGCACCACTCCATCTCCTCCCGTGGTGACGTAAAAGGCGACTAAAGGACTAAACCATAGGGATGGACTGCAGCGTCCCTTCTGTGGAAAAGTACCCATGCTGCGCACACCAACCTGCCTGCCAAGCGGTGAAAATTGGCAAATACCCCCCAAAATGACGACACAATTGTGGAAATCTATGGGGGAGGCCTTTATTCAGCAGTGGATATATAAATGGCTGAAATGATGATGATATCCCAAAGATTGAGGAACTTTTTCCGAGTTTTAACATACTCCGCTCTGTTTCACCTTTAGATTAAATCTACCAGTGTTAAAAAAGTACATAGAATCGACCCTGACTTTTCACAAAATGTAACTGGGGCTCTTTTTAACACGCTTTTATTAGCTTGGTATGTAGCGGAATTTTTTAAATCGATTTTCATACCCTTCCAAACGTCTCATTAATTTGAAACTTCGCAATCAATCAATATCAAGGAACGATGACAATGCAATAATTTAAATTAACAACCGTATAAAATAGAAAGAGACGGTAAGAAAGAGAAATAGAGGAAAGTCGCTCGGAGGGGGCATAAGGATTTTTCGTTATGTGACGATTTCTGCTAGTCAAATTTACTGTAAGCCGCGTAACAGAACTTCGATAAATAAAACACCATTTTGTAGTTACGCGCACTAAAAAATAGAGAGTAAATAATAGTTTAAAAAAACTAAAAAACACGCTTTAATAGATAACCGAATTATATTTATAATTAATTGTAAATTGTTAATATTATTGTTATCTGAATTTAAAGATTAATTCTTACTTTAAACTTATTTAAAATTATTTTCTACTTTTTAGTTCAGTAAACTACAAAAGCGTGTTTTTAGTTTTATAAAACTATTATTTATTTATTCCTAAATGGTATGGTGCCTGACCCATTTGACGTGAGTACTATGTATATTTATGAACTTGTATCTACGTACAAGTGTTTGATCACACTGCTCTGTCTTGTAGATATAAAAGAAAACCTCGGCATCGTAATATGCTTGGATAAGAACCAAGAGAATCTGTCCGATCTGATGGACGACTATCCTTTATTATATAACGACGGCATCGTGGTCTGGCTGGACCACTGGTCTGACGAGACACTACGCGAGATGCCGCGTCTGATCGTGCAGAGGTATAGGTCCCGCTCACTGCCCACGCGTCACTTTGCACTTATACTTCATATGTACCACGTTGCACTTGATTCCTGATTGGACAAGGTAGTATTTTTTGCACTGTAGTTACACACACACACAGACACACTGCTGAACGTGAACCTCCCAATAATAGTGATTATATTGTAGTGACAACGAGCGGTCATGTGAATTGCCATAATCACCACGCCGGGATTGGTGTTGGTAATTTGTTGTTATTAGTTCATGGGAGGATGCTGCTGCCCATCCTCTTGATACCTTGATCCCTTAGTCGTATTTTATGACACCCATGTATAGGGGTGGTCTATTTGCCGGGAATCACTCGGAACCCGCACTGTAGTCATAATTTAATGTATTTTGCATTAGTTGTTTAAAACATACTTTATGTGCAATCACTGTATTAAGTAGTTTCATTTTAGTAGATATATCAGATTAATGTTTCCGAATGGCTTTCATTACACGTCCAAATTTAATCGCTTTTCAAATACACATCAAGATTTGTTCAATTAAGGTTAAGCATGAATTTTGGAGCAATGCTCACCGTGAGAAGATTTTCTCCTTAAACTTTACAGACAAGGATTTGCTAAGGATTGCTTATCAGCTAAACTGAAAATTCTATGTTTAAGGCTGCTAAAGGAGAACGCGGTCGAGACATCTAAAGAACAGTTAGATGCATTACCCATTGACGGGTTTATGAACATTCACAAGAGTATTGATGTGGAATGGAAAAAAGCGCCTTGCCGATACGTCAACTTCGTCAAGACTTACTACAACATCATAAGTAGGAAGAAAACTGCACTTATTCAGAGGCAAATTATGCTCTCGGTTAGTATTGAGTAATTTACACTTTCTGTTACAACAATTTCAAATTCTGCTATAAAAACGATACTTTACAACTTTTCAGTCCTACAAAGGTGTTTCAATGGGTGTGTTTGTAGTTGCGGATAGGGCTGCTCGTGTTTGTGTGTATGCTCGTGTGTGTTAAAAGGGTTTCGGCCGCCATGACAACCAAGTTTTGCAACCAGTTGCGAAAGAGGAATTCTTACTCTATGTTGGGAACTAAATGCGATGGAAGAGTGTTTCTTAGTACGCAAACTGGTTTTTAGAATTAGAGTAACTAAAAATCTCATCCTTCGTTGGGTAGTGACATTTATTGTTATTTAGGGTAGATAAGTGAATAAAATTTATTTGCAGGTACCCCCAAATAACCAGAACTATACAGGGTACGGTTCTAAACACGATAAAATTGGTATAATATTCTATGGCTCAGCAGTAGTCAATAACCCTGCCTTCCGAAGCAAGGGTCGCGGGTTTGAGTCCCGCTAGGGACAAATGTTTCAACTTGGAATGTTGGATTTAGCTTGACGTTTATTTACCAAATTCACTCAATCTCACTACTTTATTACTATGCTGCCAATTCGAATACACCTACTACAAAATGATCATTAGGTCGAATATATTAATTACCCGATGACTTACATGGAAATCGCTCTTGAATATTGAGGAGCCATACTAAAAGTATCGTATTTTCTTGAATTTCAACAGTAGTGGACCAAAATTAATATAGTATTATACCATACACAATTACTACTATATGGTACATTTTCAAAAATATTCATCTATTACATTCCGAGTTCCAAGTGGCTCCTCAATTCAGATATGTGGATTGAGGAGCCACTTTTAGATTGATATATCTTCTACAAATTCCAGAATTTGTCCTACAAAATTATCTGATCACCTACAAAATATATATATTTATATAGCATATGTTTCCTTTTCAAATCAGAAGTGGTGCCTCAATCCATACGGACATAATTATTTTTTATGACGAAAAGAAGTCCCGGTGGACCATAAGTCAGAGTTAAGCTACAAAACCTTCTAGTATTTTTTGTGATACTAAGCGAGACCGGGTATCCTCGTATGCGGTCTCTGTATGGAAACTTATCAATTTAAATAACTCAGGCCGGAGTAGAAGCGTTGCGTCGCGCACGCAGTGATGTATCTCGCCTGCAAGCGGAGGCCGCTCAGCAAGAGATAGCTCTGCGCGAGAAGCAAGCGGCCGCTGCGCATGCGCTGCAGCAGATAAGTGCCACTGTACGCGCTAACACGGACCATAAGGACGAGATGCAAACCCTCAAAAGAAACATTGAAACTGAAAACGAGAAGCTGCAGATACAGTAAGTACTTGAACTAAAATACTTCTTCTTAGTAGTTATGTAACACAAATAACTTCTTTTTTCACCATAGTGGAAATCCATCATGTACACATCGAAGCCATCCTTTGTTGCCTTTAGGAACATGTCGGAGGGGATGACTGCAGAGTAGTCACCCCATCTAGAGCAGGGGAGGAAATTGTAAAGAGGCCTCCCTGCCCAGGCACATCTCGGTGCGATTATAATGCATCCTCCGAACCCTCGCTGTGCGTTGTACTACGCACACGGTGGCACGTGTGACCTTGCGTGCCACTCCCGAGGCCACCCGCTGTATAGTGATAGCAGGTAGTTCAAGCGTTCGAAGAAGGAGGTGAAGGCGGGTCACAACCGCCATGGCGCCTAATTCCTATACGCCTATGCCGTCGCTTTAAGCACAGCGCACAAGGATGCTTCGGAGGATCCTTTACAATCACCTCGGCGGGGTGACCGCTTTACAATCACCTTCTCCGAGGTGTGCCTATAGGCGTGGCAGCAGTGGGCGGCTCTAGTATAATCATACGAGAACCTGGAACCCCCTTAGGTGCCAAAGATGACACTAAACTGCCAGCACAGCAGGTATGCACTGAAACAACCGTGTGAGATAAATACTTGCGTTAGACGGTGTCCCGCTCACTCCTCTTGAGGCCCAGCCCCGAAGAGCGGCAGGACGGCCTCGACGACAAGCTTAATCACGAATTTCTATCGAATGCTCTTCAGGATGCGCTTTCGCTTCTCTGGTGAAAGTAGCGTATCTGACACACGCATCCATCTCCACCAGTATGTGAAAAAGACGAAAACGCGCCAGGAAAGTTGCATCCTCGTAAGATACCGGACGGTGTACTCGTGCGATCCGAATAGCCACTCTGCAGATCGTAAAGTTTGCTTCCACAGCGCTGGATGCCTCACAGTCGAAATTACCATGCAGGTGACTCGTAGAAGGCCACGGATGCACGACCCCCGTAATGGGGCCCCTCTACACTCTAGATTCGGGGTACAGGGCGCTCGAAATGCTCTTTAGCCCCAGCGACTGTCTAAGGTGAGGCCCAAGTATTTCATGTACCTACTCACACTGATTTGCGCGTCATCAACGCGTATCCTCGAACCGGGTTGCGCCCTGCTTCTCGGCAGCGTGTGGGCCCATAGCGCCTCTGTTTTGAGAAGCGCTATCCGCAGACCAAGAGCGAGAATTCCGGCCATAAATTTTACCAGCGTGAGCTCGGCAAGCCGGATGGTTCGCTCGCAAGACGGGAGTCTTGCGAGCGAACCATGCTGGCTAACACTAGAGTGATGTTAGAATAACCGACTACACTGACACCGGCGGGAAGAAGGACAGGCATAGCGCTTTGTAGGCGAGGTTCCTTAAGACGGGGCTGCGATCCGCCCACGACGGACCCTGCACGTAATCTCCTAGCGTTACGCTACCATCCCTGCCCAAGTAGTGAATGTACATGTAGCGCAAATGGCCCTGACGTTGCCTTGCAGGTAAGGGGGCACCGATGGTATATGATTACTAGAGTCCCCCTAATCGTGCCCCATGGGATGGAGTTGGAGGCGTTGATTATCAAGGCTGACAGTCAATGCCACCTCACCCCACCGGGACACTGCGCCTGCTCCGACAGCGAGTGGACGCGAAGAATCGCGTCGATAGTTGACTTCCGCTGTCGGAAACCATATTGGCTGTTGGCCAACTCGCGACAGGTGCTCAATACAAATGACCTACTTCTAATGTTAAAAAACTCAAAGAAAGACATCCTTTTTTAATATTAAAAACTTTTTATGTGAGTATTGTAGCTGTAATTTTACTCTACACGCCGATTTCGGGCACACAATCAATCAATAATCCTAAATCGTGAAATACAGATGTATTTTTCTGTCAGAAAAAAGGAAATAGAAGCTGAATTGGCAGCGGTGGAACCCATCATAGTGGCAGCGCGATCGGCTGTAGGAGATATACGACCCGAGTCTCTTAGTGAAGTAAGTAAAATTTCACAAACTTATCCTAGTTACATAAATATAAATACTTATGTTTGCCTCACAGACTAGAAAAAAAGGAAGGACTCCGCGCCCCTCATATCGAAAGTGAAGCACGGTATCGAACATGTGTGCGTGATTTGAGGGATACCAGATGGAATGAAATTTTCCCAAGTTATCTTTAAATAATAACGGTAATATTAAATTTAGTAGTAATACTTTCATCAAAGATAACATAAAAACGGAAGTATTATTTATGTAGATTGAATTTTGCTTTCTCTGTGTGAAAAGAGGCCTTTAGTTAGGATTGGGACAGTGACAGGCTGATATGATATTTTACATTTATAAAAAACTAGTGTCCGACCGAAACACGATTTTCTGCCGAAATCGAAACCATAACCTTTCAGCAACGTTTAGGTCGGGTTATGTCTAGTTCAGTCGAGTTCAATCGAATTCAGTCTAGTTTAGTCGAGTTCAGTCGAGTTATGTCTAGTTCAGTCGAGTTATGTCTAGTTCAGTCGAGTTCAATCGAATTCAGTCTTGTTTAGTCTAGTTGTCTTGTTCAGTCTTGTTTAGTCTAGTTCAGTTGGGTTCAATCGTATTCAGTCGAGTTCAGTCTTGTTCAGTCTAGTCCAGTTTAGTTAGTAGCGCGACAACGGAAGCCTGAACAAATAGGAGACGAAGATAGTAGAAAACCCTCTATGCTTGTCTCTTATTGGTGTCGCTTTTTCGTTTCACCGATTTTTCAAATCACAACGGTGCTAAAGAAGTTTCTCTTCCATAAAAAACATAGTACCCATTTTTTCGGGAAAATTACCCATTTATTTTCTAACAACACATGCACGTGTAGTTGAGGTTTTGTGTTCCAAATAGTAACGATAATTTAAATATTACGACACAAGACGGCATTATTGGCTTTTTGTTTCAATTAACGTAAATAGTAACTACACTGCCGCTGTCGTGCCGCGTAATAGCGGTCGACTGGCATACTATGATGCATGAGTGTGCGTAAGGCACGTGTGTACAAGCGCATCGGCATACTTAGGGTGCTTCACTTTCGATATGAGTGGCGCGGAGTCCATCTATTTTTTTTAGTCTGTGGTTTGCCCTTACAATTAATATTTTGCTTATGCTAAGAGTGTAAAAAAATATTTTAAAGGTGACTGTGATTTGCTGTACGCCTAACCCGCACAACCACAAGACGAGTAAGACATTCGTTATAGAAGCTGCTGAATGTAGTCTGACATAAACTTCGGTTAGTCATACTGCGATCAAGAATGACCACGAATGCTGCAAAACGTTTGAAAAAACAAAATTAATTTACGCGATGTGATCCGTTTAAAAGTGGTGCATTATAATGACGATGATGACTTACAACGGACACAAACTTGACTGACATAATACAATCGATTCGACTGTAGGAAACGTTCTCACCGGTGCACACTAGGATTGTATCGTTGACATCTGGATCGTGGGTTCAGTTTACAGACATAAATCGCACATGCACGATCATTCACACCTGGAACTACTACTTGAAGTTTCGCTATATAAGAGCCAAGTTCCAAAAGAGTGCTCTCTGCATCTGCTCTCTCAACAACACGCTGCTACCTGCCACTTTATAAGAGTCCAGCAAGCTAATGCCGTTCGGATGTGCTAGACCTGCTGTAGAACTCTTGTCGTAGAAAACTTACTTTAGTTGTCGTTTCGTAGGTACGTTCGCTGCGAGCTCCACCGGAGGTGGTGCGTGATGTGTTGGAAGGCGTGCTCCGCCTCATGGGCATTGCAGACACCTCGTGGCACTCTATGAAGAACTTCCTCTCAAAACGTGGGGTTAAAGAGGATATTAGGTAATATATGTCACTCCTAAAGTAAAAAGTAATAGATAGTAACGTAATATGACACAAAACTTATTCAGCAGAGAATTATAGTACACTGAATCAAAATATACAGAACACACAGGCACACAGTAACGCAAACAAACACACATGCATACCCTCCTACAGACACACGCACACACATACCTAAACAATTTTATTTTAGTATTGGTCTATGTTGAGTTATATTAAAAACAATCTGTTTAATATTTACATTCTATATACATACCACATTGTATTAAATAGCACATTTACAACTTTAAATAGTACTTCGGTGTGATGTCCTGATTAAGAATATAGCACTACTCCATCTCCTCCCGTGGATGTGGTAAAAGGTGACAAAGGTGGGATGGAATGGGCAGCAGTATCCCTTCTGTGGAACAGCAGCCATTCTGCGCTCACCAACCCCCCTGCCAAGCGCAGTGAGTAAAGGCCATTTCCCCTAAAATTACGACACTATTGTGGAAATCTATGGGAGAGGCCTTTGTTCACCAGTGGACATTCTTTGTCATTTTGTTGATGAGGATGATGATGAAAGAGGTAAACGGGGAATGGCAGACGGTGATTCTCAAGATAGGCCCCCAAAATGGCCTACTACAGACGATACGTACAAATACCGGGAGCGGCTCGGGGTGTCGAGCGGTTTGGCACCAGTTTCACCATCGCGCGTCTCGAACACTGAGTGGGTTTCCCCGTTATTCCGCCGTTAGGCACTTCCACCCCTGAGCATATAGCTCGACTGGCAGCCCCCCTCTGATCGACCAACTAAGGCAAGCTTTAGTTGAGAGTCCTGCCCTCATAAGTTCCATTCCAGCCAACCAGTAAAGACAAGCCGGAGATCAGGCCTTGACCAGATCTCTGGGGCATTCGGGTGCGTAGTGTTACTACTCACATGTACAACACAAGGGTGAGTAAGCTGTCCTAATTTGCCCTCCGGGATTGCGTTTGTCCCAGGGTGCGATAACGCTCTAGTGTGATCTTACGAGGACCTGGAGCCCCCCTTCGGTGCCGAAGATGACCGCTCCAGTGGTTTTAGCCGGTAGGAGTCCGGCACACCCCTTCGCCCTTCCCCGGGGTGAAGGAAGTTCCATGTAGAATTTCCACTGGACATCAATAAAAAAAATTAAAAAAAGGTGCGATAACGACTGCCTCAAAGGGGTTTATTAAATTATAGTAAATTGTAAGTGTTCTTCTTTTCATGAGGTTATTGGCCAACCTTGTGCCAGAGTTGATTGTGTTCAAGCCGCCCGGCCTCCAACGTGGCTTAACTACTGCTGTCTAATGACAACAACCGGAACCAACGATTTTACGTGCCCCCCGAAGCACGGGAATGTTCAGTTCAAATACCACTATGCATTCAGCCATCTATACAGACTAACCCTACCCAGCGTTAGTTAACCTCATCGATCGTTTACTGATCAGTGAGTGCAGCTAGCTGCAATGAGCGTTTGAAACTGTTCACTGTTTACTATATATTAGAATCTAAGATTTGACTGCTTTAAGTCGGGTAGTGCAATCAATCAACTCAAATTGACCCCTGCACATTATACAGTTACCATCAAACCTTCGGTCACGTTTAACCAAATCCACAATGCCTTGCCGTAGATGGGTCAAAGCTAGCTTTAGGGCATTAGAATACATAAACATGATATTGAATCCAACAGATGTATGGACGCGAGTCAAATCAGTCCAGCAGCATTAGCAAGCGTGCAGCGATTACTGGAAACGCGCGGAAATTCGTTTGAAGCGGCGACTGCGAAGAGGGCCAGCGCGGCCTGCGCTCCTTTAGCTGCGTGGGTTCGCGCCAACCTGCATTATGCCGCCGCGTTGCAGCGCGTTCAACCGCTGCAAGCACATCAGGCGAAACTGCATAAGTTAGTAAAGAACAACTTAACTTTTCAGTTCCATCTCATACAATACTCGATGATGACTTGAGTGTTTAATTCAAGTAACCAACAAAAAAAAGTTGTTGGTGCCCTTATTATTTAAACAGATTCTGTATTTAGACCTGGGCACAGTACTGTTTCTGCCGTCTTGATAGTGACTGGTGATATCAGGGCAGGTTTGGATGACACAAAAATCAATGTTTTAGTGCTGGTGATTTCTCCAATGCTTTTAATATAGTCAGTCACGATATCTTTCTGTCCATTCTTTCTCATCTTATAGTCTTCCGTGAGGCGCTAGATTGATTCTGTTCTTATCTTCGGGAACATCAACGACAGATTAATATCGGCCTTGATTTTCTTTTCCTAGTTGTTTATATTATTATTTCCTTTATTAACATTTATAAACATATCTTTCACATTTTTTAATAAATATATCAAAATAAAAAGTTACATACATTTAAAAACATAAAAAATAGCGACCGACCGGTAGCGGGCACAGGGTCCAAGCTACCGGTGGTGAGGGCTCCAGAGAAAGGTACCTCCTCACTATGCGTGCCGTGTCAAGAAGAACTGCTTTCTGTAACAAGCCCTTGATCGATCCATCGAGCCTCTTTAGATGTTGGTCGAGGCTCTTGGCAATGAGGCCATTGGCTGTCACAACTATCGGCACAATTAATTATGTTTAATGACACCAATATTCCTTTTATCTCATATTTTAAAAACCGAGGCTCGCACATTGACACTAATGTAAACTGGCAAACACAGGTCACCAATGTTAGACAAAAAGTCACCAGAGCGTTACCATCTCTCTATCGATTAAATCCAAAGATATTGGAAGAAAGGAGATATGTCATGTAGATCAAAATGTATGCGAGCCTAGAAATCCATTTTCCCACTACCATTCTTCATAAAAGCACACTAATGCATATAGTTACAAGGTCTCATCCAATGAACTGAATAAACACAACATTATAATTGGCTTCTCATACTAAAACACACCCACGACTTTGTAGGTAGCCAATCATACCGAGCGTACAGACCGCAAACGACAGCCGTACCACGCAACGCGTATGTTTATTGGGAGTAGTCCATTCGCTGTTCTATTCACTGCGTTTGTTATTCACCGATTGCTAGTTAATAGGGGTAGATAAGAAGCATTGTATTTTGTACAAAAATAATAATGCCGTTCTGTTCCATCAATACAAATATAACATAATAAAGAACCCCCGCCGCCCCCGTACCACTTCTCCTTATTTCCTATTTCTGTGATTAAATCCCATCTAATGTAAAAGCAATGCTTGTGGAGGCTTAAATTTTTCTCATGATTGATTATGGTGATGTGTTACTATGACCTACATGCAGATCTGCTCCAACAAATTTGACCACCTTCTGAATGATACAAAACGCTTCTAAAATGGTTGCCTGTACGACAGCTTAGAGCGCAAAGGGCTTTGACAACCTTGTTCATCTTTCTGGATTATCCCCCTTTACTCGTACGTACCTTACTTCAGTATATATGCTCAAATTATGACAAAAATCGTCATTTGTCACATAATCGTCTCTTGCAATGTCCCTCTTTCCGTTTTATCTTGATGCACTCTTCTTTCTTTAGCCGAATAAAGTCCACCGCTGGACACAGGCCTCCCCTAAAGATCACAACAACGACCGATATGGGTGTGTTGTGGGCTCATTGGGGGGTTTTGCCAATCTACAATACATTCATAGATCGAATTGAAGATTTACAAAGACGCTTTATTGAGCACTTGTGTTTTTGTCTTAATGTGCCATATCATTTTACAAATTATCTCGAACTGTGTAAAAAATTTCATCTCCTGCCTCTTGTAAAATGGCGAGAAATTGCGGACTTTTTTACTTATTAAAAATACTATCTGGCGAAATTGATTGTCCCGGACTGTTAGGAACAATTAAATTCAATGTTCCAACATAATGTACAAGGTTTAATCCCCATTCATATTCCTAAAGCATCAACCAACTATCGCCAAAACTCCTTTATAGTGCGAGCGAGTAAAAATTTCAATAAAATATGCAAAAATTATGACCTAGATCCGTTTACAACCAGTATAACATCAGCAAAACGGTGCTTGACCCTTGATTTTTTCTCGTGAAAACGGTAACACAAATTTACAAACTCTCGTTCTCATTAATGTCTCATAAATAATTATTAAATATGTTTATTAAATATAGTGAATATTAATTATTACTTATATGTATAGATCATAACCATGAAACTTATCATATAAATGTTTATATTTTTATTTTTATATATTCAATTTGTTGTAACCTGTGTAAACGCTAACAGTTATCTATGCAACTGCTATATGTGGAAATCTGTAATTGGCTTTCTGTTTCCTTACTATTATTGTTACACCTGTATTTTTAGCTGTAGATTTTCCAGTAATAAATAAATAAATAAATAAATAATCGCCACGCTTTGCAGGCGGGTTGGCGATCGCAATTGAGTTGTTAATGTACTCGAAGGACGCTGCTGCCTATCCTCCAGCTAATCCCAAAATGGTGACTCATTTACGACACCCAACGGATGAGATGGGTTGGTGCTATTCGTAGCCGGCACCACACAGCTATTATTTTTAGCCATTAGACCTGCGGATGTTTATTTACTTGCAAAATCATGTACTGTCGAATAGAAATCTGTCGGACGCGGAGCAGCAGATGTGCGCCCTGTCGAGCGGGCTGGCCACGGTGGAGGAGCGCGTGGCGGCGCTGCAGCAGCAGCTGGGCGCGCATTCGCGCGACGCCGCCGCGCTGGAGCTGCGCCTCGCCGCCGCCAACGACACCATCGCCGCCGCCACGAGCCTCATCGGCCAGCTGGCGCACGAGTACGCCGCCTGGGAGGCCGATGTAAGTACACTAGTTATCAATGGAAAAAAAACAGTGAATTCATTTTTTCCAAAAAGTCAATTAATAATAGTTTAATTAAAAATACTAGCGGGCACATTTGGGCATTTAGGCAACCCGGCCAAAACATATTGCCCAGCAGTGGGACAGTAATGGCCTGATTGGAACATAATAAGGAACCAGGAAGTGTCTGTCGTCCAATGAAACGCATTGGTACCACCACACCTGTGCTTCGCCGTAGCTCTGGGCCTCAGGAAGCTCAAGGTCTCACTCTCACTCAGTTTCCTATGGAGAGAGCTGTGCTTAGCTCTACGAGATCGAATTAGAAATGCGGAGATCCCTAGAAGAACTAACATTGCCGATATGGCTCAAAGGGTTAGTAAACTGAAGTGGCAATGGGCAGGGCACATTGCTCGTAGAACTGAGCGCCGTTGATGTAATAAGGTTCTGGAATGGAGAGCGCACACTGGAAAATGCAGCGTGGGACGACCTCAAACGTATGGATAGACGACCTGGTGAAGGTCACTGGGAATCGTTGGATGCGGGCAGCATACAACTGGTCGTCATTAAAATCTATGAGAGAGGCCTTTATTCAGCAGGGAATTCCTTCGGCTAATATAATGATCATGATAAGGCGATAAATATTCAGACTAAATTTTATTATAGTATAACATCATTTTGTAATACCTATGTTCACAATAAATACATTTATTTGAATTTAATTTGAAATATTCTATTATCAGTGTGGTGCCTTACTAGTTTATGTATATGTGCAATTTTTTATTTCGGCTACTTAAGTACATAAAATTTAATTTTCAGTTGGAGAACATATCTACAGAAGTATCTCAATTAAATCAACGGTCGTTACTCTCAGCTGCATATATAGTGTACATGCCTGATGTTACCGAACCACAAGCTAGGTAGGTATTATTGGAAAATTCTAACACACTATTTTATTATAAAGGATATGATTTTATTTACTAATATCTATTATTGACATTTAACTATTGTAGGACTTACGTAACAAAATGGAGTGCACTTATTGGATTTGAAGACTCCTTGTTTTCCATAATAAACTTCTTATCGTCTACTGAGAAGCAGTTAAGATGGGAAGCGGACGGCCTTCCTTCCGATACATCTGCCATTAAAAACGCTGTGTTGATTGATCAAGTAAGTGTACTTAATAAAATTGAAAATGATTGGTAAAGTTCTATAGGAAACCGGTGATTCAATAAATTAGGGTCATGACACTCATGGTTGATTTTTTTTATACCATGCAGTTCTTTTCAATAAATTTTACGGAAGAATAAATAACTTGTGACACCCGTGAAAAAATAACAGACTATGTATGCCTGCAGTACTTGGACAATCAAAAGTGCGGCTTCATCCCGTTGATCGTGGACCCCGACGGCGAGGGCCTATCTTGGCTAAAAAACAAACTCGCAGACTCGAACTGCGAGTTTGTATCACAGCGCAGTGAGAAGTTGATGACTACTGTACAGTATGCCGTCAGGTAAATATGTGGTAGTTTTATCAAATAATATATAATATATTTAGAATAATAGTGCGTTAAACGCACTTTTACTTAAACAGGTATATGTAACTTATTAAACAAGTTTTATGACGACTATTGCTAACAGTCAACAGTGTACTGCGCCCAGTTTGCGATCTTCGTTGTACATACTTATAATACGCAAATAACAATATTTAATAACGTTGTATAGTTTAGGTGTTGTGATGAATTAGCTACTCTTACATTGCTTTGATAGTTGTAATACTGAATTAAGTACTCGATATTATGTAACATATGTTATATATATATCTATTTTTACGAACTTTTATTTAACTTGCCTTGTTGGTATGGGTCAAATCTTGCAACAGAATTTTAAAACAGTTATTCCCAACCGATTGAGCTGAAATTTTGCATACACGTTTAGTTTGGATAACAATGCATGGTCAACTAAGTGACTTCGTTCTAAATCCAATATGGCGAACTCTCAAAGATGGCGGCCCAGTAAGTCGCTCGATTGCCGTACCGTAGTCCATCTGGCGAATTGAAACATTATGGTGCAATAGCAATAATATTGTTGTGACGGAAAATGGGTTATTGTAATCATCATTGTGAACAACTTTTACTATGGAACGAACCCTGAATGAAACGAACGAGAACAATCACCTGATCCATACATTTTGTCGAGCAACATTGATTATTTTTTATGGATCAACTATTTTCTTTTTCGCGATTTAATTGGTGGTTACACTCTCTATTTCTAAGTCTTATGATATTTACTTATCCTATAATAAAACTCTCAAGAGCTTTCTGTGGAATAGAACCAACCATTCGTGTTATATACGCAGACTGGGCCGCACCCTAGTGATAACCGACGTGGATGGTGTCCACGAGTGCTGGTGGAGCGGCACCAACAACGCGCGAGTGTTGCTGCAGTGTCGCGCCGCTCCGCAGCTGCCTCCGCACGCCGCCGCCAGCCTGTCACCCATCGACTTCACACCGACGCTACATGCGCTCACTGGTACATACACGATCATACGAGGCCATAACAGACTGACTTACTAGCGGATGCGGCTTGTACGTGGCTGTTGTTTCGGTGAATACAGCATTATAACTACAACCACACTGCAATTCCTTATTGTGACCATAACGTGCCATAAGCGTTACAGAACAGATAACGTCGTGAGACAATGTATTCGCCCTTTGCTATTAACTAATCTGCCTGAATAGACCGATCTACATTTGGTTGAAATTGTACATTTCTTATATTTATTCATTCAGATCAACTGGTCCACTACGCACTGCAGCAGCAGAATCCTGAAGTGTACGAAAAATCCAGGGAAATTAAACTGAAGAAGGCTACTCTACAGAAACAGCAGCATGAGCTGCAGGTTCGTAAATCATACTAAATTTATTTTCCCTAATTGTTTCTTAATGTACGTATTTCATTAAAAAATAGAGAAACTGCCAGCTTAGTCTAACTAATGCTCAGTAAATCTCTACTCATAAATTTATATATGATATCATCAACAGGAGAACCTTCTCCGCGAGCTATCGAACAAGTGCGACATTCTAAAAGACGCGGGCGTTCTTGCATCCCTAAGCAAGACCAGAGCCACAAACGATACAATCGTTGAAGCTCTAGCAGCTGCTCGAGAAGTAGAACAAGCAAGCAATGCCGCCTGCCAGGGTTACGAGCCCTCGGCTCAACGGGCTGCGCTTCTGACCCTGGCCACGAACAGGCTGGCTACACGCTGGCCGCTCATAGCGCTGCCTGTCGACTGCGTGCTCGACGTGTTCGTCGACGCCGTGCGAAGACAGCCGGTGGGTTACCAGGCATACTCTAGTACTAAAGTGGAATTGTTGATGATAAGTTAAAGACTGCGGGTTTATTAGTCGCAAGTCCGGCTCCATATGGAGTACTGCTGTGATTTATATATGATATCGTCAACACCTGGATATCAGCTTGGTCCTTTTGACTCTGGCCAAAAATGTGCTGTTAAGCATTGTGGACGATCCCAACCTCACAAGCTGTCACACACCTTTATGTCTGAGGAGAGACTGTGCCTTTCTATGTGTGTTTCACCGCTTGTACAACGGACAGTGTTCTAAGGAACTATGCGAAGTAATGAGATGAAATAGTGCGAAAAACATATTTATAAACGAAGTAGACTAATATATATAAGTCTTACTTTATGAATGGAAAATATACTAGGAAGTCAATCTAGAGGTTGCAATTATGCGTTTCAGCAACCAAAAAAAACATGACATCAATCTTTATTTTACACTATTCAAAATAAATTTAAGTAATTCATGTTTCTGTTTGCATAAAAAGCGCAATTCATCAAGTACAAACTGTAGGTAACTCTCACTATTATGTCTTTCTACAAATACTGTGGTACTGTCGTGTGTGCGTGTTCGGTACGCACACACACAATAGCACTAAAACAAAAAAAAAACAAAAAATGGTCCGGCCGAACAACAATGTGGTTGTTTAGTAGCCAAACAGTGTGTGTTGATACTTAAAATGAATTCTATATCATTCATAGAGCCTAGCCTCAAAATATTTTCCATTATTAAAGTAAGACCCTATTTATGCAGTGTGGTGCTGGCTACGAATAGCACTAACATCTCATTTCGTGGGTGTTCTAAAAGGCGACTATGCGATTACCGGAGGATGGGCAGCAGCGTCCTTCCAGTACCTTAACAATTCAACTGCGATTGCCAACCCATGTCAAGCGTGGCGATTAAGGCAAAATCCACCAATGGGTACACAACACACCCTGTCTCTTACTGGACAAAATGAAACCCCCAAACTTTGGTTTTATGCTATATTTCAATATTTTTAATTAGTTATAACTTTTACAATGTGTTTTCTCCGGTGGTTGTATGACAAGACAAATTATAAAATTTTGTGGGTGACAGAAAATATCACATATATTGGATTCCTGGCAGTGATTTGTAGGACATCACAATGTCACTAACAACAGGTTGCGCTAATAAAACTTGTAGGCGCGAACACACCTAGACCGGTCGTTGTAGTGATCTTTGGGGCGACTTGTCCAGCAGTGGACTATATTCGGCTGAAACAAGACTAATATAGTTTAAAGTGAACGCAAGTGTTCAAGTGTACACAAAGAATATAAAGGGAAGCCTTGGGAGGAAGTGGCGGTGAATCAGTTAAGCAAAACCATGTCTCCCGAACAGGCCTTCACATAGCAAGCCACCAGAAAAATGTAAACAGGGAATCCAAAGAAGTCGCAATCGCCAAAGCTAGAAGACTACTTCAAGCCCAAAGTTTACTGATGAGGGGTAGGCAGTGTTATCGCTTACAGTCACCTTTACTAGACAACGACACACAACATAATAATTTTTAGAAGAAGAGGCAATAAACGATTTGGAGAAATGGCAAGTAGCCCGTGGCAGGCATCTCTGTGATAATGCACAGAACAGCAATCCTACTATGTAAACATTTTGTTCTGCATGGAAAAGGACCCGATAGATACTTGTTATGCTAACAATTGTTTATTTTTCTAGGATCAAACAAACATAAACAACGATGAAGTTGTCAAATATGTCACAAAAAAAGTCGTGGAAAGAGTCTTGTTGAGCCTGCACAAGAAAGATAAGTACGTGGTCGTCTTATACCTGCTGAAGCAAGTGTATGAGGACTTGATTCCGAATGAGGTAAAGTACTAATACATATATAGTTTTCTCAAAAAAAAAAAAAAAAACTGTCGCAACTATAATCAGCGATACACAAGATTAGAACAACATAAGCCGTGCTCGTGCAGATGTCTCAAGGATTAGTCTCTATATATATATATATATATATATATATTAAACTTTTTACCATTGAACATCATTTCAGCCAAAGGACTAAACAAAAGCCTCCCGCATAGATTAACACTACCGTATCATTATTTTGAGGGGAATTTGCCAATACTCATCAAGCTTGGCAGGCGGTTTGGTAAGCGCAGTATGGGTACTGTTCCACGGAAGGGTCGCTGCTGCCCATCCCTCCGGCTCGTCTAAGGATTTGGATTCCCCTGAAGCCTCGCTATGCGCACACGGCGGTACGTGACTACATATACACCGCTGTCTTCCCGGGGGTCGCTTGGTATGAGCAAGCAGATTTCCCAATAGGCGCGCTCGCGAACCCCAAGGCCCCCCGCCATATAAAGACGACAGGGGGCTCAGGCGTGTTGGACACGGGCGCCGCGGCGGTTGTTACCCCGGCTCCGTGTCCTCCTCCTCCGAGTGGGATCGGACGTCTCCCGATCCCGCTCTGCGACCTCCTTCTGGAGCATTACGCTCTCACAGAAGGAGACCACAGCCCCCCAATTTTCATGCTCCGCCAGCATAGCCGACACTACTGGCAAAGAGAGATCTTGCCCGATCCGATCGACTAGGATCCGCCACTCGGCAGTCCACGCGGGGCACTCTCCGAGCGTGTGCTATGCGGTATTCTGATCGTCTCCACAGTGGTGGCACTGTGCCGTGAAACAACCGTGTCCGGTAAATACATGCGTCAAGCGGAATGTGACGCGCGCGCTCCTTTGGAGCCAGGTTCCGAAGAACGGCAAGACAGCCTCAACGACGTGCTTTTGCGCGTACTGCGGCAGCATGAGCCGCTCGCGCCATAGCTGGAGTGCACGCCGCTGAGCTTGCCGTCCCAAACGTTCGAGCGCCCCTGAAGGCACGCCTTCACCTCTCTGGCGAAGGGAGCGTGTATGCTAATACACCCACGCATCCATCTCCGCCAGGAGAGGCCCTCCCCCCGAGGTTGAAATCCCGAATCCGCCCCAGTTTCAGACTTCTGTCAGCTCAATACGCCCTCTGAGGTACGAAGCAGTGGTGCAATTCCCTAAGATCAAACATCCATACATCCTTCAATACAGGGTATTGAAATAACGGTAACCCAACCGTCAACCCAACTTGGTATTAGCTAAGACTCGTCCTCATGGCTCATGTACTACTCCGAGCTTTACTTGTAGTAATTAAATGATAATTTAATATGCGCGTATGTTTACAATAATTATATCATGTTTCAGCTTTGGCAAATATTTATCGGTAACTATGACCTATTAGAAGACATGGGTAACGTTTTTGAAACTAAAAGTATACTTTCCTGGGCACCACAAGACTGCGCTAAGAAACTAGCAAAGCTTAAGGTCAGTGGTTGTTGTAAATTTATTTTCAACACAATTACTATGAAAGACCAACAGTAAATATAGTTTTTTTATTTCTTTCATTTTAGATAATGAATGACGATCTTTATAATAGATTGTCACTGCAAAACGAAGACATGTGGAGGGAGTTCCAAAAATCAGGCGACTTAAATATAATTAGCAAGATGAAATTAAGTGCATTCGAGACTGTCGTTGCGGTAGCAGTAACAAGGCCAGACAGTGCTTACCGAGCTGTGGTAGCCTTCGTGGATCAACTACTGGGTACATTCGAATAATATAAATAACTAGCTGGTAGTCACGGCGTTATCCGTAAGGGAAACTAAATTAAACCTTCAAGGGAATTTGATAACTCAAAAAGGTATCCTATGCCCTATTCCATGACATAATCTACATTTTTGTATCAAATTTACTTTGAAACGTTTCAGATTGCTTTCGAAGCTTTTGAGATTTTTGCAAACGAAAAACGTTTTATCCTTATACAATAATACTTCAATATGTTGGCATTTTAGAAGGGTGTTTGTTGCTATATATTTAACAAATCGTTTATGTTACTCGGCAAAGCGTCTATGATGCGCGAATATCTTAACAAATATATAAATATAATGTGCAATGCCGTGTGGTGCCGGCTCAGAATGCCACCACCCCATTTCATCCCGTTGGTGTCGTAAAAGTCGACTAAGGGATTAACCGGAGGAAGTGCAGCAGCTTCCATCGAGTACATTAGCAACTCAACTGCGATCGCCAACCCGTCAGCCAAGCGTGGCGATTATGGCAAGACCCCCCCAACATCGGTCGTTGTGGTGATCTTTGGGGGAGGCCTGTGTCCAACAGTGGATTTCAGTCGGCTGAAATGATGAATGTGCAATGGGCGGTCTTATCTTTAATAGAGATATTTTCGAGACAATCTTAGGATGGACAAGAAGTTCAGAGAAAATAAATTATGAAGTAGCCCGTGGTGTACAGATTGATAAATAATATATCTATGTATATATAATAAACAAATACTATAATAATAAACTACACAAACAATAAAAATACCAAAACTATATAAACGTATATAATGATTATATATACACATACAAATACACATTGATATGTTTTCCTGATATCTATATGAACTCCCGATAATTACATTACATGTGTTATGTTTTTCTTAATTAAGTGCGATAGGCATTGAGAATATCCTGTAATGATAGTTGTGATACATAAATAAATAAATAAAAATTGTGCGGTCAGGAACAAAGTTCCTTGCTTGCAATAATGACACAATATAAATCCCGTGATAAAACAATAAAAAAGAAATGTTTAAATAATATTTACATGTGTTTAAAATTGTCATTATACAGCTGACCGCGCACAATGCTTGCTAATCGCACGCATGCACACACTTCAACCATATATAATAGAAAGAGAAAAAGAGGGGAAGGTAGGCGTACCGTATGTAATAGAAAGAGACAGAGAAGGAGAAGCAAAGGTCGCCTAGAGAGGGCATAACGCTTTTTCCTTACCTGACGATTTCCGCCAGTTCACTCTACTGTATGCCGCGTAAAAGAACTTCGTTCCAATCAAAGTTCCATGTGGCTTTTGTAAATAATGAGGCAATTTCTGAGCTAGTGGGAGAAAAATCTTTGTTTGTACAGGCGCAGGCGTTATGCAAGGCGGCGACCGCGTGGTGCGAGCGAGCGTGTGCGCCGCGCGCACGCGCCGCGTGTCGCGCCCTTCGCTGCTGCTGGCGGCGCATGCGCACGACGCGCTCGCCGCCGCCGCCGCCGACCGACACCTCGCACATGTACGTCAACCCGCTACGAGTATTATATAAACGGTCATAGATGCCTCCTATTACGTGGCTTGCACTGAATTCACTTACTTTAAATTTGGAGAAAACAAGGTTTGTCACATTTAGTTCAAGAATCACATCACAGCCAACTTCCCTCTTCAGTCTGACAGCTCACAAGTGCAATTCTGTTATGACTGTTGACTGTGGTTGTACCAAAATCGTGCGCGCAGATTTCGTCAAGTATCTTGGCGTCCTGATTGACAGTACGATGACATGATGAGCAAATCAATTCACTGGTGGCTAGGGTAAGAAAACTAATATTTGTTTTCAAAAATCTAAGAAATTCGGCCGATTTTTCGACCCTTAGAATTGTTTATTTTGCTCTTGCGCATTCCATTGTCACGTACTGCATATCTGCCTGGGGTAGTGCTGGTAAGTGCCTGCTTCTACGTTTGGAGAGGGCGCAAAGGGCCGTATTTAAGGTCATGGCGCACAAACCTTTTCGCTTCCCTACCAGCGAACTTTACGTATTATGTGAACCACCTACAGTAAGGCACTCTTTCGTCTTAAGTACAGTTTTACGTAAACATACTCACCTATTTTTTGACCCGAAATTAAGTAAACTAAAACGTAGGTCTGATAGAGTCTGCCCAACATACTCGGCTAAACTTCAGATTGTACGACGCCAATTTACGTTCTTTGCCCCCGTGTTGTACAATAGGGTTAACAAGGTACTAAATATTTATCCACATTCTCTTCGAGAATGTAAAATACTCACCGATAAATGGTTGTCCACTCTTACGTACGAAGAATTGGAGAACTTAGTAAAACCATAAAGGTGACCCATCAAACTTCTCTCCGCATAGCCACTCAACACACACGTAACTTCGCATATATAATGTTCATGCCATTCACGTCATCATACCCCACACACATTCACCCCCCATACCCCACACACTCACCCACTCATACACATACACACACAAGATTACAAGCTAAGTAATAAATAAATAAATATTATACTTACCTCTTAACCAGGAACGTTGATGTCTCCTCCGTCTTGGAGGTGGGCGTTAATAGCTATGACACAGTTTCCAACTAATGTGGCTATTTTCGAACACCATTAAATTGTATACATGTGTTTTGTTCCAATAAATTTATTATTATTAAAAAAAAATTAAAAAAAAATCTTGAAATAAAATACCTTTTCGATTTAAACTTAGGTGGGAATAGAGGAGGGCAGAGCCGCATGGGAGGTGGCACTAGAGACATGTCGTGGCGGCAACTGGCTGGCCATTGTCGTGGGTGCTTCACCCTTCACAGACGACCTGCAGGCGTTTATCGCTGCATTTCTCGAAGCACCGGTGAGTATATTACTTAGTTCTTAGTTTTATCATTTTCGGACAATACTTCTTATTTATATCTTCTTCATAGGTTTTGACTTTCGTTTATTCGATGTGTAAGCTCAACAACTCAACAAAACCTGTTACATTTTTTGGGAGCCCTGATATCCCTAATATAAGTTAAATTAAAGTATTTATATTTTAACCACTAATGAAAGGAATCGTGGATCCGTGTAGTGTCCGGATTCAGAATATAGCACCACTCCATCTCCTCCCTTGGAGGTCGTAAAAGGCGACTAAGGGACTCTAAACAGGATGGGCAGCAGCGTCCTTTCCTTGGAACAATAGCTATTCTGCGCTCACCAACCCGTCTGCCAGCGTGGTGAGTACTGGCAAATTCCCCCCAATATGACGACACAGTTGAGGGAATCTATGGGGGAGGCCTTTGTTCAGTAGTGGATGCTGTATGGCCGATATGATGAAAGGAAAAAACATCGAATTATTTTGTGTAAGTGTATGTTTGCATGCGCGTATAAGCGTGTATTTGCGCTTGTTGTAGCGTATACAAATACAGTATTTGTGGATGTAGTCTTTGAATTTTATAATTATTGTATTATCGTTTTTGAAATACAATTTTGTTGTTGTTGCTAATCGTTGTATTATTTTTTCAGGCTGACCGCTTTCACGAAGAGTTTAGACTTTGGATACTGTCTGAGGACCGTGATATCCCGCCACTTATATCCAACGCCTGTGTTAATGTCATACTTGAGGTCAGAATTTAACTTTTGTGCTTCTATTTCAATAAAGTATTATAGCTATTCCAAATCTTTGAATGACCTGTTGAAAGGCGGGTCGTCTCGCAAGGCTATCTCGAAAATTTCATAAGACTGCTCGGTTGGCGCAGTTGCTAACCGATTGGCTTTCTGAGCTATATGTCGCGGGTTAGATACACGCAGCGAACAAAGGTTTGTATGATACTACGGATGATGATAGTACAGATAATTGTTTCGGGTCCGGGTGTTTGTGCATGTGATCTGATATGTCTGTAAACTGTACCCACGATACAGGAGAAATAGTAGTGTGGAACACAGTAAAAAAGGCATAATTAAGCCTGCAAATTCGATCCATGTCTACATTTTTTTATGTACGATATGTCTATGTATGTTGGCAGGCACCGGAGGGCGTAAAGAACAACGTGATGGGCACTCTATACGCCTGGGGCGCGTACTCCGCGGACGTCAACACTGTGCGGTTACATGCTGCGCTTGCGTTGTTCCACGCGGTAGTGCAGGAACGACGCGCTTACATACCACAAGGTATGAACGGAAGCCTTTCAGAAAAGTAAAACTTATAGCCACCACGTGGGGCAAGCTGGTCTGTGACACCAGAGCAGGCCCGCAGCAATTTTTCTGTTTGTTCAGTTGTAGAGGTGAGGTAGAGCTAAAGGAAGGCCAACGAGAAACGATACCAAATATTAGCATAGCGAGTGCAAGGCCAGGCGTACAATTCTCTAAGCTCAAACATCCATATATCCTTGAAAACAGAATTGAAATAACGGTGATAACCCAATTTGGTATTCGCTAAGACTGGTCCTCATGGCGCACCAGTTCATAGTGCAGGGTATCGTATCCTTTTTGAAATTTGTATTTTTTTATTTCGGTATTTTACGGCATGGTTGGTGCAGTGGCTGATACAGTTGGCTGCTGCGTTCCGGATCATGGGTTCGATTTCCGCTCGGAACAATTTTTTTTTTGATTTACAGTAGTTGTTCTGGGTTTGGGTGTATTGTGTGCGGAATGTGTAAACAAACCCACGATACAGAAGAAATTTTAAAGCGGGGCAAAGTTTAAATAAATATATTAATATTTGTTAAATAAAGTTTCGTTATTGTTATTATTATAAAAAGCTGACGTTGTTAATATGTTTAAATATCTGTGTATAGACTTTTGAAATTAAACAATAACATTATTTGAACTAATAACTTAAAGCAATCAGAACACAAAATCAATGAGTATCACCACGAGCGCTTTCCGCCACGGAATGTTCCACGATTTGTTTTATTCGCCGCTTTAATGTTGGGCGAGCCCGGTGGTGATTTGACCTTTGAACATTATTACCGTGAGCACGCAGCATTATGCCGAATACATGCGATCGAAAGAAATTGATAATAGATCATCCGTCCCATATTCGTGTTTTAAGTCTCGTATCACTTCTCGTTGGCGTAAGATGTTACGCTCTTCCTCCCACCCCGCCGACATCGAAACGTACCGAGTGTTCCGCCAGGCTGGTCGCAGTGGTACGCGTGGGAGTGGGGCGAGCTGAGCGCGTGCGCACGCTGCGTGCGCGGCGGCGGCGGCGGGCGCGGCGTGGCGGCGCTGTACGGCGCGCGCGTGGGCGGCGCGCCCGACGCCAGGCTCCTGGCCGCGCTGCAGCGCCGGTATTTGTCTGAAGCTGCACTGTCGCCGCGCTGGAAACCCGCGCCGCTCACCATGCCACTGCCACACACTACATCGCTCAGGGTATGATTACAATGTTATTTTTACTGGTGGTAGGTCTCTTATTGCTTCCCCGAGAAGTGCCTAAGGGGGTGACTTTTTACAGTCGCCTTCCCAATGCTAGAGGGGCGACCGCTTTACAGTCATACCCTTCGAGATGTGCCTAAAGGCGTGGCATCTTGGGTGGCTCTAGTGTGATCTTACGAAGACCTGGAGCCCCCTTCGATACCGAAGTTGTCCACTCCAGTGGTTTGGGCTGGTAGGAGTCCGGTATGCTCCTTCGCCCTTCCCCATGGTAGAGGAAGTTCATAATGAATTTCCACTTCAGACCAATCAAAAACATAAAAGGTCTTATTGCTAGAGAGGTATCACTCTAGTGTCAGATATTCGCCGCTAAGCAGTAATGTTTAAACTGTCGACAGTACTGTGCTCCGGTTAGAAGGGCACTGTAGCTAGTGAAATCACTGGGCATAAAAAACTAAATAACTTTACGTCTCAAGGTGACGAGCGCTGTCTGATGCCTCGCAGCACTAGCCTGGGGTAGCATTTTATTGTAGACAGGCATGTCGCTTACCACCAGGTGATTAACTTGCTCGTCTCGTCACTAAGTTGTATAATAAAACATAAAATAGAACACATGATCAGCCTGCGGTGGCACCTACGTCGCCATCATACGACATCAGCGACATTTACTTCAAAATGAAGTGCAACCCTCCGATGACGTCTTGAGTCCTGAATCCTGAAACCCACATGTAAAGAATTCTCACATCGCTGCATATATACAGACGCCAAACATCAACCGTTGGGCTTCGGCCCGCCAGGCATAACACCCGCCTGGCTGGAGGATCCTCCCTTTTCTATGGAGGAACACCACACCTTGTTCCACCATAAGCTCATTACCTTCCCACTGCTGGGCATAGACTTTTTCTCACGATGAGAAAGGTTAGGTCTACACGCGGACTACACGCACCATTGAGAATATTTTGAAGCCCTCTTAGGTGTGCAAGGTTTCCTTACGATGCTTTCCATCACCGTTAACGCAAGTGATAATCAAATTCTGATCCGCACATGAATCCGAAAAGTCTGAGGTTTGGGCCGGGATCGAACTCAGGCCTTGTGCCGTATGGAAGGCAAACATATAATTCACTCTCAACTCACAATCACTGCTATTTAATCAAACAGAATATATTCAGTAATTAAGTCCTTGCAGATACTTTTACACTTCATATTGATTTTCATCATTACGCCCGGATAAAGTCCACTGCTGGACACAGGCCTGCCTCAAAGATCACCACAACGACCGATATCGGTGTGTGGTGTGCTCAGTTGGGGTTTTTCCCATAATCGCCACGCTTGGCAGGCGGGTTGGCGATCGCAATTGAGTTGTTAATGTATTCGAATGACGCTGCTGCCCACACTCCGTCTAATCCCTTAGTCGGCTTTCACGACACCCACGGGATGAGATGGGTTGGTGCTATCCGTAGCCGGCACCACACGGCATATTCGTAGCCGGCACCACACGGCATGTTCGTAGCCGGCTCCACACGGCACGGCACTACACAGCAGGGAAGGTTAATAAGGACCATTCAATCCACATAAACCTATTGTGTATAAGTCTATTACGATAGTATTAGGCTAAACGAAGGACGTCATGATTGACGCGCGCTCGTGAAATGAAACAACTATACCTATAATCGTGACTTTAGTATATTCTAAATGAATGCCGAAAAATTTGCGGTTGGAGAACCGAGTATATGGTTTGTTACAGGAATACATAGTAGCCTTTGATGCGTTGCCCGATATCGACTCGCCCCAACTTCTATCTCTGCCTGCCAATTGCCGCGTCGCATGGGAGAAGAGTGCTGCCTGTGATATTATCACCAGACTGAAAGGTACATTCACACATTCATACAATTACAACTGGTATCAAAATGTCAAAACTTGTTTATAAACTATGTCTAATTTGCTGTTGTCAGAACTAAATTCGACAGTAAGCGTGATTCATAAGATCGACAACATCACACCACTGAAATCGCTCCTGTCTCTATGGAAGAAACTGATGTCTGGAAGTCCATTTGTAAAAGGAGAATATCAAGTTGAAAAGGTCAGTACGATCAGTCTTAGCATGATAATTTTATTAATTAAATATATCGACAGAAAATACGATCAAGCTTAGAAAAATAAATCATAAGTTAATAATGTCGCATCCCGTAATTTCCACTCACATTCATAGCTTTTGTTAATTGCCACTCATTCATCTTTTCTACATGATCAAAGCATTGAACACTCCTTTGCCATATTTTTTTTACAATATATTTTAAATCACAACCCTCAAATACTCCGTCAATGTTACACTTGCACGTAATGCGCAAAGAATTTGGAAACCATTGTATATTTTATTTTCAGGTTTTTTCTGCCGCATCCAAAATTCTCAACCATACATGTTTTGCGCATTTATTCTCCTTTTTACATCTTTATTAATCTTACGATATTTCGTAAACAATTATCCCAATTGTACAAACTCATTTCAAAGTTCTATACCATTATTTATCTGCTATTATTGTTATTGCTTTGTTATTAAATGCTTCATTCATTAGTGTCTTGCAACTTTTGCGCTACAATACGCACTTGACTGATGTTCGTTAATTCCCGATCCATCTTTCTCCTTACTAAACAACACCCCAAAGATGTTTTACCACTTATTGTTGCCGCTTTGATCTTAAAAGAAGCATTATAACTTTCAGAGATTCTATTTCCCGCGTCAAGCGCCAATTGTATCGACCACTATCCTTCCTTGCCTACACTATGACAGGCTGCATTAGACTTTTTTTGTTTTGCCAGATAGTTTTCGCTTATGTATCATAAAGTGTGAATCTGATCCATACATCCCATTCCCTCTCTAAATCCTGCCTAAATATCCTTCTAGTCTGTTATTTTTATCACTATTAATCCAAGCTTTTAACTTGTACCGCCAACACTACAAGACAATACTAGAAGAATAATATATATCCCTTATGCGTGGTAAAACCCATGCAACCTTTGCGCAAGGTGCATGCCAGCATAATCTTTGATGGGAACGTGGAAAAGGAAAAGGGATGTCAAAGTTATTAGTGTATATACCATCCGTGCGGATACTAGATACTCGAATCTAAAATCCGCACTGATGATGGTATATTCATACAGTCTATTCTTTTTATGGGGCTAGGTTAAATACAGAATACAGATGTCAAGGTCACGTGGACCTTGTGGCTAACTGCTACTACATAGTTTTTTAAATATACAATGACGTATGTATTCAGACGGGTAGTGGTTGGTGGTGGTGCGTTTGTGAAGGTGAAGCGCGCGACGCGGCGCGTGCGGCTCGGCAGCTGCACGCAGACCTCGCTAAACTTGCGCACAAACACTCGCCTGCTCTGCTGCATGTGAGTACCCTGCTACCCTTGTATATAAGCTACGTGACATTTAGTGATGTACCATATGTTTACACCAAATACAAAACTTAAATTTGAACGAAGAAATTAATTGTACTAAAGTGTACTGTTAATATTTGTACAGGTGCGTACACAATCTCTCAGCATCTTGCAATCAGCAAAATTCCAGCAAATTCATGTCTTGAATGATTAACATAAATCAGTTACCGTCGGTTTTCAGGTAAGCGAGGAGTGGCAGCTGCTGTGGTCGGGACCAACCGCGGTGGACGCGTATGTGCGTGAGTTCGGGATGCGTGCGCGCGCCGCTCTCGCACGACTCGACACCACTCAACTCAAACCCGACTATATACCTACAGGTATTGCTTTAAACTTTCTATTGAGTATTACCAGCCTTAGCCACCCAGACACGCTGAGCTAGCTATCGTTCAGCGCACTTTTCTTATTATTAGTTTTTCGTAGTATGATGGTGCTGTCCTTCACCGGTGTACTACGAAATTCGATCGTGGTTTTGTTTACCAGTCATCGAACTTCATTGGTCAAAGATACGCAGGGATCACTACGTTTATTACTAGAGGCTGACGAGTTCATGAAGCTAGACTATCCAACTTCGTCAAGACCACAACAAACAAAAGTAACGTACTTTTTACTAAAATATATCATCTACAGACGTGGATCTGCGTTCATTCCTGCGCCCTTCGCGCGTGATATGGGCGCTGCGCGTGCACACTGCTGCAAGGCTCGCCTGCCCAATACACGCTCTTGCACTTTCCGTCAAGTGGAACTGGACTAAAGGTAACTCTATAATCATAATATATAAATATCCCGCCCTATGCTTATAAATTAAATTGCCTATTTAAAGGTTCCGGCTTACTACAACAAGTAAAACGTTTAAAACTCTTTTTAGTATGTTTTGTGCTTATCTTTCAAAACCAAAGGTCTCTATTCTAACAACTTTTTATCTTTTTAGGGTTCCGAACGTCCGAAGGAAAAACGGCGGAACCCTTATAGGATAGGAGGATATCGCCGTGAAGTGCCGGCTAAGAATACCACAACCCCATCTCATCCCGTGAGTGTCGTATAAGGCGACAATGGGATTAGCCGGAGGATGGGCAGCAGCGTCCTCCGAGTACATTTATATCTGACCTGCGATCGCCAACCCGTCTACCAAGCCTGGCGATTATGTCAAAACTCCTATAACCCTCATTGGGTTGCACCCATAGCGGTTGTTGTGGCAATCTTTGGGGAGGGCTTCTGTCCAACAGTGGACGTCTTACAGCTGAAAGGATGATGATGTAAAATAAAAATAATTAGTTTTTTATGCATTACTCATAAAAGCGTGTTGAGTTTCTTAAACTATAATTTATTATAAATATTGAATGTGCCGTTTTAAAAATCAACTTAATAATAATCCAATTATCTCTTATCCGCTTAACCACTTTTTTTTGTCTCGCATACATTTCTGGGAAATGTGGTTGCTTAAGCGGTCATTTCTGGCAAAGCCAAAAGAGGCCTCCAGCCGGGCTTAAAATTAATATTAAAAAACTAAGCAACTTTCGCTAAGGGCGCCCCCTGCGGGACACGGACCTCGGCTTAGGGCGTTGCTGGGGATAACAAGCTAATGTTTTGGGGACAGCTGGATCGGTAGTATTTATAATGTATTAGGGGACATTTAAAACTATAGGCTCGGCACGGGCCGGCGCGGGCAAGAGACGGGAGGGAGAAGTGCTAACTTGAACGGGAAGGTGACGCGGCGATAGGCCTCCGCGACGTCGGTGAGGCGGGCATCCTCGGCGGCGAGGGCCGTAAAACGGTCGGGTGTTAAGTGAATGAGGCAACGCGAGTCTCTTTATGTGATCTAACGAGATTTTATCGTCTGGATCACTGATGTATATATGTTACTATCGTAACTAGATCGGTAGCTGTTACGCAAAAACGTTGCCACTCAACATATGGCCACAGCCGTATGTCCGGCCTTATGTCACTTAGTGGCTAGCCTGACGTCAAAGGAGTAACATATAAAACTATTTTCACAAAAATGGCTAAATGTGCGGTGAAAGAGTTCGGTTCTAGATTGCAAAAACTTAACAAAGCAAGCGGGATTACGTTTCATACGTAAGTTTACTGTTTTAATGTTGCATATCTCTGTGATTATCATAATAGTTTGCTAACATTATTTTACGTTCAGTGTTGTCAGTAAAAAAGCGTTCCGGTTTTCCAAGATTTATGGGAGTTTTGTCAATTAATAAATGAACGTGTTTGTCACCTCTGTTAGAAAAAGAATCATTTTGTTATTCATTTTGCAGTGTTCCTAAAGATCCAGAGCGTCGTGAGAAGTGGGTAAAAATAATTAAATTGCTAAGAAAGGAAACGGACTGGTTACCTACAAAGGTAAATGTTATTTGCTCAAGGCACTTCCGAGGTCAAGACAATATTGGCCCTAAGAAGGAGAAAGGCCGTGTTTATTTATCAGATGAAGCAGTTCCTATGCTTGTTGTTAGTATAAAATACTGTTTATTGTACACCAGAAATAAATAAAATACACGTATAAAGGTTGTTAAATCTGCCTGTATTTTTCATATTCGTTGCCTCAATGTTATGAGAGGTAGCAAAGTTCATTAACAATCATTGTTTTACTTTTTGCTTCTTAAGCTCCTTACTAATTTTGGGTTAATCAAAAGTGACCATCAATACGAACAAGAACAAATGTTCTTAAACAAATTTAGATATATTATGAGAAAGAAATATTAACTTCAACTATTCTTAGACCTTGTATGTTCCTACAACTTTGCCAGCACAAGAGTGGTTTATTCTATGATTGAAATGATATATTTTTTAGGTTTTCATATTATATTATACCTATGCATTTTTTTAGGATAACTAGGACTAACAGTCGAACTAGTTTTACAAGTTTAAAGTCGGTCAGTATCTCTCTAAAGGATATAATCCGACACGAGGATACCCGGAAGAGAACCAAAGTGATCGACATAGCACACCGAATTAGCAAGCTGAAGTGGCAGTGGGCTGGTTACGTTTGTCGAAGGGCCGAAGGAGCTTCTCAATTCATCTGTATTTTTAAAAATCTATGTTCGGGCATAACACTGCCATATGTGCAGCGATTAAGATAATTATTTTTGGTTTAAAAGAGTTTTCACCCGAGGTGAAGTAATTGAATAAATGATGGTGAAAATCCGATGAAGATTCCGTTCCGTTCGGAGATAAAAAAGGGAACTCTTCAATGGATTACAGCAAATCACCCGCGATAAGAGCAATCACTTGTCTATGTATTGTTTATGCCACTTAAAATAGAAAAATAAAATATGCTAAAAATAACTAAAAACCGTCTTAAAAAAGAATAAAATAATTCGTTCAATACCAAAGTTTTCATAATAAACGGAATCAAAAGCACACATGTTTCACAAAAAATATTTTATTCTTGTTGAGGGTAGTTTATACATTTGTTCAGTGTAATTTGTAATATTATATCATCATCGTCATTTCGGCCGAATAAAGACACAGACCTCCCTCAAATAGCACCGCAACGACCCATATAGGTGTGTTGTGGGTTCATTGGGGGGTTTTGCCATAATCGCCACGCTTGGCAGGCGGGTTGGCAATCGCAGTTGAGTTTTTAATGTATTCGAAGGACGCTGCTGTCTATCCTCCGGCTAATCCCTTAGTCGCCTTTTACGACACCCACGGGATGAGATGGGTTGGTGCTATTCGTAGCTAGCACCACACGGCTATATATATGTATGTAATATTTGAATATCGTAAGCGGTGTTAATGTTGACGGTATTCTATTATTACTAATTTAGGATACTTTGGGTACAGAATTCTAAAAAAACATTTATTTCAGATCTAGTAATAAAAGAATATGTTTTCACGTTATTGTGTTGCTCGATGTATTTTATGTAAAATAGCCCGTTTTATGCTCATAAACCAAACCATTGATTTCGGATAAACAAACCGATAATAATTTGTTCATAATGACACCTCGGCGGCAGTAACGTTTGAATAATAAATGTGGATCAAACAAATTTAACACTTGTCGCGCTCACCCTGCGATCGTCCTTCAACCGAGGCGGTGTGAAACGGTTATGTCCTCGGGTGGCGTGTTCCTAGTCGGTAAGACGGCACGCACACACCGCCTCGCCTTGTAGTAGTTTGTCTATCCCTATCGTAGCACGGTTCTATTAACACATATAGCTTGTATTTATAACTTAACAAACACCTCAAACTATAAAATGGTGGGGCACTTATTTTGTAATTAGTAAGTATACAGCTGCGCCGAGTCGTGAGCTTCAAAGATAAGTACTACCTACCTATCTGCCACCGACATTTTTTTTGCAATTTCTTGTAAATATAAACCATCGGCGGTTCTAATAACGGGCTTTGTTTTCTTGCAAGGCGTCAAGTAGTAAAGTAAAAATGTGTATTGTTGTTGTTAGATTTTTACCCGACCGCACCGGAGATAAGTCAGTTTATGAATATAATATTTAACGATCATTTAGGTTTTGTGCTTTATTCCTTTTGTAGATCGGCGTTCGCTGAGCCTCCCATGATCCAGAGTCGTACCCGAACAGAACCTAATTGTTACGATAGTCCGAATTTTCGTCAATAGCAAATATATATAATAATCTGGCTATCTAAATGCGATATGAGTGAGCACCCTTAAGCTTTATCTCTGTTGGGATATTTGAACTCATCTGCCTAGAATGATAGTAGATGCTTGTGTTTCGGATACTTCAAAAGAATTGTGTACACTACTAATATAATATATTTCTATTTCCTAAAAGGTGATAGCAACCTAGATGGGATAGTAGTGCGAGGTCTCCGCCTGTGCGGCGGGGCGTGGGCCAGCGGCGCGCTGGAGCCGAGCGGGCCGGCCGCGCCGCCGCACTGCGCCGCTCCAGAGCTGCTCATCCGATACGTGCTGCAGGTATATTACTACGAGCAACAAGGTGTTGAAAGGGAGTATCCTCCCTTTTGACGGAGCCATCTAAGACCTGAAGTTCAGCGGTTGATGTTAAGCCGCGACTCCAACGTGTGTTTTGCCCTACAATATACACAAAAACGTCTACACAAAACATTGTTTCACTAAACATTTTTTCACATCAACAGTGTTTAGCTTTCCATGCCCGGCGGAAAATATCTACACAAATCCCCCCCGCGCGGGTAGAGCGGCAGGTACAATAAATTTTTGACTACTCTCGCTAAGTTGCATTTACGCACGTCCTGTGGAATCGTTGAAAGTAATTCTTCAAAATTATAGATACATTGATCTATATATACTACTAGCTTTAGCCCGCGGTTTCGCACGCGTGTAATTGTAATGAATTGCGGTTATACTAATAAATTGTAGCTTACATTAAACGTTTGTATTTTTAACATAGCGCCGTCTATTGGATACTTACTCAATCCAGTCAACTAATTACCTTATACCGCCATCTGTTAGAATCTTATCGAACCCATAGATAATTATGACTCTTTGTCAGATAATAAACAAATAACTTGCAATAAAATAAAATTGCGACTATAATTAAAGATCTAAGCTATCCTATATCTCAAGTTGGACCAGACTGCTCACGGTGTGCCAATTTAATTTAAAATCGGTTATGTAGTTTAGGAATCCATCGCGGACAAACATCGTGACAGGAGATTTATATATATTAAGATAAGATTAAGATAAGAAGATAATAAAATCGTAGAGAGACAAAAACTGTACAATGAATATTTTTTGAAAAAAATCACTGCCCCGTGGTCCAGGAACGAGACTGATGCCAAAACTGCAATTTTTAGAATTTCTGTCTGTTTGTCTGTTTGTCTGATTCTATGTTGGATGTTACCGCTAAAACTACACTATAGAATTCGTTGAAATTTGGCAAAAATGTCCGTTACTGCCCAAAGATGGCTCTAGAATACAAATCATCACGCTTTTGTACATGGGAGGTGAGTTGTGTAACAATATGTCTACAAAATATTGTTTTACAGCGAATATTATGAAACAACCAGACAAGTGAACACATTCGTTATCAGTACGTAATAAGAATTATCAAAAAAACATTGCCACCACGCTATATCTAAAGGGAGATAAGCGACAGATTTTAGGAATGAGAAAGCTTATTTCGTTGTGTCTCGCAACTGGTTACGTAGCCTGCTAAACTAACACGTGGGTTGCCATTATTTTATTCTCGGGATCAAACCTACCTCTTACATCTTACTTTTTGGATTTTGTTTTGCATTAATTTTATTCTCTTGAAAACCAATTTCTATATTAAATATTCTGTCTGGTCTGTAGATTGTTTGATTTTTTATTATTATGCTATTGTGAGACGGGTGCAAACAAGATGTCGTGGGTTCAAGGCAGGCAGGCATAAGTTTTCATTTAAATATAAATACGCATAAATTGCCATCATGAAATGGACTTAAAGTATTTGTTTATTAGAGAAAAACGATTGAATTTGGTGCCAAAGGTTCTTTTGAACGCCTCATTGTGCATTTTCGTAACTGCTGTGCTAAGCCAAAAAGCGTGATAAAATATTTGTGTTGGTATCCTTAAATAAAGGATAATATTTCTCTATTTATTACGACGTTTCTGGGTTACTTAGTTTTATAATGATTAAATTGATAAAGTTGAAATAGGTACTTATGTTTTTCTTCCGACTAGATGGCGTTACTGTCGAATTTAGTAAAAAGCTGTTATTTTGACATTACAAACAGACACTTCAATTTTATTTATTTGTATAGATAAGTAAAGGAAACGACGGAATATAATGTCTTAGGTTTAAACGATTGTAAATCATTATAATAAAACATTTTTAAACAGGTTATAACTCGCATTACTGTTTTTCCTAACGTTTCGAACTCTGCAGTGTTCGTGGTCGCGGGATCATTTTCATTTTCATCATTTCGGCCGAATAAAGTCCACTGCTAACACAGGCCTTCCTCAAAGATCACCACAACGACCGATATCGGTATATTGCCGGCTCAGAATGCCACCACCCCATCTCTTCCCATGGGTGTCGTAAAAGTCGACTAAGGGATTAGCCGGAGGATGGGCAGCAGCGTCCTTCAAGTACATTAACAACTCAACTGCGATCGCCAACCCGCCTGCCAAGCGTGGCGATTATGGCAAGACCCCCCAATGAGCCCACAACACATCCCATATCGGTGGTTGTGGTGATCTTTGGGGGAGGCCTGTGTCCAGCAGTGGACTTCATTTGGCCGAAATGATGAATGTATTCGAAGGACGCTGCTGCCCATCTTCCGTCTAATAGTAGTAGTATCTGTTTGTAATGTTTAAATATCAACTTTTTGCTAAATGCATATGAAAGTAAATACAGTTTAGGTACATATAACAAAAATAAAAATTCTATCTGTGTTTCTGTTTGTTCCGGCTAATCTCTCAAACGGCTGGCCCGATTTTGACGGAAGTTTCATTGACAGATAGCTGATGTTATAACTAAAGCTACTTTAATTTTAGAAAAAGTGAAAGAATTAGGGTTCCACGCACAAAAGTTAAAACCCATGAAATACAGTATATTACTCTAAAATATGTTAACTGTTTATGACGAAGTACTCTAAATTATTAATAAATAATCCGATTTATTTTAAATTAGATGGAGGCACCGTGTGGAGGCGAGTTGGCGATCGCAGTTGAGTTGTTAAAGTATTCGAAGGACGCTGCTGCCCGTCCTACGGTTTATCCCTTAGTCGCCTTTTACGACACCCACGGGATGAGATGGGTTGGTGCTATTCGTAGCCGGCACGATACGATGCTACACATATGTTAACTTATATTCTTTTTAAAATTGATGCACCACAGTAGGATTTCTCCTGTGTCGTGGGTACGTTTACAAACACAAATTCACACACAATACACCCAGACCCGGAACAACTGCCTGCAGATCATACTAATATTTATTCCGTGAGGGAATCGGACCCGCAACCCGAAGCGCAGCAGCCGACTGTATCAGCCACTGCACTAACCGCGCCGTCAGTGTCCTTGACTTTGTTGTTATTAAACTTTTATAAACAACTTACTAACTTTACCTACGATATTTTATTTATATCTGAAATATTTGAACAATTGCCGACTCTTACGGACCAGTGTTGATTAATATTGTTTGATTTGGTTGTTATTGATATCGGATTCAAAAGGGAATTTTACATGCCTCCTAGAAAGACGAATATCTTCCGAAGCTCCAGTGCAATGCTCTGTGCACGTTCAGTAGCTAACTGAGCCTCACGATTTTAGAGATCGAGCTAGCCTTTGCATCTTAAAAGCCCATGAGCTTTGAATGATATTCCTCTTTAACTGCAGAAAGCAGCAGCAGCAGTCGCGGTTAGGTATCCAACGAGTTGTCATTGCTGCCTCTCGATTACAAGATAGTAAAGCACGTCTCGCAAGCGATCGGAAGCGCCATGCTGCATCACAAGCCACAGAGACTTTCACCCAGTGTGAATCGCAATCGAGCTCGCAAAGTATCTACACTGCGACGTCTCTAGAAAATGGCTAGCGAATTTATTTCAATTCTGTAAATGTCATAAAGCGCTTCGAAAATCCGCGTCAAACTACGGTTTTCGTATTTTTTTCAACTGTGCGAAGAGGATCCTCTTCGTTCTCCAAATCTCGAACGAATGGCAAGATGCCGTAATGTTATACATACGAGAAGCAAAGAGGTGTGTTTGATCGACGTCAGCCCGGGCTTACAGAATCCGTTTTCCGTTTCTCGGGAGTTATGAAAGACGCTGCATTGGGTAAGGTCTACACTGTGCATCCAAATAATGGCAAGTGCAATTTTATGCGCATTTTACTACACACGGTGCTTTTGATGTTAAACGTTAAATTTCCCAAATATCACCCAGACTACAGAGCGCTCCATCTACTTGACGGTGATAAACACTGGGACGATACTCTCGAGGAGGCCAGCGACAGTCCCAGTCGTCTGCGACATTTATTCGCCATCATGTTGGTCTTCTAAGCGCCGACAGTCAGGGTTTAACTTATTGCTGTTCACTCAGCGCACATTATAGTGAGTGATCTCAAACGCGTGTCTGTATAATGGGCGGCAGTGATGGTGTCGGCAAGCAGATCGCTCGCAATCGGCACGCTGTATGCTCCCCTGAAGCGCGCGATCTGCTCACTCGATCTATACGCTGTGTGTGGGATGGGAGCATGGCAGTTGCGAGCGTAGTCGCGAAATTTATCTTGATATTACAAAAGTATGGTACAACACACCACTTAAAGCCCTAATTTAAATGACAAAATGACGGGCGTGGCTATAATGAGTGATTGGACTGTTAATACTGGGCGAAAAAGGGCAAGCTACATTTTATGAAAGTTGATGAAGACACCCAGTGCCATGTGGGAAGCGTTTCGAGTTTGGCACTCAGCTGACTGGGCTGGATGCAATATGCGGCAGGCCTATGGGTCATGTCATTCGGAAATATATCATGATCCCTCTACACCTATTACAAGTTCCTAATAAAAGCTCAGGTCATAATTGCATGTTTTCAATAGCGTGATATACATTTCTAAATTCCACGCGTGCGAAGCCGCGTGGTGCCGGCTACGAATAGCACCAACCCATCTCATCCCGTGGGTGTCGTAAAAGCCGACTAAGGGATTATATGGAGGATGGGCAGCAGCGTACTTCGAATACATTAACAACTCAACTGCGATCGCCAACCCGCCTGCCAAGCGTGGCGATTATGGCAAAACCCCCCAATGAGTACACAACACACCCGTATCGGTCGTTGTGGTGATCTTTGGGGGAGGCCTGTGTCCAGCAGTGGACTTCATTCGGCCGGAATGATGAAGCCGCGGGCAAAAGCTAGTACTTAATATAATAATTAATAAATGTAATAATTTCGTGACCGTAAGTAGGGTTTAACTGGTAATCTACGTTTCCTTCTTCTTGTTATCAAATCAACAATCAATAAAACTGAAAGCACGTCTTCTCGTACTATGTAATGCCTATGTACTCAAGTTTTCCCATTTATTTTGTATGGAGAAGAGTGCTGATGCATTAACCTGTAACCGTATTCATCCGCGCGCTCCACATGGACCTAATAATCAGAACTTTTTAATTCTTGCTATTAATTTCCCCTTTTGCAGGAATTCTTTCAAACCTAATTATTTACATATACTCTTTACAAATATAAATGTATTTTGTCCAGGAATCCGAGAGCGCATGCGCATGGGAGCGCAGCGCAGAAGTTCCGGTGTACACGAGCGAGGCGCGCGAGGCGCTCGTGTTTAGTGCGCGCGCGCCGCTGTCGGCGCACTACGAGCCCGACACCGCCACGCTACACGCTCTAGCGCTCTTCATAGCCACACACGACTAAACCATACTGCTTTTAGGTGTTCGTACTGATAATAAATATATTATATAATAAATGGCTATTCGCACGCCGTATAACCCGTTATATAAATACACTGCCATTTATAAAATAAATCATATAATGTTGTTTTTTACGTTTAGTATAATAATATTCCAAAGCTGGTCTTAGCTAGGGATGTTATGGATTGGGCAACATTCGGCGCTCACCTGTGTACCTGGGCACAGTTTGGGTGCGCTGCCCACTGGAGGTGACTAGAAAGGTGTCGTCCGACTCACGTGTTTATGTAGGCTGGGCATGCATCGGCTAGGGTCGAAACATTGGCAGCGCGGCCTTCATAATGCTACCGATGCCTCGAGCTCGGGCATGTGAGCCTCCGTTGCGCCATCCATGGGGGGTTGACCGGAGCAACATCTGCTTCGCTTGTGGTAGCCAGGGCCATGAGGTACGAGTGTACGGTGCAGTCTCAGAACTGTTCGCTATGCGCGGACTTTGGTCTGCCTGTTGGGCATAGGCAGGGCGGCAAACCAAAAGGCGGAAGCGAGCGAGATGGTCCCGTCCTGGCAAACAGCCAGTATGGCTTCCGGCAGTGGCAGTTCACTATTGACGCGCTGCTTCGTGTTCGCTCGCTGTCGGAACAGGCAGTGTCCCAGCGGTGTGTAATGGCGTTGGCTGTCAGTCTTGATATAGTCAACTTAACCTAACTAACCTTAACCTTTAACTCCTATCCCGTAGCGGTTGCGTAAAGCGGAAGGAGATCACGTGCGGGGTTCCACAGGGCTCGGTTCTCAGCCCCCTCTTATGGAAACTCGCGTACAATACGGTCCTGCGTATCGTTGTCTCCGCTGGCGTCAGCTTAGTCTGTTCCGCTAATGGCACCCTTGTGTTGGCCAGCGGGGAGTCCTTCGAGGGAACCATCCGGCTTGCCGAGGAAGCGGTGGCGATTTTGGCCGAAATTCACGTTCTGGGTTTGCAGGCAAAACTGAGGCACTATGGTTCCACAAACTGCCACGGAGCAGGGAGCCTCCCAGTTCGTGGATACGCGTTGGTGACGCGCAAATAAGGGTGGGCGGGTACATGAATAACCTGGGGCTCACCGCAGAGTATCCAGACAGTTTCTGGGGCTTCGAGGAGCACTTCGTCCCCCGGGTCGAAAGGATAGTGGGTGCTTTGCACTCGCTACTGCCCAATCTCGGGGGACCGAGGAAAGTTCGCCGCCTCTACTAGGGAGTCGTGCTGCGGTCCTACGGGGCGCCTGTTTGGTCATCTCGACTCTCTACTCTTTCGAAGTAGTCTCCGTTCCTTTCTGTACTTAAACATTCAATATTTCTAACTAACTACAACACTACACAACACTTTGCAGTTAGAAAAAAATTGTTCCTATGGCTGGGGGTGCGATATCTGTCCGCTATGCTTTGGGCTGCACCTCTGGCAGGTATTGGTCCGTCACTTGGCCGTTAGCATTTCAGGTACTTGACTACTTGTAATAGGTACTTCTTCAAGCTTGCTATTGACCTTAGACCTAATAGCAACAGTGATCTCTTAAAATCTTCTTAGACCTGAGGCCCCCAGACTAAAATCCTGGGTCATAATTTCGGCCGAATGAAGTACACTGAGTAGTCCAGACACAGGCCTCCCGCAAAGATCACCACAATGACCGATATGGGTGTGTTGTGGGCTCATTGGGGAGTATTGCCATAATCGCCACGCTTGGCAGACTGGTTGGCGATCGGAGTTGAGTTATTAATGTACTCGAAGGACGCTGCTGCCCATCCTAATTGCCCGGCTAATCCCTTAGTCGACTTTTACGACACCCACAGGAGGAGATGGAGTGGTGGTATTCTGAGCCAGCACCACACGGCAAAAATCCTGGGTCACCCCCTGATAATGATGTTACTATAAATACGGCAGAATGTGTTACTCTATCTTTCAAACGACCGGTTAAGCAACTACATTAGTCGGAAAAATCTGCAAGAAGCCCAATAAATATAAAACCCTGTCTTTCAAAGCCTTGGGGACCTTTTTATATTGGTCTCCAGTGGAAATTCAACATGCCATGCATATACTCCCTTCGCCTCGCGGAAGGGCGAAGAGGTATGCGACTACTACCAGCTAAAACCACTGGAGCAGTCATCTTTGGCACCGAAGGGAGGCTCCAGGTCCTCAGAAGATCACACTAGAGCCGCCCATTGCCTTTAGGCACATCACGGAGGCGAAGACAGAAAAGCGGTCACCCCCTGTAGCGAAGGTAGCGAATGGAAGGCGACTGTAAAAAGGTCGCCCTTCACGCGCTTCTCGGCGAGGATTGTAAAGGAAATCACCAACCCTCGCTGTGCGCTGGGCTGCGCATACGGCGGCACATGACTACGTGCGCGCCGCCGTCTTCCCGGAGGTCGCTCGGTGTGAGCAAACTCCCTAATCTGCGCTCCCGCAACCCCCGAGAAGCCTCGGGTACCTAGTGGAGTAGGCGACTGGGGCGAGATTCGATTATGTATAACTTAATAAGCTTTATAACTGTGGGATTTTAAACTCACCGATGCAGCGATGGCCGATGGGTCATTACGTTCATATCATCTCGGCCATTTATACGCCTACTGGTGAATAAAGGCCTCCCCCACAGATTCCACAACCGCGTTATCATTTTGGGAGGCACTTGCCAATACTCACCATGCTTGGCAGGCGGCTTGGTGAGCGCAGTATGGCTACCGCTGGTTTAGATTCCCTTAGTCGCCTTTTACGACATCCACGAGAGCAGATGGAGTGGTGCTATATTCTTAATCCGGACACCACGCGGATAACATTTACCATTGCTGGTATTGTAATAAAACAATGTTATATTCTTCTATTAGGCGTTTTATTTAAAAAACCATGATAGTAACAGAAATGTAGCGGAACATACTATACTATCATCACGTAATCATTGATAGTTTGGTGAAGGAATACAAACTAAATATAACTTTTTATACACACACACAGGAGCAAATAAAAAGAAAAAAGTGCCTCACTTATACAGGACGCAACACAATAAGCAGAAAAAAAATATTCATCGATAAAATGAAAACAACGTGCCTATTTTCTTCTGGGCCCGTTTCGAATAGAACGAACTCTGACAACAAAAAAAAACAGAATCAAAATTTACTTAGTTCTTATAATATTACCCTTAGTGTGTACGGAATTACACTTGCACAGACGCACGCACTGTTGTGACCTGGATCTGAAACAGAGTAATGTAAAAAAATATAAATGTAGTACATTGTTTTTAGGCAAATCAGCCTGCCAGCCAGTATGACGTCGGTTTTGACTGAGAGCATTTGCGTGCAATGCATACATTCAAGTATACATGCGTCTGCTCTAACTAAAAATAAAACTAAATAAAAAACCAATTAACTGACAGCAATGGAAGCCAAACTTCTAACGCATTGTATGTAAAAAACAGGACAGTCATATCCAGTTGCACTCACGGAACTGTAAACGATTGGTGAGGTTAGGCACGGCGCGATCAGTCTATGGATGGGTGACTGCATAGTGGTATTAGAACCAAGTGTCTCCCTGCTACGGATGACACGTAAAACGTCGGTCCCGGTTACTGTCATTCGGCACTGATGGCAGTCGTTAAGCCAAGACAGATATAAGACTTTGGGCGACTTGAATAACTATGACACAAGGTTGGCCACGAACTAGATGAAGGCCAAGCAATTGTTTGTAAAATCGCATTTTTCCTATCTATGTATGGTATGTAAGTTGTTTTCAAAGGCATCGCTAATAGGGCACGCTGCGATAGTGGCGGTAAGACCCGTAATGGAAGAATGGCTGGAGGCGGCATGCACCATGCAGCATCCATCACCTTCCGGATGACGCAGGTACTCTCGATCCATGGGTGTTTCGGGAAGTATCTGCGTCGAATAGGCCGCGAAAGGACGCCCGGTTGTCATCGCTGCGGAGACTGCCTGGAGGAGACGGCGCAGCATACGTTGACGTTACGTTACGTTATCTCGACGCGGCGGTCGAAGGGGGTGACCTCTCACTCGTGGCCGTGGTTCAGTCCATCGTCCGGAGCGAGAGCGCGTGGGATGCCATCGCCTCCTTTTAACGGCACGGCTGGTGCAGAGGCTGATACAGTCCGCTGCTGCGCTCCGGGTCGTGGGTTCGATTCCCACACGGAACAAATATTTGTATGATCTGCAGGTAGTTGTTCTGGGTCTGGGTGTATTGTATGTGGAATTCATGTCTGTAAACTCACCCACGACACAGGAGCAATCCTAGTGTTGGGCAACGTTTTTAAAAAAAAGAAAAAGAAATAAGACGTGATGCAAAAAAGGAGGCGGTAGAGTGAGGACAGGAGTAGACCACCTCTGATCCCCGCCGCAGAAAACGCCCCGGGCGCGGGCGCCGGAGTAGGGTGCTAAACCATCTCCGGCCACCATGAAGAGTGGTCTGCGGGCGACGAACTAGGGGCGGTCCGTCGCCCAAACAGAAACAGGCCTGAGATGGATGGATGGATGGATGGATCGCCTCTCAGTAGGATAGGTGCGGCTAGCATGGTTGCACAGAGAAGGGGCCCGACAAACAGTGACGGGCCGATACCTGCCGGGGGCGCAGTCTAATGCGTACAAAGCGTACACCCCACCCCCCGCAAGAGGTAAGAGGAAGTACACCGTGGGTTTAGCCGGTCTGGAATCCGGTTATTAAATTAATAGAGTTCCAAACAACACACCACACTATAACATCAAGATACTGAGTGATTACTGCGTCCAATTAGTATTGTACGGTAGATAAAATAACGTTTTTAAATCTGTACGACGCTTCTCACCTTAGTCATCCTGCGATCTCGAACGCTGAAAGTGTTGGTAACGAACAATAAATGAATTCTATTCTATTCTAACGTCAGGAAAAACAAAAATGTATAATTTAAGTACTCGATGTGATCCGTTTAAAAGTGGTTTATTATAATCCAATTGTATAAAATTATTTCTTATTTCGACTACAGGCGATGCTAGTTTTTGTTCTTCGTTGGATTTTAGATCTCTATTCTCTAACACTATTACTTAAATATTATTTCAACAAAAACAGATTGTGCTACACTTATGTTGCTCCAGCACAAACAAGCCCTGGATGTAAACGAGCTAGAAGGGTTTATTGTCGAATAGAATAGAATTATTTTAAATAATACCGCATTATTCGTAGAACTGAGACCGTTAGGCTAAAAAAGTTATTGAATGGAGACCGCGCACCAGAAAACGCAGCGTGGGACGACCTCCAACGAGGTGGACAGACGACCTGGTGAAGGTCGCTGGGAGTCGTTGGATGAGGATGGCATGTAACCACTCGTTGTGGAAATCTATGGGGGAGGCCTTTGTTGAGCAGTGGACGTCCTTTGGTTGATATGATGATGATGAGAATAATTTATTCAGGAATTAGGTCCTATCATCACATACCTTTTTTTATTTTTTATTGGTGTCCAGTGGAAATTCTACATGGAACTTCCTTCACCCCGGGGAAGGGCGAAGGGGCATGATGGACTCCTACCGGCTAAAACCACTGGAGCGGTCATATTCGGCAGCGAAGGGGGGCTCCAGGTCCTCGTAAGATCACACTAGAGCCGCCTATTGGTGCCACGCCTTTTGGCACATCTCGGAGGGGATGACTGATCATCACATACCTACACACATTTTTACACATCATATTGAAACAAAGGAGGGCGCTACATGAATTATGTTTCAAATGAGCAATATCGTCTAGGTAAAGAAAGAAAGAAAGAAAAATGATTTATTAGAGGACACAAATCACACATACAACCAAAAGAATCGCGCACACAAATTATAACGACAACACATTATAGAACATTAAATAATAGAACATGAAATAAAAGGTAGATTTCACTGATGATCAATCTTTGAGACGGTTTGACGCACAATCTTGATTTTTGTATGTGATGATTAATGTTATCTGTGCGTTATAATTTAGTTCTTTTTTATTTCAGTTTTTCCTGTATCGTGTGTACAGTTGACAGCATAAATCTCACATGCATAAACACGCAGACCCGCGGGCTAATTACCTAAGTCGTAGACGCTTTGCAACAGGCGTAAATTGCTCCAACGCTGCTATCAAACTTCAATTTGGTATTACCTATTTGCCGATAGCGACTAAACAGGCGAAGATCTCTGACACGCCTCTGTCGGACAATCAATGAATTAAAAACGTTCATTCCTTTTAGTTCCACTGGTGGCTACTGGCGCTAGTAACTATGCATCTTCCACAATAGCGACAGGCGGGCGATGCCTTACGTAATACCAATTTTTTGACGCTTTGCAACCGGTAGATCCTTGTCTGCGCGATAGCTGCTATCGTTTGTTTTTAGCTAATCTACCCGCTGGAACAACTAGGTATCTGTTGATCACACAAATATTAGTTCCGTGCGGGAATTGAACTCACGACACGTAGCGCAGAAAGCCAAACCATTAGCCGCTGCGTTTATCGCACCGTCATATTAGATGTAATTTAAGTCTGTTACCTTGTCAAAGTGCAATATACACTTCAGAATATATCGAGGCGACGACAAAGCAGACACTAACGTCCCATCGGCTGGTGAGGATCTCGACAAAGCAGACACTGACGTCCCATCGGCTGGTGAGGATCTCGACAAAGGATTGTCTAAAATGTTATAAAAAGCAAGCAAGGTAAGTAAAATGAACAAGTGGCTAAGAACTCTATGTGAACCTAAAATAAAACAATAATATCTTACAATATGCCACAGTCCAAAACACATCAGGACGTCTGATTATGTATACAATGATTGCAACAATGAGCACGCCTACTATCGCAGCAGTCCTCCACACGTATGTGTAATATGAAAGACTTTCAATTTGTGGTACCACACACTTTCCTTTGGTGTAACTTTTATCGATATTGATGTAGCTGAAAATTTTAAGTATGATATTTATTTAATTATGTTACTTAATTGTTTCTTTTTTGTAAATTAACTAATTTCGTTTTCGAACTATTTCTTGTGGAGCAATGGTGTCAGTTTGTATTGGAAGGAAAAATCCTTGTCTATATTTAACAATACAATAGAAGTACAACGCTTGAAATCATACTTGTTTCATTATTCCACTCAATGTTCAGAGGACTTAAGTGTTTTTATTTTTATGATGGGCTTCTCGCATGCATCTCAAGGGTGATGTGGTTGCTTAAAGTCTATACGAAGCTACTGCGCCTAGTCTCCTGCGGGACACGGACCTCGGCTTAGGGCGTTGCTGGGATATCAACAAATCGCAAAGGGGACTGATGGATCGATATTAATTGGGGTTAAAAAGGGATCGCTTAGTTACTACCGACTCAGCAAGGGCGCGAGCTAGGGTTGGCGGGGACTTAAGTGTAAGTTGCGTAGGCAATGTATAGGGACCAAGACAAAATTATAACGTAAGTTTTTGTTAATCATATAACGTTCTTCTAACATTCTTTACTTACCCTTCAAAACAGGGGCCACATGTGTCAATAGATTTGATGCATACATTGGAAATATCTTGCTTCGGCAGTTCCCGCTTAAGGTCATCGCATCGTAAACATTTGTGGCACAAACTCTGTTGCGTATCACAGAAGTATCCCTCTGAGCAATGCTTATCCTCTACGCATGTTAACGGTTGTGCATTGGCGGCCAGTAAATACAACATCGCTACACACGGAGAGTTGAACCTGAAAAACATAACACATATAATGTAATTTTTGTGAATTCATTCAGAGAGCAGGAAAACAAATCAATTCTCTCAGCAACGTCATTTAGTGTGTCCAAGGCGCGCGTCATAGCCGCTTTGCCGAGTAAATTAGTTTGCCCGCGTAGAACTGCGATTAATCGCTGTCTCCGCCGCCGTACAACGTAATTGTCAGGTACATACAAACACATCTCCTTCAATACACCCGGATTACAAGTCTGACCTCTGAATACATTATAAATATACGTGATAAGAGTCAAGTCCCTTCTTGTTTCCAACTGGTTGTACCCAACTATCAACAATCTAGAGGCTTGGTGCCCGACTATCTTCCGAGATATGGAAACAAACGCAATAATCAATGCGACTGATTTGCGTCCAGCACTTGTTAGTCGCCGTGCGGATACGAATAGCACCAATCCATCTCATCCCGTGGGTGTCGTAAAAGGCGACTATGGGGTTAACCGGAGGAGGGGCAGCAGCGTTCTTCGACTACATTAACGAATCGACTGCGATCGCCAACCCGCCTGCCAAGCGTGGCGATTATGGCAAAACCCCACAATGAGAACACAACACACCTAAATCGGTTGTTGTGGTGACCTTTGGGGGAGGCCCGTGTCCAGCAGTGGACCTCATTCGGCCGTAATGATGATGATGATGATGATGACTTGTTATTCAGGCTCCGCTGCCGTGAGTGCCGATGCCGTTCCACTACCGATTGTTTGAACTTCATGTAAGGCTAATTAGTAACAATTATTCATTACTATACAACATATATTTAAAACGTCATCAGTAAGCGGATTATTTCCATTAGGTGAGGTAGTACTTGCTTGGTTGAGAAAAAACCATGAAAAAAGTGGTTTCAGCCAGACAACCGTACGTACCTATAGGACGCCAAGCAGAATAAAATATAAGAATTAATGCTGATTTTAGCACGATTTTCCTTTGTCTTTCCTCCGTTATTTTGCGAATCAGTTTAAACGTTACAAGACGTGTAAAATCATATCTATAGTATATTTTATAAATACCTCATTAATTTAAATGGACGGTAGACTGGATTACGACTTTCTCATAAAATCTGAAAAATATATAACTAACCCGTTTTGGATAGTTTGTTCATTTATTGTTCGTTACACTAAGTTCAACTCGCGATAAAGAAAAAAAACCCGGAGAAGTGCGAGTTGAACTCGCGTGGAAAGGGTTGAGTACGATGAATATGTTATCTACAATGTTTTTGTACCAGACTGTATAGGGAAATTGATGAATATATTGTCTATTGTTGAATTGTTCTCAATATCTCAATATCTCAAGATCTTTTTACCAATAAATAATCCCACGAACAAACTTATCATTGTAGTTGAAATACACGTTCTCTCATAAATTCCAACTGTAAAGGAGTTTGTACGCATCATATTGAAAGATTTCCCATATTATTTTCAGATCATAGAATTCTTATAGGTTCTCTTGTAATCTATAAGTAAAGAACTATATACCGTATTAATTTCAAAATTCTAGGCTTAATAATTTCAGAGATAATGAGGAATAGTCAATTTTCATCTATTTACTCAAATAACTTCAAAACGATTTATTTTAGAATACTTAATTGAGACCACAAGCAAGGGCTTGTTAGTTGTTGGAAGTTGGAATTAAATGAAAGGTCCATTTAATAACATATGGCCGTGTGGGAGTTCGGCTGACAAAGAGTTGCAACTTGCTGCATACAATACAAAAATGCGCGCGAAACAGTATTTTCGTTTAAAATAAATACTATCACTCATTTTATAAAATCCAATTACAATTTTGAAGATTGTGGTTAGACTAATCTATACAGAAAATTTAGAGGCTTACGATAGTAACATATATACATCAATGCTTAAATCGGTCTCGTTTGCCTGTAAAATTAACATCTGTTTTTAAAGAGTAAATTAAAAAGAAACGCCAGCAAAATACGTTAAAAAGCTTTAAAAACGTTATTTTCATTAGATAGGACCTACATAGGTGTCTTAGGTACATAAAAGTCACGTGCCGCCGTGTGCGCAGCACAGCGCAAAGCGAGGCTTGGGGGGATCCTTTACAATCCTCCCCGAGAAGTGCCTGGGGGGGCGACCTTTTTACAGTCGATGCCTTCCCTCCGCCTTCCCTCCGCTAGAGGGGGTGACCGCTTTACAGTCATCCCTTCCGAGATGTGCCTAAAGGCGTGGCACCAATGGGCGGCTCTAGTGTGATCTTACGAGGACCTGGAGCCCCCCTTCGGTGCCGAAGATGACCGCCCCAGTGGTTTTAGCCGGTAGGAGTCCGGCATACCCCTTCGCCCTTCCCTGGGGTGAAGGAAGTTCCATGTAGAATTTCCACTGGACATCAATAAAAAAAATAAAAAGGTACATAAAAGTGAAAAGAAATTTATTTGTTTGGAAAGATACCTATTATAGTGTTTTTGAGACTGCTAGATAAGAGGAACCAAGGAGGAAATATTATAGAAGGAATTATTATATACATCTTGTGAAGAAGATGCTTAAGCATATAAAGCTGAAAATTGCGTTAGTTGTGGCGAAAACTATTATTAAACTCATATCATGTCGAAGACTGGCTTGTTTAATTAGTAAAATTTGAATATATATGAGAATTGTACACCGTCTGATGGCATAAATGTGAAATGACTTTCAATCTTTCTTTTCTTTTCTAAAGGAAAGAAAAGAAAGAAATATAGGAAAAGGATTGGGGAAGAGGCAAATCTAGTGCCGAGCCGGCCATCTGTCCCGTACTACTACGGCCATCACTCCCTAATAATCCGGGTGAGATAAACAAATAAGTACCTACTTCTAATTCTAAATATTCCTAATTCTAATAAGGAAGTCTTTTCATTAATTAAAATTATATGTGGGTGGTATATGTTCCTTACATCAAAATAATAGTTTTACGATTATTTTCTAAAGACTGATTGAAGTAGTTGTTTTTTTTTTTAAATAAGTGGTGAATTATGGTATATTACGGATTTATCCTATTTTTCAGCGCTCGCGTATCGTACTGCATAAAATTAAGCGCAAATATAATTTGTCTTAAAAATTAAATTCCAACTTAAATTCCAATTTGATTTTACAGCAGAATGTGTCTATACACCTGAGTATTCGTTATTAATTGCAACTTGATGCCTAGAGCAGTTTCTGAATAAAAGAGACTTGATACACGGACAGGCAGACCGACAGACAACAAATTTTGTCCATAAGAGTCCCATTTTTCTATTATGAGGTCATCATATATCACCATCATATCAGCCAAGACGTCCACTGCTGAACAAAGGCTTCCCCATAGATTTCCACAACTGTGTCATTTTGGGGGGAACTTGCCAGTACCTACTCGTCACGTTCGGCAAGCGGGTTGGTTAGCGCGGAATGGACGCTGCTGCCCATCTCTTTGGTTTTGAGTCCCGTAGTCGCCTTTTACGACATCCACGGGAGGAGATGGGAGTGGTGCTATATAATATATTCTTAGTCCAGTCACCACGCAGAATAAGGGGCGGAAACATAAAAATACATAACAAGATGAAACTAACAGCTTAAAAATCTAACTGGATAATAACTGGCACAATGAACCTGCCCGTGGATAACATCATCGGGTAATAGGTATACCTAGGTGTACAAACTACGGGAGAGCGCCGATCCCGCTCGAAGAAGGAGGAGACGGCGCCGGGGTAACAACCACCCTTGCACCTAATTCCCATACGCCTGAAACCCCCTGCCGTTGCTACCAGGCGGGGGACCTCTGGGTTCGCGGGTGCGTAGATTGGGGAATCTGCGTGCCCACACCGAGCGACCCAAGAGAACACGGTAGCACCCATGTGGTCACGCGTTACCGTGGGACGCTTTGGAGGATCCTTTACAATCCCCCCGGAGGGGTGACCGCTTTACAGTCACCCTCCTCTCCAAGATGTGCCTATAAGCGTGACACTATTCGGCGGCTCTAGTGTGATCATACGAGGACCTGGAGCATCCCCGTGCCGAAGATGACCGCTCCAGTGGTTTTAGCCGGTAGGAGTCCCTTCAACCTTCCCCGGGGGGAAGTTCATGAAGAATTTCCACTGGGCACGAATAAAAAAAGTGTACAGACTAGTGATAGGATCATCATCATCATTTCGGCCGAATGAAGTCCACTGCTGGACACAGGCCTCCCCCAAAGATGTCCACAACGACCGATATGGATGTGTTGTGGGCTCATTGCGGGGTTTTGCCATAATCGCCACGCTTGGCAGACGGGTTGGCGATCACAGTTGAGTTGTTAATGTACTCGAAGGACGCTGCTACCCATCCTCCGGCTAATCCCTTAGTCGACTTTTACGACACCCATGGGAGGAGATGGGGTGGTGGCATTCTGCGCCGGCACCACACGGCAACGGTGATAGGATGCAAAACACAAATTAAGTCAGTTATTATTCTTACCGAAACATTTTCACTTGACTGCGTGTGCCGTTGTGATTTCCTGAAGCTTGTGTTCCTAGGTAGGTATGTTACAAGGTACTCTATGATGACGACTGTGGTACACGCGCACTAATAATACCAACATAAAATAGGTAACTGTTAAGTGTTTCAGTAAACTAAATATTAAATCCTATGGGAAAATATAGTTTACAATATATCCGATTCCCGTGGCGGTAAGCATGAAACCGGGAGAACTAAAACAATAAATTCTATGGAGAGTTAAAACATGTAAGAACTTGCATACAACAAACACATTTCTGAGTTCAAGTTGAGACACGTCGCGAGGGACAATGATGTCTTTTCGTTTACAATCCGTTCGAAACAATGAAAGTATTTGGTAATTTGAGTGTCGTGTCGCCACGTGTCGGGTGTCTAGTACGTTGTACATTATTTTATTAGTATTTTATTATTTATTTACTGTCAGGCAAAAAGAGCCCATAGGTAACATACATAAATACAAGGAAAGTTAAGCTAATCCGTATTCATATAATTATACAATTTAATACTAATCCAGGGTTGCAATTCTCTAAGCTCAAACATCCTACATCCTTGAATCCAAAATTGAAAAAAAAAACGGTGTAAATCCAATGATGTATTCGATAGGGCATGATTGAAGCTATTCAAGGACACGGTGCACACGGTGAGCCATGGGGGCGAGTCTGAGGGGAATACTAAATTGGGTTGTCACCGTTATTTCAATTCTGTATTCAATGATGTATGGATGTTTGAGATTAAGGAATTGCACCCCTGATCACGTATAGTCGGCGTCGTGTTTCGCTGCGTGGTGTCGCTTAACCTTTCGCGAAAGCATCGATACATGACACTTATACATACAACTACCTGTTTAACTTATAATATCATTGCAGACAACCCGATTCTGTGGAATCGCACGAATATTTTTCTATGTTCTCTATGTATGACGTTATTTCTCGACGGTATGATGACGTCATCAATATAAAAGAATGATGACTCATACTCATTACCTACATTGAACGGCCATTCAAAAATGTGTGGTGCCGGCTAAGAATACCACCACCCCATCTCATCCCATGGGTGTCGTATGGCGACTATGGGATTAGCCGGAGAATAGGCAGCAGCGTCCTTCTAGTACATTTATAACTCAACTGCGATCGCCAACCCGTCTGCCAAGCGTGGCGATTATGGTCACCCGCCTGTATTACCACCTTTGTCGTATTATTTTATATATCTTAATTAAACTGTCGGTGACTTTTTAATAGTTTGTAGAATGTAGCCCTCTGAGCGACAGAACTCGGTCTTGGTTTGTTTTGCCCCCTTTAGAGATGGTGGATGGAGTCACTGGTAAGAAGCTTAACTTCTCAGACATATTTTGTGCAACGCGACCATTAGGCCAGTTGTAGCTATTTTAAATATTAAACTAAATAAAACAACAAAAATAAACAATTTATGCCTATCCACAAAGATCACTCTTGTACGATGCTAGTACGTAAGCGGTCACCCACGGCGGCTGTAATTAATTGATTTATCACACACACTTATTTGTGGGATTTTAGTATTCTCTATTCTGATCGAGTAAACAATTCGACAGCAATGCGTCCTGCCGTTTTCAGTGTCATGAACTCACGTCTGAAGCATAACAAACTATAACTTTGACATCAATGTTGTTCTGTAGATTTTCATTTTGTTCTTCAGTACCTACCTACAACCTGGGCTGTTTTTCATACTCACTTCACTTCGCGTACTCCATAGCTACTGGAATGCTCATGTCACACATAACAAATGCTTAATTCCTCATAATCATAACGAAACTTCAACCTTTTTCATTCTAAGGATAGCATTGTACGCAATAAATAAAAAGACGACTTGATATTTACATCCAACTTTATTCACAAGAGACCAAATTCTCGTTTAACTCATTAATGAACGGTGTGCATTACCAAAACTTACAATAGTTCATTAATAATTTAACATTAAAAAGTAACAAAAGAGTTTGTGTAACTTTAATAAGTGCTTCACAGCCTTTAGTTACATCTCTTAAGTAAATAGCATAATTTTTATAAGTAGGAAATATACGAGGCAGTGTATTATGGCGAGAATTTTATATTCATATCCGAAACACATTACGAATACTCCGTATGATAAAATAATATATTGCATAATATGGCACCATACCGAAGAGATCATATTTTTATCATTGTGTTCATATAAAACAGGCTGTCTAAAAAACAAAATCTGATGAACTTTAGCCAAACGCACGCAGATAACATAAATATTATCGTTAGAATAAAAACATGCAAAGTAATTAAAACAATGGAAGCAAATTATATCACACTTGAATAATTGATATAGCATAATATTGGCAATGCTTTATAATTGTTTAAAATAAATGCTACAATATATAATTATACTCTGCGCTTCGCAATCAGCTGCACTATCTTCAAACATAAAAAACTACTAGATAGATATATATATACTAGATATTACAAGCAGGGCTCAAGGCCAGTCCGATGGTCTGATCCAACAATTTGGGCGTATCTGAAGTTAAAGTACTAGGTTATGTTATTATATCACACGCATCCGTTGACTACTGGTTCTCACATCCGCCGCTGATGCAAGGAACTGAACCAAGTCCCTCTATGGGAAGTGAAGGGAAATTTGTCTATCGGATCAGGCAATAGAAACATATGCCAGGCTAAATAGTTGCTAGGTATAGCCATAGGTCTCTAGTGTGATCTTACGAGGACCTGGAGCCTTCGATTCCGAAGATGACCACTCCACTCCAGTGGTTTAAGCCGGTAGGAGTCTGGCATGTCCCTTCACCATTCCCCTGGGCGGAGGAAGTTCGTGTAGAATAACCACTGGAGACTAACAAAAAAAAGGTATAGCCATAGGTGAAACGGAACCGTCCTGAGCGAGTGCAATCGCAGATTATAAGCGCTTTAGCGACAAGCGATCCTTTATTTAGTTTGATATCTGTGTGCAAAAATTCAAGAGACTATTTTTATGTATAATCTTATGGTCTACATTTTTACTTCGACCTTTGTTTCTGGCTCTTATCCTTTTCGAACTACTTATTAAAAAAAACTTTTTTTTCAGCACTTCTCGATCGATCTCTGTTTTATTTTTAATGGCAATGTTTACCTCAAACTTAGTCATATCAAAAATTCAGCCAGCTCGTTCCAGTTTCGATTTTAAAGGCAAACGCGCTGCAAAATATTTGTGGAATAAGAATTTCAAGCAATAATTGGAAAACTTTGCCTTCGGTCTGGTCTGGAGTGGTCCTTTGTAACTGTCTTGTGCTTTCACTATCACAATATGCACTAAATAATCACCATTCGTACATTGTTCATTGCATCTATGTAAAAATAATACTTCAATTATTTACATACCTACTAAACAAACATAACTGTATAATGTAGATTGAAATATTTTTCCTATGCCATATTTTGTTTATCTAATGATGAATCAGAAAATAACATGTTCAAATACAAGGAATACATTAATACAATAAAATGGTCGGTATTGATTTAAAAAATATCTTCATCTCGTCTTTAAGACATTGAAAACATAAAAAATAAAAAATAAAAATATGTACATATTATATTTGATGGTGAAAAAAACGTGTGGTATCTAGAACGAACATGGATATAACCAAAAGCCAAACAAATTTGAAGGCACTATGAACAATTAATTCACTAAATTGAACAGTACATATATTCAGATGAACTATTAATACTAACGTAATTATAAAGTCAGGTTTCTTAAACGATTTATTCTGACTAAACCGATCCAAATATTTACTAAATTAATGTTACTTGAGCAATCAAACTGTAAATAGTGTATTTTCCCTCTCTCATAAATTAGATCGTTTAAGCTACCAACTTTTCATCTAAGCTCATGTAATATAACTCACTACATGTGACTTAGATTATTAACTGAATAAACAGATCTCGAATATGACTGGTATATGCAGATATAAATGAACATAAGTCTACATCACAGTAAAAAAGAATCCACTTAAAAACACAAATCTAAAATTGTATAAACCTCTCTTTATTAAACCGACAAGGTTAACAAACCCTGTCATTAGAACTTCCAGACAATTGTCACATACATAGTTTTGTCTAAATTACTTCATTAACTGCCATAGTTAGCGATCAAACATGATTTAGTTTATATCGTCATCACGTTTCACGTTTTTCATAGCTGCTTTCAGCGATACAATTTGACAAAATAAACAATAAAACCTACTTAGTTATTTCATTAAAAGAAACTAGTTGCAGTTGATATTATATGACCAGTTAGTTGTATAATTGATTCTCAACGATGATCTTTCTTATTTCTGAAAACCAATGATGGGCAAGGTGAAATAGATAATTTGGTTAATTATATTGTTTATTAAAACTATATTGATTGAGATACTTTCAATGGCACAGCAGATATTGCAACAAACGAAATAATAATATCACTTCAAATCTTATACATAGCCAATGCTTTAAGACTACTATTCTTCTTTAGAACACATAATATCTTCTTTTATTATAAATAAAAACTCATAAAAACTACGCATGCATACAGCTCGTGTTCAGAGCGGCCAAGATCTTAGGGGTGGGTTTTCACTGTGAATAGAATGCATAATTATGTCTTTAGGCTCAGCCGAAACAACAAAATGGCGCAAATAATATTTTTGTGGATTTCAAGGAATGCAGTGAATCGGGTAGCCAGCAGAATAAAAGCTTGGCGTCTTCTTAAAAGAGGTGATCAGTATTATTAAAACTACGCAGCCATCTTGACAGCGCAATTTTTTTTTACAAAGCCTATCATAATCAGTATTATTATTTACCGTGTGGACTAAGAATATAGCACCACTCGATATCCATGGTGGATATCGTAAAAAGCGACTAATGCACTATAAGGGATGGGCAGCAGCGTACCTGCTGTGGAATAGTAGCCATACTGCGTTCACCAACCTGCCTGCCAAGCGTGCTGAGTATTTGCAGCCCCAATATGACGACACAATTAGCTGTGTAAATCAATGGGGGAGGCCCTCTGTTCAACAGTGGACCTTCTTTGGCTGATATGATCATTATCAATATTGTTGTCACTTTGTACATGGTGATAGTTCAAATATTAATTATTTTTATTAACATATCAGTAATCATTCTCATAACTAATTTAATTCATCAAATTATCACCCAGTAACAATTACTTGTCAATATCAATCCGCCATTATTTTTAAATAGATGAAAGTTCTAATGAGGCCATACATAAGATTATTACCATTAGTTGTTTTTAATAATAATTTAGACATTCTTGCTAACATCAATCTGCCTTAATATTCATAACATATAAAAGTTCCAACAACGAATAGATTATACTAACCTACTTATGATTATTTTCTATTATTTTTTTCTTTTTTTTTGCATATAATATAATAAAGTTTCTTTTTACTAGAAATTAATACAAGTTCAATACTCATGAAAAAGTAGCGGTGGAAAAAATGACGAGATCCTTGGGGAATTTAATTTCCAAACATAAGGTCTAATTAACTAATGTGTCGTCATTTTTTCCTCTATTATATTATCAAAAAATAAACTAACAAGTATGAGAGTATTCGTTTAGGTAGTGTATGTCATCATTTGGTCGTGTTTATCTGCACCACGTTGGTGATTTGTGTGATGAAGCTGTAGGGGGGGCCTCCTTGACTCGGCGAGGGTGAACGCGGGAAATTGTTCTGACTGCCATCGCCACATGAGTTGCTCTCCCGGTTCCTGTTGTTGTTGGAGTCCTGTAAAAAAAATCACAAAGTAATATAATATACCCTCAACATGTGTGCTGTTGCATAATACATTTGGGCATATCCAAAGTTGCGGTATTTGCATTGCGTTTTATTTAACTAAAACTTGTTCAACATTGAAATAACACCTTGATGGAAACAATTCTTCTGCTCCGAATAATTTAGATTGGGAAAAATACGTATTTTAAATACGTATAAATTTGTGATAAAATTGTATAAAAGCTTTAGCTTTAATACGCTAGCACAAATGCTACGACGCTAAAATATCTAGTGGTTATGTGAAAAGAAGACAATATAAACAAAACGTGAAATCGTTCCTTCAGTGCTCAGAAATGACATTATAAAACAGTGCAATAACATTTATCCAAACTAAAATGTGTATGCTAAAAATTTAATTTACTACTTGGAAAGTGCAAAAACAACGTATAGTCGGCACGAACAAAATTTTAAATGAAATAGCTTTGAGAGCGGTGAAGGCCGGTGGTCACGGAATCGGATATGCACCATGGTGACGTGACGAGCAAGTAATTGTCGGTCGGTAAGCGTCAGGCCTGTTTATAACAATTGTAGTAGTCCAGCGTGGACACCACACTGCCCTCGTCGCCTCGAGATAATCAGTTATTTAGTCGTTTATGCCCAGTAATTTCACTAGCTACAGTGCACTGGGGTAGTACCTACCTAGCCTGCCGCTTGCAATAAGAGACCTAACACTATAGAATATCGCCGCGAAGATTATTCGGCTGTTAAATTATAAGCTGAGTTTAATGTAAAATTACTATCTAGTCTCATTTGAATTTATTAAATCAACATAATAATTTAGAGAGGTTCTAAGTTTGTCAATAAATTACTCACAATATTGTTATTATTTTGTGTTTTCACTAACGTTTCCTTGGCTAGCTTCAATCATGTTTTAACGAATGCCAAATTTGTTTTTCACCGTTATTTCAATCCTGGGGTGCAATTCTCTATGCTCAAACGTCCATACATCCTTGAAATAATGGTGGTGCCTCGTCGTCTTAGGGAATACCAAATTGTATTGTAAGTAAAATTTATGTCAGTTTGATTAAAAACTTTGATTATCTGGGTTGTTTTTCATTACCGACTTCCTTAAAATTCAATAGTTTTCTAGCTTGTGTTTCTGTAACTAGGTTTCAATACCTTAACTTGTTAGATTAATTATTACTATAGAAGAACCTATGATCCAAACAAAGAAAGCCAGCACATTGAAACAACCGCTTTTATGACTTGAAACACATAATAAACATTAGTAAAATTAATGGTTCCAAGAATTGTAATCAACCCTGGAAAATGAATTCAGATAATATAATATACTTAATTCTGATCCATATAGAAAGTTTCAGTCGAAATTATTTAGATCTACGTCATTCAATTTTTTTTTGTTTTATAAAAACTTTGCCCCCTACACTAGGATTTCTCCTGTGTCATGGGTGCGTTTACACACATGAATTCCACATACAATACACCCAGACCCGGAACAACTACCTGCAGATCATACAAATATTTGTTCCGTGCGGGAATCGAACCCACGACCCGAAGCGCAGCAGTCGAGTGTATCAGCCACCGCACCAACCGTGCTGGCAAACAAAAAAATCTCAAAAAAACAACTCATAGATGTATCGATGTATGTAGAGAGGACTGACCCTGCACTGAGAAGGACGAGACGGCGCCAAGCTTACAACCGCCTCGGCGCCCAGGTCCAACACGCCTGAGCCTCAAGCTGTCACTATATGGTGGGCGGCCTTGGGGGATGCGTGCGCGCAGATTGGGGTTTGCGTGGTCATATCGCGCGACACCCGAAAAGGTGGCGCGCACGTAGTCACGTGACACCGTGTGCGCAGCACAGCGCACAGCGAGGCTTATAGTGATCTTTTACAATCTTTCTTAAAAAGTGCCTAAAGGCAGGTCACCAATGAGCGGCTCTAGTGTGCTCTTACGAGGACCTGAAGCCCCCCTTCGGTGCCGGCGGTAGGAGACCGGCATGCCCATGCGGCCCTTCCCCGGGGCGGAAGAAGTTCATAATGAATTTCCACAGGGGGGGCAATAAAAATAATGCCTACGTACCAACCTCGTTTCAGCCAGATGATGAAATAGAGCGTATATAATTATGAGTATGGTCATACAAACCTCCAATACACATTTTACAGTTGTGGTGGGACTTCAACGCGAAGCTGGGTACAAAATAAAAGGAGACTGGGCTGGTAAAAGGTCATGAACTCCTTTTCCAAGAAGCCACTGCACAGGTTATAGTCCTGGATGAGTCCAGATGGTTCCACAAGAAATGAGATTGACTTCATCATGACCAATAAAAGGCAAAATATTCAGTGATGCCTCCGTGAGCCATATGGGGAAACAATAAGTATCACCGAATGGTATAAAACACATTGAATATTAATCTCAAAATAGAGAGGGCTCGTCTGATGAAGTTTACGCTCCGGCCCTCTAGCGCTCATATCCAAAACCCGCGAGCCTTCAACTCGAACTCCAAAACCAAGTCAAGTCAAGTCCAACCGTTTGGACAGTTAAGTCGTAAGTACATTAAAACCCACCGTGAAGGTTAACCAAAAAGCTGTCTGATCACACCCTCAACTACATGGCAGAAAAACGTGCCATACGTGTTCCTGTCCTCCCGTTGATGCTTAAGCATACCGGCTGCTCAATAGAATTCCTTGTGTCACGATGTTTATGGTTATCTAAAAGAGACGATGGTAACCAGCAGCAGCGCCCAAAGTGTTCGCAAGAGACATGTCTTTTGGGCAAAGTCGGATTATGAAGCTGAAGACAGAGGACGGCAGCGTAGCGTCGACTAAACCAGGAGATCGAGAAGTTCTACCGATACTTATACACCTCGGTAACCTACCATTGGTTCTGACAAAGACCCGCGAGCCAAATTAGCCCAACACTAAGAAGATAACGGAAGATATCCCGGACAACAGGCTGCACAAGGCGAGGGTAGCCTTGAAACAGCTTAAAAATAATAAGGCGCTAGGTGATTACGGAATTACGACAGAGCTTCTGAAAGCGGCTGGAGCACCGGTACTTAAAGTCCTTCAGAAGCTGTTCGATTCCTTCTTACTCGAGGCGTATGCTGTGACAGGACAGGGCAAGGCCGACGAGTATAATCTGCCACCTTGCTTAGTGTTTGTGGACTATAAAACAGCCTTCGATGCGATCGAACCGAGCGGTGCTGCAATCTATGCAGCAGTGCCACATTGACTCTCGGTACATCAAAGTGTAAAAGTGCTCTTACAGAAACGCCACCATGTCATCATGCGAACACGGGGGAAATTTTATTGCAGAGAGGTGTGAGACAGGGGCACGTTTTTTCCCCGAAACTATTTACCAATATTTTTAACATGCTTTTTATTACCTTGGTATGTATCTATGTAACAGGTTTTTTGAACTCGATTTTCATCCCCTTCAAAACGTCGGTTTGATTTGAAACTTCGCACACTTATCAAGGACCGATGACAATGCAATAATTTAAATAGTTTGTCCCATTATCCTCGCCAGGATCAGTAATCACTCAGGATTAGCAATTTTTTTCATCTCTGATACCCGTAAAAAACTACAATTTCATCGACATACACAAACTTGCACAAAAAATAATACCTCCATAAGATGTCGATTCAAGTTTCCATGGCAAGAGTTATATATTATAATTTTCAATAAGTTTAAAGTAACAATAGAGCGAATTTTTTTTTTTTTGTTAAAACGCGTCGGGTGCTTTATCGCATATTTTCATGATGATGCTACTTTTATAAATATTCACAAATATATTTACCACAATTGACATCAAGCACCCCACGCTTTATTACAATAAACATTTTTTTTGTCAATCACTCTATTGTTATTTTAAACTTATTGAAAATTATAATCTACTTTTTAGTTAATAATATAATAATAATTTACTATCAAAAACGGGTACAACATTTTTCTATGTTAAGCGGGAACAAAGTTTAATTGTTACAATATTTCTTACATAGATGGAGTTAACGACGATGTCTGTGCTAGTATAAACTGTGTGACAGACACCGGCGCCTTCCACCCACAGTTTACGAATACAAATGTTTGAACAATTAACTATTTGTATAATAATGTGCCAAATAGTTTATTTTTAATGTAATTAATTAATCGGAAAAAGATTTTTATTAACATTATCAATTTATATTATACATTTAAAATTTGAAAATGAAACTCTGTTCTCAAAGTTATGTCCACCTGGGATAAACCATCCAGTTAGATAGGTCCAACTTCGAGAAAGAAGTCAACTGTTCAGCACAGCAGCGTTCGGGCAACTTCGCTACGTCTTTTTTTAAAACTTTGCCCCACACTGAGATTCCTCCTGTGTCGTGGGTGCGTTTACAGACATGAATTCCACATATACACCCAGACACGGAACAACTACCTGCAGATCATACAAATATTTGTTCCGTGCGGGAATCGAACCCGCGACCCAGAGCGCAGCAGCCGACTGTTTCAGCCACTGCACCAACCGTGCCATCTTTTCTTTAACAATACCGCAGTGCCGGTAGCAGTGCCTCAAGACGAAAATCTTTAACCAGTGTGTGTTTAACCAGCGATTACACAAAGATGTGGTCAAGGTTACTCAGCGAGCTATGGAGAGAGCCAGGCTTGGTATTTTACTATTAGATCGAATCAGAAATGACTAGATCCGTAAAAGAACTATAGATTTATATAGTTTATAAGGGTCATAGCTGTAAGGATTAGTAAGCTGAAGTAGCAATGGGCGGGGCACATTCCTTGTAGAACTAGGACGCAACGAGATGCACTCAAAGTGCATAATGGTACGCACCGCGTTTTAAACTATCTTAGTCGCCTTCTACGACACCCACCGGATGAGAAGGGGCAGCCCTATTCGTGACTGGAGCCAGAGGGTACTGTAATCTCAATGTTTGTATGCCTATTTAAAGTATGTGAGAGCCAACCGTACCTGTCGCACGCAGCGCTTCTTGGCGCCGGGCTCCAGCAGCGTGGAGGTGCGCGCGGCCGCCAGCAGCGCCGGCAGCGCCGCGCCCTCCGCACCCGAAGCGCCCTCGGAACTCGCACCGCTGGCACATACAAACTAATCTAAGTATAGGCAATGACATTTTACAAATAGACGCGCCATACACGATCATTATTGCACTACAAAACGGCGCGCCGGCCACCTTTATGGTTATTTGGTCTGAATTAAGAATATAGCACCACTCTATCTCCTCCCGTGAATGTAGTAAAAGGCCACTAAGGGCTTCTATGGGCAGCAACGTTCCTTCTTTGGAACAGCAGGCATACTACGCTCACCGACCCGCCTGCCAAGCGTAGTGAGTACTGGCAAATTCCCCCTATCATGACGACAAAATTGTAGGAATCTATGGGGGATGCCTTTGTTCAGCAATGAATGTCTTATGGCTGATATGGTGATGTAATATGGTTATACAAATGCATTGATCGTGTTTTAATTCAGTTTAACGCATACCTTTTCGATATCCATCGTTAGTAACGAACCATGCTACTGATATCGATGCTTGAAAACCGTTTTCAATAACGATATGTAAACTAAAAAACGGTTTTCGAATCATTCAGGTAAACTGAAATCGCCGATGTCTACTGCCGTGCCAGTGTTGATAGACAAGGCCGTATTGGGTCGTATACACATCACACACATCTCCGTGTTATCACCGCACTGTACGAATATTCCGTATTGCTGGACTAAGCCCTCAACGGATAGTCGCGAACTACCAAACCAGGGCTCTCTTTGTTGTGACACTGCTGCCCATAAAAGGCCTGCCAGTTGGACGGTCTTTCGGTAATTTATGTTGGCAAAGCCGCAGTAGTGAATGAACGGTGTACCTTACAAATTCAATGAGCTGTTCAAGAAGACGTTACAGTAAACGCACAGATGATGGTCATAACGTTATCATTATATCGGCCATTTATACGTCCATTGCAGAACAAAGGCCTCTCCCATAGATATTCACAACGGTCATTATAGGGGGAATTTGCCAGTACTCACCACGCTTGGCAGGCGGGTTGGTGAGCGCAGTATGGCTACCGTTTCTCAGAAGGGAAGCTGTTGCCCATCCCTCTGGTTTAGATTCCCTTAGTCGCCTTTTACGACATCCACGGGAGGACATGGATTGGTGCTATATTCTTAATCCGGACACCACACGGAATATAACACATTACGTTAAATCATAACATACTTGGCATTAACATCTCCGTTACTGGCTGGCCCGTCTGGTATCCACGGACTAGGGACTGTATCCTCGTCATGGATAGTCAGGGTCATGTTGTTGTTGTACTTCGGCAACGAAGACTCAGAACTGGAAACAATGTAACATTATAATGATACGACATTCAGTAAATAATAGCGAAACGTGGCGCCACCTGGTGCTTAGTAGCGGTACTATAGCATGTAGAAACTGAGTGTTCTGGATAGTTCGTAAGGCATGTGTCTAGTATAATCATCTATTGTCTAGTAGCTGTACTACAGCGTGGAGTAACTTCCGGAATACGGGATTGTTCCTTGTGGCGCCATCTTATGTTTAATAGCGGTACCACATAGCCTGTTAACTTCTCGAAAGCTCTCTCAATACCAGTCGGCCCATATATATAGCGGCCGCGAAGGAAGGATAGACAGTCCCGACCGATTTACCACCCAGCCGACGAGAATGCCCGCCTCACCGACATCGTGGAGGCCCATCGCCGCGACAATACCACTCCGTTCAAGGTAGGAAGTACTTCTCCGACCCCCCGTCCCTTGCTCGCGCCGGTCCGTTCCGAGTCTATAGTTTCAAACGTCCACAAACAAATTAAATAAAACTGATCCAGCTGTATCCAAACAATAGCTTTTTAACCCCAGCAACGCCCTAAGCCGAGGTCCACGTCCGCGCAAGTTGCTTGGATTTTAATTTTGGGTCTGGCTGGAGGCTTCTTTTGGCTTCGCCAGAAATGTCCGGTGGAGCAGCCACAATTCTCGGAAGTGCCTGCGAGAAGGCCAACAAAAAAATGTAGTAAAGTTTATTCTGCGACACAGTTGAAGAACAAGTCGATCACCGAGCGTGATAATTAATGATGTTATTTGTTAAAGGGAATAAAACGGGTGTAATGTGAATATAAAATATAAAAATAAAATCCGAACAATAACAAATACTTGAATATTCTGTACCAATATATAGCAATAATAAGAACCACTTTCAGCCTTTTAAGTTTGAAACTGAACATTCAGTTGAAGTTTGAAATGGATTTTAGACAAAGGTCTCCAACACCCAACCACAACCAGTCTTAACTTTAGGATCCAGGAGGAGGTATCCTAAAGTTACGACTAGTTAGACTTTCGGGCTTCTGACTACCCGTAAAGACTGCCATCTATATTAATATAACAATAATATAATAAGAATAAATAAATTATAAAAATTATGGCCACCACATGGATAATTTTCGGCTCAGAATACCACCACCCCATATCCTCCCGTGGGTGTCGTAAAAGTCGACTAAGGGATTAGCCGGAGGATGGGCAGCAGCGCCCTTCGAGTAAGTTAACAGCTCAACTGCGATCGCCAAACCGTCTGCCAACCGTGGAGATAATGGCAAAACCCCCCAATGACCCCACAACACACCTATATCGGTCATTGTGGTGATCTTTGGGGGAGGCCTGTGTCCAGCAGTGAACTTCATTCAGCCGAAATTATGTGGTGTCTTTATTAAGAATATATCACCACTCCATCTCCTCCCGTGGATGTCGTAAAAGGCGACTAAGGGACTCTATACCAGAGAGGGACGGGCAGCAGCTTCTTTCTGTGGAACAGTAGCCATACTGCTCTCACCAACCTGTCTGCCAAGCATCGTGAGTATTGGCAAATTCTATCCAAAATGATTAGACAATTGTGGAAATCTATGGTCTTTGTTATGATGATTCTGAATAAATAAATTATCACTATCATATTGTAACGTATCAGTAAGGAAAATTATCTGCTGACATCAAAATGTTTGTGGCAGACAAGCAATGTACTTAATCATATTTCGATTTAGGCAGGTTTAAAAATGTACGAGTGGAAATAGCAAGCATGGGATTACGTTTAATTTAATGTAACATTCCATTTAAAATAAGTCGCTAATTCCAATAATAATAAAAGCAGGATTAGACGGAAAAGATAAGCGTAGTGATAGGATAAATAGAAACGGTGTGAACTGCATAAAGAATACACAAATATACGCTTTATAACGCAAATATAATATAAATAAATGATTACGATATAGTTATTAAATAAAATTTCAACGACGAATGTTGATAAAAGTGTAAAACCCATAAGCCGTATAGTGACTGACCTTTTTTCTCCCTGCGAAAGACCTGGCATGAAAATGTGTAAAGTAAATATTATATTGATTGCAACATATTTTTTTATCCTAGCCTTTTGTCACATGGCTATAGCCAAATCCACTCTAGTATATATATAACGGTAAGTGACATCGTAACGAACACTGCTACCATGGATTCAGTACATGTTTCTGGAACGCTCAACATTAGAACTTTACGTCGGTCTTTTTTTAATTTCCGTTCTTTTTCCAGTAAATTTAACGATTTAGTTATAAAATAATTGTTTTCGTATATCCTAACGCTATTTTGAATTAAAACACAGTAAACGATTTATCTATACATCTATACAAATAAATAAAATTGAAGTGTCTGTTTGTAATGTCAAAATAACAGCTTTTTACTAAATGCATATGAAAGTATATACGACGCCTACAACAAATAAACTATTTTTAAATTTTTTGTCTGTCTGTCTGTCTGTTTGTTCCGGGTAATCTCTGAAACGGCTGGACCGATTTTGACGGGACTTTCACTGGCAGATAGCTGATGTCATAAGGAATAACTTAGGCTACTTTTATTTAAGAAAAATAATTAGGGTTCCGCGCAAAAAAATAAAACCCTTGAAATCCAATATATATATTCTATGTCAAGTGCATATATCGAAGTACTCTAAATTTCTTTTAAATTAAACGCGGGTGAAACGGCGGGTCCCAGCTAGTTTTCACATAAAACTGAAATATTAATAACAAATTTGAGGTCACCGCTCGCAGTTATAACGTAATAATATCATATCATAGTACAATAACCACATAGTGTTTCGATCGCGTTGTTTACTATACAGTGCGTGCTCAAAAATGAGAAAACTGTAACCTTTATCACATCGGTGGAGTCCACTGCTGGACACAGGCCTCCCCCAAAGATATCCCACAACGACCGACATGGGTGTGTTGTGTGCTCATTGGGGGGTCTTGCCATAATCGCCACGCTTGGCAGGCAGGTTGGCGATCGCAGTTGAGTTGTTAATGTACTCGAAGGACGCTGCTGCCCGTCCTTCGCCTAATTCCTTAGTCGACTTTTACGACACCCACGGGAGGAGATGGGGTGGTAGTATTCTGAGCCGGCACCTATTATTTCTAGATAAATAGCTTTCCTATTTTTATTATAACCCTAATTTTAACTTATCCCCTAAGTTTTCGATACGTTGTCACTTACATACATACTGTGTATACTTATATATCACAAGCTTTCTATGACAATGTAAATCGTGTGCATCTAGTGGACGATTCACAGTGGTAAGTCCACCGTATTTCCCATTATAAGCCATTGACATTGTAACATTAGAAAACAGACGGCGTATTGTGTGTGGAATTTGTGTCTGTAAACGCTCTACGACACAGGAGAAATAATAGTGTGGGGCAAGGTTTTAAAAAAAAGAAAAAAAAAGGAAACAGGCCTTATAGGACTGGCATAATACCTGGGTGAGCGTGGCTCTCGTTCATAGATAGGCTTGTCGTACACTATTGCGGCCTGGTTGCCGGCGGACTCCCGCGCGTCTTGCGGCAGAGACGGCGGCGAGCGCTTGATGAACGGACGATCGACTGTCAACAAAACATTGTCATGATAAAACACTGGTCATAAACTCATACATAAATAATGATTCGTTTGTTTGCATGTCGGGGATGAAACTCGGAATAATACACAATGAGCATGTCGTGTTGCTGTCTGTTATAGACGCAGTTCGGAAGACTATGAAAACATAAATATTACAAGTTAATTGGTGGTATTGTCATGTATATTAGTAATATGCATAACAATAACGATAATGAACGTGGCTATGTGGGTTGGCAACGAAGTTTGATACCCAATATTTTTATGAATCTGGGTGTTTGAGCATGTGAGATTGATTAAAGATTAAATAACTAATGTCTCGTGGTGACAGTGTGGCGCCATGCAATACCAGTCCTGGGTAGCATTACGATTACTGTTATGGTCAGGCGTGACGCTTACCACCAAGCGAATGAATAGCGCATCTCCACACTAGGTTGCATAATAAAAGGTTTGGACTGTAACTGAACTAACTATACAGGAGAAATAGTTGTATATAAATAAATAAATAAAAAAGCCTTTTATTTCCTACAAATTACAAATTACCTACTTTACACTTTTTACTTTACTACGTTTTTTGAGTTGCTCATATATAATACGCTTAGTTTGTTTACATTTCTGCTTCACTTGTTAACTAATATTTGAAAAATCATTATAATATAGCCTAACATAATTTAGTTTTATATTTTAAGTTTCTTAATTTTTACCTATAAGCTATTTAAATAAAAGACTTAATTTGTTTTATATAGCAATGTTTGTAGGAACCCCATATTGGGTGAAGGCCTCCTCCAAAGATGCCCATTTGTCTCTGTCCTGTGCGGTATGTTTCCAGTTTGAGCCGGCTGTCCTTTCAATCTCTTCATTCCAACGGGTCAGCGGTCTTCCTCTACTCCTTTTGCCTGGAGGACCTTTCCAAAATGTCACTTTTATGGTCCATCTCTGATCCTTAAGCCTTGCGACATGCCCCGCCCATTTCCACTTAAGTTTTTGTGCATAACTCAATGCATTTGTTGCTTTGGTTATTGACCTTATTTTTGTGTGTTGTATTTTATATAATTTCTTTATTTTAAGCATGCTGCGCTCTAGTCCTCGTTGGCAGGTTGTAATTTTGTTTTTTAGTTTTGAGGTGAACTTCCACGTCTGGCATCCGTACGTCAAGCATGGTAAGAGACTGGAGTTCATAACTTTCGTTTTGATGGCTATAGGAAGGTTACTTTTAAAGATTTCTTTTAAACTCCAGTATTTTTTCCATGTTTGTTGTACTCTTCTTTCGGCTTCATGTTCATTATTTTTTCTGTCAAAACTGATTTGCTTCCCTAGATAGATGTACTTATCTGTATATTCAAGTGGCTCTCCATTAATTGTTAGTAATCTTCTCCCCTTATTCGTCATTGCCATAGTTTTAGTGAGGTTCATTTGTAAACCCACCTTGACACTAGCTAGATGTAAAGATTCGATCATAAGCTGTAGCTGGGAGCTGGACTCCGATAACAACACTAGGTCGTCTGCGAATCTCAAGTGACTTAGGTAATCGCCCTTTATACACAGTCCTGTCTTGCTCCAATCTAACTTGCTGATTATAGCCTCCAGTATGGCTATAAATATTTTTGGGGATAGCGGGTCGCCCTGCCTTACGCCTCTTTCTATAGGAAAACTAGGTCCGAGAGTTTCTAGCTTGATTCTACCCTTGTTGTTATTATATATGCTTTTGATGGCCTTTATATATACGTCTTCTACTCCCTGCTGTTTTAGTTGTATATATAAAGTGTATAATAATATATAAGGTGTGTAATAATATATAAGGCGCATAATAATACAATTCCGTGTGGTGTCCGGATTAAGAATATAGCACCACTCCATCTCCTCCCGTGGATGTCGTAAAAGGCGACTAAGGGAATCTAAACCAGAGGGATGGGCAGCAGCGTCCCTTCTGTGAAACGGTAGCAATACTGCGCTCACCAACCCGCCTGCCAAGCGTGGTGAGTATTGGCAAATACCCCTCAAAATGATGACACAGTTGTGAAAATCTATGGGGGAGGCCTTTGTTCAGCAGTGGACGTATAAATGGCCGTTATGATGATGATGATTATGATAATAATACATAAGGTGTATACTTTTTTATATATAATAATTAATTAATATATTCAAATAGCCAGCTAAATATTAAGGTTTTGTGGTCAGCTCCACAATGTTTTCTTGCAGCAAATATAGTGAATTGAAATGCTACTAGTGGCTCTAAAATTGGTTTCATACCTAAATAAATATATTATATATTTATTTAAATTTGTATGTACATTGATTATACACAAGGCGGACTTAATGCAATGAGGCATAAAGAGGGAAATCGTGATTCAAAAAATGCTACGACGGCTAAGGTTGTAGCTGCACTCTAACCTAACTTATCCAAGCCGGACCGCTCCGAGTATGTACAATTTCTGGGCGGTTATAAAAATCTTACAGATTAAGTAATTATTTTGTATTATTACTATTTATTTTACAAACACATACATATCAAGCTGACCAAATATGAACTTATTTTCTGATAATACTTTGTTTATTTGCTAAGCCATATTGCACCCAGTTCTTTATGACTGCCGACAAAAGTATAGTACGATGTCAAAATGATTTCCAAATATTTAAATGGCGATATATTAAGCTTTAATGCGAACTTCCTTACCCTCATTGTAGACAGTGGGCTCTGTGTCAGAGTACGGCGGTGATGGGAACGGCGGTTCCGTGCGCACCGCATTATAGTGCAGCGGGTTGTACGGCGGCGGAGCCTCTGGGGCGGTCGCGGTGATGCACGCTGTCACCGTGCTCGACTGGTTCGAACCTACGACAAAATCGTGATTGTCTACAGTTACATTATGTTGTGGTACGGTCATCATCAGCATAGCCTTCTCCTGACTATGTTGGGATCGACTTATATTCATATCCTGGTGTAACTGAATGGCATTTGCCGTTTTCAAACGGACGGACAGTCATCTGACCTCTCGAACCCGATTAAAACAGTGCCAAACTTTTAGGCCGCTGTAAACAACTAACCTTTGCAGTAGCATTTTGCACGGATACACTGAGAATTTAGTCGTTCATCGTGTGTATGGATTATCCGTGAATCAAAGCGTGATCTACGCGAACTTGTAACTTCAGAATTTTGAAGGGAAATCAATATCCTTAACATTAGATCTTTTGACAGACTTTCGTAGGTAATTGTTTTATCAAGGAAACAAAGGGTTTTAATGTATAACGTAAATAATGGTCACCCATCCAAGGCATAAACGTGAAAAGCACGTCTTAAGCTGGCAAGTCAATCGACCTGTTTGATAGCTATATTGCCACGAACGACACAGTGTTTATTTCTTGTAAGTGAGCATGCAAAACAGTTCAGGGGGCCTAATACCAACAGCCGCCTATCGCAGGCTTTCATTTTTCATCTATAAAATAAATAAAATAGAAGTGTTTGTTGGTAATGTCAAAATAACAGCTTTTTACTAAATTCATATGAAAGTATATACGGTTCCTACAGCAAAAAATCTATTTTGTCTGTCTGTCTGTCTGTTTGTTCCCGCTAATGTCTGAAATAGCAGGACCGATTTCTACGGGATTTTCACTGGCAGATAGCTGATGTTATAAGGAATAACTTAGGCTACTTTTATTTTAGAAAAATGATTAGTATTCCGCGCAATAATTTAAAACCCGATGAAATAAATAAATGAAATCCAATATATATACTCTGTGTCTGTGCCGAAATACCTAAATTATTTAAAAATAATCCAATTTCTTTTAAATTAATCTGCGGGTGAAACCGCGGTTCCCAGCTAGTACTAAATTATGTTTGCGACTGGCACCTGACTGACAGTCACAGATCATAAGGTCTTTTAGTTAAATTTTGCAAGATTAACATAACATCATGATGAACTAAAGGTCAATTCCTGTGTGTTCCTAAACGACAAACTCATTTCAATGATGCAGCCGGACACCTAATATGTCAAAAATCCAAAATATCTCAAACAATATCGCACACGACAGCACCGTTACGCAAAAGTCGTAAGAAGTTGAGGGTTTCACATTATTCAACATCCACAATGACGATCTACCACCTGCTATGCACCTCTTATCGCCCTTTAAAATAATTAACACATTCTGGCAGACGGCATAGCAATGATCCCTTTGCCCCTGCCGCACACAAAGTAAGGGAGTTGATTGCACGATCTCAAGCGTCTGCCTGCACATTGCAGACGAATTCCGCTACCGTGCCTTAAACTTAACTACATCAAAGCAATTATTTTAGCAGTTACCTTTAAATAAATTGTTAATTTCTCTTCGAAGCCAGAACCACCAAGCTGCAATAATATTATCGAGTTCTTACCAGCATTCTTAAAGATCTCGGGGTTGCGCAGAATGAAGGCGATGATTCCGACGACGATCGCCAAAAACAGAAGCATGCCGATAAGCAGCCACACGTAATAGGGCGTGGGCTGCAACTGCGACGTGTCAGGCGGCACGCACGCAGCGTTTAAATCGCCCCGCCGGTCCACCACCAGCCTGACAATGCAACAAAAAATAATATTAGGAACGTAAGGTAACTAAATTAAAGCAGGCAAGGTGCTGTTGACGCGTAATCGCGAGGTTCGCCAGCCACCTGGTAAGTAAGACCCTTATTGTATGGTTTGGTCTATTAGAATTGTTCAAGGCGTTACATCATCCCACGTCACGCCGTACAGTGCCGACCGCCTAGGTGGCTAATTTTGTTTTGTGACACCGTAGAACAATGAAATGCCGGCTGGCAATGATCATTATTGCCCACAGAAAAATTGAATGCTATTGAATTTTATAAGCAATTGAGCTAAGTAATAAGATATTTTATTTTTATCTTCTTAACTTAATAATCGTAGTTACTAATTTATTTATGATTGATTATTTTTAATGAATTTGTTTTTCGTATTATTATCTAATTTTAAATAATGGTAAATCCTTAATAACATAATAACCATAAGATAAAGATAAAGATAAAAATATTTTTATTCATGTAAAACCATATGCAGGCACTTATGAATAGTCAAGACTTTAGTTGCCGCGTTCCAAGATGTTGATTTCCTATGGAGAAGAACGGGCAAGAAACTCCATGGTTACTCTTTTTAAATCATAATAATTGTTACAGTACTTTTTATTAAATTGCTCTCAAAATAAATAATGTGAGGACAATGTAGCAGAAAAAAGTAAACTTCTTAAAAAGTCCACACTAAACAAGCCTGATATTTAGAAAAACTTATGATTAAATTGTCATGGCAGTATTAAGCTGACCAATCCCAACAGACAGCACTCGTTCACGAGCATGACGCATGCATCAGCGTCGCTCAGCTCAACCATATTGTAGGGCAACTAAGCGACCCGATACATGACGCCACCATCAGCAGGACGCTTGAGTGAGCATGACATACCTAAACTGCCAGACAACTATCACGTCATTGAAACAAAATAAATTAATAATCCACATGGTCCTCGCACTTACAGTATCAAACATAAATGAAGTGAATATATAAAAAAAAACAACCAAGCAATTGGTGTCATTTAAACAAATTGAGGATGGAGGATGATCAAATGTCATTAAATGAAATAATAATAAACCATTATAAAAGAATGTCAAAATAAATAAAAATGAATGGCAATGGTATTTGATACATCAAACCCAATAATGTCAATATCGGCCTTTGAACATTGGAGCAGCTCAATCCCAAGCATTTTTGTCGTCCATATACTCTGTAACTTTATAAAAACCTCTACACAACTTCTGCTTTATAATGGACTTGAATTTATTAAGACTTAATTTCTGCATATCACTTGGGATTTTATTGTAGAAACGTACACATTGGCATTTAAATGATTTGCTTATCTTCTGAAGCCTGGTAGCAGAAACAATCAGTTTGTGTTTGTTCCTGGTATTAATATTATGGATATCACTGTTTTTTGTAAAAAGGTTAATATTTTGATGTACATACAAAACATTTTCATAAATGTACTGAGATGGAACGGTCTTTATATTAATCTCTTTAAATTTCTGTCGGAGTGAATATTGAGGGCTTAACTTATAAATTGATCGAATGGCTCGTTTCTGCAGCACAAAAATGGTTTGGATATCGGCAGCATTACCCCACAACAGAATAGCATACGACATTACACTATGAAAATAACCAAAATATACTAGTCGCGCTGTTTCTAAATCTGTTAAATAACGAATTTTCATTACTGCGTATGCTGCAGCGCTAAGCCTTTTCGACAATTTTAGTATGTGCGGTCCCCACTGTAGCTTAGAATCTAAAGTAATACCTAGAAACACTGCGGTGTCCACAATTACTACAGTGGTTTTAACTGTTTTAACATTAGGTGTTGTAAATTTCATACATTTAGTTTTTTTCTCATTCAAGAGTAAATTGTTAACATTAAACCAGTTGACCACTCTGGAGATAGCGCTGTTTATATCGTCAGTTGCCAGAAGTTGGCGTTTAAGTTTAAATAAAAGCGAAGTGTCATCTGCAAACAACACTATCTCGTGATTATCCCCTACAGTATAAGGTAAGTCATTTATATATATAAGAAACAAAAATGGGCCTAGAATTGAGCCCTGTGGTACTCCCATTTTAACTACAGACCCAGGAGATATTTTACCGTTAATTTCTGCTTTCTGAATCCTATTACTCAAATATGAAACAAGAAGATCCAGCGCAGAGTCCTTAATACCATAGTGTAGTAATTTCCTGATCAATATTTCGTAAACAACATAATCAAATGCCTTAGACAAATCACAGAAAACGTGTAACAGGCAACGTGTGAATCCTCCCACGCACCGAAAATATGTCCTAAAAGTTCAACACCAGCATCAGTTGTTGAACGACCCTTTGTAAAGTCAAATCAGTTGTACCAATATCAATTTTTCAAAAAAATTCCTAAATGTAGGTAGCACTGAAATAGGTCTAAAATTTGTAGGGTCAGATGTACTACCTGATTTAAACAGATGAATAATCTTACTATTTTTCATAAGATCAGGAAATTTTCCACGGTCAACACATTTATTAAAAATTATTGCCAATTCAGGTGCAACAATGTCAATAATTTATTTGGCTACGTTAACGGAATTTCCCCACAGGTCAGCGGTTTTTCTTAATATTTAGCGTGTTAAAGCTTCTTTTTATATCTCTATAATTAACATGATCAAATTTGAATTTATTACTGCAAGTATTAACATTACTTTTAAGTAAAGTTTCCGGCACAGTGGGTGAAGAGGCATAAATGGCGTATGTGGTGTTAGCCTGTAAGTAATTGTTGCACTTATGAATGTACTATGAATTAATTTATGTAAATGTATTGTGTAAACAATTGTAGGCTAACCTAAACAAATAAATAAATTATTAAAGTACTAGTAATTACACTGACTAGCGTGTTTTAATGCCTTTAACTAAATACGTCCAGGGTGTCACATTCGTCGGTTAATATAATCGGTATTCATATTCGTAAAAGTAGTATTTTTGCATCACTACTTTTATGAACTAAATGCGTCCAGGGTGTCGCATTCGTCGGTTAATATAATCGGTATTCATATTAGTAAAAGTAGTATTTTTGCATCACTACTTTTATGAACTAAATACGTCCAGGGTGTCGCATTCGTCGGTTAATATAATCGGTATTCATATTCGTAAAAGTAGTATTTTTGCATCACTACTTTTATGAACTAAATACGTCCAGGGTGTCGCATTCGTCGGTTAATATAATCGGTATTCATGTTCGTAAAAGTAGTATTCGTTGCATTACTACTTTTATGTCTAAGATTCCAAGTTACACTACATTAAATGAGAATCATAATGTATACCTAAGTAACGGAAATCAACCATGATATCGGCGTATACATTCACCGTTGAATATGGACCTTACTCTTAAAACGCGAAAACGAATGAACGCTTAGCAGGCGATTGCACTGGTAACATTGTTGATACAATAGTCAAAATTAATGTTTTACACATGATTACGTCACGATGTCCGCACCTTTAACACTAACGGTGTTAAAAAGGCGATTAAGCGGAATCAAGGTTCCAAAGTGTTCGCAAGAGACAAGTCTAGTGGGAAAAGTCGTATTATGAAGCTGAAGACCGAGGACGGCAGTGTAGCGTCGACTAAGCCAGAGGTTTTGAGAGAGATTGTGAACTTCTACCGGTAGTTATACACCTCGGTTACTATACCTACCATTGGCTCGGACAAAGACCCGCGAGCCAATCTAAATCTAACCCGACACTATACCGAGGATATCCCGGACATCAGCCTGTACGAGATTAGGATGGCCTTGAAACAGCTTAAAAATAACAAAGCGCGAAGAAGGCGAGAAGGAGGCAAGGGTGGGGCCGGAATTACGACAGAGCTTTTGAATGCGGGTGGCACACCGATACTTAAAGTCCTTCAGAAGCTATTCAAATCCGTCTTACTCGAGGGCATAACGCCGGACGCGTGGAACAGAGGTGAGGTGGTGCTCTTCTTCAAAAAGGGTGATAACACCCTATTGAAGAATTACAGACCCATCTCACTTCTGAGCCATGTTTATAAGCTGTTTTCAAGGGTCATCACGAATCATCTCGAACGCAAGTTTGATGACTTCCAGCCTCCCGAACAAGCCGGTTTCCGAAAAGGTTTCAGTACCATAGACCACATCCATACGCTGCGGCAGGTTATATAGAAGACCGAGGAGTATAATCTACCACTATGCTTGGCGTTTGTGGACTATGAGAAAGCCTTCGATTCGATCGAAACCTGGGCAGTGCTGCAATCTCTGCAGCGGTGCCAGATTGACTATCGGTAGATTGAAGTGCTTATACAGAAACGCCACCATGTCGGTCCGAGTACATGAACAGAGCACGTGGGCAATTCCATTGCAGAGAGGTGTGAGACAGGGGGACGTAATTTCCCCGAAACTATTCACCGCTGCAATGGAGGATGCCTTCAAGCTACTGGAGTGGAAAGGATTCGGCATTACCATCAATGGCGAGTATATCACTCACCTTCGATTTGCCGATGACATTGTAGTCATGGCAGAATCGCTGCAAGAGCTCAGCACAATGCTCGATGATCTTAACAGAGTTTCCCAACAGGTGGGCCTTAAAATGAACATGGGCAAGTGAAAGGTCATGTCAAATGCCCATGTCGTGCCCATCCCAATATCCGTTGGGAGCTCTGTTCTCAAAGTTGTTGACGAGTATGTCTACCTGGGACAAACTGTCCAGTTAGGTAGTTCCAACTTCGAGAAAGAGATCAATCGTCGAATCCACCTCGGCTGGGCAGCGTTTGGGAAAAATTCGCTACGTCCTTTCGTCAACAATACCGCAATGACTCAAGACGAAAGTCTTTAACCAGTGTGTGTTACCAGTGATGACATATGGAACAGAGACGTGGTCACTCACAATGGGCCTCATAAGAAAGATCAAGGTCACTCAGCGAGCTATGGAGAGAGCTATGCTTGGTATTTCTCTACGAGATCGGAAATGAGGAGATCCGTAGAAGAATTAAAGTTATCGACATAGCTGAAAGGATTAGTAAACTGAAGTGGCAATGGGCAGGGCACATTGCTCGTAGAACTGATGGCCGTTGGGGGACAAAGGTTCTCGAATGGAGACCGCGCACCGGAAAACGCAGCGTGGGACGACCTCCAACGAGGTGGACAGACGACCTGGTGAAGGTCGCTGGGAGTCGTTGGATGAGAGCGGCATGTGACCGCTCGTTGTGGAAGTCTAAGGGGGAGGCCTTTGTTCAGCAGTGGACGTCCTGTGGCTGATATGATGACATGATTATTTAAACTATGTCCCACACTAGCAATTCTCCAGTGTCGTGGGTACAGCGTACAGACATAAATTTTACATGCACAAACCTGAAGCATCCAATTGTAGGTCATACAAATAGAGACCGAACCCGCGACACGTATCCCAGAAAGCTAATTGATTAGCGACTACGCACACCGTGCCGTCAAATAATACTACTGTAACCAACTTTGTTATCACACCGTACATTGACCGACCGACATTGAATAGTGGAAATGAAGTTAACATGACTAATCTGACTACAAATTATGACATTTATATGTCATCGTCGCCCCATTGGGGTAAAACAAATCATTCCGCTAAAGTCTCTGCATTCAAGTCATTGCATCTTTGCTGGTGACGTCAAATACGGTTGTGATGATACATCATGTACATAATCCCTTGACACTCACATCATTAACAGGAAGAAAGTTTTCTCTAATGCCATCCACGAGGAGAGATCCAAAAGAAGAAGAGAGGCGGTATATCTGACGTCTCCAAGGGTCAGGCTAACCTGCTGCAATACCTCTGCCCCTGGTTAACGCAACTCTAACGACCGACAAATGGGGACGTTAATCAAACTTCCAGTTGCAGGCGACAACTGATAGCCTAGTGGGAACAGCAGGGACCAGCAACAACCGACCTACTTGCACGACTTGCTGACTACGGGCGATGTATTATATTAAGAAACGGGAATTGAAAGTGAAATTACCTTAGTTAATTACCAGAGGTAATGGATGAACGTAAATCTACCTCACAAACGGAGTGATCTGGTTGCATCAGTCTGCTTGTGACCACGATCAATGCAACCCGGTCGAAAAGGTATAAATATATGAATATATATAATATACGATAAATATACGATAAATGATGATACATCATTCAAAGGTCATATCGGGTTAATTACTGTTTCTTAATACAGGTTGTCCAGTAAATAACACGACATACTGCAGGGGGTGAGAACTTGGGTCAATACCTACCAAAAAAACACAATATATGTTCAGCAAAATCTTACGGATTTACTGTAGGTTAAAGTTAAGCGATAAGAAAATTGTACTGTGAAAATTTAAATAAAAATTGTATCTCTTGAAAACATTTTAGTTTTTAATAGAATAAAGACTTATCAATGAATAAAGTAACTATTCACAAATAATTTGAGGTAAAAACAAAACTAGAAAAGTAATTTTTCATTACGAGATGCTTAAAAATCTGTGTCAAGGTAGAGATTTTTCAATATTTCGGAAAATTTTGTACTACTGTAAATCCGGAACATTTTGCTGAACATATATTGTGTTTTTTTGGTAGGTATTGACCCAGGCTCTCACCCCCTGCAGTATGTCGTGCTATTTACTGGACACCCTGTATAATAATCATGCAACGCGAAAGTTTAAAAGTTAGTACGGGCGATGATTAACTTGTATTTTGAGAGAGTATTATGTCCAGCAGTGCACTACAAAGGGCTGATAAGGTGCCGATATCCCCACCAGAGATGGCACGAGGAAAACCACATAAACTGCATACTAACCCTGAGTTACAGGATCCACATTCAGCGACGGACTTGATGCAGGTGTTAAACGCTGGCGGTGGCTCCCTCTTGAGGCCCTGGCAGGACAGGCATTCGCTGCAGACGTGATGAACCATGTTGCAGTAGTATCCTTGCTGACAGTGCGAGTCCTTCTGGCAGACTACCTGCTGACCGGACACTGATGACATGCATAGCGCCACCACACACAGTGCCTGCACCCTAAAACAATAGTTATTTCCAGTTTAGTAGCTACTTCCATGATATTCGAGTACCTAATCACTACCCCCAATCAATTATGCAATAATGCAAGGAATATAACCTAAGAAATAGTTTGTATACTTTGATTGAGGACCAGTTCTCGTAATTTAAAAATATTCAAAATATAGTTCCCATCTGTAGTGCTAATCTGTAAGAAATCACTAGCAAAGTAAAAACAAAAAAAAATAGAGATATTACTGCGGATCAAAAGTAACTTTGCTAGTGATGATGCAGTCTAAGTGACTGAATCCGCAGAGAAAAGTAGTGAAAAAATACGATATTAGAGATTTTACTGCGGATTCAGAAGTGAGTTTGCTAGTGAGTTCTTACAATATCGTAAATGTCAAAATTGTATTATTTAACGAAACTAACAACAACGTTAAACGTGAACTTTTATTATCTCAGTTCGGTCAACTTTATACCGCACCAGCTTTATATGACATGTGAGGTTCTAACAGTACGCCAATTATTTATTCTGAACATCGTACTACATCAGCACACTGAACTTCCTTTTGGCCCAGTACCTTCAGACAAAAGACGGACAGATTTGGTCTGCATAAAGCCTCACACTAGACATGCTTTTGCTAATAGATTTTGTGTTCTTAGGACCTTTTTTGTATAATAAGCTCAACAAGTTATTAAATATATATTGTATAAGTTATAAAAAGTGTAGTACAATGTTGTCAGAATATTTAACCAAACTCAATTACACAGACACAGAAAAGATGTTAGAAATTTTGGAATGAATATAATATAACTTCGTAATATTCGTAAAAATATAATTATTTATTTTTGTTAACTATTATATTCTAGTTTATATTTATGTACCTAAATGCTTAGTCTAATAGTAGTTATAAATATATTAGTTTTACTTTAATTTAATTTAACGTCTTATACCGCGTTGTAAAGTGATGGCCTGAAACACAGGTTTCAATAACCTAGTTCGGGCAAGTCGCTTCATATAATTATAATTCCAAGTAAGTAATATTTTTGTAACCGTAATTAATATATTTTAGTTATACACTAGTTTTAATTTAGTAACTAATAAAACCTTTATATAAGGTTTAACCATTATTATTACTGCGACTATCTGTATTCTTTTTGTAATAAGTTTATTATAACTTTCAGTCAATTGTGTAAATTATTTACGAGAATAATTAGCTCTCTGATATTCAGTACCTATACCTAAGCGAGCAGCTCAAGTTAAAAATCTCTCTGATTAAAGGTTAGAATGAGACGTGCGGTCATCTCGCCTACGTGCGAAGAGCTCGGAAATTCGCCAGTCGCTTATTCACCGGACTATTTTAATTTACTCAAGATACAAAGCACCGCCGCTACATACCGAGGTGCCTCTAACTCCCAAATAGGATATGATGTTATTATTATGTGAAACGCTTTGATAACTTATAATTCCCCGAAAAATTATAAGCTGTTTCTTCAGGTCGATAATTAATAGACAGTTAATAAATACAATTATACCTAGTTATTTGAATGAAAATATTTTAATTTTAATTAATATTAGATAAAGTAATTGATTAAAACTGATATTATGTTGACGCAGTGATTGTCCGTGGCTAAGATCTAAGTCTGGTCTAAGATCCTATCTGAAAATCAGCGTTGGAACACTAAGGTCCGTATTACAGAACGAAACTCAAGCATTGATCTCAGTTTATAACTAGTTTTGAGTTGAGCATTAATTTTAAAACGTCCCTCAAGCATAGATTTATTGAACGTAATTCAACTGAGTCGTGGATTTAATTTAAATCATCACGCAGTTATAGGTCTGTACTTGAGCAGAGATTTGAACTGTGATCACGTGAGTGTGGTCCGGATAGCGCTTGAGCACAGTTTTTAATGTACGTCGTTTCTTGCGCATTGATTTTTGGTTATATTGTTGTTGAATACAAGCTAAGATGTTTTTATAAGTGTCTTGCAATGATTGATATTTAGTTACTTTCATGTTTCCTCATTATGTGGTGAAAAACGTCATACTTTCTTTTCTTTAACTTTCTGGAGGAGCCAACACGATTTCGCCACAGGTTGATATGTTAAATGTACATCAAATTAAACTACATTTATTTTCTCCCTGCTGGCGTCAGCTAAGTTTGTTACGCTGACGACACTCTGGTGTTGGCCAGCGGGGATTCCTTCGAGGGAACCATCCGGCTTGCAGAGCAAGCGGTGGCAATTGTCGTGGCCAAAATCCACGTCCTGGGTCTGCGGATAGCGCCTCAAAAAACCGAGGCGCTATGGTTCCACAAACTGCCAAGAAGCAGAGAACCACCCAGTTCGTGGATACGCGTTGGTGACGCGCGAATCGGGGTGGACCGGTACATGAAATACCTGGGGCTCACCCTGGACAGTCGTTGGACAGGCTGCGGCGGCTGACTCGCCGACGCGCACTTGTAAAGTGGCGTCACCGCCTGCGGATGCAATTTGCGACCAAGCGCGTCGTCAAGGCCGTCCTGCCGCTCTTCGGAGCCTGGCTCAGAAGGAGCGAGCGAGTCACCTATCGCCTAACGCAGGTGCTCACCGGGCATGGTTGTTTCGGTGCGTACCTGCACATGATAGGACGCGAGGCCACGGCACAATGCCACCATTGTGATAGCGACCAGGACACCGCACCGCACACGCTCGAGGCGTGCCCTGCGTGGGCCGCCGAGCGGCGGATCCTGGTCGATCGGATCGGGCAAGATCTCTCTCTGCCAGCAGTAGTGTCGGCTATGTTGGCAGAGCACGAAAACTGGAATGCAGTGGTCTCCTTCTGTGAGAGCGTCATGCTCCAGAAGGAGACTGCAGAGCGGGACCGGGAGAGGGCCGATCCCGCTCGAAGAAGAAGGAGACGGCGCCGGGGTAACAACCGCCCTGGCGCCTAATTCCGATACGCCTGAAAACCCCTGCCGTTGCTATATGGTGGGGGACCTCTGGGTTCGCGGGTGCGTAGATTGGGGAATCTGCGTGCCCACACCAAGCGACCCAAGAGAAGACGGTAGCACGCATGTGGTCACGCGCTGCCGTGGGACGCTTTGGGGGATCCTTTACAATCCCCCTGGGGGGGTGACCGCTTTACAGTCACCCTCTCCGAGATGTGCCAATAGGCGTGGCACCAGTGGGCGGCTCTAGTGTGATCATACGAGGACCTGGAGCCTCCCTTACGGGCCGAAGATGACCGCTCCAGTGGTTTTAGCCGGTAGGAGTCCGGCATACCCCTTCGCCCTTCCCCGGGGCGAAGGAAGTTCATGAAGAATTTCCACTGGGCTCCAATAAAAAAATAAAAAATTAGGCACGTCTCTGTTCCATCTGAAACGTTAAAGAAACAATATGAAAACTGGTTAAAGTCAAAGTCAAATATTTTTATTTCAAATAAACCAAATATTGGCACGTATGTAACGTCAGAATCTAAGTTGCACGGTTCCAAATAGTTGATCTATGGAGAAGAGCCGGCAAGAAACTCCATAGATACTCTTTTAAAATAATTGAGATTACAATGTTGATTAATACAAATTAAGGTAAACCATATAAAGAGCATTATGTAGGCCAATGTATAAAAAAAAGACATACTAATGTAATATAATCATTATTCGCCATGGCAGTTAATGGCTGACCAGTCCCAACAGACGGCACCCGTTCACGAGCATGACGCATGCATCAGCATCGCTTAGCTCAACCATATTTTAGGGAACCGAACGACCCGATACACAACGCCACCGCCAGCAAGACATTTTAGTGAGCATGACAGACCGATACTACCAGGCCAAAGGCAAAGGGTACTAAATATATAACATTAACGGCTACATGATGCTCGCACATTTACAATTTTATGATTAATTAATAATGTCAAAATATTATTAGAATGTAAATTGCAGTCATTAAATTAAACATAGGCAAATAATTTATATCATAAATATAGAATTCAACTTTAAATAAGTCAAATTAAATGTCAAGATGTCATAAAAAAGATAAAAATCAAGTCAAGTAAATGTCAGGATGTCAACAATTTTTTTTTTACAATTTCTGTGTAGACGGTAAAGCATTGATTGGGAATAACAACACCTCAATCATGCGAAAATTATACAATATATTATAAAGCGCCAGAGGGTCGCAGTGTGCAGGAGGGAAACGTTTGCCAGACATCGCTATCGTCGATGTAATGATTTATATTATAGTAGGCTTTCGAAATTAAAATGCGCTTAATCAATGATTTGAATCTTATTTCTGGTAAGTTGGTAATACTACAAGGAATTTTGTTATAGAATCTAATACTGTTTCCCATAAACGACTTGCTGGTTCTGCTAAGTCTAAAGCCAGGTACAACCAACTTGTTCTTGTTGCGAGTATTTAAGCTGTGCACGTCACTTTTCTTACTGAAATTTGCTATATTTTTGCGGATATACATAATGTTTTGGAAAATATGAATTGTTTGGTTGAATTGATAATTTTGTATTATTCTGCAACAACCGACTTGAAGAGAATCAAGAAAATCCAGAACTTTCAACAAGCTAATCTGCATATCTAGCAACAATAATTACATGATTTAGTCCACGTAAATCCCTTTGAAGATTTGGGGACGAAACAAAATGAGCGTGGGGTTGAAGAACAAGACATTTTGGTGGGTAATTATATTTCAGATCGCCGCTCATAAAATTAGAATCAAGACTTTGCTTAGCAGGTAAGCTCCTTTGACTTTTTTATTTTTTATTATGGGCTTCTCGCACTCATTCCAAGGGGGATATAGCTGCTTAACCGGCCAAGGAGCTTCCTTTGATTCCTAATTAAGACTTATATATAATATCTGTGACTTACATGATGCCGATTCAATGCGATCAACATTTGATAACAGTGATATTAAAGTTTCAACATCTTCGAGTGGTCCTATGGTATCAAAATCCAGGGATCAACCAGGAAGTCAAAGTTCAACATATTGCAAAATACAATTTGGAAGAACATTATTTTTATAAACGACTAGCTGGGAGCCGCCGTTTAATTTCAAAGAAATAGGATTATTTATTAATAATTTAGAGTACTTCGGCATATACACTTGACATGGAGTATAGTAGAGGATTTCATGGGTTTTAATATTTTTGCGCGGTACCCTAATATTTTTCTAAAATAAAGATAGCCTGTATTATACCTTATATCATCAGCTATCTACCACTGAAAGTCCCGTCAAAATCGGTCTAGCCGTTTCGAAGATTAACGGGAACAAACAACAGACAGACAGACAAAAGACATATTTAAAAAATAAAATTGTAGGTACCGTATATACTTTCATATGCATTTCGTAAAAAACTGTTTTTTTGACATTACAAACAGACACTAATTTTATTTATTTGTATAGACGATTTAGTAAAAAAACTGTTATTTTGGCATTACAAACAGACATTTCAATTTTATTTATTTGTATAGATGTCCCACTCTACCCAGACCTGAAACAACTATCATGTCGATCTTACAAATATTTGTACCGTGCGGGGATCTAACCCGCGATACGTAGCGCAGAAAGCCAGGCTTAGCTACTGCGCCAACGGTGCCGTCTCAGGTATCACAAGTAGTTCGTCAAGAATACGAAGTTACTGTCTTAACAAAATCATGCTCGAGGAAGACCCGAATGGTTTGGCTACGGTGCTAACACGACCTTGACAACCAACAAAAGCTAAAGAGGCCTACATCGTGAATTTCGGCTGACCAAGCTTTTAGGACAGTTTCTTAGTGGAGACTACCTTTTCCAAAATTTGCCACGTTGTAAGACTGATTGTAAATTAAGTATAGTAACTGGCCTTTTCTTTGGCCAAACAATAAGCATTGCCATTCAACGTGGCAATGCTGCCAGCCTTCTAGGAACATTATCAGCTGACAGCGATGAGGAGGTATACTTTGACGCCTAAGTACATGTTATACTTTTCTATATTTATTATATACATAGTTATTTTATAGTATAATGAAACAAAATCTTATGAGATGTCTTGATGTTCAACCTAAGTTAAAGCACCGTTAGGATATCGTGCATAAAAAAACAAGGTATCTGTTTAGCCTTCGCCGAAAGCTCGAACACTTTCTGTTGCTAATCACAAATTTTGAGTCATACAACTCGGTTTGACCTTGATGCATTGATCAAGCTATTAATACGATTATGTACAGTCACAAGCAATTATAATATGTGCCTACCATTTTAAACTGCCAATAAGAATTATTATTAAGCCGCTTTTTATTTATTATATCTGACCCAAGACACAACATTCAAACAATATGTGACCATGGATAGCACGGCAATCCTTTCTTTCCACAGACAAGTAGGTATATTTATCCGTTCTGTCAACAGACAGATAGGTAGCTATTACTTGCTGTTTTAAATCTGTCGCTGTGCCATGGGTATTATTGCTCGTGACTGTACAAGTCCCACTGTGGGAGGGCGATAAGCTTAATATAAGACGCGCTTATTAAGGTACGTATTATAAATACGTAAATACATGAAAAGTTGAAAACTGTGGTAAATCCTGCATACCTTACATCAGGTATCACATTAAATTGAAAGATAATTTTCCAAAATCAAATTGAGTATTCATAGTTCATACTACACGAACACGTAATTTGATCATGGAAAACATTTACAAGGTAATGATAAGAATGTCTCTTATTACAAAGTCCGGCCAGCTCATGTAACTGTCACAATGTCAGACACAATTAAAACTCTATTGTCTTGTAGCCCGCGGTTATTGTCATTTGAGTGGGTTAGCACCACCGCAGATATTCTGTTGCCAAGCAGTAGTGTTTAATGAAACCACTGTTTAAACATTACTGTGATCCGGTAGATAGCTAGTGAATCACTGGGCAGAAGAGACTAAATAACTACAGCATTGAGGTGACGAGCGCTGTGTGGTGCTACGCAGGACTAGTCCTGGGTAGCATTACAATTTTTATGGGCAGGCGTATTTCTTACTACCAGGCGTATGATTAACTCGCCTCTTCACTAGACAGGATAAACGGATACCGATAATTCCCGAAATTTTCCGATACTATCTTTCGTTTGTAACTGGGACTGAAAAACTAGTGTCCAAGTACTTTGGGCACTGCCGCGAAAAAATAACAATAGTTGTAATTTGTTACAACGTTACTACGGAGGTATTTAATCATAAAGCGAGAGGGTTTTTTTACGTGTTAAATTCCTGACGGACTTCTTCCGGCCTGGCGAAGGCGAAATGAACACGGTGTTCCTTCGTCCTACCTTACGCCAGGGGCGTAGAATTTGCTCGGGCATTCTGAACTCTCTTGACAGTTCCCGGCCCGCCATTTAACCCTGTATGCCCCCGTATGTCTCCCTGTGCGCGGCGGCCTGGCTAGCCATAAAATTCTCTAGAGGCGCGAATTGAACACGGAGTGATTATCGCCGACTACTTGGAAGACAGGTAGGTATATAACAAGGGGCAAATGGTGGCCAACGCATAAAGAGAAAGCAACAACTCTCCTTCTATCCTTTCCTAACTTCAAATTGCTGCAACGCCTGTAATAGGTACTAACGATCTCGAAATGCATGCTCTGCTCCCTCAACATTTATCCAACGGTGATTAATTGGTGTTTCAGTTACCAGTGAGGCCACCGACGACGTATTTGTATCAATTGAGAACACTTTTTCGTAGTAATATTTCTGCCGGAATACTAATACTACAGGTGGCGTTCTCTCTCCCCCATTTCCCTCAAAACTTAACTCCATTCTAATTACCAATTGTCTTTCATTCTGCTATTTTTATGCAGATGACCTAGGTACAATTCCATTCGCAGGCGCACTTTGGAGTGCCACCGGAGGCAGCTCAGTGTCAGTCAAGATTTACCACGGATTACCGAGTGGACCCTATGGATTACAGGTTAACCGCTCAAAGACTCAATAATTCGTGTTAGCACTGTACGGCAGCCCTAGGCAAACTTCGGGAACTATTTTTTTAATAATAATAATACTGTATTACCAAAATTTGAAATTTTCGTTAATAGCTCTATGTAGTATAGATATTAATTAGCCTACAAATTGTAAGACGGTACTGGGTTGAAACCCCTGGCATCCAAACTAAGATTAAACTTGTGTTATGGGTGCCAGGGCTCTCTCTTTTAACATTTGCCAAGATAGGTAATACAAACACTCTAGTGTGATCTTACGAGGACCTGGAGCCCCCCTTCGGTGCCGAAGATGACCGCTCCAGTGGTTTTAGCCGGTAGGAGTCCGGCATACCGCTTCACCCTTCCCCGGGGTGAAGGAGGTTCCATGTAGAATTTCCACTGGACATCAATAAAAAATAAACAAAAGTGTAATACAAACAAGTTCATTGGTTACTAGAATACTACTAAATTAGCGTTGTATCATAATAATGCGTTTATGCGTGATGTTACCGGCTCCCGAAAAAGCCTCTAGCTATAAACAAAGCTGCTAGACGTACACAGCTAATCGCGATAATATGGGATACTTATAAAGATTCGAATCTCTATGGACACTAGATGCTTTTAGATATTCACAGAAACCGCACAGAAGAGCCGTTTTGTGAACCTGGCTCGTTCACATGCTTCTTTAAAACAGGACCAAAACGACGGATGTGTTTGAATTGTCTCTGCGTCACCCGATCCCGATTTTTTTACACCATGATCAATCGTCACTATTGTCACCGTGACCTTCGTCAACAGAGTGTATTAAAGCTTGTCTCAGTTTAGTTTGCTTTGCTACTTACGTGGGTCCAAAATGTGGCAAGTAGGGTGGACGCCCCCATCCCTAATACCAGCCTTTATGCCGTTTTTACTCGTTAATAAGAAATCTTTTCGAAAAATTTGCATAAGCTGCCACTAAATCTATATATTTAGTACAATTTGTTCCAAATTTGGCAGCACTAGCATGACTATGTCAGCGTTAATCGTATTTCAAACCATGATGTAGTAAGAAATTCAGCAAATATCAATATTTCTTGTAATTGCGTGCGACGGCACGGTTGGTGCAGTGGCTGACACAGTCGGCTGCTGCGCTCCGGGTCGCGGGTTCAATTCCCGTACGGAACAAATATTTGTATGATCTGCAGGTAGTTGTTCCGGGTCTGGGTGTATTTGTGTGTGGAATTTGTGTCTGTAAACGCACTCACGACATAAAATCATAAGTGTGGGGCAACGTTATTAATAAAAAACTTTTGTAGAGCTGCAAAAGTATATATATCGCATTATTTCATCTCCACCCACACAAATCAATATTGTGTTAATACGCAAAAGTACCAACCTTCTGATATCGACCATGAATCAAATAATTGGTCATGAAGTAAATAAAACTATTAACAGGTACCTATTGTACTTAGATTTATGTGTACGTTAGTTTATGTGACATACGTTACGTTAGTTAGTTAATCCGGATATTGACCACGAATAGGGATTGTTTCCCTCTAAATTATTTAAATATGTAAAATTATATTTACCTATCTAAAATAGACTCCATAAACAATCAATGAGATATGAAAACGACTCAAGAATCTTATTAACCTGAGATGTTTATTCATTTTCGAACCCAGTGATTTACATCATTTCAAAACAGAAACCGGCTTGCAAAATTGAAGGTAAATATTCCGTTGCAGAAGGATTTAATTAGCTTTTTTGGTAGTCAGCAAAAGCCTGACAATGTAATGCATAACGTACTAGGCTTCATTGATCAAATGATCACGTAAGATTAAAGGTATTACTACAGTAAAGCTACGTACAATTATAACAGGCAATAGTTATTTATACAGGACGAGTTAAGTTTAGTTTATTTTTGTTTTAATGTGCTAGTCTTTTGCCTCCAGTTAGGTGGAACAGTAAATGAGTCACGGTCCGGTTTGCGTGTGCCAAGCGCGGCGTGATACGATTGAAAAGCAAAACGAAATTAAAAATAAAACAAATGCGAGAGCAGGATGGAGATGGCTGGCGATACAGGCACAATGACAAAACGTATTATGTCGCCAGGACGAAGGATAGTGACACTTATGACATGGGCAGAAGGTGAATATAATTTAGTATGACGCAATACTATGCAATACTTATTGCTCTTCTACTAGCCTAAAGATATTCTATTCAAATAACACAAATCGGAACTAGTTTTAACGTTAGCTGTATAAAAATTCTCTAAGGTTTTTTTTTTTTAATTAACTAAGCCCTAAAATGAGGTTCTTTATAGCCGATATTTTAATGCCCCGACGAGCTGAGTCCGATATTGAGTAAGGTAAGAATAGCCGAGAGGCACAAAGTAAGCAAATCCGTTACTGTTTTTTGATCTCATGATCAAGAAACTTTAACGGATTTGAGGCATTAATTTGATTCCCAAAGGCAGACGAAGTAGGAATAGTAGGTAGTTTTTATTTATTACTAACCGACTTCAAAAAAGGACAGTTTTTCTGTTTCCCCGTACATTTGAACATGCGCGCAATTTTTTCAGAATCTACACGACCCATAATTATTATTCTTTCGCTGGGTAATCTATATACTTATGAAAAGTTTGTAGTACTTATATAAAATGCTACGGTAGGTTGCCATTCTTCTCTAGTGTGATCATACGAGGACCTGGAGCCTCCCTTAGCCCTTAGGTGCCGAAGATGACCGCTCCAGTGGTTTTAGCCGGTAGGAGTCCGGCATACCCCTTCGTCCTTCCCCGGGGCGAAGGAAGTTCATGATGAATTTCCACTGGGCACCAATAAAAAAAAAAGGTTGCCATTCTTATGGACTGACTTATAACTATAATTATAATTTTGTTTGTTTGAAGTCGCTTTTATTTTTCTTATAAAGTTAGTTCAGGGATTTCAGCTATAGGTAATATATTATGGTGTTCTAGTTCCAGCCACTACGACTTCATGTTATGAGACCTGTATACAGCGATATTTAGCTATTACGTTATATCTACGTTTATCTTACGATATTTCAGTCACGTGAATGTAATGTTGAGTAAACGTTTTCACGACTAATTTATACGACGTCGTAGAATGGTGTCAGTGTATAACTTGAATAAACGTTTTTACAACTAATTTATACGTCTTACAATTGTATCATCCATTATAAGTTTAATGGGCACCGTACCTATTGGTCGTATGTACGTTTCGGATAATTAAAAGGTTTTCGTAAGAGAATCGTCATCGTATGCAAAATATTTTTTATAATTAAAACTTATAACTTTTCTATTTTAGTCATATGGTATTATTATTTCATTTGAATAAATTAGTTTCTTCTAGAGAAATAATCTTATGAGATTATTTTTTTTATGAGTAATTACTAATTACTGGGCTTACCGTATTTAAGTAGATAACCATCGACACAATATGAAGACGAATAGATTATAAAAGGCAGTGTGTATTCCTTGTTCATGATAAGCAATGTTTATCAGATCTATATATAAATATCTATCTAATAAAATCGACTATAATGGGCGGGGTCATGGTCTCGAGGAAAAGTCTATGCGACCTTTTTGTTATGAAGGGTATAAGTATGTTAAAGATGTTACTTAAACAAGATGGTTAGAGCTGTCATCATCATCATTTCGGCCGAATGAAGTCCACTACTGGACACAGGCCTCCCACAAAGATGTCCACAACGACCGATATGGATATGTTGTGGGCTCATTGGGGGGTTTTGCCATAATCGCCACGCTTGGCAGACGGGTTGGCGATTGCAGTTGAGTTGGTAATGTACTCGAAGGACGCTGCTGACCATCCTCCGGCTAATCCATTAGTCGACTTTTACGACACCCATGGGAGGACATGGGGTGGTGGCATTCTGAGCCGGCACCACACGGCAAGATACGGCAAGAGCTGTATGAAAATATATATATTTTTAATCATCATATTAGCCAAAGGACATCCACTATTGAACAAAAGCCTCCCCCTTAGATTTCCACAATTGTGTAGTCATTTTGGGGGGGAATTTGCCAGTACTCACCAGTTGGTAGGCGGGTTGGTGAGCTGCCTATCCTTCTTAAGTCCCTTACGACCGAATACTGAAACGCCAGGTTATGTTTAGTCCCCGCTTTAACCATTTGAACCGCCCGGTTTTTGTTTTGTTTTTTTTTTGAAAAAAACGTTGCCCACACTAGGATTTCTCCTGTTGCGTTTACAGACATGAATTTCACATACAATACACCCAGACCCGGAACAACTACCTGCAGATCATACAAATATTTGTTCCGTGCGGGAATCGAACCCGCGACCCAGCGCACAGCAGCCGACTGTATCGAAAACAGGTTTCTAGAATAGATAAAGCAGGATTTAATATTAACTGGCGTTTCAGTATTCGGCCGTTACTCGCTTTTTACAACATCCGCGGAAAAAGACGAAATAAAATCCTTGATTTACAGAGAAATAGGGGAGGGCGTTAAAAACCAAAGTTCCCTGAAAGACAACACGCTATTTCACAACTTTTATTACACACTTATTACTGCAATTATATTTAAATAATCTACAATATAGATATTTAGTAATTATAAAAATTTACTTCACTTGCGGTCACATAGGAGTATAGGACTCATCAGACTAGTATTGGACAAAAAAAACGGTCGTTACACATACATTTATTAAACTTATTGGATGACTTCTGTCGTTATACGTAACGATCAACCGATAATACCGTCGTGTAATTTAGGCCTCATTCCGATTTATAAGTTTTTACGTAGCAGAATACACTGGCACTGGCAGGCCGTCACTACATAAGTCTTAGTAGCCGCTTATATAATAATATAAATAAAACATGTAAAATATATCCACTCTTAAAAAAGGACTGCAAAGAGGAGGTCGTCAAATACCTACTTAAACAAACCTATGCTGAAACCGAAACTTTGTTCGCCAGTGATATATAAATACTGATGCCCTCAAAATAGACATACATACTCTCCCCACATACGCAAACACTTTCACCCCCTACACACACAAACTCATACTCATAACACCACATATCTACACACACCCACACACACACAGGCATACTCACGCACCATGCTTCTCTTTTATCAACCTACTTTACTGCATTATACCCATATACATATATATTAACTACATTGCACCGTCTCTTCTTTTGCACTATTAAGTATGTAAGAGCAGTCCAATTTTTTTATAATGTCGTCATTACAATCTGCTTATTTCATCTGTAGGAAGAAGGCGCTGGTGCCTGTCACATAGTTCATACTAGCATAGGCACCATCGTTTACTCTATCTTTTACTTTCTTTTAACTATGATAATGTTTGTTTGTCTGCAAAAGGTAGAACCAAATGTACCAAGCTTATGAGAATAAAATTATTATTATTATTTCCTTTCTATCGTTACTTTTTCTCAGCGCTTTGGCTGATTTAAACCACATTTACGGGCCGAAACCAAGTAAATGCAGTGTGTGGTGTGTTATGTTGAAGATGCGTTGTGCTGAGGGGCTATTACATTTTCATCTATTTGCATAAACTTTCTGACTTTTCTGCAAGTGTTTAAAATGACAGCTTTTTGTAGTGTAATATAGAGTGAGTCTTTCAGGTCAATTTGTTTCAAGCTATGGTGGAGATGATTGGGGATAACACCCGTGGTAGAAATAACTATAGGTACAACATATACTTTTTCTTGATTACAAATTCTTGTTACTTCTTCTCTTAGTTCTATGTATTTGGCTATTGCTATGCTATTGTTTTCTGCAAATTATGAGTATTGGGAACTGCTATGTCTATCAGATAAGTGGTTTTATTTGCCTTATCCAGGAGCGTTATATCCGCGGGCTGATTACCTAAGTCGCAGACGCTTTGCAACAGGCGTAAATTGCTCCAACGCCGCTGTCAAACGTCAATTTGGTATTACCTATTTGCCGATAGCGACTAAACAGGCGAAGATCTCTGACGCGCCTCTGTCGGACAATCCATGAACTAAAAACGTTCATTCTTTTAGTTCCACTGGTGGCTACTGGCGCTAGTAACTATGCATCTTCCGCAGTAGCGACTGGCGGGCGATGCCTTACGTAATACCAATTTGTTTGACGCTTTGCCACCGATGGATCGTTGGCTGCGCGATAGCTGCTATCGCGTCTGCTGTTGCTGTTTTTAGCTAATCAGCCCGCCGGTCTATTATAGTGAATAGTCTTATCGGTAAGTATGGCACGGTCGTAGTAAAGTTTGTGTGAGGAATTTTCTAGCACATTTTGTGGTGTGTATTTGTAGTATGTTTGTGTCTTGTATGAGTTTATGTATGAGTGCTAGTTTTTGATGAATGATATTAGCAACTTGGTTGTGTCTATGTGTATAATCAACCTGAGTGAGAGTTGTGCATGCACCTGTTATATGTTGTATGGTCTCTGGCTGTATGTGACACTTGCGGCATTTATCGTTTGTAATCGTACGGTCTTTGATGATATATTTTCTGTAGTTTTTTGTATAAATGATTTGATCTTGTATAGCTATGATAAATCCTTAAGTTTCTGTTATTATTATATTACTGTATACGTTTATACAATCAATATAATAAGACTAACTAAAAATGTATGACGTTTACTTGACCATTATAAAACATTAATTTGTTACTTGTGTAGCCGTCTCGAGTCTGTTTCTGCTCGGACGACATACTGCCCCTAGACCCTAGTTTGTCGCCCACAGGCCGCACCTGATGGAGGCCCGAGATCGGTCAGCGCTCTCTACGCGCCCGCGCCCGGTGCGTTTTCTACGGCGGGCGTTAGAGGTGATCTCCTTATGTCCCCGGTCTGCCACCTCCTTTGCTTGCATCATGTCATCGCAAAAGGTGGCGACGGCATCCCACGCGCTCTCGCTCCGGACAATGAAACCACGGCCGGAAGCGAGAGTTCACCTTCATTGACCACCGCAATGAGATCACTGCGCTGCGTTGCACTGTTTCAGCCTGTGCTGCACCGTGTCCTCCGGGTAGTTTCCGCAGTGATGCCAACCGGGTGTCTCTTCTCGGTCTGTGCGAAACAGACAGTTCCCGAATCAACCATGGTCCGATTCCTCCATGAAGGGCCTTGCCGCCGCTATCGGCCCTGCCCTGCACTGGGCTGCACAAGTCCCTTCTTCCATTCCACAACCAGGATCCGCCGGAGCTCAAACCGTTGCATCTCGATCTTACGAGGCTCATGCCACTCGCCCCGAGTTAGCGCCTCCCGGCGCCACTTTCACGGGGCTCACGCCTCCAGATCCCTGGGCGGTGATCAGGCAAGGAGGCTGCCCGCCTTTTAGGAGACCGTACGGTTCTATAACGGCGTAAATCGCATTTTTACATTAAAAACGTCTTGTCATAGAGACGGTCTCTATTAGCTACGTACTCATTTACCTAGCTAAGGCCGTGTGGGCACACCCCTCTTAGGGTGTAGTCACTTCGACGCTGTCCAGTCGCGACTCGGCACAATATGTGTACTGAACATTTAGTTAGCTTGTCACTTTCCCAGTTGCTTCAGCAGCTTTGCCATAATGACGACGGCAACGGAGCTGCGTGATGTATAAGGGCTCACGCTTCCAGATCCCTGGGCGGTGATCAGGCAAGGAGGCTGCCCGCCTTTTAGGAGACCGTACGGTTCTATAACGGCGTAAATCGCATTTTTACATTAAAAACGTCTTGTCATAGAGACGGTCTCTATTAGCTACGTACTCATTTACCTAGCTAAGGCCGTGTGGGCACACCCCTCTTAGGGTGTAGTCACTTCGACGCTGTCCAGTCGCGACTCGGCACAATATGTGTACTGAACATTTAGTTAGCTCGTCACTTTCCCAGTTGCTTCAGCAGCTTTGCCATAATGACGACGGCAACGGAGCTGCGTGATGTATACCTACTCGCCATTGGTGTTAATTGTACTCAAGGCCGGATTTAGAGGTGTGAAGGTCTTGGAGCAACAAAAAATGCAGGTTCCTAATTATTTTTCAAATATGTTAAATGTCTTTTTCATTCGATTTAGGGACATTCATTGTGTCTGTGATAGTTTATTGTCTAACCCTACATCTGAATTAGCAAATAAGTTAACATAATTTTAGAATAAATTAAGTTAAAATAAGTAATGTACGTAATTTAGTAGCACAATGCGGCTGACATAGGCGCACACAATATGACCCATAGCTTTAAAAAAATTATAAGCCATCATTTTATGTTGGATTCTGATTGGTTGAAGAGTTTGGTGCAGGCCATTCGCAGCGCCAAACGCGGTAACTATGTAGTTTGTTATTACGTTTTGATAACTCGTACTAAGGGTACAGAAAAACAATAGGTATAGATCCAATAAAAGTTACTACTATTCCCCCCAAAATGATGATACAGTTGTGGAAATCTATGGGGGAGGACTTTGTTCAACAGTGGACTATAAATGGCCGATACGATGATGGCTGCAGTTATAAAAAAAGGTATATGAAGGTATATTGTGTTCACGTAGTAACTGTAATTTGGTTTTTCAGGTATACTAATTATCACATTGTGCAAATAATTCCACCATCAGAAGGCCTAGTGAACATATTCAATATGATAAGATAGTTCAGATGAAGAGGATACTGAAAATCATTTTAATTTTTTAGTTTAAATCTTGTTTAATCTTTATACGTTAGTACAAAGGTTGTTTCCATTCAATGAGTGGCGATTAAAATATATATCTGTTATTACAGACCTTTAAAGTAAAACACTGCTATAATAAATTATTGCTGTACGATATGGCCTAAAAGCGGTATTGTTCTTTTTACACAAAATTATAATTCTATCTAATCATGACTAACTGTTTGCTCATTATAACTGTGGCAGACCATGGATTGGATTTGGGGGTTCCTATTAGCTTGTTTTGTACCATATATGAAGGGCCCATCAATCTTTTATCAAAGTATTCCTTCCATATAATAAAGCACTCCATTTTAATATGCCATAAATATTAGTAATGAAGAAGGGTACAGGAAAACTATCTAAAGCAGGCATAGGTAAGGAATAATTGTAAACCATTCTACAATTATTCCTTCACCTATGCCTAGTTTGTCAGCCTGTTCAGTCCATGAATAATATCATTTGATTGGTTGTTGTTGTTGTAGTACACCCCTAAGATAAGCACAGTTTATTGTAACTCTCATGGAACAAAATACAGAATAATAATAAAAATACTTATATGGCTCAGTGGTGAGTGTTTTTTGGCAGAGGGCTACATTTTATTTTTGCATCAGAACATAAAGTCGAATAGCTTATAAATATTAGTTTGTCTGGGTATTTTAAGCCTATAAAATTTTAAACCACAAGTGCACCTATGATATACGAAAGATCCTATTGTAGAGCATAATTTCTAAATATATAATTTTTTTGACAAAATTGGCTGTATTAGGTGATTATGGCAATATCCTCATGCCTTATTGCTTTAATTAGTAGTTCTTTATTGCATTATCATATCAGCCAAAGAACTTCCACTGCTGAACAAAGGCTATAATGACCCATAACTAGCAGTGTATAACATGTTGATTAGACATCAACACATAACAAATGCAGGTGGTTATTTATAATAGAATAAGTTAATACCTATATATTCCTCACAAAGGTGCAAATTATACATTATTAACTTAAAATTGCTAGTTTGATCCTAAAATCTACTAATTATTATTAATAGATATAATTTAACCACTGTTGCCACTGCCTGGATGCCCCATTTATAGAGAAAATATTGATTATATGAATATTATTGGCTAAATTCGCAAACTAAGTTTAGATCAAATATATATGTAAATAAACTGTTTTTACAAAAATAAATACTTACCCCAACATTTTGAATATCAGCTAATTCCAGTCCGATCAAGTCACAACTTATCACAACGAATTATTATTATGAAGTACACATGTAATCAAAGATTTAAATATTTGCATGTAATTGAGCAATAACACAATTTTATTGTATTGAGACAAAAGTAAAAAATGGTACCAACAAATAGTAATTCTTCTAAAGAGATTGAAATAATCAGTTTTTCAATAACAAACTTATTTGCGAATAACATGAGGCAACCTACACTTCCACACAAAAACTTCAAACTAACGTGTTAAGACGAGTATGACATTACTTTAAAATATTTTGGTAAACAACTCAAGAGCAGACAAGTTACAACCTGTACTTTGCTTTCTATCTTTGTCTATCTTCAAATGACAGAAAGAAATAACATAGCGGAATTGTCTTGAGCCTGGTTATTGGATTGATATTACTGACAGTTGACACTAGAACCATCCAAAAAGATTTTTTCCGTTCTTTCGCCTATTTGGGCAGGAGACCTAAAAAGATTTTTGTTTGTTTCATTCCGATTGCTACCCTTTACAGGCAAAGGGAGTTGAGCACATCCAACCAAAGAAGTAGAAAAAGAGTATTTTATGTAAAATAAGTGAACGATCGGGTTGCCGTGTGACAAACTTAAATACTCTGTTTACGGACAAACCCAAAGGTCATAGGGTGAGATTCAGAAACGAGTCTAAGCGTGAACTTAATTCTCAATTCTTTATTGCATTCCATAATGTAATATTAAAACAGATGGTAGGCTTATGACTATGGAATAAATTATGGACCCTGTCGGACACAGCACAGTTTCGTTAGAGAGAGGAAGAGCGCTTAATTATTTTTGATTGTAATTCAATATTTTGTTTTTGTTATAGATATATTGTTTATTTAAAAATCTTAAAATATTTTAATATTATTGCATATTGTATCCCTTTTATTTAATATTTTGTTCATAATTCTTTTAAATTATTGCACGGTTACATTTATTAATTTGACATTTTTTATTTACTGTTGTTCAATCAAGTATTTTTTTATTGTTATTATGTTGTTATTGGATATTTTATAAATGTAATTGATGGATTGTAAATTTAAATATACAGTAAATTATTTAGTGTATATTAAAATTTTATTTTGATATTTATTTATTATTAATTAATTGTTAAGTGTAGGATACTTTCTATTTATTTTTAATAAAATTGTAATAAAAGTACTGGACTATTTATTATGATTTTAATTATTATCTTCATGTCTCTCTTTTCACGGGTTTATATCCCCTGTAAGGGGGAATCCGGTCTTTTGACAGGCTTACGCGGGGACATAGGTCCAACACGCAGAGGCCCTTTAGAGATTTTTAATCTAAAATGTAATGGGACACCAACCGGGGACTCTCCATAGCTGCACTATAAAATGAAGTCATGGATTGTCCCCGGTGGTGTGAGATGAGATGGAAACTATAACGATAAGGTCTATTGCAATGGGTGTTACATGGAATAAAAAGACTAATAAATACGGGAACAACGGCGTCTGCCTTTCAACTTTGATCGTGAAATTCTGTGGCAGACGGTGACTCGCCACTCACAAGATGGGCCCCCTAAATGGCCACCACTACAGGCGACAAGGAGCAACACCAGTGTGAGCGGCTAGGGGTGTAGAGAGGTGCGGCACCGGTTTCACCATCGCGCGCCTCAAGGACTCGGAGCGGGTTTCCCCGTTATTACGCCATTAGACACTTCCACCCCCGAGCATATAGCTCTGGCGGCCCCCCTCTGATCGGCCGACTAAGGCAAGCCAGAGTTGAAAATCCTGCGGGCACTCATGGGGTTCCACTCCAACCAACCAATAAAGGCAAGCGGAGACGAGGCCCTGACCGACTCTCTGGAGCATTCGGGTACGCAGTGTCGCCACTCACATTCAGCTCGCCACAAACAAATTATTATCTTAATTGTTATTATTTATAAAAGCATAATGAAACTGTATAGAAATTATAATTTATCGTTCAAGTATTCATTTATACTATAGTAGCTTTTACTAATTAGGTTATTTTTTAATTTAGTAATAAATACATTAAAATTATTTATATTTTTAATGTGTTCTGGTAAATTATTGTATATTTTAATAGACATGACCAAGGGACTGGAGGAGTGCATTGTTATTCGGGAAGTTGGTAGGTTTAATCTAATTTTATGTCTAAGTGTATATTATGTTTGTATGTTTTCCCTTTTAGTATAGAATTCTGGATACTTGCGTACACATTTGCATATTTCAAAAATATAGATACATGGTAAGGGAAGTATTTTAAGTTAAGTAAAATGGGGTTTGCAACTGTCGGTTCCTTCAATGTTTACCAGAATTCTAATTAGTTTCTTCTGTAGGGTGAATAATGTTGGCGCATCTGTACTATTACCCCATAAGATGACACCATATTTGAACCATGAATAGGCATAAGCGTAATAAGTGACAAGCGCAGTTTTAAAGTCTGTAGTTTTTTGGATCTCGCGGAGAGCATGAGAGCATTTTGAAATTTTAGCTTTTCATTTTTGAATGTGTGACTTCCAATTAATGTTGGAGTCTATGTCTAAGCCTAATGGGTTGAAATCGTTTAAGACTTCTAATTTAGAGCCATTGAAGCTGAAGTTTACATTAATCGGTGCTTTCTGACGGGGGTGGAAGGTTATTAATTTTGTTTTACTGAAGTTAATTTCTAGATTATATTCGGTTAGCCAAGTTGTTGTAGTATTAAGAACGGAATTAAATTTTTCATTTAATTTGGTATTGGTTTGGCAAGAGGTCAGTACTCGTATTGATACATCATCCGCAAACAAGACGCTTCTATCTGTCAAAATTAGGGGCGTAAGTAATGCATTTTGACAGATGGAAGCGTAAGTTCACGCTTAGACTTGTTTCTGAATCTCACCCATAGACTCGGAATAATAACGAATGCTTTACTCTCTCGAAATAGCTTATGCCGCGGCTACACGATGCTCGTCGCACTGCTCCTCGCTCTACTCATCGCCATGCCGCGATGTTGCCCCAGGCAGCCACACGCTGCTCTACTCGCCATACTACTCGCCACGCGCCGCATTTAGCGTTCGCCTCTCGGCAGTGGAGGTCAACATGCGTGATTTGCCTTTATAGCATAGCAAATTATATTAAATAATTTAAACGAAACAATATCATTAATCGCCCTAAGGGGGTTAATTAGGAGATTCCCATATACAAGTACGCAATAATAAATTATTAATAAGAATATTTTTAAAAACATTACAAGTTTTTAATTTAGTTACAATGTATGTTAGTTTGTTTAGGTCAAATCTTCCAAGCCAAATTTGAACCTTTTCCTCTAAAACTTAGGACTTTGAAATGTTGCATGCTTCTTCAGTTACCACAATACACTAAAATGATTCAAATAACTTGATGTTGCAGACAGGATTGTCTCCTCATAAGGACACTCCTCAACGGTTAGTAGCATGGACATCAACTTTTGCATATTCATTTAAATTTGATAGCTAAACATGATCTCGTCTATAAACTGATGCTGCAGCGAGGAGTGTCTCCTTCATGAGGACACTCCTCAACGGTTAGTAGCATGGACATCAACGTTTGCATATATGTTTAAATTTGATAGCTTAACATGATCTCGTCTATACACTGATGCTACAGCGAGGATTGTCTCCTTCATGAAGACACTCCTCAACGGTTAGTAGCATGGACATCAACTTTTGCATATATGTTTAAATTTGATAGCTTAACATGATCTCGTCTATAAACTGATGCTACAGCGAGGATTGTCTCCTTCATGAAGACACTCCTCAACGGTTAGTAGCATGGACATGAAACTTTGCAAGTTTGTTCAGTTCTGATGACAATACACTAAAATGACAGAAATAACTTGATGCTCCAGCCAGGATTGTCTCCTCACGAGGTCACTCCTCAACGGTTAGTAGCATGGACATCAACTTTTGTATATATGTTTAAATTTGATAGCTTAACATGACCTCGTCTATAAACTGATGCTACAGCGAGGATTGTCTCCTTCATGAAGACACTCCTCAACGGCTAACCGTTGAGGAGTGTCTTCATGAAGGAATGGATGGAAATGGATGCTACTAATAGCATGGACATGAAACTGCAAGTTTGTTCAGTGCTGATGACAATACACTAAAATGACAGAAATAACTTGATGCTTCAGCCAGGATTGTCTCCTCATGGGGGCACTCCTTAACGGTTAGTAGCACGGCTATTAAATTTTGCAATTTCGTTCGGTTCTGACGAAAATACTTGTCACGCGGTATATAAAGACAACGAAATTTAACAAGTGTTTTTTTGCGTTGGATGACACTAGGATTTCTCCCGTGTCGTGGGTGCGTTTACAGATACGAATTCCACACACAATACACCTAGACTCGGAACAACTACCTGTAGATCATAATAATATTTGTTCCATGCGGGAATCAAGCCTACGACCCGGAGCCTTCATTTTATAAACATTATGCGTGACAAGCTTTTTGAAATCTAATAATTCAACACAAAATATTAGTTTGATTTATTACAAAGTTTATTTTCTTCTAATCAGAGCATATAAATAACAGCTTGTTTTAAAAAAAGGTATTTTACTTTTAAGTTATTAGTTATTTCTATAATTTTAGTGTATTGTCATCAGAACTGCACAAACTTGCAAAGTTTCATATCCATGCTACTAACCGTTAAAGAGTACCCTCATGAGGAGACAATCCTGGCTGCAGCATTAGTTTATGGCGGAGAGCATGTTTAGTTATCTAAGTTAATTGTATATGCAAAAGTTGATGTCCATGCTACTAACCGTTGAGGAGTACCCTCATGAGGAGACAGTCCTGTCTGCAGCATTAGTTTATGGCGAAGAGCATGTTAAGTTATCTAAATTAAACGGATTTGCAAAAGTTGATGTCCATGCTACTAACCGTTGAGGAGTGCCTTCATGAGGAAACAATCCTGATTGCAGCATCAGTTCATGGTAGATATCATGTTTAACTATCAAAATTAAACGTATATGCAAAGTATCGTGTCCGTTCTGCTAACCGTTGAGGAGTGCTTTCATAAGGAGACAATCCTGGCTGCAGCATCAGTTTATGGCGGAGAGCATGTTAAATTAACTCAATTAAACGTATATGCAAAAGTTGATCTCTATGCTACTAACCATTGAGGAGTGCTCTCATGAGGAGACAATCCTGGCTGCAGCATCAGTTTAGTGCGGAGAGCATATTTAGTTATCAAAATTAAACGTATATGCAAAATTTGATGTCCATGCTACTAACCGTTGAGGAGTGCCCTCATGAGGAGACAATCCTGGCTGCAGCATCAATTCATGGTAAACATTATGCTTAACTAACAAAATGAAACGTATAATTATGCAAATTTTCGTGTCCGTAAGCTTGTAAAATAAATAATAATAATCACCAAGCTTGGCAGGCGGGTTGGCGATTGCAGTTGAGTTGTAAATGTACGTGTTGTACTGTACACTCACTTAGATTACTTACAATAAAAACAAAATCAAAACAATAACCAAACGCAAGTTATATAAATAATTTAGTAAAATAAAATAAAATAGTATATCTATATAATAGTAATTTTTTTACAATCTTGAGTCGTACGTAGATTAATTAACCTCTGTTTTAATTGATGCTTAATTTTTGGTAAATACTCAATAAATTTTAATACTTTTTCATAAGAGCGTTCATCGATCGGCGTATGACTGCTATCCTACAAAAACATATGTCGTCCCAGTACGAGCGCTCGATGCAGACTGAGCTCTCGCGCGAATATGTAGCCGGTCACTCGTGTTCATGCTGCCGGCCCTTTGACTCGCGCACAGAAAACCGACAAAATAGGGAGCGGTGGGCATGGCGAGGAGCATGACGAGCGGCATGACGAGTAACGTAGCTACACTACTTCCCTGCCTCATTCCCTCGCTACTTCCCACACCACTCGTCGAGTGTGTAGCTGGGGTAATACGGAAATATAACGCATTTATTTCATTCATTCTATATACCTACGTGCCGACTCAGTCTACGCTACGTGCATCGTGCAGTTCGGAGTTCAGTCTGCTCGTGAAGTCATGAGTCCTGAGTAGTGATGTAACGAATGTTAGATTTACGAATGCGAACATTCATATCCAATATTCGCGAATATGAATGCGAATGTTGATTTTCAAATAAAGCGCGCGCAAAATGTCATACGAGTTTGACGTTTCATGACATCCATGTTTAAACCGAACATAGCCGAGCCAGCCCGAGATTTGACGATTTTGGTTTGTTTTCTATAAAAATAAATAAGAAACTTAATTTAAAAATATTATTCTTACCTTTATTTTAAATAAATCCATATAAAAATCAATTTATTTAAACATATAAAAATTGTAGCCCACCGGCATCGGGAACAAGGTCCAAGCTACCGGTGGTCAGGACTCCAGAGAGTACCGTTTTCTGCATCAAGCCCTTGATCTAACGGCCTAACGAGAGCCTCTTCAGGTGCTGGTCGAGGCTCTTGGCCATTAGGCCATTGGCCGTAACAACTATCGGCACAATGATTGCAGAGTCTATTTCCCACATGTCGGCAGCCTCGTGTGCCAAGTCAAGATACTTAATTTGTTTATCTTTCTCGGCTTTCACGAGATTCTCGTCATGCGAGATAGATATATGACAATAACTGTGCGGCGCGCTAATCAATCTATCACCACTATCTCAGGCTTATTGGCTACAATAGTCCTGTCAGTGATGATAGATCGATCCCAGTATAGTGTGATATAGTCATTCTCAAGAACTGGGTCGGGCACATACCTGTAGTATGGCATTTCTGAATTCCTAAGGTTGTATTGCAGTGCAAGTTGCTGGTGGATAACTTGGCCACTTGGTTATGCCTGTGCAAGTACTCGCCATTAGCAAGACGAGAACCACCAGAAATAATGTGATGGATAGACTCGCGCGGACAGTGGCATGCCCGACAGATGTCAACCGTGTCGTCCTGTACAATATATTTCCGGTAGTTATTCGTCATGATAACTTCGTCCATAATTGCACAGCCCCTAAAGAGGTCACTGAAGCGTAGCCAAGACACGGACGCTAAAAAAAATCATCAGGCCAATGAAGGGCCCCTTAAAAGCGTCCGTGAAGCTCTTTGCCCTGCCATACCACCCTACGGTCATTAGTATCAAGCACTATAGGTTTACGCCAGTTCTCTTTAGCCAAGGAGAGCGGGGTGAGTCCCTTGTCCATCGCAACCACATCTCGGTGCATCCCCACATCGGCTTGGAGAAAGTACTCCCTGAGGTTGCACACCTCACGATTGTGGAGGGTCTTAGCATTTAAAAAGCCTCGACCCCCTCACTTTCGTAGGATGTACAGCCTCATCACCGATGAACGTGGGTGATGAATCCGATTTGTGGTCAGCAATATACGGACTCTTCTATCCAGGGCGTCCAATTCGTACTGAGATCACTTAAGTATGCCAAAGGAGTACATTAAAACTGGCATGGCCCAACCGTTAAAGGCGCGCACCGTGTTACCGCCTGATAAAAGACTTTTTTCAGGCGGCCAAAGAATCGGTCCTGTAACGATTGCTTCATGTCAGCTCCATTAATACCTAACGCTTCCGACATGCCCAGGTATTTGCAGGTCTTAGATGAGGAAAGGGATCTAAAGTGTATGGAATCAGAAAGTTGTAATCTCTCTGATTCCATAATCTTCCCTCGCTTTACATGCATGACTGCACATTTGGCCACATCAAATTCTACCCTAATAGAGTTACTAAAAGTAAAGTAACTCTATTAGTCGCAAATTGTTGGGGGCAAAGAGTTTCAGATCATTCACCTGACCACCTCTTCTCATCTGGTAGCCTAGCCCCAAACGTTCTAGCAGTGTGCTCAGAGGGTTTAAGGCCAAACAGAACCACAACGAACTCAGGCTATCGCCCTGGTATATACCATGCTCAATCCTGATCGGTTCACCGTTCCCTCGGATTTGCCGACATCCCGGATAGTTAAGGACTGTCCTCCATTGCCCCATACATGAAATCAGGAAGGTGCGTAGGGTTGTAAGTATTTTATACAACTGGCACCCTCATGAGCCATATATGTCCGAGTCATAGGCCTACTTATTATCTATCCAGCATGTACACAGATCCTTGTAGTTACGTCTAACCTGCTGGCTAATGGCCATGTCAATAAGGAGCAGCTCCTTACGTACCGTACCACGGGACCCCTTGCTACAACCATTCCGAGAAGCGGACATGATATAAGGATGTAAGAAGTTATAGACCGTAGGTTAACAAGTGATCGGGCTATAATTTTTGGTTCCGTAGTACTACTTGTATTGTGGAGCAGGTGGGTAATTCCTGTAGTAAAAAAATGTGGCAGCGAACCTGACTCCAAGGACAACTGGAACTGGGACGCCAAGCGAACATGTGAATTGCGTAGCCATTTAAGCCATTTAACATTATGCAGCCCGTCCGGTCCCGGAGATTTCCCGTTAAGTAACGGACGGACTTTACTGGCTACGTCTTGGGTGCTAATAATAAATGCCCCCATTTCTGTTATCGGTTCACATGCTAGTTCAACCTCCCGTTGATATTCACCTTCGGTGTGACTGACTGGCACCGACCATATATTGCGCCAGAATGCATTCATGCATCATCATCTGGTCGGTGGACGTCACCCACACCTTGGTCAGGTCGCTCCCAAGTTCTATATACCCAATATTAATCTTATTCTTATTCATTATTGTACATAATAAACACGATACATAGAATATAAAATAAAATTAATGTACAAAGGCGAGCTTAACTCAACATATGAGTTTTCTACTAGCAAACCTTTGAGTGATAGAAGATAGAAACGAAAAGAGGACAGTATCAAACAGAAAGAAAACAATAGTTAAGAATAATGAAATCAACAGATTTGTAGGTGCCATTAATTAATAAAATACACAAATATACAGCATGAACATAATATATACTTAAAATAAATACATGACAATACATACATATCTATATGTCATTATTTCGCTCGAATGAAGTCCACTGCTGGACACAGGCCTCCCCCAAAGATATGAGTGTGTTCTGGGCTCATTGGGGGGATTTGCCATAATCACCACGCTTGGCAGACGGGTTGTCGATCGCAGTTGAGTTGTTAATGTACTCGAATGACGCTGCTGCCCATCCACCGGCTAATCCCTTAGTCGACTTTTACGACACCCATGGGAGGAGATGAGATGATGGTATTCCGGCACCACACGGCATATATAACACATAAATTCTCAGAGGAAATGCTGTTTTGATTCCTTTCTTGAAAACATCCAGAGAAGGGCTGCTGCGTAGTGAGTGTGGAAGAGAATCCAGAGTCGCACTCCACGTATTGTGAATGATTCATCATTACGGCTGGAGGTGTGATGGGGAGTACGAAGAAGAAGAGAAGAGGATGTACGCAAGGCTGTACCCCTGGGCACAAGATACAAAAAACGCTCTCTAAGGTAAATAGGAGACTTGGAGTTGTGAAGAACAGGATATAGAAGACAAAGAATGTGAGAGTCTCGACGTTGCCGAACAGGTGACCACCCCAGTTTTGCTCCGAATTCCGACACACGGTCAGATTTCCGAAGACCAAAAATAATGCGGATTAACAAATTTTGCAAACGTTTGAGTTTATTGAAGAGTTCCTCAGTTGCGTCAAGGAAGCAGACATCAGCATAATCTAAAAGAGGTAAAAGTAAAGACTGGGCAAGAGCTTTTTTAGTTTGGAAAGGCAGAAACTTTTGGAGACGTTTGAGGGACTGAAACTAACAATACACTGTTTGGTTTGAGGTGAATCCTTATAATCGTGGTTGCAGCCACGCACACATACACAACATTCGTCCCCCATATTCCAAGTAACAATATTAACAAATACAACATTCGGGCTAATTCGGTTATACCTCTGTATTCGTTCCTCATTTAGCGCTGATTCATTGTTGCTTTCTGACAAATCTATTAATTTCATTACATGCTTTATCGACATGTTTTCCAATTTAAATGTTTATCCAGAGTTATTCCTAAAAAAGAATACGTGGTAATGTGCGCTGCGCTATCGCCTCCACGAGTCCACGCGTGCGCTAAGAGCTTGATAGCAATCGTCTAATTATCAATTAATTATAATTGTCATGCAAATAAACTGTACATTCGAAGGATTCGATTAATTTTAGTAATAATCGCCCATCGCTAATCTCTAATTCTCTACTCATCTACTGTTTTTGTTGGATTGATGGTTCGTCCAATGCCCATAATAAATGAAATATATATATATATATATCATCTACTGTGAGAGTGTACTACTCCATCTACGGAGTGTACGCCTGTACGGTATATCTGTTTAAACAAATGTACTCTGTGGTGTGAGCTGACGTCTCACGATACGGAGTATCAAGGATTAAACGGAGTATCTACTATCTTACTACCTAGCAAAGACTACAATAGTATACTCTACCTTAGTCTTGCGCATAATATATCACTGAAAAGAAAAGAGAGATATATATCTTTTCACTCTGAGATATATATCTCTCTTTTATATCTCGCTCATAGCGAGATAGAATTTTTTTTTCTTACGCTCGCGAGCGATTGAATATAAGAATAATTATGTGATGTAATGAATATGTAAGATCGTGCTCCGCACCACAGTATGTAGTATGCATAAATGATTTAAAACAAGCAGCTAGATTGTAGCGACATATTTTATGAAATTATCATTTGAATAACCTTACTACTCAGTCGCAGTAGATACAAAAGATTCAAAGATATAATTGAATTGAAAGTGAGCGAGTGAGTGATTCGCTCTTTCGGAGAGATATATATCTTTTATATATCTCACTCGCGATCGACTCAACTCAACTCTACCTAGTCTGTGGTCTTACGTCACGGTCTGACGCACACAGTGTAATTGAGTAGTTTTATAATTTATATAAACTGAAACTGGTCTGACGTTTTTAACTTTTTACTATTGATTTGGTAGCCAAGATATTAAGACTACGTTTTATATTAGTATTTATGGAGTTAGGTGGAGAAAACATTGACTCCGGAGAAATGGGACCTTCAGACAAAAAATCTGAAACGTCGCGCTTAGTTGCTCCTAATAATAGTGATACATCCCCGAGCTACATCAATGTGTTGTCTAACATATGCGGGGTGATATTCCTGGGTATAATGACGTATTGTTGTTTTAAAGACGGAGTCTCCCTTTTTTCATTTCATCCCGCTTTAATGTCCCTTGGGGTAAGTTCAATGCGTACCATCATAAACTGCGCATTTTTACTTAAAAAGGATGCGATTCGTCTCTTCTCCATACAAATAAATTATTCAGGTCACTCCCACTTTGATTTTGCTTACTCTCTGATGCAATTGAATCCCATCTCAAATTTGCAAATAAAGTAGAAGTTAGTGTGCACAATAAATTGTAACTGGCAAAAATTTATTGTTAAACTAAGTAAATAATAAATGTCCTGTGTCATATGATTTGTGCAAGTTTTATCTGATGTGGTCTTATGGTTCTAGTACTGTGCTTAAAATGTACTATATTAGAATTTATCAAAGCTTTTAATCAACTTATGGAAAGGGTACTGATATTGATACTAAAAAGTAACCAAAAAAAAAAAAAAACATTTGATATGTAAGAATATGACATTATTTGAACAATAGAAAAAAACTAGTGTAGAGAACTAAATCCTGTTGTCATTTTTATTTTGCCATCAAGTTTGGCCATTTTAATTGGGCACTATTTCAACACATGCAATTATTAGTTAATCACAGACAAATTTTGTTTGTGTTGGCGCTGGGATTTAATTCAGTAGAGATTTATATTGTCTTTTATTGTGATTACCAACAAAAACTAAGAGCATAAAAATACCATAATTGTTTTATCTTGGAATTGCAATATTTATAATGATTATTTTTACTAACTTACTAATTAATTGATTAGCTTATTAATTAATTTATTAACTTATTGATTAACTTATTAATTAATACATTAACTTATTAATTAACATAATATCAACTTTAATTAAATGATGAACTTATTAGTTAATTAATTGATTATCTTATTAATTAATTGATTAACTTATTAATGATTTAATTAACTTATTAATGAACATATTTATAAAATATGTTTATATTGAAATTTGATTGAACAATATTATTTTGTACCTGTGGAGAAGAGAAGAAATACTTCACCTTAATCTAACATGACTAATGTTGCCTTTTTTCAGTGGATGGTGTTTATGACTTCTGCAATGCATGCCCTCACTCCAGGTGACTTAGCCACAGGATGGATGCCCATGCGATTGAGAAGTGCTCGACATTGGGTTCTGCAAGTGATAGGCGGTATAGTAATACTAGTAGGATTCATTATTATAGTAACAAATAAGTTTATTAACAATTCTCCACACTTTGTAACTTTCCATGCTAAATTTGGTTTGACATCTTTAATTTTTCTGGTACTGACTATGTTGGGAGGTTTAGGTGCTTTGAACAGTTTGAAATTGAAACATTATCTTCCTCCAATATACACAAAACTAATACATACTTCCGCTGGTCTACTGACATTTTATATGGGAGTAGCAACAATCTTACTTGGTTTCTTCTCGAACTGGTGGCAGAATGCAGAATGGTTGACATATATTTGTTTCATTTTGGTGTTAGTAAACATGTGTGCCACAATGATAAGACCTATTCTCAAAATATACATTCGTTTGAGGGAAAGACTTGACATCCAGAATTAATTTGTCTTGCATTATTTAATTCAAATTAAACATGATCATGGTTCTTGCCAAGCTTTACAAATGACAGAATGTGTGATATTTTTTAAGTTTATAGTGTTTTGCACAAATGTTTAGTTATTTGTATCAAGTATTTTGAAGATGAGATGTCTTGTCTGTAATTATTGTTTGTACTATGGTGCTTATTTAATTAAACCAGTGCTTAAGATTGTTTCTATGTAATCAATATGTATATTACATATTTGTCTAAGTAGATACAGTAGTATGTAGTATGATTCTACTAATAGTTGATATAATCATCTTATTGAAATACCTACTGTAAGACTTTGTTAACAGTTGTGCATAATTAAATTTATACACATGTATATTTGTATAAATATGGAGTATATCATAATAATTATACCATACAATTTTTATAAATCCATCTCAGGATATAAAAAGCATTATTGTACTTATTCCATTACTGTAAAAATTGTTTTTCTATTTATATATATAAAACATTTTAGATGATTCTTTTTATCTAATTATCTGTAAGGCTTTAATAATATAATAATTTCTGTGTCTAATCGGGGCAAATATAATACTGAGTAGGATCACAATCCACTGTTAGACAAAGACCACGTAATCAGTATTTATTCACAATGTATTTCTAAACCTTCCATAATAATGCTCAATGTATTTCTAAACCTTCCATAATAATGTTCAATGTATTCTTCTGTAATCTGATTAAGCTTAAATGCTATTTTTATATCAATTATACAATGAAAATCAGTAATCAGTCACCCAGCGATTGCCCTAAATAGATATTGTTTAAGAGTATTCCTACAGATCTGATTTAAGGATGATATTTTATACATACGTACTTATGTAACATTTACACACAAATAAAAGGTCTCAACCAAAGGCAGGCTGGTACCTAGCTTGTAAGAGGCTGATAGACTGAAAGTTCTTAGCATAGGAAACACAGTTTTTAATAATTATTATTTTATACTGATAGTTTTGGAACTGATTTTATAAAATTCATTTCAAAGGTAACATAGACAACATTATATACTTGCCGGACTGGACCATCATAATTAGGTAAATGTCGAAATGCCACCTGGCCAATAGCTGAGTGATATTTAAGCTGCTCACTGAGATTAATACTCCCAATACCTAGGTACTAGGCCCTAGGGGTTGGCAGCATTCTAGTTTTTGTCTAATTATGATGGTCAGCTAACACAGCACAAACAGCTACTTTAGCATAGGTACTTAGTGCCAAATATTATTCTTTAGATGTTAGGGTACACATATTATGTCATGTAAGTGAAGTAATGATTTAAATGTATACAATGTAAGATTATCTATTGGCGTGTAGAGCAATATTTTGCTGTCGATATAATAAGATTGATGTATCTATATATTCATTCCAATAAACAGACATACATACAGCAAGTATGTAAATTTTATTATAAACACCCGATGTATGTAATAATAGGTTTGTAGCGACACCTAGCGCTACAATAAAGCAATAAATTATAGTTGATGTAGTGTTTGGAGGACTGCGAAATCGGTAGCGCTGATTTTTAATTCATTTTTATGATGAGTTTCTCTCAGGCAGTTTAGGAAGCTATTGCTGCTTAATTAACTGGAGTGTGGCGAAACCGCAAAGGCCAATAATTTGCAAACTAAGAAAAATAGCTAAGGGTGCCCCATAGTGAGACTCTTTGAACTTCAGACTTTTAAAACCATAACGCACGCGGCACTAGGCAGGTCTAGCTCCGGACGCACTGAATAAAAGGAATCAGAATCGGACACGGTGCCGAAACACAAATGGTTCCACAAATTTTATCCGAGGAATAATTTATTCCTTTGAGTGCAGTGAGTCAATTAGCCAATTGTAACGTGATGCAAATGAGATGGTCGTATGCAGTCGTGTATGAGTGCGATCAAGAAAATCAATCATAAATCAATAAATGTTTTTGCACCATTCAGTTTTTACGTACAACATATAAAAGTTTTTACGAGTACAATAGAGGCTTATAGATAAATTACATACGTTTCTATTTTGTGTTGCCTAAACTAAGATAATTCAGTAACCTATGATATAGCCTATAGGCATCAGCACCCACCCTCTGAACCATAATTACAGCCGATGTAGCATAAACTAGTTCCATTTTCAGAATTGATGATGATACAATGTACAATAATCAAACAAAAATATGGTAAAGCAAAGGTAGTCAAAGTGCAATATGTTTGTGCATGCAGATGTGAGGGGTGTGTTTGTGTTTAGGGAGTGTATTTTGTGTGGGGTTGTGAAAAGATTGGTTCGTGTAGGTGTACGAGTGTGTGCGAAATATGTGTGGGTTAGTCAGGGACTAGAAAAAAAATTCTAGTCCGTGGGGTTAGTGCTGCGTGTGTACTATCACTGTGTGTAAGTATAATGTAGAAGAGTATAATGTATAACGTAGAAGTATAAGAAGAAGTGGGCTGTGTGTTATTGTTGGGGGTATGTGCACAGGTTTAATGTAAGTTTTAATATAGGTGAAATATTCTTTATTAAGATAATATTTTTCGAAGCTCTTCAGTGTTATTATAGTCTAGTGTTAAGAGCCAGTTATTTACAGTCTGTTTACATACTCTTTTGGTCATTGAAACGATTTCCTTTTTCTTATTCAGAATACTATATTAATTTACCGCTCTGTGTCGGCGCGAACGGACGTATTCACTGTTCTCCTTTTAATAGTAAAATAATTTCATATAGTAACATATTCAAGATTCAACCTTATTTACGTATAATCATAGTCGAAATTACCGTGCGGTTACTATCATAGTGCGTATTCTAGACTTCTCGTCTTAGCTCCTCTGATCACAGACCACGGAAGGCGATAGACAGGAAAGATGCCACGGGCGCAAAGCGAACTCTCTGGTTCGGTTCCGGACCTCTCGTCAGAAAATATAACTCGTCGTAAGCGTGGTCATAATGATGAGTTCACAGTCGCATTTGAACAGTTTAGTAAGACAATTATGACAACATTGAATGATTGGAAACATGAAATCAGTCAGGAAACATCGCAAATCAAGGAATCGCTGAATAAAATTGATGAGACGTCACAAGAGCTAAAGTTAGAGGTTAACCGTATCAGAGACGAATATTCAGTAATGAGAAAATTTGTTGAAAATTTGGAAGTTAAACAAAAGGATATACACGAAGAAGTATCTTCTTTGAAGAAATCGATGCAATATCATAGCGACAGTCATGACGACTTTAGGACACAAATAGAAATTTGTTCCAAGGAAATTACTACAGTCAGTCAACTTAAGGCGGAACTAGCAGAAATTAAGGTCCAAAATAGGATATTAAGATCCGACATTAACGCTAGCGAACAAAGGGATCGACTGTGTAATATTGAGATGGTTGGGGTGCCAGAGTCAAAAGAGGAAAACTTAATAGAAATCATCTTACAACTTGGAAAACATACCAACATTGAAATAACATGCGACGATATTATACACGTGAATAGAGTTTCTTCAAAATCAAAGGTGCAAGGTAGACCTAAAAATATAATAGCTAAATTAAGCACTCGTCAGTTAAAAGACAATCTTATTTCCCAAGCTCGAAAAAGCCGTTTGACAACCTCAGACTTAAAAATTAATGGTAAGGCCAATCCTGTATTTGTAAACGAGCATTTAACGCTTTATAATAAAAGTCTTCTGAAGAAAACTAAAGAAGTTGCAAAATTTAAGGAATACCAATTCACCTGGACAAAAAATGCCAGAATTTACGTAAGGAAAGCTATTACAATACCCGCTATTCCAATAGTGGAAGAAGAACTGAAGAAAATTATTTAGTACTATGGTTAGTTTTAAACTGTGTTTTACTGTCGTTGTTTCTGGTAAACTTTCTTTACCATAACTTGAATATTATTATCTTCCATAAGCATGTTGCTAATATTATTGTACTGGCTGGCGGAGTTGTTTACATTATAATTTTGTTTGCCTACTCTAGGCGTATTACATTCTATTGCGCATTCTTTGTTCGAGCATTGTGTATGTGTTTGTGCGGTTCGGTCGGCCGATTAATGGACATGCGCTGGATGCGTGTGCGATATCAGCGCTCAACAAGACACTTTCCGAATTACTATTTCTTATTGATCTTTTGCATTATGTCAACATATAAATTAATTTGTAGGGATGTAAGGTTTTTAAAAATATGTCACCAAACGGTAACAAAATGCGCGCATCAACAATACTCGTACTTGTGCCTTTTTATGATATTTATATTAGCGGGGATGCTAATGTTACTTATGTACGTAACTTCATCATGGTATTCAACGTTTTTTAAAACACATGGCGCGTATATGGTTGACTTTATAACACTGCATAAAGTTGCACCCTGGCGATGCGTATGTTATTTACCTCTTAATGAACTATTGTGCGGGTATATGTCCGGCGAGTTAGTTGCAAATCACCCACATTACATTTTTATTATTATCTTGGTAACGTATTTAACTGGTTACAATATTATTCATCATAATTTAACAAGTAAACGGCGTCACACACCAATCACGCATCATGTTACACACGACTCCTGGCAGTTCACGCGTTTGTTTTATATATACATGTTTCGTATAACTTATATTGTCATATCAATGTTATTAATAGTCAGTAATTGTACTCATATTGGACTGTTTCATCAAAATGATGCCGTGTAACATAAATCTTTACTATCAGAATTGTCGTGGCCTAAGGACTAAGTCTTTGCAGTTCTACCAGAATGTTTTAAGTAATAATTATAATGTAATTATTATAACTGAAACTTGGTTACATAACGGTATTATGGATAGGGAATTATGCGACAGTAGATACGACGTATTTCGGAACGACCGGGACTTAGCGGCCACTGGTAAAGCCACGGGTGGGGGTGTCATGATACTGTCACGGCATGACCTCGGCGCTTGGCGCATCGAAAATGACCAGGAATCGACTGTTGAAATGTTAACTATAGTAATACCGGCGCGGGCCCTGTCAGCAAAAGCAGACCTATACGTTAGTGTTGTTTATATTCCACCGGAACCGCGTCGGATATTCACAGATATTAACCATATATTAACGAGTGTAACGTCCATAATTACTCATAATACCCAAACGTGTAACTATTTACTGGTGGGTGACTTTAATCTTTCGCATATCGACTGGCAACCAAGTGGACCTGTGTATAAAAAACAGGGCGCAATAGAAGTTCAGATGGCAGGTATGCGCCTAATTAATGAATTGTGCCTTCTAGGCCTAACACAATATAACACCTTACGTAATCATAAAGGGAATACTTTAGATCTAACTTTCTGTAGCTTACCACTGCAATTACACGAATGTTTATGCCCCCTCACAAAGGTAGATTTGCCTCACCCTGTGCTTATCGTTGACGTTCTGGATTTGACGGTCTCTCCACTCACTGAACTATCAACCCCTAGGCCAAATTACCATAAAACAAATTTTGACCTATTAAATAATTACTACGGGGACATTGATTGGCACACTGCACTAAGTACTGGCTCAATGGATGAAGTCGTGTATAAGTTTTATAAGATAATTCAAGATGGAATTGATAAATATGTCCCGTTGACTCGAAGGCCGGGCTCACGTAAATTTCCAATATGGTACACTAATTCCTTAATTAAAATAATAAGGGATAAAATGAAAGCTCACTCGCGTTGGAAACAATATGGAAATTTTCTTGATTATGATGAATTTAAAATGTTGCGCACCAGGCAGCGTCATCTCCAGCATGTGTGTTTTAACAATTATGTAGAAGCGACAGAAAAAAGTCTGAAATTAAGACCTAAAAATTTCTGGACGTATATAAAAGCTATGCGTGGAGGTTCTAATTACCCAAAAATGTTAACACATAATAATTTAAAATATTCAGATGGACAGGACATTTGCGAAGCATTCAATGTCTTTTTTCACAGTGTATTTGGTGAACAGTCAAAGGATCATTTAGATAGCTCGGTGGACTATCCAGATACGAGCTCTGATCTGATATCAAACTTACAAATAACATTGTCAACTGTGGAACAAGCATTGAGTGTTCTAAGTGTTGATAAGGGAGCTGGATGCGACCGAATTCCTCCACTATTCTGGAAAAAATGTGGTAAATCTGTATCACTTCCTATCTGTATTATTTTTAATCGTTCTCTTGAGGCAGGCATCTTTCCAGAGGCATGGAAAAAAGCGCACGTCGTTCCTATACATAAGAAAGGTTCACGCACAAAATTAGAAAATTATAGGGGTATCTCTATTCTAAATACTATAGCAAAGATTTTCGAAAAATTGGTGTATGACGCTGTTTACCCACACATTATTGCTGGCATACCTAACACACAACACGGATTTCTGAAAAGTCGATCCACTGTCTCAAACTTGACATGCTTTGCAAACTATGTCATTAACAATGCGGATGATGGTGGGCAGGTTGACGTAATCTACACTGACTTTGAAAAAGCTTTCGATCGCGTGGATCACGTCATCCTGCTCAACAAACTATTTCGATTGGGGATACGTGGCGATCTCTTACGTTGGGTCAAATCTTACTTGTCGAAAAGGTCACAAGCAGTAGTAGTGGGAGGTTACCGCTCTAACTTCAGCGAAATCCCCAGCGGAGTGCCTCAGGGCTCACATCTCGGGCCTCTTTTTTATAATGCTTACTTGTTCGACATATCTGATTCTTTAAAGCACTCTAAACATTTAATGTATGCTGATGACAAGAAAATATTTTGTAAAATTAGCTGCATTGATGATTGCAGAGCTCTTCAAGCAGATTTAGATAGTCTAACTAATTATTACACGATAAATAAAATAGCAGTAAATATTGAAAAATGTCAAAGTATTAGTTACACTCGTAAAAAACACCCTTTTAACTATCCATATAACTTTAAAGGCAGCACGATTAAAAAAGTTAATACAGTTCATGATTTGGGAGTTGTGTTCGATAGTAAACTGTCATTCTCTGAACATGCAGACTACATTAGTACAAAGGCTTTTAAAAATCTAGGATTCGTTTTAAGATCTTGTAGAGTATTTAAGAACGTAGAAGCCTTGAAGACTGTTTATTTCTCGTATGTGCGTAGCACCCTAGAGTATGCTTGCCCTATATGGTCACCGTGCTATATAATATACACAAATCAACTAGAAAGAATTCAAAAAACATTTGTTAACCACCTAAACTATCGCCTACGCAAACCTCCACTATCATACGAACTCAGTTGTAGCACACACGGCTTGCTGACCCTTGAAGATAGACGCAAAATACTGGATATGTGTCTATTGTACGATATACTCAACGGTCGCTTGGACTGTCCCGAATTGTTGTCGCAAGTGACATTTAGCGCCCCGCTGCGTCGCACACGACACACACCAATGTTAAATGTACCCAGACATGCCACTAACTATGCTAAAAACGGTGTACTCACGCGCATTGCTCGAACATATAATGCCACATTCTGTGATGCAGACTTTTTCTGCCTGTCTAAAACATCGTTTAAGTCTCAACTTATGAAAATTATAAAAGATAAGCAGCTCCATTTAACTTCACTCCATCAGAGTGCTTAATTTGTTTGATATTTGGTAACGTTTCTGGTTTATATAGCTGCACTCGATTATTGTCATAATATCTTTTTTTTAAATATTATTAAACATTTTTCGTCTGTTCTTTAGCCGAATTATATAATCTAATAGTTACCTAGGGAAACCTATAATTGGCCATACTTAGCAGTTATATATGACTTTTGTACACATTATTGTATCGCTGTTGGTTTTCTGAATAAATAAATAAATAAATAAAGAGCCCGAGTCCTTGAAATAAGTAGAATCTTTGTGCAAAAGATGTTCCGCATTTAACTAATCTGGGTGGTAAGTTCCTTCTCTTTACATTTTGCTGTTGCGCGTTAGTGTTTTGCATAACTTCAGAGTGTTTGCTTTATTATAGCATACTGCACAAAAAGTTGACGCACGCTAAGTACCTTAAATTCTCTATACAAATCAGCAGTGGAATAATATCTAGGCTTGAAGTAGCTAATCTTTAACAACGCTCTTTGTGCTCTTTCAGCTATTATATTATGTGATATAGCAGCACCACCCCAGCAAATTACGCAGTATGATAAAACAGATAGACATCAAGCTAAGTCCCTTACATTCTCTATACAAATCAGCAGTGGAATAATATCTAGGCTTGAAGTAGCTAATCTTTAACAACGCTCTGTGTGCTCTTTCAGCTTTTATATTATGTGATATAGCAGCACCACCCCAGCAAGTTATGCAGTATGATAAAACAGATTGACATAAAGCTTGATAAACTATTTTCATTATATTTGGTAATATTCCCTGATTTAGACACATATTAAAGATTGATTTAGACACATACTTGCTCATAGCAAGCGGGGTAACTATATTGCTTTTTATAACTTTTAGTACGTCAGATGAGATTCCATCATCTGCTGCACATTACTCTTTAGACCCAAGATCAACTTTTTAATTTATATCTTATCTGTATACAATAAAACGAGAGAATTGCCGTGTTTATAATAAAACACTTTTAAACGGATTCTATCGCGTATATTTTGATTTTTGATTTTCCTGACGTTTCGAATACTTTGCAGCATTCGTGGTCGCAGGATGACTAAGGTGACAGGCGTCGTTACAGATTTTAAAAAGTTATTTTATTTTATCTACCGTACAATTTTAATCAAAAAATTAGTTTCGATGCACGCAGTAATCACTCACAGTGTCTTGATGTTTCTTAGTGCGGTATCTTGTTTGGGACTTTATTATTTTAATGACTGGATTCCAAACAGGTGGCACCTGCCAACAGTGGGAGTGATTACTGCGTGCATCGAAACTAATTTTTTGATTAAAATTGTACGGTAGATAAAATAAAATAACTTTTTAAAATCTGTAACGACGCCTGTCACCTTAGTCATCCTGCGACCACGAATGCTGCAAAGTATTCGAAACGTCAGGAAAATCAAAAATCAAAATATACGCGATAGAATCCGTTTAAAAGTGTTTTATTATAATGTGTAATAATCGCGAAAATCTAAGACATTACTATTGCCGTGTTTGTTTATATGGCTATTTGGTAAGAATCAAAAAGAGAACATAATCACATCTGTTGCGTTCATACGTTCAGTACGGTATGGTCTTATAACTTTGAACGTAGAGTTCAAAATTGCTTGATCCACAACATACGAGGGCGGTTTGATAAGTCCATGACTTTGGAAAGAAGAAACACTCTTTTTACATATACATTTTTTTATTTTTCTACATAATCTCCTTTCAACTCTACGCACTTAGTCCAGCGATGTTCCAACCTCTTCAACACATCAAAAAAATATTTTTTGTCAAACCCTGAATAATAGGCCTCAGTTTCGGCTACCACCTCTTCGTTTGACGAAAATCTTTCCCCGCCAAGCCATTTCTTCATGTTTGGGAAGACGAAAAAGTCACAGGGGGCTAAATCTTGCGAATACGGAGGGTGTGGCAATAATTCGTATCTTAATTCGACAATGATTGATGTCGCGATTGCAGACGAGTGGGCCGGTGTATTATCCTGATGAAATAGATTTTTTTTCTTTGCTAGATGCGGTCTTTATTGAATCTATCTAACAATGCAGCATAGTAAGCTCCGGTTATTGTCTTGCCTTTATCCGAAAAATCGATGTAAATAACCCCTTGGCTGTCCCAAAAGACTGTGGCCATCACTTTACCAGCCGAGCAACAGTTTTTGCCTTCTTTGGGGCACGTTCCCCGGTAGAAGTCCATTGCTTCGACTGTTGCTTAGTCTCTGGTGTATAATGATGATCCACGTGTCGTCAACTGTTATGTACCGACGCATAAACTCACTCGGATTGCGATTATACATGGCTAGGCATTCCTCAGAAGCTGTTACACGATTTCGTTTCTGGTCGACTGTTAGTAAACGCGGCACCCATCTTGCAGAAAGCTTTTTCATGCCCAGAATATCATGCAAAATATAAAAAACTCGTTCAGTCGAGATGTGCACAGCATCACTTATTTCGCGTATCTTCACTCGACGGTCTGCCAAAACAATATCATGTATTTTATTAACCATGCCCTCCGTAGTGACCTCAATCGGCCTTCCTGGGCGCTCCGCGTCATTAGTGGTAGTACGTCCACAGCGAAATTCAGTGAACCACTTATGTACCATCCCATGAGAAGGCGCAGAATCACCACAATACTTTTTCAATTTTTCTTCGGTTTGCTTAATAGTTTTAACACGTAAAAAATAGTGTTTAATTAGCAGTCGAAACTAGTGTAACAGACAGTGGGGTAAATTAAAACTCGGTTTCACAATTATATAGCAGGTGTATTTTAGGGCAGAGGTTCCACCTTATACTACTAGTTTACAGAATGATCCTTCATACTGCAATGCTCTTACTTTTATACGGTTCAGTATCCGTTACAATACATTTCGAAGATAAAACTGAAGGTAGGTATATTTGAAAATGCAACCAGTGTTATTTGAAAAACGAAATATAAACAAACTATTTATACAAGCATTAAATATTCAAATATGAATAATAATGGATTAACTAAATTATTTAAGTGATTATTTTATACTCAAGTTATTTAATATCCGACAATCTCATATGACGTCACTACTGGTAAACTTAAATAGATGGACAATGAAAGTAAATGATATTAATATATAATAAATAGGAGATACTGATTGAGAACATAAATAATTAAATATTACAGGTCCCAAATGATTATTATCCATAGTCTAAATATAAACAAATATGGGGATGTGACGCATGTTGTGATGGCTTCACAAGGGGCGGTCATTAGTCGCTAACACTCGGCCATCCTGCAGCAGCCGTGTCCCACGGCTCTCGGCAGCATGCTGGTTTCTGTTCCATTAGATACCTGGAGAAGAAAAAGGGGCAGGAATACGTTTCTACAGATTTATGGTCTAGGTCTAGATCTAGGTCACACAGATATTACGTAGGTCACATGACGTAGGTCACACAGACATCGCGTAGGTCACACAGACATCGCGTAGGTCACACAGGCATCGCGTAGGTCACACAGGCATCGCGTAGGTCACACAGACATTGCGTAGGTCACACAGACATTACGCAGGTCACGCAGACATTACGCAGGTCACGCAGACATTACGCAGGTCACGCAGACATTACGCAGGTCACGCAGACATTACGCAGGTCACGCAGACTTTACGCAGGTCACGCAGACTTTACGCAGTTCACGCAGACCTTATGTAGGTCACATAGACATTAGTTTGGCTAGCTCACACAGGCTAGCTAGAGTAGGACACCAAGATATCAACAAATGCTTAAGGTAATTAATTATTATTTGCTCACTGCATATATAATATATTTTTTATTTCAGCTCACTGGTTTTGGACATGACTGCACATAGTTTCTGCCGGCCCGCGGTAATATTAAGTATTTATTCGCAAATGTTTATTTTAATAAAGAACTATGAAATATTGCGTTTAATTTTGATAGCTATCAGCTCTTACTAATTATAACAAGAATCATTGCTACACATACCATAAATCACTTAGGTACGATAAACAGGTACTTAAGGAGGTAAACATTGTAACTAACGTAATCTTGCAAATATCTTTTACTACGGTACTTATCAATTTTATATTTTAAAATGTAACTACTTCTGTCACTACTGAATGAACTATCTGCATCAGAAACAAGGGTTTAACCAAGGTCTTAATACTTCACCCCGTACAACCGCATTAAATTTCTTATTTTCATTATTATATTTCTTATACCTTTAACGTTACAAATTGTAAAACAATCTATGTTTGGTTTTTTTGTCATGCATATTTTGTACGGGCTCTTGTAAGATGTGCAACTTTTGTAGATGTATCCATCCTTATAAGCCTCACTTTTCCACCAAAACCTCATTGCAATGGTCGATGGTGTTACTGCTAGATTTAGTGCTTTCGCTTTACTTTGCGTTAGTATATTCAATTTATCTCCAGTATCAATGTAAGCAAAAACTTTTTCTACACCAATGTATGCAAGGAGTTTGTATATGCTCGGGAAGTTGTTGGTAAGAATACACATGATGGGACTCACCCGGCGTACAACCGCTTGTTGCTGCGTGGGTCTAGTAGTAACAGCAAACCAGCAGGTGGCAGATGTGTGGCCGCTCCGCTTGCAGAAATCACAGCGTTGTTGATTCCGCAGTCTTGTGCATCGTGACCGGCTCGACGACAGATATAGCATCGCTTCACTCAGGAATGCTGCGACGCTGTTGTTGAGCCTCCGTCTGTTGTGCCTCTTCTCCATGTATACTTCCGCGATGAAATAGTGGCTTCAGTTCTTGTATAATTTTCCAAGGATGACAGGTATCTAAAGTAGGCCTTTGCATTTGCGCTCAGTTCCACTGATGATGCAAGATATCGCATCTTCACCGGTGATATTGCATTTCTTGAGGAGGGATACCTTATCGTGGTAGTACTTGGTCATGGTTTCAGAGTCTTCTTTGGTTCTTGCCAGCATGACCTCCAGCTTGTCCGCGAAGTCGGTGGATCGTGGAAAAGCAGTCTCCAACACTTGCTTCCAACCTTTCCAGTAGAGGTTGTAGTCGTCCAACTCGTCGTACCATCGTCTAGCGGAACCACGTAGACGAAGCTGCATAACAAATTGCCTTTCGGTTGCGTCCCAGCCGTAGATTTCACCAAGCTGATCAATCTTGTGTAACCAGCTACGGATGTTACCAGTGTGATCCTCGGGTTGGAATTTAGAGATAACTTCAGCGTCAGCATAGGTCACACGATGTAGTTTTCTTTATAATGGCGTGGGTCTTGGTACGGAGTTATCGGAGGAGGAAGTAAAATAATCACTTTCTTCGCTGCTCTGCACACAACAAGCGACTTTCCTCTTCCTTTTTCCGAGACCATAAGGGCCCGACATTTTTCACTATCCCACTTCTGAGATGTAACAGACCGTGGGGTAAATTAAAACTCGGTTTCACAATTATATAGCAGGTGTATTTTAGGGCAGAGGTTCCACCTTATACTACTAGTTTACAGAATGATCCTTCATACTGCAATGCTCTTACTTTTATACGGTTCAGTATCCGTTACAATACATTTCGAAGATAAAACTGAAGGTAGGTATATTTAAAAATGCAACCAGTGTTATTTGAAAAACGAAATATAAACAAACTATTTATACAAGCATTAAATATTCAAATATGAATAATAATGGATTAACTAAATTATTTAAGTGATTATTTTATACTCAAGTTATTTAATATCCGACAATCTCATATGACGTCACTACTGGTAAACTTAAATAGATGGACAATGAAAGTAAATGATATTAATATATAATAAATAGGAGATACTGATTGAGAACATAAATAATTAAATATTACAGGTCCCAAATGATTATTTTCCATAGTCTAAATATAAACAAATATGGGGATGTGACGCATGTTGTGATGGCTTCACAAGGGGCGGTCATTAGTCGCTAACACTAGCTTTTCTCCATTTTCAAAGAATACTTAGAAGTCGCCTAACTTTTTTGTTTCTAAAAAGCTTGTTTTCGCGGCAAATTTGAAAAAGACGGCATGCACTTCGTAGTGAGATTCCAATTAAGAGACAAAAAAAATATATTGAAAAAGATTTTATTCACCTTAAAGCCATTGAGTTGCCAAACTGCCCTCGTACTACGTAATACGTTTTTATGATTATCACCTATTTAAATTTTCTATTTACTTGAGCTTCAAGATTTTTTTATACTATTGGGTGAGGAGACCAGCAAGTCATTCGCCCATGACCAGTCCTGCGCTGCTCTCCGATGAAAATTCTACATGAACGAAAATGTGTATTGGAGGTTTGTATAGCCATACTCATGTATACTCATAATTATGTACTCTCTATTTCATCATCTGGCTGAAACGAGGTTGGTACGTAGACATTATTTTTATTGGTCCCCTGTGGAAATTCATTATGAACTTCCTTCGCCCCGGGGAAGGGCGAAGGGGTATGTCAGACTCCTACCGGCTACAACCACTGGAGCAGTCATCTTCGACACCGAAGGGAGCTCCAGGTCCTCTTAAGATCACACTAGAGCCGCCAATTGCTGCCACGCCTTTAGGCACATCTCAGAGGGGATGACTGTAAAGCGGTCACCCGGTTATTCTATGAACAAATATATTGATATTCTTAAAAAAATACTAAATTTCAAGAGGCAATTTTGTACAACTGCACAGCAGGCGTGCCGAGTTAGCAACATCGAGTGAGGTATACCTGTTATGCAATTCTTTAAGGATACAGCCTTGCGAGCAGCGCTGTCGCAGCGTCGAATTCGATTCGTCGTCAGTATCCGTAACGGTGGCGCACTACCAACGCCCCTCTCCTGGTAAGAATGTTGGTTGTTTCAGACAGTGTTATTAGTATTAGTAGTATATTATTACATATTTAACAAAAAAGTAAATGTAATGATATAATTTATTTATTCAGACAACAGAGATCCAGATTTGTAGTAATACAGTTATAAAAATGTTTTATCTAATTGTAAATAGCGACTTGGTCCTTTGTATAAGTTTCCACACCAGTGGACAGTCGTGCTTAGCCGCTATAGTATTCAGGATGCTGTGGCTACTTCCACGCAACCGACTGAGAAGCGATGCAGTCTTTTTGCGCCAGATAGCTGCAAAGCCATCTGTGCGCGCATCAGCAAACATCGCTGATGCACTACAAAAACGTGGAAGCCGCAACAGCGCCCTGAACGCATTGTTAAATTGGATTCGCAGAGCATTGTGAGCTCTTTGGGTATAGTTGAACCACAGGCCTCCCGTATACAGCGACGTACAATAAGCTTTAAATAATGTAACTTTAACTGCGTCTGTACATCGAGAAAATCTGCGTGCCAGCATGTTCGCCCGAACTGACAATGCTCTGCGTTCTCGTTCCATGTCAACATCGTCTTTTAGATCGTCAGTTACCCAGTGTCCAAGGTATTTGAACTGGTGAACCCTTTTTAGGGACACACCATTAAGGTAAACTGGAAGGATGGAAGGACACATGGGACCCGATTTAAATACCATGTATTCAGTCTTTTGAACATTGTACATCAGACCATGTGAAGCAACGTATGATTCGCATACTGCGAGTAGCTTTCGGAGAGCTCCGATTGAGGGGGCCAGCAGCACCATGTCATCCGCGTAGCTGAGGTTGTTGCAACAAACACCATCAACATAGCAGCCAACATGCATGCTGCTGAGCCTCTCAACCAGTGCGTTAACGTACAGGTTAAAGAGCAAGGGTGAGCTCAACCCCCCATGCCGAACCCCGCACTCCAACCTGCTTGCATCCGAGAGTTCACCCGCCCACCTCACACGATTCTCTTGGTTGAGATACCAGTACCTCAGAAGTGATATCAACTCCGATGGTATACCTGTCTCTGCTAATTTCTGCCACAGAATGTCGTAAGAGACCAAATCGAAGGCCTTACTCAGGTCCAGGAAACACGCGTAAACTGGAGTATGTTTATCGGTATAATACTTAACAGTATGTTTCAAGCTAAAGATAGCAGTCTCAGCCGACAATCCATGCCGGAATCCAAACTGTGCGTCGTGTAATTGCACATACTTAAGAGATAAGATAAGATAATAATTTATTTCTTTAAAGTACAACATTGGAATATACAAAAATATCATATATAATTACCACGCCAGGATGGTTGTACAGTGGCTTAATATAATAGTAACACATTGACTCCTAAACTGAGACGTGCTCGTATTTTAGGAGTCGACTTGTCAAAATATGAGTTAAACACACTGTCAAGTACTTTGGCTACGATGGTCGCCAAGGAAATGGGTCTATAATTGGACTTGTCTGCCATGTTTCCTGTCCTGTTTTTGGCAATAGGTACAACCAGAGTGCGTACCAGCTCGGGAGGCAGATGCACATGGCTCACACATAAATTAAGTAACATTGCGAGCACTCGAGGTAGATGAACACCAGCATGTCTTAGGTGCTCGACGCTGAGTCCGTCATGTCCAGGAGATTTGCCTGTTGTCATTTTTCTAATGACTATTTTAATATCTTTCGCAAGAATGACAGTTGAAATCTCTCTCGAAGTTTCAGCGTAAAACTCCCGACGTGGTGGACCCAGCGGTGACTTTACTGAGAAATAGCCCTTGAAGACATTGGCAATCTCCCTGGGACTGGAAACACCATCGACGCTAACAGGAATACTCGGCTTAGTATTTGAGATATTTGTACTTTTCCAAAAGTTTTTAAAGTCGGATTTTGTATGGTGTTTGGCCATTATATCCATTTTTATTTGTTCCTGATGTTTTTGACACCATTTTAGCTTTCCCTTATATACTTTACGTGTCTGTATCATGTCATCGAAAAGTTTATCGTTACCTGGTTTACCATTCGCTAACCATGTTCTGAACTTCAACCTTGCATTCCTGTAAGCCTCACTCACATGCTTGTTCCATCCAGCTAATAATTTCCTATGCCTGTCTCTTTTTACATAACACGTAGTGCTTGCTGCATCACTCAAAATATTCACGATATTTATGTACAAATTATTTATAATATTTTTATGTTTATCTACATTACAATACTTACCACTACAAAATTGTAACTCTGAGGGAAAATCAATACATTTTAATTTAGAGTTACACACATTTTGATATGCACTAATCTGAGATGCGTTTCTGTCTCCCCATCTTACTTTATTACGGGGTGAGCTCTTTACCTCCGTTTTATGTATAACTATTTTTAGATTAGGTATGGCAGAAGAAACATGAAAGCAGAATAAATGCAGTTGAGATGAGAGCGTTAAGAAGTATGATAGGAGTTAAACTGAGTGACAGGATAAGGAATAGTGAGATAAGAAAACGTTGTGGTCTGAAAGAAGATGTAGTGACAAAAATTGAGAAAGGTATGCTGAGATGGTTTGGCCATGTTGAGAGAATGAATGAAGAACGATTGACGAAAAAAGTGTATAAGGCGAGTGTGAATGAAAGTGCTGGAAGGGGTAGACCTAGGCGGACGTTTCAAGACCAAATCAGGGACGTCTTGGAAAAAGGCCAGGTCAAGAGTACCCTAAACCGAAGAGCATGTATGAAGGGAATAATGAAAGTGGACGAAGCGAAACAAGTATGTAAGGATCGTAGCAAGTGGAAAGAAGTGGTCTCTGCCTACCCCTACGGGAGAGAGGCGTGATTATATGTATGTATGTATGTATTTTTAGATTGCATCTTATTACTAGCGGAAAGTGGTAAGTAAGTAAAGTAAGACTATGTGACAGTGTGTGCAAATATGTGTTATGAGTGTATATATATGGCTGTGTCTGTGTGTCTGTTTATGTATGTGTAGATGTTATGCTTCCACAAGTGTTTCTGTCGCATCATAATCAAGTGATTTTCACCAGAGGTCAAGTTTATCTTTTAGTTTATTACTGCTTAGAGAGTAGATATCTAGAGTTTTGTTGATTTTTTTATATATTTTAGAACCCACGTGTTTAAAATGCCAGCTTGCGGCTACAGTTCTACGAGATTGTATCTCATATATTCTATCAGAACGGAGTCTGGTATTTTTATTTTTTATTTATTGTTTGTTTCTTATCCTAGTGTTACATATTATTTTCCACTTTGAGTACATTTTAAGGCTTACACAATTACAATACACTAACGTAGAGATAGTGGAATAGATCACCTGTATCCTGTACTACTTTGAAAGAACTGTATCACAGGAGACAGGGCCTTCCGTACAATTAAACATTATGCATAAAAAATAAATATGACTATTGGAAATGCAAGTTTAGTCTATCGGGGATAAACAAAGCAAAAATAAAATATGTGAGTGTGTGCGTTGTGTGTGTATTGTGGGTGTGTTGTGTGTGTATTGTGGGTGTATAAAGATGGGGGGTAACGGTGGGTGAGTGATTGCGTGTATGTAGAGGGGAGTATGTGAGAATGAAAACACTAGATTGCTTGCACAAGAAGATTTTCCGTTTCAGCGTAGGACAGTTTCAGAAGCCAGTCCTGAAGCACCCGTTTGCACTTCGATACAGGGAACGCAAGCATATTTTGGAATTTGTTTACCTTATTGTAGAGTCTGGGACCCAGAACAAGGATATGCCGACTGGCAAGAGCAGTTCTGTGGCGCACAGCCGAGCACACAGGTTTTGTACGTCTCTTTTCACTCAAGAGTTGTGGGTCAAAGGTAAGACATGCATGCTGCCGTAGAACAGCTTGGAGGACAAAGAGCTGTCTTATGGTCAAAAGTTTACATTCCTTGTACAGAAGGACAGTAGGGTAACTTCGTGGTTTTTTGAGCATAACTTTCGAGGACAGCTCTTTGTGCTCTTTCAACTCTAAGCTGTGGCAAAGGTTCCTCCCTCCCATTTTCAAAGCACTTTCTGCATCAGCACCGACATCATTCCAAGATTTACCACGAATGAGCATAGCCGTGTCATCTGCATAAGCAAATATTTCACAATTAGGTATGCTGAGTTGGCAGAGCTCATTTGCGTAAATCAAAAACAACGTAGGGCCAAGCACACTCCCTTGTGGAACCCCAAAGTCACCAAGGTAAATGTTGTCGCTGAAGGTCGACTATATTTTCACACACTGACTTCGTCTCGTGAGGTAGTCTTTAAATATATTTAGGACAACGCCTCTAATTCCCATGGTTTCCATTTTTTTAGCAGGATTGTAACAGAGACAGTGTCAAACGCTTTGGATAAATCCAAAAATATTCCCAGAGACTTATTTTTTCCATCTAGAGATTTAACAATACTATTTGTAAGGCCCAAAACCGCATCTTCAGTAGATTTGTTTTTTCTAAACCCATACTGGTTATTCTCAAGTAAGTTATTTCTCTCCAAGTAATTTACTAAGCGGGAGTTTAGGGCCTTTTCGAATATTTTTGACATTGTAGTAAGCACTGATATTGGTCTATAATTTGTGACACTGTCTCTGTCACCATTCTTATGAATGGGATGTACCAGTGCACTTTTGAAGACGTTAGGAAATACGCCTTCGTTAAAGCAGTTGTTAATTATATGTTTTAATGGTCCGATAAGTTTTTTTTGCAGCCTTAACAAATGCTGTAGGTATTCCGTCAACGCCAGTTGCACTTTCATTACGGAGGCTCATAATTATATTATCCAGTTCTGACTCGTCCAGTGGTAGAAGGGCCATGGATTTGGTGGGGGTGCAAAAATTGTTCTTAAGATTATAAGTGGTATTTGAAGGGGGGACAATTTTTGATGCAAGCTCGTTGCCAATGTTTGCAAAATATTTATTTACTTCATTGATAGAAGAAGCGGGGTCATTTGAAATATTTAAAAGTTCCAGTGCTGGTTGTGATGTTTTCGTCATGTTGGCTAGTTCTTTGATTATGTTCCAGGTTGCTTTAGGGTTTTTGCGATGTTTTTCTAGTTCAGACTGATTGTAATTACATTTTAGCTTTTTTAGCAGGTTATTGCAATATTTACGATAGCGGATGTAAATGGTTTTCGACATCTCGTTTTCTGGACATTCTTTGGAAGTTTTGTGTAATTTATCACGGTTCTTAATGCATTTTAGAATTCCTGGTGTGATCCAGGGTTTTATAATTCTTCTCCTCCGAGGGACCTTTAAAAGTTGCATGTTATCTCTTATAAACAATGATAATTTGTTTATAAGGGTTTCTGAAGCTTTATTGGGGTCTTCAATGTAAAGTAGGTCAGTAAAATTGATAGTCTCCGTGTCTTTTATAGCATTTTGGATGTTTATGCGTTTTATCTAGGATTTTATCTTCCTTTTTTTGTAAGCAAGTTCAGTGTTAAAAAGTAGTGGAACGTGATCTGTGAAGGGAGAATCGAAGATAATTGTAGTAGATTTTCTAGAACTCTTCAGCATCACATGATCTATACAATTTTCAAAGCGGGTTGGAAGAAGATGCGCAGGTAATAGACCATGAGTCGCAAGAGTGTTTAAGTAGTCTTCACAGTAGTGATCTGAACTATTTGGAGAGATATTTATATTAACGTCTCTCTCCAATCAAGGCAACTGTTTTGAATGCTGATAAAGTTTGCAAGACGTTATCAAGGCCCTCCACAAACGGTGTAGCATTATGTGTGGAAGGAGAGCGGTATATTGCGACCAAAGCAAGATCTGTGCCACACATGGTAACTAGACAATTTGCATCGGGTAGATCTATTTCAGTGACAGTACAGTTAAAATTATGTCGGACATATATTATCACTCCATCATTTTGATTTTTAAATTTTGTTTTATATGACATGTAACCCTCCAAATGTGGACATGCATTGGTCACCTTGCTAAGCCAACACTCAGTTAATACTAACATATTACACTTAATACCAATTCTGTGCAGTAGTACAGTAAGAGCATCAAAATTACAGTTAACACTCCGTATATTAACGTGTAGTATACTAATTGATTTGGTGCTATTGCTAAGATGTATTGAACACTGTTCGGGAGAACATATCAGGTTTTCTGAGATGTCAAAAGCTTCTAAGTCTCTAATAATGCCAGCAGGATCATCCACTTTCGTTAAAATGTATGTAATGACTCATTTGATTGCCATAGCCAACAGCGAAAGTAAATAATGATTTGAGATAGTTACAGTCTGCACGTAATATAGGAATAACTGGAAATGCAAAGGTATTGTATTTGAAAGTATGGTGGTATATGTGTTATAAATGGTTGTATGTGGATTTGGGTGTGTAGTGTATCTGGTTTTGTGTAATTAAAGTGTAGTGTGTTTGTTTAGAGTATTTATGAAAGAACTGTATGTGATCTGTATGTGTTGTTATACTTACAAATAGATTTACATGCATTAATTATAGCACATTTTGTATAAAAAATAACAAGATTATATAGGGTAAATAAATAGTATGAAGTGTTAAAAAAGTTCAAGGCTATTATGCTATCAAAATACGAGTATAAGAAAAATACCACAACTTTGAGCAGTCAAATTTGCTGTTTCAGTTTGTGCAGATCAGACTCCACATCAATACGAGTGGCTTGAATCCCCTCTTGTTTCCGAATATAAATTCTGCCACTAGTTGTCCAACAGAAGGTATACTCGTTTTCTTTCGCAAAACTTCGAGCCATAACGTAAAGTCGTCTGGTCTTATATGTTAAATTTTCAGAAATGAAAATTGGTTTATTTGGACCTTCTATCTTTAGTGTGGTTGTGGAAAGTTTACTATTATTATTAAGTTTATTGTACGACTTAACATGTTGAAGAACTTTTTCCTTCGTTATTACTGAAGTGAACTCCACAACAAGAGGTTTCTCTAGAGAAGATTTTGTTTTATAGCGGTAGATGTCACAAATGTCAGACTTTTGGAGAGGTAAGGCTATGATGTTGCCAAGATTCAAAATGATGTTACACAATTCGTCCTTAGTTTCGGTCTTCTTTGTGGGTATGTTTCGTAGTTCTAAGCTCGTCGATTTCTTCATTCTTTCTAGATTATCGATTCGCTCTTCTAGGCTCTGAATGCATGCACAACTTTGTTAATCCAGTCTTTTTGTAGCTTTTCAAAGTTTTCCTTTATGTCATCGTACTGTTTAGATATGTATTGGACAGATTCTATTATACCTAAGCTCTGATCTTTTATTTCATTTACCGTTTGCAACAACATATTGTATTTAAGATCTTGTTTCTCTTCAAAAGTTGTAAACATTGTTTGTAGTTGCGATATGATGTTCGCTGTATCATCTCCCTGCTCATATTTACGCTTGAAGCGTTGAGTAACAAACGTAGATTCAAATTCTGACGTTTTGAGTGATTGTAGGTTTGGTTCCGATCCACTCTGACCCACTGGTGAACTCGCAAGTGGTGGCGTTCTATTGATCGGCAATTTGCTAAGATATGCAAATAGCAAGAGGAACCAACTTTTGTTAATTTATTAAAATCACAAAAAGTGTAGTGTTGTTGATAGGTGTTGCGAACTCACGATCGGAGCCGTGTACACCACCGGTAATACCAGTACCTACTGTTACTCGGCTATCTGGACTTAGTAGTGACACGTGAAATTTGTTGTCTTATGCCAACAGGATTAGTTCTTTATATCTTTTGGATTATGTGGTCCTGGTACTTTTGCAATTAAAGATTTTTATCTCGCTCTTACCGATGCTCTCTCGCTTTTATTTGTTTGTGAAGCGTGTCTCTGCGCGGCACTGCTTTCCTGGTAGATGTACGTGCGGTAGTTCTGGTCACTGATTCCTAACGGATCTCTCTTTCACTTTTAAATATGGCCACCGTATTATGTGGATGCACCCAGAAGAGGAAACAGTCAGTCTTATTATATTGAATTTTTAAGTTTATTGAAAATACAACTAAAATTTTGCAAACGGTCAAAAATAAACAAATACGCAACACACGTCTACTATTGGTCGTGGCACGGACGGAAGGGGGTATATATGCTTGGATTGTATGTTTGCTGGCTGTGGTTGCGGAGTGCAGTACGAAGAACATATAACTGTCTAACACAGAGGATCTGACAAAAAGAAAAGTGTCGTCGTTGGAAATCGGATGGTCTTTCTTGCCAAAACCTTGAGGACAGCTCGTTGTCCACGTTCAATTCGTTTTATGAGCCCCTCCCCAGACCACTAAGCTGTAACCCAACATCGCCTGAGCAAGTGAAAAATAGGCGGACCTTAGGCTATCAAAGTCCAGCACGGCTCTACGTTTCCTAAAGACATATATTAACTTTCTCAATCGTGCTACAACGGAACTGATTTGCTTTTTCTATTTAAGGTTATTATCAATAATACTGCCAAGGTATTTAATGATCTCGGTATTGTCTAGTCGTGGACAGCCACAATTTATGTTATAATCAAGGAAACAACATGTGTGGGCGCGAATTTCAAAGGGTGTTAGGGGTTGTTATTGGTGGGGCAGAAGGTAACGTACTTGGTCTTATTTACCTTGAATGTTACGAGGTTTTTTGATAACCATACCATAACAATGCTTAAGGCCATTTCAGAATGTATACAGACGTTGTCCCAGTCTGACCGCAAATTATAAGAGCCGTGTCATCTGATTAAGTTGCAGTTACGTAAATATAACTGACACAGTTCATTCACATATATGAGAAAAAGTGTTGAGCCTAGATCTTCTTATCAAAAAACAAAAACGAAAGTACGATAAAGATCAGTTAACTAATGCACAAAAAAATCCAAAACACTATGGGACATAATTAATAACATTACTCAGCGTAAACCTAGCAAAACTGTCAACGAGGAACTGTTAGTGCTGAAAGCCACTCCACAGGAGTCTGTAGACACAGTAAACAAATATTTCTCTAACATAGGCAATATTCTTGCAAACGAAATTCTGGCAAGCTCCACCGAAAGGTTCAATACTCATTCCGATACATCGGATAATCCACCAGTCTCATCTTTCGTACTATTAAACACTGACCCTCATGAAGTTCACACTGTACTGATGAGTCTGAAGTCCGACAGTGCCCCTGGTTGGGACGGAATACCGGTCAGCTTCCTTAAGGCTTCTCATGAATTTGTTGCCCCACTTATATCTCACTTAGCTAATGTGTGCTTTGAGCATGCGATTTTCCGTGCCGCTTTGAAATTAGCCTTAATAACGCCAGTGCATTAGGACGGAGACAGGGCTAATCCGTCGAACTACAGACCGATATCTGTCTTACCGTCTTTATCTAAAATTTTGGAAAGATTAATAAACTCACGTCTAATTAAATATCTTAATAAAACTAACCTACTTTCACCCTCTCAGTTTGGCTTCAGACAAGGAATGTCTACTGACGACGCAGTGTTGGCGCTTGCTACCGCTGTCATCAGTAAAGTGGATAGCGGAAGCAAGTGTCTCGCAGTCTTCCTTGACCTTAAAAAACCGTTCGACACGGTCTCTGTCTACATTCTTCTGAACAGGTTAGAAACAAATGGTATAAGAGGTCTACCGCTGGCTCTGCTTAAAGACTATTTGTGTGGTCGCAATAACAAAGTTGCATACATTCAGAGCCTAGAAGAGCGAATCGATAATCTAGAAAGAATGAAGAAATCGACGAGCTTAGAACTACGAAACATACCCACAAAGAAGACCGAAACTAAGGACGAATTGTGTAACATCATTTTGAATCTTGGCAACATCATAGCCTTACCTCTCCAAAAGTCTGACATTTGTGACATCTACCGCTATAAAACAAAATCTTCTCTAGAGAAACCTCTTGTTGTGGAGTTCACTTCAGTAATAACGAAGGAAAAAGTTCTTCAACATGTTAAGTCGTATAATAAACTTAATAATAATAGTAAACTTTCCACAACCACACTAAAGATAGAAGGTCCAAATAAACCAATTTTCATTTCTGAAAATTTAACATATAAGACCAGACGACTTTACGCTATGGCTCGAAGTTTTACGAAAGAGAACGAGTATACCTTCTGTTGGACAACTAGTGGCAGAATTTATATTCGGAAACAAGAGGGGATTCAAGCCACTCGTATTGATGTGGAGTCTGATCTGCACAAACTGAAACAGCAAATTTGACTGCTCAAAGTTGTGGTATTTTTCCTATACTCGTATTTTGATAGCATAATAGCCTTGAACTTTTTTAACACTTCATACTATTTATTTACCCTATATAATCTTGTTATTTTTTATACAAAATGTGCTATAATTAATGCATGTAAATCTATTTGTAAGTATAACAACACATACAGATCACATACAGTTCTTTCATAAATACTCTAAACAAACACACTACACTTTAATTACACAAAACCAGTTACACTACACACCCAAATCCACATACAACCATTTATCGTATCGTAGCTAACTGACAAGGATGGTGGTGAGATGCACCGTTAAGGTACCTGTCTGTCTGTCTATCTGTATGGGTAGGCTATGTATACACGGTGTACTAACAGAATGATCAGGATTATGGATGAGATTCCCTCCATGAAAATATCGGCAACTACAGGAGAGACCGGTGAACCCATGGCCACACCATCAGTTTGCAGGTAAAACTCACTGTCCCACAACAGGTAGGCGTTGGTAAGGCAGTGTTCTAATATCTCTGCATATTGTAGAGGCATGGCAATGTCTTACTTATACTTAACAATATCCAGGCAGTCTTTTACTGGTAAATTGAATAAAGACTGCACATATCTGCACCATCACTTCACTTTCAGTCAGTTGTATTTGGGTGACAAAGTGATAGGAATTCTTCACATATGTGTTAGACTTTCTACGAAGTTTTGTGAGTATCTTCGCTAGATTTTGTGCCAGTTTGTAAGTTGGTGTGTCAATCTGGCTTACTATTGATCGTTCGACCAATAGTAAGCCACATCAGATTTCAGGTGAGTACGACAGTCGACTCATAAAAAGCACCAAATTATCGAAATTGCAGTTAAGGCAAGTATATTGGTGTGAAATATTTTTAGGTCACCCAGGTCATTGTTAAGATATTTTGCGCTCGCTTCTAGTGAATAAGTATAGCCCTTTGAAACGGAGACTTGTTCGATCTCATTACTTATTACGGTTAAATCATCCATTTTACATTATAATAACAAAACATGAATTAGGTAGGAGTCAATGTTATTATACCATGGATATGTTACGTCCATATTAAATGGCGCGCAAAACTCAGTCTCGCTGTATGTAGGTATAAAGCTATAAAACTACACACATAAGCTGTAAGAAAGAAGATACAAAAACAACGAGAGTAAAAGAGATAGCTATCTAAAATGACAACACGTGTACTTGATGTCTTTGTCGCACCTGTTATAGAATATATGGGTTGTCTCTTTTCTTTGCTTGGCCTGTGTTTTGTTCGAGAATAATATTCTATACCTGGATGACCGAGCTTTGCTCGGTATTTTCGTGTTACTTAACAACGCCATCTGCTGTTGTGTCGTTAAAGCAATTAGTTGCTCACAAAAAATAGTATTAGTATTCGCCAATAGATGTCAGGAAGAGTCATATTTTTCAGTTGAGACTACTCAAACGCCTATAAAATGACATTTTCTAAAAATGATTCCTAGCTAGATCGCTTTATCGCCCCCGAAACCCCCTATATACAAAATTTTATGAAAATCGTTGAAGCCGATTCCGAGATTCCAATTATATATATACAAGAATTGCTCATTTAAAGATATAAGATAAGATAAGATAAGATAGATAATATGAATAGGTTTTTTATTAAAATATTTTATATGGTTTGTTATTCACATGTGGTATGACATCTCTTGTTCTTTATTTATTTTTGCTTGATAATTTGTGCATTTTCTATACGCACGACGGCATTGTTATGACTCAATTAATAAAACAATACAGATTGTGACAGTGTGTGCTCGTTGTCATGTCTTGGGCGAACTGATTGCGAGGTGCTACAATTGGGGGAGTTTTGATTCTTACTTTCGGCGCGCATGTAACATATCTACTTCTTTTAATATCATTGGTAGGAGTTCATAGGAATACTACGTAATAACTAATAACTTTGGTACAATCACTACAACATCGCAAGTTTTGCGTGTGCGCTGCATATTTGCATAAGCATCGTAATTCACCGGTGTGTCGTCTGACAGGGACGCCGTCACATGTGAGTAAAGGATACGGTTATTTCTTCGCGTGGGTCTAGTTATACCAGTCGGAAAGCGTTTTTGCTCCAAATCGTCGATAGCCACCAGCTACAGTTAATCCTCTCGGACTAAGGAAAGAATCACCTTTAGGGTGTTGGTAGTGCGCCACTGTTTCATACTTTTGTAGCTATGGTCGTTTCAGTTTTCGTTTTAGTACCTATTGTATTGTTTTTGTTCCAAATAAACGATTATTAAATAAAAGCATACGTAAATAACCTGCATATTCACAAGAATATTATATTTCATATTCATATTCTTTAGTGTTCAGAATAGGTACGCTAAATAATATTATATACATCGAGTGGCGAATAATAAATCTGGTGACTAATATGCAGTAATAGGTATCGTTTCGAATGTATTCAGTCAGTATTAGGATTAGGTATTTAAAATAACATTTATGCGATGTAATAGACGATAATAATAAGACTGTTTTGCATTAGAACAAAACAGTTGTTATGTGTCTGAAAAAACACACAGCATTTGTTGAAGAAGCATCCATTAAATTTAGCCTTAGATCATGCAATTTCATACCTTATCTCTCTCTATCTTGCGTTACCTGTCTCTTTCACACTCAGCAGAGCGCGCCAATTTCTCCGAACTGCAGCGCACCTGTCAGTGTCAACTCATAGTCATCGATCAATCACCAGCAAGCACCTTACTGTAATGCAGTGTCTTTTTTCACACACATAATAACTGTTTTGTTCTAATGCAAAACAGTCTTATTATATGTGTTTTCAAAACACACAGCATTTGTTGAAGACATGTTTGTTATCTGCTGGTGAAAGAAACTGTACCCTTGTACTATGAACGCTATGTGAAATATATAAATCCCATTAGTAATTTTACAAAATCATTTATGATAACAATTCAGGACTCTGGAACAAAATAATAATAATAATAAATAAAACTTATGAAGACCTCTTAGGAATCTACATGTTAAAATAAAAACATGGAACAACAATTCTTTATGAACTTACACATACTTCAGTACTTCCTATAAGTAAATCATGAGACCAAAAAATAATAGTTTAAAAAAACTAAAAAAACACGCTTTTATAGAAAATCCAACTAAAAAACAGAAAATAAAATTTAATCAATTTGATTAAGTACAGTGTAAAAAAAAATGAATGTACATTATTGTAAAAAAGCGTGGGGCGCATAGTGTCAATAGTTATAAACATTTTATTGACAGATAATGAGTAGAAGAATCATCACTTCGATAATATAATATCTTAAAAAGCGCTTTAAATACACCCCACGCTTTTTTACAATAATGTACATTCATTTTTTTTTACACCGTACTTAATCAAATTGATTAAATTTTATTTTCTGTTTTTTAGTTGAATTTTCTATAAAAGCGTGTTTTTTTAGTTTTTTTAAACTATTATTTATTTTTCATTTTTTAGTTAAATTTTTTAAACTATAAATTATTTAGTTCGATTTGCTAACTATCAACCGCCCTTAATATGTACAAATGTGTTCTGATTGTATCTTGGTTAAGAACACATATTCAAGATTTCTATGATGCCAATATAAACAGTGAGACACAGAGGTGTAACCTTATTTACATATTTTATACAGTCAGTCACATTAATGCTTGGGTATGGAATTTTCAATCCGTAACCACTCTACATGATATTATTATTATTACAGATTCGCTCCTATGATTATAATATCATGTAGTTGTATTTTACCAGTCATAATAATCATTTGCCGTGTGGTGCCGGCTCAGAATGCCACCACCCCATCTCCTCCCATGGGTGTCGTAAAAGTCGTCTAAGGGATTAGCCAGAGAATGGGCAGCAGCGTCCTTCGAGTACATTAACTCAACTGCGATCACCAACCCGCCTGCCAAGCGTGGTGATTATGGCAAAACCCCCCAATGAGCGAGAACAAATCCATATCGGTGGTTGTGGTGATCTTTGGGGGAGGCCTGTGTCCAGCAGTGGACTTCACTCGGCCGAAATGATGAAAATGATGATGATGACAGACAAAGAACAAAAAACCAAAGTATAAAATTTTCAGTTGATAGCGAACTTGAATTTGTTTACTATTGATTACAAGTTTCGAAGCAAATACCTAAACCGACACGAAAACGTTTATCATTTCATAAACACTTTATACGCATCTCGTCCAATAAATAGTTACCGTAAATACATAGTTTTGTGTTGATAGCATGTTTCGAAGCAAATACATGAACCGACACGAAAACGTTTATCATTTCATAAACACTTTATACGCATATCGTCCAATAAATAGTTTTTGAAAATACATAGTTTTGAAACACTTTATCGGATACCAATACATAGTTTCGGTTCGGTTCACGCAAAAAGCTTTATTACCCACTTCTAGAACTGAGTGCCCGAAAGAGCAAGTCTGGAACTGCACGCATGCGTAGTTCGCGCACTAGCTCTGTCTCTCTTACTCGCATGCAAAGGATGCGGAAAGAAATTAATTAATCCTGGCGAATCTAATTAGGATAATCGGATATTTTGATCGGATTATTGCATTGTCATCGACCTTTGACAGGTGTGCAAAGTTTGAATCAAATCTGATCGTTCAAAGTAGGGCAAAATCGAGCTCAAAGGAGTCGGTTACAAACAAACATACATACAGGTGAAGCTAATAAAAGCGTGTTAAAAACAACTCAAATCAGCATATTTAATTACTGTCATCTTTTCAAATGAAGTTTTAATCTATACAAATAAATAAAATTGAAGTGTCTGTTTGTAATATCAAAATAACAGCTTTTTACTAAATGCATATGAAAGTATATACGGTACCTATAACAAAAAAACAATTTTTAATTTTTTGTCTGTCTGTCTGTCTGTCTGTTTGTTCCGGGTAATCTCTGAAACGGCTGGACCAATTTTGACGGGACTTTCACTGGCAGATAGCTGACGTTATAAGGAATAACTTAGGCTACTTTGATTTTAGAAAAATAATTAGGGTTCCTCGCGAAAACAATAAAACCCTTGAAATCCAACATATATATTCTATGTCAAGTTTTCTTTTAAATGAAATGCGGGTGAAACCGCGGGTCCCAGCTAGTAAAATTATAAAACTAAAGATTTAAAATAAAAATATTTGACAGATGATCCTTCTCAGTAATAGTTTTCTCTATTGTACGACAATAGAGCCTCCTGAAGGTGACACAGCTCATACAATTTGCTGTCTTTTAAATTTTGTCTATAGGTCTGTACTCTAGAAAGCTTCTTGAGGCAACTGCCGATCGGACACAGCCAGGTGATGCATCTATTCAAGCCTGTTAACTGCCTATCATACCTATAAGTAATTATGCCTATAATTGATATAAATCGGCTTGTTAAGTTACCACCATAAAAGCACCTGATTTTCGTGGTCTTGACCATGTCTGGCAGGGCATAAGCTCTCATCAGGATGCTGTTTGAGTAACCACCCAGATTATCTATTAGCTGCAGTCCCAATCATGGCTTCAATGTTACCTCTTGCTTGCAGTTATCTACAAATAGGCTGCTTTTGGATAACTCTATATATAGATAGAATGAGGTCATGGACCCTTCGACAGGAGGCCAGTAATAAGATAATTGCTGTTCTTCTGGCTTATGTCGAATAATGTTTCTGATTCAGGAGCATTTTCTGACCCGGTTGAAAAATAGCTTGGTGTCCCAAATTGGTATTTTCTTTTCAGGCGGTTTTGAGACATTTGACTCGTCTGTTGCTTTCTATGTCGATACTGCCGATCTGTGAGAGCATAATTCGATAAGCAAGTTTGTCCTCAAGACACAACTTAGCCAATAACCGAGCTACTTCATTGGTCAGTGGACAGTTAGGATTAATCTTGTTCTTCACACACCTTGAAATCCAACATTTTAGTGGAGCTCTGTATGTCCTTAACATTGAGTCTCTCCAGCTTTTCTTTAGCAGGTATCCTACCTCTGAAGACCAGTGAGCTATTTGATTGGCCCACCCCCAACTTTCCATGCTAGATGCTCCAACTTCTGCACTTGTGGAGGGCTGCCCCTTGTCAGATCTATCAAGCTGTTGCATAGGTTCTTTATAGGTACTGGTTCCGATAGAGTCCGTGCCTTAAGATCTGTTTGCCAAAAAACATTGTGTCCAAAACTGGCACTATCACCACATTAGCCTGTCGCTGTACTGACGCAGCACTCGTGGAATCAAATGGCTGACCCATCTCTGGAGTCCCATGTAACCAAATTGTTTAGCTCGAGAAGGGCTAGAAGTGTGTGCCGCCCTCGATCCTGATATAGGACACGAGAGTTCTGTTGTCTAAATGTACAAATACATGTGCATATTGCAGGAAGTTTTGATGACAGCCTATGGCATGTACAAACAATTCCTTTATGTTTGAGTGTCAAGACCTTTGGTGAACTGCCCACTTGCCTGATAAATATGTCTCATTTAGGTGAGCGCCCCAGCCTGCAGTGTCTGTGGTCAAAATGTGGGTCACCTATCTTTTGTGCAGGACCACTAAACTGTGGTCTATGGCGTTCCGCCCTCAACATAAGTTCTTGTTGCACAAGATGAGGAGCAATCTCTTCTGTGATATTCTGAACCAAGTGAAACGTCGTAAAAACCTCTGTGCTGGTTGAAAGTTTAAGTGGCCTCTCAAAAACCTGGTCAGACTTGCGAAATTGAGTAGTCCTAGTAAGCTCTGGGTCTTGTAGAGTACAACAACCCTTGTGTAGAAATCTTGATAGAAGGCATAGATATTCCAGCTTTCGAGAGGGTACTAGCACTGACTTTTAATCATTCACCTGCCAGCCTAGGGTTCCCAGAATCTTTATGGTCTCCGAGACGTAACTCGTACTCAGATGTAATAGTCTAGGTATACTAAAACTCTTATCCCCCAAGCATTCTCTGCAATCCAATTGGTCAGAGCGGCATGAGTCCAGGGGGGCTGGCAGTGGCGCAGAAGACAGACCATAAGGTAGTGCTGTCAATTGACGCACTTGATTGTTGTAATAAACCCTCAGAAGACAACAGTGGGGTTCTGCAATGGGCAGATGAAAATAGGCATGTTGAAGGTCTATTTTTACCATCCAGTCATTCCCTTGAAGGAAGTCTGATACATTATTGGTCTGGGATACCAATTGAAAGTGCTTAGTTGCTCCATGTCTGTTGAGTCCCCTTAAGCTGAATATTGAGCACTAGCTTTCACCTTGCTTCTTTTAAGAAACATCTTGAATAGGTCAAAAGGAATGCAAACTGTGGGCATCTCCACGATCTCCTTCTCCTTCAAGTCCTTTATTACTGTTGTCATATCTAGAGAAGTTCTTGTGTTGGATTTTCTTAGTAAATTAGGTGTCAAATGTTGAGGCGAGGGCCTTACCTTAAAAAGTACCTGGCTTTTAGTAACTACAGTCAAAACTGTTTATAACGACATTGAAGGGACCGTATAGTTGCCGACGTTATATCCGATAGTCGTTATAAGCAATGTCGTATACACAAGTATACATATGTAGTTATATTATCATAGTTATCTATCTAGAATAGGTAGGTATGGGTTATAATATGGTATGTTAATACTTTACTAGATGTTTGACCGAGCTTTGCTCGGTATTTTTTTATTTTTAAATTGTGTTTTCTGGAAATTATTTTTAAGTACGAATTACTAATAAAATAATGAAATATGAATAATATTTTTCGATCTTACCGATAGAATAATAGAAAATATGAACTGGTTATTTAAAGAAAAAAATCATGAGTGCAATTAGTTTAATCTTATAATAGAAACAAATACTTAATTTTTTACAGTTTATCAATCAATTACGTAAGTATATATATATAGTATTATTATTCGCCAATAGATGTCTGGAAGAGTCATATTTTTCAGTTGAGACTACTCAAATTTAAAGATATAAGATTAAGAAAACTTGAACTTCAATATTTTGAGTTTAGCGCCATCTATGCGGCAGTAGTGGTACCACTAAGCACTCCATTGTCTCAAAATTAGACTACATAGCTAACCTCATAAAATAGTTCTTAGAGTATGTAACAGATGCTACTTCTCCAAATTAATTTTTTTGGACAAAGTATTTAATATTGAATGTCAGTGGTACCTAAACAAAATTATAATACTTCCATTATAATTAACTTTTATACTATAATGTGAAATAATACTTGACATTATAGTATAAAATGAACATGGTGTTATGCTCGATTATTAATATACCTGGATGACCGAGCTTTGCTCGGTATTTTCGTGTTACTTAACAACGCCATCTGCTGTTGTGTCGTTAAAGCAATTAGTTGCTCACAAAAAATAGTATTATTATTCGCCAATAGATGTCAGGAAGAGTCATATTTTTCAGTTGAGACTACTCAAACGCCTATAAAATGACATTTTCTAAAAATGATTCCTAGCTAGATCGATTTATCGCCCCCGAAACCCCCTATATACAAAATTTTATGAAAATCGTTGGAGCCGATTCCGAGATTCTAATTACAAGAATTGCTCATTTAAAGAGATAAGATTATGTAAACGAGTCAAAAAAGAAACAAAAATATTTATTACGAAATAATTAGGTACAAAAGTAATCAGTCATTTTGGTCTGTTTTTTTTTAGCCCAGTCTCAAATATTTTTTGCATTTTACGTTTCATACTCCTCAAGGTATGAGTATCACCGGTATCAAAGTGTTCGTTAAAGGCAACAAATTTTTGCAATTGTTACAGCGTTAAGAGCCTCGGAAATCGTTGTTGGCTGATACTGTTCTTCAGAGTCTTGTTGGTCTTCGTTTTCTTCGTCAGTGTTACGGTTGTTACTTTCAGCTTCTGCAAGAATTTCTTCCTCAGTTGCTAAGGCGCACACGGCGACACTGTCATATATTCCAATAAATTCCTCTATCTCAATTCTTTGTTCTGTAGCAGTAAATCTTTGCAACTGGGTGGTTACCCAGGTCAGCCAGTGGTACGTTGTCATCTTCATCTGTAGATTGTATCAGTCTCGCTAGCAGAATATCATCGTCGTCCTCCGCTTGTGATGGAGAGAGATCTTTGAAACCTGCATGGCGAAAGCAGTTACCTATAGTGGTCTGTGTGACCTTTTCCCAAGCTTCCGATATCATTAGAATTGCATCCAGAACAGAAAGACTTTTAATATCTTTGCTGTTTTCAATATTCTGTATCATTTCTAACACTTGAAGTTTTCTGTATTGTGTTTTTAAAGCTTTTATCACTTCTTGGTCCATGGGCTGTAAAACAGAGGTGACATTGGGCGGTAAAAACAGAAGCTTTATGCATTTCAGATTGGAGACTACAGGGTGAGCGGGACAGTTGTCTACTAGGAGAAGAATTTTATTTCCTCCAGACTTCAATTCCGCAACCCAGCTACGCAGCCATTTTTAAAAAATTTGGCACGTCATACAGGACCTAGTGTTGTTTTCATAAGTTACAGGCAAAGACTGAATGTTCTTAAAGCAACGCGGTTTTTTAGCTTTCCCTATCACCAACAGTTTTCTTTTACATGAACCAGTCATGTTTGCCGCAACCAATACTGTAATTCTTGTTTTAGACAACTTTCCGGCCTTGCATTCCGTGCCTTTGAATTTAAGTGTTTTGTCAGGGGTTAAATTGTAAAACAATCCTGTTTCATCAGCATTAAAAATTTGCTCTGGCGTGTATCCTTCGCACAGTGCAGGCCACTTACGAGAGAGCCACTCTTCAGACACTCCTTCAGGAACGCCAGCCGCTTCACCGCAAACTTTTCCTGCCACAACATTATGACGAGCACGAAAACGTTGTACCCAAGACGACGAACACTCAAAGTTTTCTTTACCCATATGATGAGCAAATTCATTGGCTTTTTGTTGCAGAATCGGACCACTTATTGGGATGTTGTTTGCCCTCTGATGTTTAAACCATGTTAATAAAGCATCTTCTATAACTTTATGTTCACTTGTCCTCGCTCGTTTAAGTTTTAAAGAGTTGTTTTCGAAAAGAACTTTTATTTTATCTCTAGTCCTCCAAATTGTTGATATCGTCGAGTGCGAAACTCCACATTCCTTTGCAATTTCACTATTCGACTCGCCATTTTCTAATCTCCATATGACATGAGATTTTTCTTCAATAGAAAACACTTTTCTCTTTTTTTGCAACATGATAACACATAAATGTACAATTGCACAGTCTAAACAACACCAACACCTTTAAATGAAACTGTTACTCACGCAGTCAATTAGCGAACTAAACATCTGTAAAGTATGCAAGGTCAAATGGCCGGGAAGAGGTTCGGATGAGGTGGGAGAAAGTGCGTAGGTAATAATATGAAATATTCATTCAAGCGGTTGGTCGTTATAGCCGATGAATATCGATAAAATTTCGTCGTTGTAAGCGATATGTCGCTGTATCCGATGTTGTTATAAGCGGTTTGTTTACTGAATAGTTTACTAGGGATTCGGACGGGACCATACAATCTGGTTGTAATAACCGATAGGTCATTGTAAACAATGTCGTTATAAACGGTTTTGACTGTATGTTCAAAATCAACTGGTTTGCACAAGTCCTCTCCACACTTGTACATAGTGCCTTAAGCACCTTCCCTTGAAAGCTTGGTGGCTCTATACATAGTAATTTTTGTTTTGTATGTAATCTTGACATGGCTTCTAGACAAAATAAGTATTCTAAGAATGGGGAAAACACCCTAATGTACCTTTTAAATTTGGATTGTTAACCCATTAAATGTCACAAAGCCAGACATAATTAAACATCGATTGTCTCGCAGCTGCCAGCAATTAACAGGTAAGAGGTTAAGTTCTTTTATTATTCTTTGTCATCTTATTTCTGTACACTCACCCTGCCTACTACACATAATCTTCTCTGAAGGAGAGAGTCAAGCAACCCTGTCACTTCTTCAAATAGAGAATTTGGATTTAGATAGCCTGGGTTTCCAGTAGCCCAGTTCAGAAGTTCTGCGAATCCTGTTTGAACAGTTCTAATTCTGCATTAGTTAATCCAGCTAGTGAATTTACTGCTAAATAATCTTTTGTTTTGTTAAAATGACAAAATTCTTCATTCTTTTAACGAAACAAACCTGAATTCCCTGAATAAGTCTGCAATGATGACTTGTATCACATACTTTTTCAGGCCTGAGTATCAAAAAGTTGAAGATGACTAACCTTTTCAACGTTTTTATATCCCTTAATTGAAAGTTATCAGAGGATAATAACTTATAGCAAGGAATAATAATAAGATAATGTGACTGTGTATTTTTTTATAAATATTGTTATTAGTGCCCGGAATAGTCAGGCCCTGAGAGCCTCGATTGATGTACGGTAGCAGGTAAATACCCGGAAATGTAATTTACTTGGTTTATTAAGCCGTCAATACGCTGGTCTTTAGTAACGTTTTGTACTTACTACGTTTGTTCGGTGGCGGCGATGCAAAGCCCTCATCTTCCAAAGATTAAGAAGAATCGCTGTCACAACTGGCGGGACCAGGCTGGCATCGGGCTGACTGTTCCTCATCCGAAGCAGTAGCATCTGACCGATAACCAACGTTGTCCACTCCTTACCGTCGTAAATAGGTACAGAATACGTACTCATACTTGTCAAAACTCACAAAATCCCCAGCTCTTAGCACTAATCGAACTTTAGCACTTAAAAAACAGTAACTAATCACTTATTTTGTTATCAATTAACGGAAAGTGAAAATTTTGCATGTTCTTCTTCTTCTTCTCTTAGATTATGGCTTCTGTAGGTTATTTTGCATGTTTTTTTTTTTTTTTTTTTTTTTCTGGCCTTATTCCATTGAGTCTAGGCCCAATACGATTCTGCCAATGTCAACGTTGTAAGCTAATACACGCTAGATATTCGGCGGCTGCAAATTTATAAAGAGATTGTTCAGTGTTTATCCGCCACCTAAGACAACACGAAAAACAAACACAATGTCACAAAGGGAGAGACGTCACATTATAGCACGGATAAAGTATAACTACATTCAACTCTTAATAGTTTAAATAGGGGGAGATTAGTTAGCAGAACAAAAAGAGTTAGTATTACTAATTACAACCTAATGCCAAAACGAGTAATATATTTAAGCAGTATAATTACAAAGGGAGAATCAACAAACGTAAGAAGGGAGAGGAAATTAATGGGACGAGGAACGTAAGGAGGGAGAATTTCATACAGGGATATAGGATATTTAGGACAGGAAAAGAAGATGTGGTCGGTGGTACCTTCATCAATCCCACACTCACAGAGAGAGTGGTCCCTCACCCTAATCTTACTTAAGAATACAGGCGTGCAGCAATGACCCAGTCGGAGTCTACATATGGTTGAGGTGGCAAACTTGTTACCATGTCGGTATTTATGGAACCAAGGTTTTTTCCGAACTGTCGGTTGTATTCTGCCATAGTGTCGACCACATGCAGAGTTGGACACGTGCCACTGAGCACTCCAGGACTCGAACATAAAAACTTTGGCTAGGGATAAGATATCTGGGGGAAAAAGTTTATAGTGGGTTAAGGAACCGGAATGAACGGCATCTTTGGCCCAAGAATCCACGAGTTCGTTATCCTTGATGCCGCTGTGACTGGGAACCCAGGCAAGAGCGACGTCAATGTCTCTAGATCTGCACTTATATAGTAATTCTTTAATTTTTAAGATAATACAGAAATTAGATTTGCTTTTAAATTGGTTAGTTAATAGTGCTTGCAAGCAACTTTTAGAATCTGTGAGTATAACAGTTTTATTCAAATTATGGGATTCCACAAAAGAAACAGCTTCCAGGATAGCGACAGCTTCCCCTGTGAACACAGAGGAATGAGGTGGGCATTTGTAATTTAGGACTACGTGAAATTTGGGTATCCATACAGCAGCACCAACGCATCCTTCACTTGTTAGTTTAGATGCGTCGGTGAAGATTGTGAGCCAGTCGGGGAAATTTTGAGAAATAGATTGTTCAAATAAGGAATTAGCACCTGGTTGAAGCATGTTTTACCGGCAAAATGTATGAACGCTATGAGTTCATGAGTTGACAGTTGACACTGACAGGTGCGCTGCAGTTCGGAGAAATTGGCGCGCTCTGCTGAGTGTGAAAGAGACAGGTAACGCAAGATAGAGATAGATAAGGTATGAAATTGCATGATCTAAGGCTAAATTTAATGGATGCTTCTTCAACAAATGCTGTGTGTTTTGAAAACTTAATACCTATATTGCGTCGCGCATCGTCTCACTCTCGTACGGTACACACAGTTTTGACTTTTGTGTTGTCTTCTGCCGTGAGATACACATTTTTTTTTTTTTTTTTTTTTTCATTTATTACGGGCATTGGTCTTACCATCAACCCAACAAAAAATTAACAATTCGGATTATTTTTACATGTTAACTTTAAATCTTTTATGTCTAAGTTATACTTAACATTATCTATATAATATATATGACAAAACTAATATCTATATATAATATCGTATTTCAGCGGGGTAATTTTACTGGTTTGCATCCCTAGTACATAGTATAGTCTTATAACTAATTCATATAGATCTAACAGAACTTAGGATGAATATAAAATTGAAATTTTTAATAAATCACAAATATTTTTCCTTACATATAAAAATAAAACAAAACACATTTTTATGTATGTGACAGTATGTCACATTTCGCCAGTATGTGTTGACATAGGTTGACAAATTGACAATTATTGATGAATTGACATTGCTAAAGCAATCACAGTCACGGAGTAGGTTTTAAAATAAAGAACAATTAGCAATAGCTTTCCTATTTACAATATATTTAACATTTATTATCCGGAGAGTTTTAATCTATACAAATGACAAGATGTTTTACAATGTCCAAAACTTAACCTATGACTACTGGAACTGAAAGATGGAGAAACAAAAACTAAATCTAACATTTACTCGTATTGACTATAGGGGCTAAATTACAATATTAAGATCATTAAAACGAATGCAGTTTTATCAATCATGAAATTGTCTCTAATGTTATTCATTTTAGCACCCCAAAAACAGAAGAAGAGCATTAAATTAAAGTATGCAATGAATAAGAAATTATGTTTTTATTTTACTAAATGTTTCTTTCAGAATATTAATATAAAATTTACCATTAGGTGGAGAAGGACAATATACACACAAAAAAATAGAGAAAATACAAGAAACTAATTCAATTTGACATAAAATTTTATATTACTTATATCAATAATAGTGAATTTAAAATATAAATTTAATAGCAATGGCTCTGAGAGGTTGATCAGAGCCTTTTGCAAATATAACCCATATGCTTATTTTTTTATTAAAACAAAATCAGGTTCCATTTATTAATTAAAATAAAGTTGATGCTATCAATACTATTATCAATAAAGTTATTTAGAAACATCAAGTTTAGGGGAAATATATCTAGGATTCCAGTGTGAAATTTAGTTCCATTACATTAATATACTTTAATAACTTTATCCATATAATATTATATATTGCTTAAATTGTGTATTAACAATTCTTTTATTATCCTGGATGTAATTGGTGCTCCATCTTTCTTGGAAATCAAATCTACAACTGTTTTTATAATACCATTTAATGTTGAATCACAGTTCAATATGTCGCTTATAATGAATCGTTTCTGCGCTGATGTGGCTTTAGTATTTACATTAGAATTCAAAGATATATTTTTTGAGGTTTTGTCATTAGATGTATGTAAGACTGATTTGGAGCCTTTAATAGCTGAAGCATATGATGTACCACCCAAAATTCTGTTTTTAATTTCAGCAACTTTCGAAGCCTTAAGGGGGCACTCATAGGCGACTACTACGTGAGGTCCTTGGCAGTTATTACATTTAATTTTATCTTTTTGTAAACATTCTTTATAGAAATGGTTACCTGCACAGATGGAACAAACTTGGGCATTTTTGCAAGAACCACTAGTGTGGTTGAATTTGAAACAGTTAAAGCATTGAACTAAAGGTCTAAAATATTCTCTTACTTCTAGCCATAAATGTTCATAAGTAACATGACTGGGTCTGTTAATATTCAAAAAAGTTACCAATACTGTTGGGAGACTAGTAAGTGAGCCATCGGGAAGCTTCTTCTTAAACCTCTTGATACCTAAAACTTCACACCCAGGTGACTTCAAAGACGATAGAAGTTCAGAATTATCAATTTCAGTAGGGACCTTTATTACTCCCTGGCTTTCAATTTGATCAAAAGGTATCTTGACTGACCAGTTATGTTTGCTATGAATGGGCTTATTCATAATGAAAGAGTTTGCTTCTTTTTTTGTTGGAAAAAAGATCTTGATAAAGTAATGACCAATGGGCTTAACATACGTGTTAGGTGGCACCAAGTCCTTAAGAATTTTATTAATTTTAAAGGGATCAATTTTTTCCTTGTTTTCCTGAAAAAGTAAAACGGGATAATCCTTTCGGTTCTGTTCTTCATAGATTGGAAGGATATCTTTGAATAAACCCCTTTTAGTATTTATGAACTTGGGTAACATCTTGGGAACCGGTTCATCTTCGCGGATACAAGTTGTGCTCTTCCGCTTTAAAGTGGCATCGAAAGCCAAGGGCTCCATGAGCCCACCACTAAATTCACTCATGGACTTGAAAAAGGGCTAAAAACTGATTATTTATAGGTCAAAACAAATTAAATTTATTTAGTTTCAAAAAGAGCGCCTTTTAATTCGACTTTCCCGCCCTTTTCGTGAGATACACATTTTTTTTTTTTTTTTTTTTCATTTATTACGGGCATTGGTCTTACCATCAACCCAAAAGTGTGAGATACACATATCACAAGTAGTGATGTATCGATTCGATAAATTTGATAATCTATTATGACTAAAATTTAATAATTGTTTAAACGATCAATAATTTATTCTCGATTAATAAATGATTACTTTCCGATTATTGTACATTCTGTAATTTAAATAAAAAATACTTAATTAAACAAAATTCTAAGCAGATAAACGTGTCTTAGACTGGAGTTTCAAATGGAGTCCAAAAAAAATACAAAGTATAATTCATCTTTTTTAAGTATAACAACTCAACGAAGACATAAAACATTTACTTTTTGAGGTAACTATTTGTTGTTTCATTTGATGAAATTAAATAGTTGATCTAGAATTACAGAATAAATATTATTTGTAAAAAAAAATACATGTAGTCTCTAATAGGCTCTCACGAAAAGTCAACAGCTAAGTGCACGTGCACTTTTCTTTGGATATGTCTTATAATCTTACTTATAACTATAGCAATTATCTCAACTATAATAATATTAAAATATTACTGTTAAGTAATATTAGTGTAACAAATAAATTTCATTCTGGTTATTTATGTAAGAAAAGGAACAAGAAAGTATTTTTTTACTTAATATTTTATCACGTGATCACCGGCTGTTATTAAAAGTTCATAGTGCGATATTGCAAGGCAAGAAATAAGTGTTCGTAATACGGATCCTGCACCCCTGTCCTACGTGGCTTTTCTTTTAGAATTCCCTAGCAAACTCACTTCTAAATCCACAGTGAAATCATTAATATTGTATTGTTTGTTACTACTTTTTAGTGAGGATTCTTAAGAGAGTTTGCTTAACAAGCAAACCCACTTCTGAATCCGTAGTGAAATCCATAATTTCGTATTGTTTTTACTACTTTTTAATGCGGAATCATAAGTGAGCTGTTCTTTCTCAAATATTCAAACTCAATGCTATCAGTCACTATGGCCTTAGGGTGAGATTCAGAAACGAGTCTAAGCGTGAACTTACGCTTCCATCTGTCAAAATTAGGGGCGTAAGTAGTGCATTTTGACAGATGGAAGCGTAAGTTCATGCTTAGACTCGTTTCTGAATCTCACCCTTAGTGAAATAGTTACGTTACTTTTTTGGGTACGTTCATAAGTTTAGTGTTGCAAAATTAGTATCGATATTTTTTATCATTGATTAGGTAATCGATCAAGAAAATCATAATTGATTATGGTAATTATTTTGATAAATGATTATGCCCATCACTAAACAAGTCGTGTTTTGTGTTCTGTGGTCAATGTTGTCATGTGGTGTTTGGTAGAAGTGGGTAATAAAGCTTTTTGCGTGAACCGAACCGAAACTATGTATTGGTATCCGATAAAGTGTTTCAAAACTATGTATTTTCAATAACTATTTATTGGACGATACGCGTATAAAGTGTTTATGAAATGATAAACGTTTTCGTGTCGGTTCATGTATTTGCTTCGAAACATGCTATCAACACAAAACTATGTATTTACGGTAACTATTTATTGGACGAGATGCGTATAAAGTGTTTATGAAATGATAAACGTTTTCGTGTCGGTTTATGTATTTGCTTCGAAACTTGTAATCAATAGTAAACAAATTCAAGTTCGCTATCAACTGAAAATTTTATACTTTGGCTTTTTGTTCTTTGTCTGTGGTAATTTATTATTATGACTGGTAAAATACAATAATTTGACACAGTAAATTCTAGTCTTATGCAAAATTCTAATATGTAATTTATACTCGTGCCAATATATGATGGATATACCTAAATAACGTGTCAAAGATTTGATAGCAGCATAAAAACATTCCTAATAAAATAGAATAAAATGTGATTTTTATTATTATTATTTAGCATGACTAAAATTCATAAATGCGCGATCTCGCTTCTTGTTCGTGCGATCGTCGGTATCGGTCGGGTTTACTTCGGAATAACTCGGTCGGAGTCATTCGGATAGTTTCGGTAACTGTTTATCGACGCTGTGTGAATAAAGTGTTTCGCCCGATAAATAGTTTCTGAAGAGACCAATACATAGTTTTAGGTATTGGACGCGATACATAGTTTCAATAACTGTTTACGGTTTGCAACGCACACCGCTAGTGTTTGGTAGTACTGGGTCGTTTCAGATTTTTCGGAAAATGAAACGAAACAGTTTTATTTTCTCAAAAAAGAGTTTCCAAAATCAGATTTTAAAGAAACTGTTTTTTCATGACCATGACTTATGTATCTTCATATCAGCCACAGTACGTCCACTGCTGAACAAAGGCCTCCCCCTCCCATTCCCCCCATCTATAATATACCTATATTATTCTTCCGTGCTTCCGCGTAATTAGACTACGAAAACATTCTACTGAAAAATGAATTCATCAATTAATGGATATTGGGTGGTTTCAAAAGTGACTTAGGTCGTAATTATAAATTAAAATAATTTAATATATAAATTGTAATAAATGCATTCATTGATACGAAAGTAATAAATTTATTAACCATTCGTCATACTTTTTTCTAGACTTATAAAAACGCGGGAACCATGCACGTATGACGTCAACCAACACTATTATGCAATTTGCAATTTATGCAAGAATCAAATTTCAAACAAAAACGAACGTCCAACTAGCCGTCCTTGAAACGAGAGCCAAAAAGAAACAGTTTTTCTGACTTGAACGTTTTTTGAGAGAACGAAGTTTGCAGTATGTGAGTACTCAGGTTAGACATCTCGTTAGTTTTGGAACGTAATGTCAGTTAGCCGAGAAACCGTCCGTTCGTTTTTCGTCTAAAAACTGTTTTACTTAAGCGTTTCTGAACAAAACGCCCAGTACCAGTGTTGCCACCTTAGCGATTTTGTCACTAGATCTGGTGACTTTTGACCCCTTTTGGCGATTTATTTCTGTCGTTTAGCGATTTTTTGTTTTTAGCGACTTCTAGCGATGATTAAGTCGTCTTCATCTATCCTAAAAAGATTGTATAGAATATTAATTACTATTTATATTCTTGTTTTGTCATTACAATATAATTATTACAACCAAACAATGTTATCTATGTTTACAATTACGGCTGTTTTTCCATACTTAGAATTTGTTGATGTAATAAAAATCTGGCTTTTGACATATTTTAATGTTTGTTACCGTAGTTTGATACACAATAAAAGTGGTATTGAGTCACAGCGTTGATTGTTATTACGTAACACTACTACTAGTAGTCGGTTGTTTATCCGTCACCTGCGGGTAACTCATAGCGCCTAATAATAATGGTACACACCGGGTTCCAAACTCCCTTAGTCATCTTCTAGGACACCCATGGCATGAGATGGGGTAGTCCTAACCGTGACCTAACGTGATTTGAACATGTACTGCCGCTTGAGTTGTCTGTCTAGTACTATCGATACTTCGATAAATGGCATTACAACATTGTTTCTACTAAAATATATTTTTTGGGATTTCTGGTGACTTTCGCTTCGAATTTAGCCCAATCTGGTGACTTTTGGGTGTTTATCTAGCGACTTTAATTTTTATGAGGTGGCAACACTGCCCAGTACACTATTGTAGTCTTTGGCCCAGTACTAGTGTTTGGTGAATGGTGAGAGGGAAATGTGGTGCGGCGCCAATATTAGATTAAATTAGCCTCGGCGCCAAGCGGCAAATCAAAAGTTTAATAAAAACAAATCGGAAAATTTATTTCGCAGACTTGAATATTGGAATATAAAAGTAAAAATACACCAAAGCTAAGATAATTGTAAGTTCAATGAAGTTTGATAATTGAAAAGTGTTCCGTGTTCTCTATGTACTATGCGTGTTTTTGATAACACTTTATTTTATTATTTATTTATGTAAATAAGACCTCAAATTTATTTATGAGTAATATGATTACTTATAAATAATTGACAGTACTTAAATAGACACTTGACATATTGAACATCTATACAAATAAATAAAATTGAAGTGTCTGTTTGTAATGTCAAAATAACAGCTTTTTACTTAATGCATATGAAAGTATATACGGAACATATAACAAAAAAACAATTTTTTTTACTTTTTGTCTGTCTGTCTGTCTGTCTGTTTGTTCCGGGTAATCTCCGAAACGGCTGGACCGATTTTGACAGGACTTTCACTGGCAGATAGCTGATGTTATAAGGAATAACTTAGGCTACTTTTATTTTAGAAAAATAATTAGGGTTCCGCGCAAAAAAAATATAAATCTAATAATCTAAAAATAAAATCCAATATGTGTATTCTATGTCAAGCGTCTATGTTGAAGTACTCTAAATATCTTTTTAAATTACACGCGGGTGAAACCGCGGGTCCCAGCTAGTATTCAATATATATACATAATCTCTAGTATATATATTGGATTTAATTTTTTTGCGCAGAAACCTTGTTATTTTTCAAACATAAAAGTAGACTAAGTTATTCCTTATAACATCAGCTATCTGCCGGTGAAACTACAGTAGGAATCGGTCCAGCCTTTTCGGAGATTAGCAGGAACAAACACACAGACAGATAGATTTGTCTATCAAGACAGATAGATTTGTCTAACAATTCAAAATAGTTTTTTTGTACTAAATACTGTATATACTATGATATGCATTTAGTAAAAAACTTACTTTGACATTACAAACAGACACTTCAATTTTATTTATTTGTATAGATTTGTACATACTTAATAGAACACATTCTCATATTTTTTATTTATAAAAAATATATTCGATCTTTACCTTTTTTAAAGGGTGCTATAGGGGCTACTATTCATATATAAAATACAACAAGTAATAAAATTATTTAAAAAAGACAAAGTAGTCTGGTGGGCTTATTCTTATACCAAAGAACAAGCCAGCTATTTGTCACAATTGAGTTCTGACTTAGTCTCAAAAAGGGATTTGCGTTCAGGTCCAAGCATATCAACTGCATTTCAGTAAACTTGAAGACTTTACTCTGAGTAGAATTTGTTATTCTTATTTTACAATTTAATATTGATGTGAAGATAAATTCTATTTATTTTATTACAGGTTACATGCTGAAATATCTACCATGGCTCATTCGTCAGGTTCGTCTGGGAATATAAAAAATGGCATAGTAGATTTTACAGCAGGTTCATTAGGTGAGTAAAGTTTGATAAAAACAAATGTTTATTTCCTATTTAAGTGATTTTTTAATGTTGCCCCACCCTAGTATTTCTCCTGTGTCGTGGGTGCATTTACAGACACAAATTCCACATACAATACACCCAGACCTGGAACAACTATCTGCAGATTGTTCAAATATTTGTTCCGTGCGGGAATCGAACCCACGACCCGGTGTGCAGCAGCCGACTGTATCAGCCACTGCACCAAGTGTGCCATCTGTAATGTAGTGTAATATTCTTTTGAGAATGAAGATTCCATAGACCTCAATGAAATGAAATATTCCATGGATAATGGACACAGAACATTTTCATCATTCATAAAATGAGCTAGATCATACAACATGGCAACTAGTTCGAACGAATTAAAAAACACATTTAGATGTGGTGTAGTAATTTAACAATGTCATGTTAACTAAACTTTTGCTAGATGTTTAGACTTTCTACTTTACTTTATGCTTCTAAGTAGTAATGCAACTGAATGCTATTATTTTCAAACTCAATTAAGTCACCCCCTTCCAGTAGCGGCCTTAGCCACTCACTCTCGGTGAGATCTTTTAGTATCCTTTATGTCTTATTATTAGTTTGCATTTTTTTTTGTGGCAAAAAAAACCAGCCCTGAAGGCTGTACCGTCGCCTACCATAATAATATTTAATTTTGATGGCATGGTTATCACATCCAGTAAGTTATCCAGATTCACATACTTGTTTACCCAATTAAAAAGACAACAGATATCAGAACAGCCATAATCGCATACTATGCATATGCCAATGCTTGGCTTAACAATGGAGTTATTTTATGGGGAAACAGTAGCAAATTGCAAAAACTATTTCTTATTTTTTTTAAAACGTTGCCCCACACTAGGATTTCTTTTGTTTCGTGGTGCGTTTACAGACATGAATTCCACATACAATATACCCAGACCCGGAACAACTACCTACAGATCATACAAATATTTGTTCCGTGCGGGAATCGAACCCGCGACCCAGAGCGCAGCAGCCGACTGTATCAGCCACTGCACCACCCGTGCCATCGCTATTGTTTAAAATTGTATAATTTATTACTTGCAGTGCCCTAACGGGGTTCATGTTGGGTACAGGGAATTATTGTTACAGCATTTTCACCACATGAGTGCAATAAACGTTTTTGATTTGATTTGATTATCTTATGCATCAATTGTCAAAATCACAAACAAAAAACTTTGATATTAATTCAAATGGAAAATGTTTCTGAGGTATAATTTGAATACTTCATCATCGTATGAAAGTAACTAACACCACACTGAAGGACAGTTTATTCAGTCTTATAGTTTTTTTAATTAATATTATTTTTATTAATTATTACTAGTATCAAATGCTGTGTTATTTTCTCAATCAAACGTGATTTAGGTTCAAATTAAACATAAACTTTGTGTGAAATTAGAAAGCCAAAATCCACCTTTGGCCCCGATAATTAGCTTACTAGAAGCAACACTATAAAGGGTGTATCGGCGAGTTCTATAATGCATAACCTAATATATGGTTACTCTCTATTTAACTGTAATTTTAACTAATAAATGCATTAACCTATCTGGGTCTCACAAAATACAATAAATTTTTATACAGAAGCAATTTCAGAAAATCTCGGAGAGGGTGACTGTAAGGCGGTTATCCCCCAGGGAGATTGTAACGGATCTCACCGAAGCCGCACTGTGCACTGTGCTATGTTGCGCACACGGCGGCGCGTGACCACATGGGCACGCAGATTACCCAATCAGCGCGCCCGCGACCCCCGAGGGCCCCCGCCATATAGCGACGATAGGGTGGTTGATACCCCGGCGCTGTCTCGTCTTTTTCTGTACGGGATTGGCCCTCCGCCGATCCCGCTCTGCAGTCTCCATATGGAGCATGACGCTCTCACACAAGGAGACCACAGCACTCCAATTTTCATGCTCTGCCCTCTTAGCCGACACTAATGCTGCCAGAAAGAGATCTTGCCCGAATCGATCGACCAGGATCCGCTACTCGGCAGCCCACGCAGGGCACGCCTACAGCGTGTGCTGTGCGGTATCCTAGTCGCTATGTCGCACAGTGGTGGCCGTGCCGTGTCTTCTCGTGTTATCCTGTGCAAGGATGTCAAAAGGCGGAAAGCGCGCCAGAAGAGTTTGTAAGAGCCTCGTAGGACACTGTTCGGTATCTTCGAGCGATATGCCACTCTGCGCTGCAGACCTTGAAGTTTGACTCGGTAGCGCTGGACGCCTCACAGTCGAACTGACCATACAAGCGCCCAGTAGAGGGCCACGGACCGCACGAAATATCTGCCACTTAGAACTTATGGCCGTTGGGGCAAAAAGGTTCTCGAGTGGAGGCCGCGCACCAAAAATCGCAGCGTGGGACGTTCTCCAATGAGGTGGACAAACGACCTGGTGAAGGTCGCTGGGAGTCGTTGGATGCGGGCGGCATTTAACCGGTCGTTGTGGTTGGCTGATACTGATGTATTTTTAGGGTTCCGAACGTCCGAAGGTAAAAAACGGCGGAACCCATATAGGATCACTCGTGTGTCTGTCCGTCTGTCACAGCCAATTTGCTCTGAATCTAAACCGATTAAATAGATAGATAGAATAGAAAGAAATAGATAGAATTTTGGTACACATGGATTTCTGCGACCCAAACATGGACGTGCAATGTAAATAAATAAAATTTGAACATGGGGGTACTTTTTGGGGAGAAATATAGAAAATTAAAGAATAAAGTTTGGCAAACTGTACCGTGTAATATATGGATTTGGAATGGAATTTTAGAATATATAGTTTCAAAATTATTTAAGAAAATATAAATTAACCATTCCGAAATCCCCTTATCTCCGAAACTACTGAGCCTAAAATTCTGCCTCTGAGAAGAAATGACAAAACAAACTCAAAGGCTTTTGTTTTAAATTCTAAACATATTTTATGGTTCAATATCATGTGAAAATATATGTAGGACAATGTCTAGAACGTCTGTTGCCCGACCAGAGACGGCCCCGAGGCGCACGGTGTTTTTTGCGCCGTGCACAGTGGGACGGAGCTCGCCATATTGAGCAGCAGGCGACGACCTGTGGGGGGTGGTGGTAGGTCGAAGGTACACTATAGTGGTTTGGTAAAAGGCACACCTGTGCGCCTTCCCCATGACAGAGAAAGCCTGCAAGGATTTCCACATAAAACAGTACAATGTCTTATTGCACTTTTTTAATATAATTGAGTTCAACATGGTTTTCTTCAAAAAATAATCTTTCTTCTTATTTTTTTTTCGGTTAGGTGGGATCGCAGTGGTTTATGTTGGGCAACCACTTGACACTGTCAAAGTAAAGATGCAAACTTTTCCACATCTTTACAAGGGAATGTATCACTGTCTGAAGCAAACACTGAAAAACGACGGTGTGTTCAGAGGTTTATATGCAGGCACTACCCCAGCTATTATGGCCAATGTAGCTGAAAACTCTGTACTATTTGCTGCTTATGGATATTGCCAAAAGTTTGTCTGTCAACTAAGTGGAGTTGAGGTAATATATAGTTAAGAATAGTTTACTTGATGAATGTTTTGGATTTTGCAAGCCTTTGATAAAAATATAGTTAATTAAATTACTTATTTATTTTTAAGTCAACGCTTAATACGAGATTTTGCAATGCGCTGAACTAAAACTAAAAATAATGTCAGTTGTATTTCTTTTAGTGATCATTTTTTATTTATTTTATATTTCATACCTTAATGGTTCTCTTAGTTTTAATAAATACCCACTTGCATCTTAAGAAAACGGTAGACGCGCGGCCGGATGACCGATTAAGGTAGTCGACTTTACAAACGAAACTTACTTTTTTTTTTTGTTGGTCTTCTCGCATACATTTCAGGGAAATGTGGTTGCCGGTCATTTTCTGGCGAAGCCAAAAGAGGCCTCCAGCCAGGCTTAAATTTAATATTAAAAACTAAGCAACTTTCGCTAAGGGCGCCCGCTGCGGGACACGGACCTCGGCTTAGGGCGTTGCTGGGGATATCAAGTTATTGTTTTGGAGACAGCTGGATCGGTATTATTTAAATTGTATTACATGACACATTACATACACAAGGGACATTTAAAGCTACAGGCTCGGCATGGGCCGGCGCGAGCAAGAGACGGGAGGGAGAAGTGCTAACTTGAACGGGAAGGTGACGCGGCGATAGGCCTCCGCGACGTCGGTGAGGCGGGCATCCTCGGCGGCGAGGGGGGTACAACGGTCGGGTGTTGAGTGAACGAGACAACGTGGGTCTCCTTATGTGATCCAACGTGATTTTGTCGTCTGGATCGACCAGAACGTGCCTCGGGCGGCGTACACTACTTATACGAGAGGGTTGGTAATCGACGGCTGATACCACAAGGGGATTGGGGTGGAACAGGGCAGAATCGAGATAGCGTTTGAACGCTTGTTTCATAAATTGCCTGATGGTCGGCAAGTTAAGATCGAAATGGAGTTGATCATTTCGCATGTACCAAGACGCTCCGGAATCTACGGAGTGGGCGTGATTCAGCGTGTGCGAACACTGGGCTGGTATAGGTCATGATGGGTCGAATGCATGTGGTGTAAATTCTCACCTTATTTATAAGGGATAATTTACTACGAGCGTTCAGGATATAGTGAAGGCGACCGAGCACAAAGGCAGCGCAGGCACGCACCATCTTTGTTTGGGGAATGAAGGTCAGTTTTTTGTCTAGGGTGACTTGGCGTGCGGTTCCCAAGGAACCGATTGGCCTAGCATCGAGATCTCCCTGAAGCGTGCGTGGTCGTCGCCTAATTTGCAAAATAGGACGGCTTTACTTTTGATAGGGTTAACTTCGAACCGCCATTTCCTAAACCATTTCCCGTAGGCGTTGGCTGTGGCTTGGAGGATCTTAGTTATATTATCGGGACTGCGACCAGAGTAGAAAATGGCCGTGTCATCGGCGAACAGTGCTAATTGGGTCGTATTAGCAGGTTGTTTGGGGATGTCACTGTACAGTGAGAATAATAATGGGGCTAGCACGGATCCTTGTGGGACTCCGGCTCTAATGGGGTGGGGGGACGAGAGAGCGCCCGTGATTCGATATCGGAAACTGCGATTTGACAAGAAGTCTCGAATGATGACAACGAGACGGTCGGGCACACCTAGTTGATACAACTTATTTTTTTTAAAACCTTGCCCCACACTAACATTTCTCCTGTGTCGTGGGTGCGTTTACAGACACAAATTCCACACACAATACACCCAGACTCGGAACAACTACCTGCAGATCGTACAAATATTTGTTCCGTGCGGGAATCGAACCCACGACCCAGTGCGCAGCAGCCGACTGTGTTAGCCTGTGTATAATAAGCCGTTGTGCCAGACTTTGTCAAATGCTTTCGCAACATCGAAAAAGAGTCATCATGCCGCGTGAGAATCCGAACGTGATGTGTTCAACTAGTCTGTGGACTTGTTGAACGCACGAGTGGTTGGTTCTAAAACCAAACTGTTCGTCAGGGATGAGTTATTGGATTCGGCAAAATCCTTTAGTCGGGAATAAATAATCCGCTCATAAATCTTCGCAAGAGAACTGAGAAGGCTTATGGGGCGATAGCTAGAGGGCAAGAAATTGGGCTTACCGGGTTTAGGAATACCGATAACTGTGGCCTGTTTCCACATATGCGGAAAGAGGTTGTTGTTTAATGCCGCATTGAAGATAACGGTCATTAAGGCGATAAGACGATCAGGGAAGAGTTTAATCACCTTGTTGGTGATACCGTCAGATCCGGGGGCTTTGCGCGGGTGAATATTATTCACGAGATTTCTGACCTCGTCTGCCGTGACCGGAGGGAGGGGGTCGTCAGGGTCCTCGGCAGACGGAATAGCTGCTCTACGTTCGACTTCAGCGTCCACCTTTGTGAGGTGAGCTTGGTCAACAGGTAGAGTGCTTGGGGATCATTGCGCTTCTAGACTGTCAGCTAGGCATTCGGATTTTTTGTCGTCGTCAAAGGCCGGCCGACCTTTAATTGGGACGGTTGAGGGGGGGGGGGGGGACAATATTGGATGTTTCGGATTTGAGTTTTCGTTGCAGATGCCAGAACGCAAGGTGGGTTGGTTCTAAGTCGCCCAGCATCTAGTCCCAACTTGCCTCTCCGCACTTCTTAATACGTTCCTTGACAGCACGCTGTAAGTGGCGCATAAAGAGGCGATTGGGTTCGCTGGGAAAGGATGAGTACGCCCTAAGGGCTGCGTTCTTCTCCGGCATCAGTGCACGTACATCGTCAGGGAGTTTCATACGATGGTCTTCCATCGCTGAAACTCGCCGTGAGCAATCGTTCACGACGGACTGTACATGACCGGTGAGGGAGTCGATGGCGCCTAGCGTGTCTGCGACTGACGTTATGCATTCGGAAATTCTATCTAACTGGGCGGACGAGGGGTCGTTGAGGCGTTGCCTAACTTTCCTCCAGTCCGTCGTCTCAGTGGACTGAGGGGGTTGTCCTGTGTCCGTGGGGCCAAAGTGGGAGGTGAGGTAAATGATCACAGGACGGTGATCGGAGTCTAGCTCTTGTAGTACTTCAATGGAATGCAACTTAAGGTTGACATTCTTTAGGAGTGCTATGTCGAGTATATCCGGGCGATGGTTAACATTGCCGGGGTAGTGAGTGGGATACATCGGGGCGATGATGTCAAAATTGAGTAGGGTACTGAGGGAGTATAATTTACTTCCTCTGCGGTTGTGGGTGAGTCAGTTCCAAGACTCATGTTTGGCATTGAGATACCCCGCCACTATGACGGAGTCGCCTAGATCGAAGAGTGCTTCGAGATCCGATTGGATTGGATCGTCTTGGCCATTGGGGGTTATGTAAGCCGACACTATAGTGATCGGTTGATGACCTGTCATGCCTATCCTGCACACCGATGCCTCTAGATGGGAAAAAGGGATGGGGTATCTAGGGGCATGTAGTAAAGGGATCTCTTATAGTAGATAAGAGTGCCTCCTCCACGGGAGTGGGTCCTATCGTTGCGCACTATATCATAGTTTGCAATTCTAGGGTTCCTGTGAGAGGGTTTCAGAAAGGACTCTTGTATCAACATAATGTCAATAAGGTGGTCGCGGAGGAATAAGGCGATTTCATATTTTTGGCCATTAATGCTGTTTGCATTGAAGATGCCTATTTTAAGGAATCGGGGTTTTGTTCTGCACCTGTTTTGTGAATCCATTACGGATGAACGCGGTAGGAGAGGAGGGCGGATGAGACATCAGCGAAGTCGCTGAGGACTAGCATGAGGCCGTATTGGCCCTGGTTTGCCCTAATGGCTGCGGCCATTTGGGCGACTCTGTTCGGGTCGACAGAGTTGAGAAGACCGAGGCAAACAGAGAGGTTGTCGGTTTTGAGATGGGGTGTGGATTGGGGTGAGGGAGGGGCGGCCCTCTGAGAGTGCACTTGTGGTGCGGGTTGTACGGCACGGGAAGGTACGGTGCTGTATGGGGGGCGGTCATCAGTGAGGGAATCGCTGACGCTTGGGTCGCCTGTTGGGTCAGTAAACTAGGCCTCAGGGCGGGGAACGCTTGCTGATGGTTCAGCGCGTTGCACGGCGATGGCCTTTGAGGGCTGAGTCGCTGGGACATAGGCGGGGCCTGAGAGGCGTAATGGGCAGCCGCGAAGGCTTGGGTAGCCGCTTTGCGCTTAGCTACCTTGTTGCTAGCGCGCGGGGCTTTAGGGCATCCGCGATAATTCGCTGGATGACCCGACTCACCGCAAAGCACACAACTCTGGGGCTCTGTGCATTGCGTGCGATCTTTGGGGCGATCGCAGTCAGAGGTGCTGTGGTGTGTGTGGCACTTGACGCACCTAGGTTTAGCGTAACAATGACGCTGCGCGTGACCATAGAGCTGGCAGCGGTGACACTGCCCGGGAGGACCATATCTATGGGGGGACTCTATTTTAATGCCTGATAGGTGGCACACGGTCTTGATGTTGAAAATTTTTCGATCATTTTCGGCGGTCTTCTCGCATATGGCGAGGACCATGTCGTAAGCTGCACCGCTGCGACCAGCGTGCATGCGGTGGACTTCCAGGACGGGGATGTTTTGCGACAGAAGGTCATCTTTAATGGAGTCGATGTCGATCTCCTTGGGGAGTCCCTTCCCTTTTCCTATCCCTTTAGGACTACCCGGAGGGGGCGATCCTCGGCGAGAAAGTACGTGTGAAAGTACACGTTTAGGTCTTGGAGGGCACGGGTCAAAGACTTAAAGTCTTGGGCAGTGGGAACTGCCACTTTGACGCCGATGGCTGTGGTGCGAGCACTGAGGTAGTTAATACCTAGTTCTATGCACATCTTGGACACGTCATTCCACTTCTCCTTTGCCTGGATATAAATAGCGGGTGGTTTTTTGTCCTTTTTGGGGACCGTGGCGGGCTGGGATTGGAGTACCCTAAGGGGTAGGGGGGGACTGGCCTGCGAAGAGGTCGTCGTAGGGACAGGGGCAGAGGGCGGAGCGGAGGACGAAGCCTCGTCCGTTTTCAGGGTTTTGGCGGGCGCGGCTTGTGCGGAGGACTTGGCCTTACGGGCCCGCTTTTTACGGCTACCGCTGACGAGTTGAAACTCGGCAGAGGCCGAATCGGAGGAGGAGTTTTGGGGAGGAGGGGGAGAGTCCTCGCTCTCTGACATTTCCGAAATGTCTGAGAGAGTGGGCATGTCAGCGTCGAGGGATGCGGTAGCATTAGAGCTGGAGGGGGGAGGGGGGTTTTGCCGGAGGGGCGGAGGAGATGCCCGCATCAATTTCGGGGGTTGATCCCCTTTTTTTGCACTGCACTTTTGTGCCTAGCTCTAGTGGGGGGGAGAGAAGGTTGCCTTACTTGGCAACAAAGTAGGGGTCCTTTAAGAGGACCTCCCTAATATTTTTCCAAAGAGTGGCGTCGTCGGCCATTTTGTTTACAAAACTAAATGGCGAACGGGGGACGAAAACAGAAAATACGCTAAATGCGTGGAGGAACAATTGCGATTTACGCGATCCCTAACCTCCCGGGTTGGATGGGCCCGGGGGTGTGTAACAAAACCCTCCCTGCCGGGTGTAGGCAGGGAGGTGAGTGTACCTGTGGTGAGCCCTAAGCTAGTACCATCCGTGGCCAGTCTTAATGGGCAAACGGGTCCCTGACAGCTCTTTTGCAAGGGGCGATAAGGTATCGCCCGCAAGAGACTATATAATCTGAAAACGTAGACTCGAACTAGGGTAGCCCCCAAGGCCGGTGGTCCTAGTCCGCTGCCGACTAACTGCTTTGCCCTGATGGGGCTAGGCGGGTGTGGCGGGTCAACACCCCACTCGGCTTCGTTGGCACCGTAAGGTATCCGCCGAGGACCACCAAACAGTGGTTTTTCCCAGAAGGGGCACAAAACGCGATGAATTTAGTCTATCAAAGAAACAAAATCAGTAGTCGCCTTGGACGCGTGATTTATTTGAAGTGACTGCAATCCGATGGGACGGATTGCGGAGAAACGCTACACAGCACACTGGTCGGGGAGCGCGAGCACAGCACGACCGTCTGCGGCGAGCGTCAGACGCGGAATGTGGTGTCACACAAAAGAAAGAAACGGATTTATACAATCAATATTCTCTTTCGTAAGACCCATCATCTTTGGCATTTACTAAGGCGCTATGCAAAATATCGTGGATTATTAAAATAAGAACTTATATACAAATGAATTTTGTCACAAATATTTTTATTTCCAAAAATATTTATCAAATTATTACTAATATTTTGTATTATAATTTGAAGAAATATACAGTGAACTGAGAGTTTACCTGTAACGCAAAAGGTTACAGACATATTGTAATATACAATTATTACATTCATATATTCTATGTCACTGAATAATTTCAAAATAACACGTCGGTAATCTTCGAGGGGATGGGGGGGGGGGGGGGGGGGGGGTATTAAACGGACGGACGCACAGATAGACAATGAATGAATGATCGTAATATATCTAAATCGATAGACTGCCCTTTGTACTTGTATTGGGTCTTCTTTTTTTGTTATGTATGGTGTTCATTAAAGAGTATTGTATTGTATAATTTCGGTATGGAACCCTAAACACAAGCAAGGGTTATGAATATATGCCATAAATGTTTGACATTCAGATACACATTTAGACAAGTTACATCAGTTTCATTTCTTCAAATAAAAAATAAGGTTATCTAAATGCCCTTACAGTTTATGTGCTTCGTCGCCGTTCCGTACTAAACAATATTTAAATACGATTTACTACGACGATAATTTATAAATATATAATCTTTTTTTTAATTCAATCAAATGTGTGTTTCGAAGTCGGATCGTAGAGTCAGTAAACTCAAGATTAGCCCAGCCGCATTATGGAATAACCACATTTCATGCCGGCTCAGAATACCACCACCCCAACTCCTCCCGTGGGTGTCGTAAAAGTCGACTAAGGGATTAGCTGGAGGATGGGCAGCAGCGTACTTCGAGTATATTAACAACTCAACTGCGATCGCCAACCCGTCTGCCAAGCGTGGCGATTATGGTAAAGCCAAGAATACACCCATATCGGTCGTTGTGGTGATCTTTGGGGAGGCCTGTGTCCAGCAGTGGACGTCATTCGGCCGAAATGATGATGAAAGTTGACTATCTTTTGGTTACATTATGATGTCACGTGCCGTAGCCGTGTGTACTTATCTATGTATTATATACTGGATTTTATTTTATTTATTTTGAAGTATGTTTTAGAAAGTAGAACATCTGTCGACGCTGGGTAATGCATCGGCAGGTTTTATAGCAGCGTTCTTCTCTTCATTCACGCTGTGCCCCACAGAGCTGATCAAGTGTCAACTACAAGCGATGCGGGAAGTCAATGTGCAAGGCTCACAAACAGTTGTATGATGATTATTTTGGGTATTTCAAATATTATAGCTATCGGAATTAAATAATCAGTCCCTTGTTTACATGAAGTTAAAAGTATAGTTATGTTACACAGCACCTTAAAAAAATGATAATTTTAAAAACTGCTTTAATGAAATCTCACCCATCTGATTTATACATTTATACTCGTAACAGAACTTTTTATGTGTAATTTAACTATCTACTTATCTAATGTTACGTATAAGACGTTATCTGAGTAAATTACTACTTTATCTTTACTTGTGCTATATTTTTATTGTGACCTTCGAAGCAATTTTATTGTGAATGTGTGATGTTCTCATTGAATATCCTTGGCAGGTTAAGGTGTCGCCCCTACAGCTCACTCAACACATATTAAGACAATATGGCATTCAGGGCTTGTTTCGAGGACTGGTGCCCACCATAATGAGGGAAATGCCAGGATATTTCTTCTTTTTTGGAGGATATGAAGGTTAGCATGCAATTGATTACTAATTAATATTCTGCAATTTTTGACGAGTGACTTAATTTATGAATTCCAAATTACGGCGACTAATACGGCGAAATTCTTTTGCGATTTTTTGGCATAGACTACACAGTATACATAACCCGTGCCTAAGTATATGTGATCACCGAATGGAGGACTGGGGAAAACATATACCGCGGTATTTATATTTATTATTTGCGGAGGCAAGACGACGATATCTGGAATTATACTAGAACACTCACTACAAATATAATGTTTATTTTTTTCTTTCAATCAGTGCTTATCTTATCTAATCAGCTCAAGTTCTTAGTTAAGGTAACGTGGGGTGCTTAATGTATTGGAAGGGCCTATTATCTGATATATTAAAGTCAAGCCCAAGATTGAATTGATTAAAGAAAAAATAATCTTACTCCAGCTGAACTACTAAGTTTCTACAACAGGTTCTTTAACCTTTCGGGGATCGCGGGCGCGCAGATTGGGGAGTCTGCGTGCTCACACCGAGCGACCCCCGAGAAGACGGCGGTGCGCACGTGGTCACGTGCCGCCGTGTGCGTAGCACAGCGCAAAGGTTTGGGGGGATCCTTTACAATCCGGAACGGAAACGGTTAAACTCAATTATAGTAAAGACAGTTCTTTATTAATATTTATTGGAAATAGAGGTAATCTAAATAAAGAGGGGCTGTTAGAGTCCTATACAAAATTATCCAATCTCAATGTTAAAAACATAGTGATGTTCACATTTCCATATAGCACCAGTTTGCCACAGGAAGAAAATATAATTAGATATAAGCTCAATTTGGCATTGCATAACTTGACGTATTGTAATGACAAATTTCACTTGATCGATTCTAACAATCATGTTAGTAAATATTTGTATTTGACTGAAGATAGATACTATCTTTCAAAATATTGTAAACGACAGATAGCTGTGTCGCTATCATATTATTTTGATATTACAGCCAAAAATTTGGCTAATAAACATGTTGCTTCTGTTGAGCAATTTATTGACATTGAAAATAACTTAGCCAACAACATGGCTATACATACTGACATACATAATAATTTAAATTAGATGTTAAGACAATGGAGGCAATTATAAATATACTAAACATGGAAGCCCAAACTGTAACAAAGTAAATACATTTTGTAATTTTAATACTATCAACCTGGTCCATCAAAATATTCAAGGCATTATGGGCAAAGATTTAGAAGTTGAATTATTCATGAACTGCAATAACATTGATATTCTTTGTATTACCGAGCATTGGCTAAAAAACCAGCAGTTTATGTTCAATTTCAATAGTCACCAGGTTGCCAGTTCGTTCAGCAGAGAAAATGCCATACATGGTGGCTCATTAATCTTAATAAGTAACCAGATTAAATTTAAAGAACGTAAAGATATTGTGAGCCTCTCCATTGAACGAACAATAGAAATAGCCTGCATAGAATTGGAGCAGTTTATTGTATTGAGCGTATACAGACCGCCTTCCGCCTTATATGATAGTTTTGAATTAGTCATGGATGAAGTATTGCATAAAATTTGTAATTTGAACAAAGCCATTATCACATGTGGTGATTTTAATGTCAACTTACTAGAAAATTCAAGTTTGAGTGTAAGAATTCAATGCCTATTCCAGTCATACAATCTAGTTAATTTGTTTCTGGAGCCTACCAGAATTACTCCAACTACAGCCACATGCTTAGATAATATTTACACCAATGTTATACCTCACTATAAGCAAGTTATTAACTTGTTGGACTCTGATCACTGTGGACAGCAGATTATTATTGTTGCCGAGCAAACAAAGAATGTGGCTAAGAAGGATATTACTGTTTATCCAAAAACCGCAGGTCGTTTGGAAAAATTTAGAAATAAACTAGGAAATAAATTACCATATTTATCATATTATGATAATAATCCTAACAAATTATATACAGATTTTTTTAATCTGTACTGTAAAGAATTTAACTCTACTTTTATCCCCAAGACAATCACGGTTAATGGTTATCCTAACTTTAGTGAATGGGCTACTGTTGGAATTCACATAAGTAGAAAGAGACTATATGAACTATATAATGAACGAACATATATTAATAGTAACGAATTTAATCTTTATGTTAAAAGCTACTCTAAGTTATTCAAAAGAATTTGTTGTATAGCGAAATATAATTATTTGAGCTCTAAAATTAAAAATAGTAATAATATTATTAAAATGACTTGGAATATTATTGGTAGTGAAACTGGAAAAGTTAATACTAGGGGCGGTGACTATAGCTTAACTATTAATGACAAAATTATTAATTCAGATATCTAAGTTGCTACCGCTTTTGAGAATTTTTTCACCGACATTCCCGTTTCAACTACTAAATGTTTGAACTCTTCCCCCACTGTTGCAGAAACTTTACTCAAAAATAATGTTAGCACTTGCAATAATGCATTCAAATTCAATCATGTTAACTGTAGAGATATCATAAGAACCTTTAACACTCTGAATGTAAAAAAAACGACAGACTTGTGGGGAAATTCCGTCAGCGTGGTCAAATCCATCATTGATATTGTTGCATCTCAATTGGCCGTAATTTTTAATAAATGTATTGACTGTGGGACATTTCCTGATCCTATGAAAAATAGTAAGATAATTCCTTTATTTAAATCAGGTAGCACAACTGACCCTACTAATTTTAGACCCATTTCGGTGCTACCTACATTTAGCAAAATATACGAAAAGCTTATTTTGGATCAAATGCAAAGGCATTTTAATAAGTATCAGTTACTACATTGCAAACAGTTTGGGTTCACCAAGGGTCGTTCAACAACTGATGCTGGTGTTGAACTTTTAGGACATATTTTCGGTGCTTGGGAGGATTCACACGATGCCCTGGGCATCTTTTGTGATTTGTCTAAGGCATTTGATTGCGTTCTTCACGAAATATTGATCAGGAAATTACTTCACTATGGTGTAAAAGACTCTGCACTGGATCTTCTTGTCTCATATTTGAGTAATAGGATTCAGAAAGTTGATGTTAACGGTAGGAGGTTTCCTGGGTCTGTGGTCACAATGGGAGTTCCGCAGGGCTCAATTCTTGGTCCATTTTTGTTTCTTATTTATATAAATGACCTACCTTATATCGTAAGGGACAATCACGAGATAGTGTTGTTTGCAGATGACACTTCACTTTTATTCAAACTCAAACGCCAACATCTGGCTACTGACGATGTAAATAGCGCTATCTTCAGAGTGGTCCACTGGTTTAATGTTAACAATTTACTCTTAAACGAGAAAAAAACGAAGTGCATTAAATTTACTACACCCAATGTTAGAATTGTAAAAACCAGTGTGCTAATGAATGGTACGGAGTTGGATCTTGTGGACACAGCACTGTTTTTAGGTATCACTAGATTCTAAGCTGCAGTGGGGCCCACACATACTTAAATTGTTGAAAAGGCTTGGTTCTGCAGCATACGCGGTTATGAAAATTCGTAATTTAACAGACATAGAAACCGCCCGACTAGTATATTTTAGTTATTTTCATTGTGTAATGTCGTACGGTATTCTGTTGTGGGGGAATGCTGCCGACATTCAAACTATTTTTGTGCTACAAAAACGAGCCATTCGGTCAATCTATAAGTTAAGCCCGAAATATTCACTGAGGGAGTAATTTAAGGAGATTAATATAATGACGTTCCCATCTCAGTAAATTTATGAAAATGTTTTGTATGTACATAAAAATATTAATCTCTTTGTGAAAAACAGTGATATCCATAGTATTAATACCAGGAACAAACATAAACTGGTTGTTCCTGCCACTAGGCTCCAGAAGATAACCAAATCATTTACATGTCAATCTGTGCGTTTTTACAATAAAATCCCAAGTCATATTCAAAAATTAAGTCTTAATAAATTCAAGTCCATTATAAAGCAGAAGCTGTGTAGAAAGGGTTTCTATACAGTTACAGAGTATATGGACGACAAAAATGCTTTGGATTGAGCTGCTCTAATTTTCATAGGCTTATACTGACATTCTTGGTTTATGTATTTATCAAATACAATTGCCATTTTTTTTATGTTGACATTTAAATTATGTCAATATTACCTATAATGGATTATATTAATTCATATAATGACATTTGATTAATCTATTCTATTACTTCATATAATGACATTTTTAATACGGTTATAATCAAGTTTATTCCACATTAATAACAAAGTATACAACTGTTCACATTCACACGTTACAAAACAACATATTACACAATAGGGATATAGTCGTTTACAATTTTGAGTGAGCAATCCCGAACGAGACTCGCGGAGCGATGGTTAAAAATTACGTGCGCATCCGTTGCTGTCCGCGGCTCACTGACTGCGGGTCCGGACGGGTCGCGCGCTAGCGTCGCGTCTTGCAACTTGCAACTTGTCTTCCACGCGAGGTGGGCCGAGCGCAACCGACTCGTAAATCAAATAGGTACTTATGACAATAAGTAGAAATATAAAACCCGCGTTACACATTCAATTATTCTATATTTTTTAAATTACTTTAATAACTTGTTTATTTTTAAATATTCAATTTATTTTGATTTGTTACTGTACTGGCAGTGCGAGAACCATGTGGGTTGTTTTTGTATTTTGTTTTATTGACGTGATAGTTGTCTGGCAGTTTAGGTATGTCATGCTCGCTCAAGTGTTCTGCTGATGGTGTCGTCGTATTGGGTCGCTAAGTTTCCCTGCAATATGGTTGAGCTAAGCGAAGCTGATGCATGCGTCATGCTCGTGAACGGGTGCCGTCTGTTGGGACTGGTCAGCCAAATGCAGCCATGACAACTGAATCAAAACTTAAAAAAAAATACATTCAGGCTTGTTTTGTAGACTTTTTAAGAAGTTTAGACTCGTTTCTCCTACATTGTTTTCACATAACCTTGATTTTTACAACAATGTGCTCATAAAATAAAATATTGTAACATTTAATATGATTTAAAAAGAGTAACCATGGAGTTTCTTGCCCGTTCTTCTCCATAGGAAATCCACATCTTGGAACGCGGCAATTAAAGTCTCGACGATTCATAAGTGCCTGCCTGTATATGGTTTACATGAATATTTTTTTTTTTTCTTTTATCTTATCTTTATCTTAAATCCTCCACGAGAAGTGCCTGGGAGGGCGACCTTCTTACAGTCGCCTTCCCTCCGCTAGAGGGGTTGATCGCTTTACAGTCATCCCCTCCGTGATGTGCCTAAAGGCGTGGCACCAATGGGCGGCTCTAGTGTGATCTTACGAGGACCTGGAGCCCCCCTTCGGTGCCGAAGATGACGGCTCCAGTGGTTTTAGCCGGTAGGAGTCCGGCCATACCCCTTCGCCCTTCCCTGGGGCGAAGGGAGTTCCATGTTGAATCTCCACTGGACACCAATAAAAAAAAAGATTCTTTAACCTTAAATTGTTTTGTCTTCAATTCACATAACTCTTAACTCTTTTCTTTCTTACATATATCCATCCAAAAGTTGTCTAGAAGAGATTGCTGTGTGCGATAAGACCGCCCATTGTGCATTAGCTATGGTGGCCTATTGCGTCTCCTTGATTGATTACCTGGTGAACAATAAAGTGTTTGAGCTAAGCTCCGAACAGAGGCAGGAGGCTGATATCCACCTACAGCCGCGCCATTTGATTTTACTTTATTCAACGTATTGTTTCCTTATTTTCAGGTACTAGAGAGTTTTTGAAGAAACCGGGACAGTCTAAAGACGATATAGGTTTAATAAGGACAATGATAGCGGGAGCGGTAGGGGGCCTTGTCCTGTGGACTGTTATATTCCCCACGGACGTTATCAAGTCAAGAGTACAAATATCTAATAAAAGTCAAAAGTTTCTGACGGTCGGGTATGAAATTGTGAAAAAAGAAGGTACGTTACCTTTGCACATTCATTAACAAATATTTGCTTGTCTTCGATATCGTTGCCTTGAATAAATGTTTACTTATCTCCCTGGATGTGCCGTAGGTGATTGCGTTTCGTTACTTAACTATTTATTTAGGTAAACCAAACGCAATCACTATAGATAAGAGCCTAGACCAGGATTTGCCTCTTAAAAGGTGACTAAGGGATACATTATGTGTAATCCATGAAAGGTTTTGGGCCGATTTCACCGTTCGCATTAAAAACTGAGTTAATAAAACTAAGCTTTGCATCACTGAGTTCAAATGTTGAGTTTGATCTCGGTTTTGCGTCAATCTGATTTCGTTCGTGAAAACGAAGTTTAAACGAGGAATCGTAATAAGGACTTTTTTTTTTTTCTTTTTTTTTTATCTTTATTGGACACGGTTTAAAGTAACATGTTACATAGACAATATGTTTATAGTTAAAACAAGAGGGTCTGGGTAAGGACGGCGGAGTCTGTACTAGTATAAACTGTATCACAGACTCCAGAGCCTTCCACGTATTGGAGTATTATAATATTTGTTACATGCGGATTTCCACAATAATGTTAAAACAGTAATACAAAGTAGGTTAATTTAATTACATAAGCAATGCAATTCCGTAAATTCTAAAAATTAAATAAAAATGTAAGTGGATGAACAACTGTAGGCAATGGGTGTCAAAATGTGGAATACGCAAGTGTATATGTATTATATTTATGTGTGTGTGCGTGAGTGCGTATGTTTGGCGGAAGAGTGTGTGATGAATGTATGCTCCGTGTGTGCGTACGTGTATGTGTCTGCAGGGGTAGGTGTGAGTATAATATCTTGTAATAATGGTCAACGCGATATTAGAAATAGGTTTTCTGTTTGTTCATAATCCAGGCTCATGAGCCAATTGGTTACCTTCTTTTTGCACAAGGTGTATGGTAATGTATGAATATGATGAATCCTATTTATATTATTGTATAATGTAGGTCCTTGTACATAATACTGGCGACCAGCCAATGCTGTTTTATGAGACATTTTTACGCAAACATTATATTTTCGACGGACAGATGTTTGTGTATTTAGATTTGGTGGAAGTGATGTATGTTGACGCAAAGTAAGTTGAAGCAGATAAAGCTGGCGAACAGTTAAGGTATCGGCTTCTTTATGTAAGAGCGAGGTCGGATACATAAAAGACTTTTTGTAAATTACTTTTAATAAGGCTCTTTGTGCTCTCTCTACTTTTAATATAGAGGTTTTGTGAGTACCTCCCCAAGCCACTATGCAATATGAGAGTAGGGACAGGGCCAGCGCGAAGTACGCCATTTTAAGACATTGGCTATCTGCGCATGGTCTCAATATTTTAAAAGGGTTCATTAGCTTACGTATGCGGGAAGTCAGGTTATCAATATTTTTGGTCCAGTTAAGGGTGTTATCAAGATACACTCCCAAGTATTTTATATCAGTGCTGCGATTTATTATTGTACAATTGTCACAATTTTGGTGAAGGTTGCCACAAGTATGTGCTCTTAGGTTACATAATTGGGACTGAGGCTGTGACGACGTAGTAGGAGAAAATGTAATATATTTTGTTTTGCTCATGTTTAAGGTCAATAAATTATCTGAGAGCCATTTAATGACTGCGCTTAATGTTTGTTCAGCCAATCTAAGTGTAATCTCCCAAGTTTTGGCATGAATGAGAAGAACAGTATCGTCGGCATAGGCTACTTAACGCTAAGCTGCGCATTACTTAGTGATTGTTAATATTAAATGCGCATTAATAATAGTATATCGTCATTCATTTTGACCTTGATAACATAGGAAGAGATATGAGGCAAAATTCAATGAACGCTAATAGACCTAGAATATAATAATAATAATAACGGCATTTATCATCACCGATAATAATTTATCATATTCATAAACATTGCATTATCGCCCCGTCTTTAAGCCCAGAAACGTTGAACCATCAAAATGACATCTCTGCACCACAGGCATGATGCTGTGTTTGTAATTTACCTGTTCACGCTTTGCAGCATGACGAGAAGACTGCAGAGTTTACCAAATCCTGGTTGTAAGTCGCACCATCCTGCTTTTAGCTTCTTTCTCGAAGTCGTGTCTACCTGGACAACTGAATAATTTGCCATAACGGTCTCAGCAGTCGTGCTGTATATGCGTCGAAAATATTGGCCATTTAAAATTATGCAACATTTCTAGTTTCTCCAGCGGTTCTTCCATTTTTACGATGTCATCAGATGTACTACTACGCGATATACTCTACTCACACGAATGTCTAATCTAGTCCAGCGCTTTGAAGACTTCCTCTAAGCGTTGGTATATCATATCCGCCAAAGGACGTCCACTACTGAACAAAGACCTCCCCCATAGATTTCCGCAAAAGCGTCATCATTTTGGGGGGAATTTGCCGACACTCACCACGCTTGGCAGGCGGGTAGGAGAGCGCAGTATGGCTGCTGTTTCACAGAAGGGACGCTGCTGCCATCCACGGGAGGAGATGGAGTGGTATTATATTCTTAATCCGGATGCCATACGGATAATAAAATAATAATATCTATATGTATGGATGAAGTCAATACATTATTCGTCTGGTACGGCGACTCCTAGTCAAATTGTATTCCATAGTAACATGTTCATCAGCACTAGGCATTTTTCAAATGATACAACTTGCTTTCATGTCGCTACTTGACCACGAAATGAACCATATTTGAAGCTTGCATGCTGCAGCTTGCAACATCTATTGACGGCACGGTTGGTGCAGTGGCTGATACAGTTGGCTGCTGCGCTCCGGGTCGTGGGTTCGATTCCCGCACGGAGCAAATATTTGTATGATCTGCAGGTAGTTGTTCCGGGTTTGGGTGTATTGTGTGTGAAATTCATGTCTGTAAACGCACCCACGACACAGGAGAAATCCTAGTGTGGGGCAAAGGTTTTCCTAAACCTTCAAATAACGCGGTCGTGGATAGTTAGATGCGACACAATTTGCGGGGCCAATTAGGCCCTACCGACCAAGATTGAACTGAGCATGTACTCCTTGATTACGTTATTTACATGCATTTTTGATATTATTTTCAGGCGTGCTTGCTTTATACAACGGACTCAAACCAACGTTAGTGAGGACTATACCAGCGACGGCCACGCTTTTCGTAGTATATGAGTACTCGAAGAAATGGATGCACCAATCTTTTGGAGACTAGTGATTGTAATGAGTTATAGTAGAATTTAAATTGTTATAGTTATTTATGAACTGTTTATACACTAAGGCATGTCGCCCGTCCAACATTCCGGCACATATGTAAGTTTAAGCGATGTATATAATATACTTTGGGAACTGACTTTCAAAATCATTTGACATGTATTTGGAACTATCTCACAATTTGTTTCTACCTTTTGTTACACTTAAAAAGAAGAACTTAGTAATACTTGGCAGTACAGTAGTAATAGAACTAATGTGTAGAGAACCCTATCAGGAGACCACACAATTGAACGTACATAATATGTTTTCTAAAGCTTTTACATCTAGCTTTATATTACTAGTGGCACTCCCTCTCTTTTCTTAAGGGCACGGGTACGGTAAGTGAAACTTAGGGAAACTTAAAATCCTTCCGCGATCTACCTCTACACCAAATTTGATTTGATTTCTACGCTTGAGTGTGATGGAGTCTCAGATATTCAAATATACAAAGTTTTACATTTATAATAGTAATAAAATACATAACCATTTTAGTAAAATATAAGCGAAAACCAAAGAATAACGCGAACCGGATTCGTAAAATGTTATAAACAAATACGTACATAATATTAACGTTTGCATATAATTAAATCAAAACCCTATTAGATTTTAAGGCCTTTTTTAAATTTATTGATTGGTCGCCCAGTGGCAATTTTTCATGAACTTCTTCCGCCCCGGGGAAGGGCGAAGGGGTGTGCCGGACTGCTACCGGAAAAAAACCACTGGAGCGGTCATCTTCGGCACCGAAAGTGGGGCTCCAGGTATACGACCACACTACAGCAGAATTTTAGACCTAGCGTGCCAGTCGTTTCTCGGCCGGTAAAACAGTAGTAGTAGGGCAATTTTTATAGGTTTTGACTGAGAAATACATGCCTATATCTAAATATTTATGCATTTATTGCAAGTTATACATATTACCGCGTGTCGCTTGTCGGCAAGATGTTTATGTCTTACAGTCAATGCGCTGACTACTCGTGTTTAGTTAGATTTCTGGTGAACACGCAGGCTGACGATATTCATAAGTGATTGTGTAAAATAATACAAATAAATATATTGTTGTTCATAAATATGTCTTTAAATTATGTGACCAGCAACAAACAGATAATTTGTGAATGTAATTTAATATATGTTTTTGTAAATAACGATATATCTCCAGTACCTACCCCCACACGATTATATCTCCTGTATCAATATAGGTTATAGTTTTGTAAATGTTGAGATCATCAGCAAACATTAAATGTTTACAATTTTGAATCTGACTTGTAATGTCATTGATAAAAAGGGAAAAAAGAACTGGAGCAAGGTGCGAACCTTGTGGAACTCCTGAGACTGCATAATATGGGAAGGATTCATTAACCGTTTAACTGCAATAATTTGAGATCTACGAGACAAGTAAGATGAGAACCAGTTAAATAGCGAGATATGTACTCCATTGTAATCTAGCATCGACAACAGTATAGAATGAACAACTTTGTCAAAAGCGCTGCTAAAATATGTATACATCGTATCAATCTCAAACCTATTGTCAAGATCTAGCGTTACATCAGATACATACTGTACAAGATTAGTTTCTACACTGCGGCCAGTTTTAAAGCCATGTTGAGATGGTGAGATAATTTTATCCATGTGGCGAGTGAAGACTGGACAAACGAGATGTTCAAAAATTTTGGGAAAGCATGATATAATGGAAATCGGTCGATAGTTTTCAAAATTTGCGGGATTCCCTTATTTTATTTTATTCCAATTCTATATAAAATTCATTTCAGCTTTTGAATCCGATATCAATAACAACCATATCAAAGAAAATGAATCAACACAGGTCCGTATGAATCGCCAAATGATCAAATAATTTAGGTAATCTATACAAATAAATAAAATTGAAGTGTCTGTTTGTAATGTCAAAATAACAGCTTTTTACTAAATGCATATGAAAGTATATACGATACCTACAACAAAAAAACAATTTTTGAATTTTTGTCTGTTTGTTTGTTCCGGGTAATCTCCGAAACGGCTGGACCGATTTTGACGGGACTTACACTGGCAGATAGCTAATGTTATAAGGAATAACTTAGGCTACGTTTATTTTAGAAAAATAATTAGGGATCCGCGCAAAAAATATGTTTTTTTTTTTTATCTGTATCGACGCCTGTCTCCTTAGTCATCCTGCGACCACGAATGCTGCAAAGTATTCGAAACGTCAGGAAAATCAAAAATCAAAAATATAGGCGATAGAATCCGTTTAAAAGTGTTTTATTATAATGTGTAATAATCGCGAAAATCTAAGACATTACTAAATATGAAACCGTTGAAATCCAATATATATATTCTATGTCAAGTGTATATGTCGAAGTAATCTAAATTTCTTTTAAATTAAACGCGGGTGAAACCGCGGGTCCCAGCTAGTAATAAATAAAATAACGTAGGTAAGGTTAGCAAGTTGTTTATAACAGTTTAAACAATCTAAAGAACTCAAACGTAACGGCTGCGTAGAGACCGCGACAATCGACATCGGTAGCGGTACCCTTAGGCGCAGAAGTGCTGATCGCGGCAGGCGCGCGTACTTGAACATGTTCTCAACCGCAAAGCAAATGGTAGTCATACTCGAGCCGTTCTACGTTTAATCTGAGCTGACCCGTAACATCACTTTTGGCTAACGAAACCATAGCGTGATCTCATTCGACAGTAAACTCAAACTCAAATCTTTATTGCATTCATATGTTCATAAGTTGACAGAAAATTGGATGCGTATCTATATGAAACCTTGTTAGGGCGCAGCAATTTTACTATACAATAACAATAAATTTTTTGTTCGCTTAAAATGTTAAAAGGAAGAGATTAATACATACGCCATCGCCGATGATGCCTGATTTTGGGAGTCGTGCCTCGGAGTTAAGTGTAAGATTTACTGCTAATGAAGTAGCCTCCGTAATAAAGAAAATAGTGAGTGGTAAATCTCCGGGACACGATAGTCTCAGCATCGAGCACCTGCGATATGCTCGAGTTCACATGCCGAGAGTGTTGTCGATGTTTTTTTAATCTGTGCTTGAGCCATTCCCACTTACCAGAAAAGTTGATGCGAACTATAGTACTCAAAATAAAACAGGCGACTCTTCCGAGGTGTCCAATTATAGACCGATCTCTCTGGCTACAATTATATCTAAGGTACTGGACAGTCTGGTGGATCGACGTTTAGAGGCCCACTTGAAACCGAGTGATGCACAGTTTGGTTTTAGAGCAGGCCTCTCAACTGAAAGTGCTATTCTGTCACTTAAGTAGACCGTCCACTACTACACTGCTAGGAAGACTCCAGGTTATGCGTGCTTCTTAGATTTATCAAAAGCATTTGACCTAGTGTCATATAACAAACTATGGGAAAACTATGTGTACCCAGGGAAATAGTGTCTATATTGAAGCATTGTTATGATAAACATAAACCAAGTCAAATGGGCAGGCATACTCTCGGACGAGTACAAGCTGGAGTGTGGAGTGAGGCATGGGGGGTCCTCCCCACGTCTCTTTAACTTGTACGTGAACGACCTGATCGAGGGGCTCCGAAGCACAAGATCGGCTGCCATATTGGCGGCGTGTGTATTAATATTATTAACTACGCAGACGATATGGTGCTACTGAGCCCTTCGATAGGTGCGTTGTAATATGTTAGCTCGCAGGTTTGCCCGGTGTACGAAACCAGTAACGCTATTTAAATCATTCTGCCAGTCCTTTTACACGTGCAGCCTGTGGGTTGACTATACACTGAGGGCATACAGCGACCTGCGCGTACGGTACAACAATGCGTTCAGGGTGCTGATGGGGCTGCCGTGGTATTGTAGTGCTTCTAGCATGTTTGCTGAGGCTAATATTGACAGCTTCGCTACAGTCATGCGCAAGCGGTGCGCCTCCATCCTAACACGTTTGCGTAGTAGTACCAACAGCATCTTGAGCGTATTGGTGGACCGGTGGGATTCTCCGATGCTTGAATGCTGGATACGACTGCATGCAGTTAAGATGCTCTTAAATTATTATTATTTTCATACTTATTTAATTATTAGGTTTTTATTTATTGTGTACTTTTTTACTAACAGTAGTTTATAAGTTTGTATTACTAACAATATGGATACAAGGTCCGAAATAAAAATAATGTTTCTCTATTCAAGGGCTTATATCCCCTGTAAGGGGGAACCCGGTCTTTTGATAGGCTTACGCGGGGACATGGGTCCAACACGCAGAGGCCCTTTAGAGAATTTTAATGTAAAATGTAATGGGACACTTACCGGGGACTCTCCATGACTACACTATAAAATGCAGTCTCGGATCGTCCACGGAGGTGTAAAACTATTGTATAAGATGGAAACTACAATTATAAGGTCTATTGTAATGGGTGCTAAACGCATTATATACTTCTAAAAACGGAAACAACGGCATCTGCCTTTCAACCTTTAAAGTGAAATTCTATGGCAGACGATGACTTGCCACTCACAAGATTGGCCACCAGTACAGGCGACAAGGAGCAACACCGGTGTGAGCGGCTAGGGGTGTAGATAGGTGCGGCACCGGTTTCACCATCGTGCGTCTCGAAGACTCTCGGGTCCATGAAGGGCCCGATAAAAACGCCCATGCAGCACCTTGCTCTGCCATACTTCCTTGCGGTCATTGGTACTGAGTACAACAGGTTTTCGGCAGTTCTCTTTCGCCAGACCAAGCGGGGTGAGTCCGTTGTCCACTGCCACTACATCTCGATGCATCCCCACGTGGGTATGGAAAAATACTCCCTAAGGCTGTACGCCTCACGGTTGTGAAGGGTCTTGGCATTTACAAAGCCGCGACCCTCACATTTCCGTGGGATGTACAGCCTCATTACCGAGGATCGTGGGTGATGCATCCGATTTGCAGTCAGCAATGTACGGGTTCGCCTATCCAAGGCATCCAGATCAGCCTGAGTCCACTTGAGTATGCCGAAGGAGTAAATGAGAACTGGCATGACCCAGCCGTTAAAGGCACGCACCTTCATCATATCAGCCACAGGACGTCCACTGCTGAACAAAGGCCTCCCCCTTAGATTTCCACAACGAGCGGTCACATGCCGCTCTCATCCAACGACTCCCAGCGACCTTCACCAGGTCGTCTGTCCACCTCGTTGGAGGTAGTCCCACGCTGCGTTTTCCGGTGCGCGGTCTCCATTCGAGAACCTTTGTGCCCCAACGGCCATCAGTTCTACGAGCAATGTGCCCTGCCCATTGCCACTTCAGTTTACTAATCCTTTCAGCTATGTCGACAACTTTAGTTCTTCTACGGATCTCCTCATTTTTGATTCGATCTCGTAGAGAAATACCAAGCATAGCTCTCTCCATAGCTCGCTGAGTGACCTTGAGCTTTCTTATGAGGCCCATTGTGAGTGACCACATCTCTGTTCCATATGTCATCACTACTAACACACACTGGTTAAAGCCTTGCCTCTTGAGGCATTGCGGTATTGTTGACGAAAAGACGTTGCGAAGTTTCCCGAACGCTGCCCAGCCGAATCGGATTCGACGATTGACCTCTTTCTCGAAGTTGGACCTACCTAACTGGACAGTTTGTCCCAGGTAGACATACTCGTCAACAACTTCGAGAACAGAGCTCCCAACGGATATTGGGATGGGAATTTGACATGACTTTTGTCTTGCCCATGTTCATTTTAAGGCCCACCTATTGGGAAACTCTGTTGAGATCATCGAGCATTGTGCTGAGCTCTTGCAGCGATTCTGCAATGACTACGATGTCATCGGCAAATCGAAGGTGAGTGATATACTCGCATTGATGTTAATGCCGAATCCTTTCCACTCCAGTAGCTTGAAGGCATCCTCCATTGCAGCGGTGAACAGTTACCGCACACAACACGCACCTTGTTACCGCCTGATTAAATACTTTTTAGTACTTTTTTTCAGGCAGCTGAAGAAGCGCTCCTTCAACGTCTGCCACATGTCAGCCCCATTGATACCCAACGCCTCCGACATTCTCAAGTATTTGTAGGTCTCGGTTGAGGAGAGAGATCGAAGGTTTACAGAATCCGAAAGTTCAACTCCCTCGGATTCCATAATTTCCCCTTGGTTTACATGCGTGACTGCACATTTTTCCACACCAATTTTCCATCTTGATAAAGTTACTGAATGTTTCAGTTACCTTCTCTAGTAACTCTATCAGTTCAGTTCAGTCAGTATCAGTGGTGGGAGAAAACAAATTTAAGTCACCTTTGACCCCTCTAGCAGGTTGCTAAGAGGGTTCAAAGCTAAACAAAACCACAATGGACTGAGGCTGTCACCCTGAAATATATCCCTCTTGATCAAAATCGGCTCACCGTTTCCCAGAATCTGGCAACACCCCGGATAGCGAAGGACCGTCCTCCATTGCCCCATACATGACATCAGGAAGGTGCATAGGGTAGTATTTATTTTGTACAACTCCAGCACCCTCATGAGCCATGTATGTGGCACAGAGTCGTAGGCCTTCTTGTAATCTATCCAACATGTCGACAGATTCTTTCGGTTGCGGCAAACTTGTTGGCAGATGGTCATATCAATGAGGAGTAGCTCCTTAGTACCGCGGGACCCATTCCTACATCCATTCTGAGTAGCAGACATGATAGGATTATAATCAATATGTTGGTTAACTTTTACTCTCAAAATGGATGTAAGAAGTTTATAGACCGTCGGTAGGCAGGTGGTCGGCCTATAATTCTTGGGTTCCGTAGTGCTAGTTGCTTTATGGAGCAGGTGGGTAATAGCTGTCGTTAAGAACTGTGGTAGCGACCCACGTTCTATGGCTTGTTGAAATTGGGATGCCAAGCGAACATGCGAACTACGGACCCATTTTATCCAGAAATTGTGCAGTCCGTCCGGCCCCGGAGACTTCCAGTTTGGCATTGGACGGACTGCACTGGCCACGTCTTGAGCGTCTATACTAATGGCTCCCATTTCCGCTATTAGTTCGCACGCTCGCTCCACATCCCTTATCCAACCTTCCTCAGTGTGACTGACGGGCACCGACCAAATGTTGCGCCAGAATTGAATCGTGGTGTCATCATCAGGTGGTGGCCCGTCACACACACCTTGCTGGGGTCGCTCCCAGGCTCTAAATACCCACCTTTGATCACCTTGGAATATGCGATTCTGGGTAAATCGCTCCACGCACTTCTTGTACCGTATACGTTTTGCCAAACTTTCTGCTTCAGGAAGTCAATGCGCTGTGTGACCCGTGAAGCATATTCTTGAGGACATGTATCCGTCCTCAAGAATGCCCGTTTCACAAAGCGCATTACCCTTGGACGATTATTACCCTCCTTCAAGCAGATGAGCTTGCCGATGAGTGCCCTAGCCTCACCAATACGACGTTTGATTCTGCATTGCCATGCCGGTACAGACAATTTAGGTCGTGTAGCTCCGTCAGGTTTATCAAATTTAACGTGAGCTACACGACACGCCGCTACGGCAGCGCAATACAAAATCGAATGTGTATCGGCAAGATCCTTGCTGTTATCAAAATATCCTGATAACAGCGTATCTAGGGCACACACTAACGCCCTATTTCGTTTGTGCGTAGGCAAACGAGGTAAACGCGGTCTCTGTTCTGGCGCAATGGATCGATACTCCCGAATCGCATCCTCCAACGCACTCCTAAATTTTTCATTAGACTGGGTACTTACATTTGTAGCCCTGTCATCATCTTCCTCATCAGTGCGGTTGTGCTGTGGTGGGTCCGCAACAAGGACTTCTCTCTGTATTGGAGTCACTGACGAGGCTGGGATAACACGGTTACACTGTTTTTCTGAGCGAAGCCTCTCAAGCATTATGTCATCCAACCTATGGCTACGTTGAATGACTCGCACTTGATCTGATAGTCGTTGCGCCGAGACGTTGACTGCTGGTTCAAGCATCTGAAACAGAGAGCATCCGACCTCGGTACGCTGTGAGGTTAGTTCCCCCCTCTGTAGCCCCATAGTACGCGCGGATCACATTTTCGTTAATGGACTGTGTCCATCTCCTGCGCGGCACATTTCCATCGGCAGTGGGGTCCCCACTACTACTGTTCTATTCGGGTCCGGTTGGCATCGAGGTCCTAAGCATATCGGTGGCCGGCCTCTTCCTCGCCGACGCGCAGGTGTTGGTGACGTCGGCGGTGAAAAGAAATCGTCGCTCGAGCTCAACACCACAGCACTCACGGTTGAGGCGGGTTCCAGTGGCTGCGAGGCGGAGCTGAGCGACGAGGCTGAAGGTGGTGGGCGTGCATTTAGCAACAATCTTCTTTTATTTCTTCAGCATTATCCATTTTCCGTCTTTAGTCTTGCAGCGGTTCTGCCATGACTACGATGTCATCGGCAAATCGAACATGAGTGATATACTCGCCATTCAAAGTCAAAGTCAAATATTTTTATTTCAAATAAACCAAATATTGGCACTTATGAAACGTCAGAATCTATTGTCATCGTCATTGATGTTAATGCCGAATCATTTCCACTCCAGTAGCTTGAAGGCATCCTCCATTGCAGCGGTGAACAGTTCCGGGGAAATTACGACCCCCTGTCTCACACCTCTCTGCAATGGAATTGCCCCCATGCTCTGTTCATGCACTCGGACCGACATGGTGGCGTTTCTGTATAAGCACTTCAACACTTCAATGTACCGATAGTCTGATAGATCTGGCACCGCTGCAGAGATTGCAACACTGCCCAGGTTTTGATCGAATCGAAGGCTTTCTCATAGTCCACAAACGCCAAGCATAGTGGCACATTATACTCCTCGGTCTTCTGTATAACCTGCCACAGCGTATGGATGTGGTCTATGGTACTGAAACCTTTTCGGAAACCAGCTTGTTCGGGAGGCTGGAAGTCATCAAACCTGCGCTCGAGACGATTCGTGATGACCCTTGAAAACAGCTTACAAACATGGCTCAGAAGTGAGCTGGGTCTATAATTCTTCAATCATCATTTCGGCCGAATGAAGTCCACTGCTGGACACAGGCCTCCCCCAAAGATCACCACAACGACCGATATGGATGTGTTGTGGGCTCATTTGGGGGTTTTGCCATAATCGCCACGCTTGGCAGGCGGGTTGGCGATCGCAGTTGAGTTGTTAATGTACTCGAAGGACGCTGCTGCCCATCCTCCGGCTAATCCCTTAGTCGACTTTTACGACACCCATGGGAGGAGATGGGGTAGCGTCGACTAAGCCAGAGGTTTTGAGAGAGATTGAGAACTTCTACCGGCAGTTATACACCTCGGTTACTATACCTACCATTGGCTCTGACAAAGACCCGCGAGCCTAACTAACCCGACACAATACCGAGGATACCCCGGACATCAGCCTGTACGAGATTAGGATGGCCTTGAAACAGCTTCAAAATAATAAGGCGCCGGGTAGGGACGGAATTACGACAGAGCTTCTGAAAGCGGGTGGCATACCGGTAATTAAAGTCCTTCAGAAGCTATTCAATTCCGTCTTACTCGAGAGCACAACGCCGGATGCGTGGAACAGAGGTGAGGTGGTGTTCTTCTTCAAAAAAAGGTGATACCACCCTATTGAAGAATTATATACCCATCTCACTTCTGAGCCATGTTTATAAGCTGTTTTCAAGGGTCATCACGAATCGTCTCGAGCGCAGGTTTGATGACTTCCAGCCTCCCGAACAAGCCGGTTTCCGAAAAGATTTCAGTACCATAGACCACATCCATACGCTGCGGCAGGTTATACAGAAGACCGAGGAGTATAATGTGCCACTATGCTTGGCGTTTGTGGACTATGAGAAAGCCTTCGATTCGATCGAAACCTGGGCAGTGTTGCAATCTCTGCAGCGGTGCCAGATTGACTATCGGTACATTGAAGTGTTGAAGTGCTTATACAGAAACGCCACCATGTCGGTCCGAGTACATGAACAGAGCACGGGGGCAATTCCATTGCAGAGAGGTGTGAGACAGGGGGTCGTAATTTCCCCGAAACTGTTCACTGCTGTAATGGAGGATGCCTTCAAGCTGCTGGAGAGTTAGGTAGGTCCAACTTCGAGAAAGAGGTCAATCGTCGAATCCGACTCGGCTGGGCAACGTTCGGGAAACTTCGCAGCGTCTTTTCGTCAACAATACCGCAATGCCTCAAGACGCAAGTTTTTAACCAGTGTGTGTTACCAGTGATGACATATGGAACAGAGACGTGGTCACTCACAATGGGCCTCATAAGAAAGCTCAAGGTCACTCAGCGAGCTATGGAGAGAGCTATGCTTGGTATTTCTCTACGAGATCGAATCAGAAATGAGGAGATCCGTAGAAGAACTAAAGTTGTCGACGTAGTTGAAAGGATTAGTAAACTGAAGTGGCAATGGGCAGGGCACATTGCTCGTAGAATTGATGGCCGTTGGGGCACAAAGGTTCTCGAATGGAGACCGCGCACCGGAAAACGCAGCGTGGGACTACCTCCAACGAGGTTGACAGACGACCTGGTAAAGGTCGCTGAGAGTCGTTGGATATAAAGAGCGGCATGTGACCGCTCGTTGTGGAAATCTAAGGGGGATGCCTTTGTTCAGCAGTGGACGTCCTGTGGCTGATATGATGACTTTCACTTGCAAACTTTTTTGGCACTACAGTATTGCATCATGTCTCAATACTCTGAGATACTCTCTATTCAGAAGAACCTGGAAGAAAGCTTCACCAGGAAGATGGAGGAGCTTGAGGCTCAGATCCAGTCTGTTGGGCCCGCCAAGGATACTGGCTAAGGTGGCTAAAGAATGTTGGTCATTCAGGGAGCTTATCTTCAACATGCTACAACTGCTCAAGAAGCAAATTAATGACTGTGCCTGATAAGTTCATAGTTTGGACTTTGCACTAATTTTCCATGGGATAGCTGAGGTTGACGGTGAGGATTGTGGAGCGCTCAAGCTGGACGTCCTTAATATTGTTAAGAGAAGTCTCTTACGAACCTGATGGCATCTGACATAAGAGTATGTCACAGAATTGATACCCCAAACCAAATCCAGGCAGCAATCCATCTTCGGCAAAGCGCGGTTCCGTTTTGGTATGCGACCGTGCTGGACCCAGGATGGTGTCATAGTGATAAAAGCCCCGGAAGGAAGCCGGCATAACACAACCACTGTTGACGAACTGAGTCCCTTGCTGCTGAAATGCATTCGCTTGGTGGTAAGCGTTATGCCTGCTCATAGCAATATCATGCTACCCAGGACTAGTCCTGCGTGGCATCACATCAGGATTATCACCTTGGAATGTGAAGTTATTTAGTCTTATATGCCCAGTGATTTTACTACATACAAAATAAATAATTCCCAAATAAATATTAAAAATTTTTTTTTTTAAATGGTTTCGTCGTTGACAGGACTCGAACCTGCAATCTTTGCGATAAACAGCGAGGTTGTGAACGACACTGGTACGTATATGCCCAAACCTGCAACAATTCAGCTATTAGGTTGTAGGGGGTTGGTTAACATCTACAGAAAGAGAGGTGTCATAGCAGAAACATCTGTAAGGACGAGACAAGTAAAGAAAAGACGAGAAAAGTAAGGACTATAGTAGTGGATGGAACCCAATGGATCCACGTCGGGAAGTACACCACCACCCCCATCCGGAGGTTCATCGTCACCCATTTCCCCCAATTTAGTTGAAGGGCAGGTGCAAGATACCACAAAAATACTTTAAAATACACAAGTGTTTTGCTAGTATCTTGCACCTTGTCACCTTGCACTTTGCACATATGTTAAAAGTCGTCAATTATAGATAAATCAACACGACAAAAATGAAAATACAATTTGAAATTCAGAAAACCACGTGCTTACACCAACGCATAGTAGACAAGAAGATTGGAGTAAAACCTCTTTCAAAAAAAATATGACTCAGGTATCTGACTATATATATTATATCAAATTCAGTTTAGAAGTAACAAAAATATTTATAATATTTTTATCGAATGTCATCAGACGATTATCAAGTAAAGAATATTTATAGATATTATAGGAAAACATTTAAAAAGAATAGAAGAGGATCGAATGAAAATGATATTAGTCCACTTGAAAATACAAATTTCGATGGGGCGGAAGCATCGCCAGGAAGTGATGGGAGAATCAATAATAATATTGAGTCTCCTGGATGTAGCTGTGATTTAGACCCCGAAAGTGAAATCGCTAATATCCTCCATAAAAAATGTCCAGTTATTACATTGGCTCAACAGCAACTTCAAAGACTCCTGGATGATACTGATAAACTTCTGTGCGATAATACGAGATGTTGCAGGTGAGATTCTGTCACAACGCCGTTGCGTATAGGCGGGATCATTAGTATTTAAGTTACCTAATACTGAAAGCTACGATTCGATAGTTACTTCAAATAAAAAAAGTATCTAACAGCTCTAACATTACCTTTTTGCCAGATCGTATCGCAGGCGCCGTGCGTAGTTTTTTAATACCACCGAAATTATATTATTTGCAAATTATTACACCAAAAGCTCATGACATGACTGAACGCGTAATTAAAATTTTAAGTTAAAACAAGATGTTTGTCACTAATACAAATATATTTTCGACAAATATTTAATTGATGAACAATGGTTTATATTTTATAAAAAATATAATATTAAATAATATCTATATTTAAAAATAATAACGATAAAGGACCATAGGTATTGTTGCAATGCAAGCCAAAAGAGACAGGGTCCATTTACTTAAGGTACGCCGATATGGCGTTGGTAACACCCGTCATGGAGGAGAGCCATCCGGCTGGTGAGGCTGTATGGCTCCCTCGTCTTCCAGATAACCTCGGGACACTTGTGTTTCGGGAAGTCTCTGTGTCGTGAGCAGACGCCCGGTTGTCGACACTGCAGAGACTACCTGGAGGACACGGCTCAGCACACGGTGGAAAAGCGGCCAACTTGAGTGACCGTCGCCGACAGGGCCGTTACTTTGTCGCGGCGGTCGAAGTCGGTGGTCTCTCGCTTCTGGCCGTGGTTCATGGTCCAGGGCAGGGTATGTGGGAAGCCGTCGCCTCTTTTTGCGAGGAGGTGAAATACACAATGCCTTCGCTCACCTTCCGCAAAATACGCTCCAGTTAGGCTCACTACCAGCCACCTCCACTTATACACAGTGCCTGCCTATATGCCCAGAAATTATAAGATATGGTAAAATCGAAAAAGCAAAGGTGTACTAATCGACATGCATATTAATCATATTTGGGGTTTGATTTGCTTAGAATACTACCCACATTACATAACAAGATAGTAAATTTCCCTTGTTTATAAACTTTGTCCTTTTGGATAAGTATAGTTTCCTAACGGTCAAAGAATGTTCAGAAAACGGTCCAGTAGTTTAAGATGTTAGCTCCTACTTATAACTACTTATAAACATACTAGCTGTTACATGCGACTTCGTCTGTGATGGACTAATTCATACCCTCGCCGGATTTTCATATAAGTGCCATAAAAGACGTAGTGTCTTTTACACTATTAAAACACAGACTGTGTCCTATTCCACGATATAATCTACCTCTATGCCAAACATTATTATCTGTTCAGCCGTTTGAGCGTGATGGAGCCTCAAACTTTCATTAAGACAACTCATAGAGTCATAATGTACTAAGTTAAATATTTGTTTCAGGTCTGTATATGACTTCTTGTGTATATGTAAAGAGATTTTCCTTACTCGAGATAAGTTTCGATGTATTTTAGCGATCTTAATTGCTATTGGTTTCTTTATGGGTGTTCTTGTTGGTGCTGCGTCATGTGGATCCGAGTTTGGGCGATTTAACAGCCCTATCCTCAGCTGTGTCGACAGTTTTTTTATACCTGACACGTATTCTAGTATAGAGGACACATATCGTAGTATAGCCTAGAAAGTCCTTATTTATAAAACTATTATGTACTAACCTATGTTTTTAGACTTCTTAATGTACTCATAAGTAATTGAATAAGAATATTTTAGACGAGATTATAAAATATATTAAATAAAACTATTTTTATTTATACTCAGCGAGGTCTACAATCATAAGAAATACTAAGACTTCGTTCATTCCATTTCGTTCCGTGTACGGCGTAATTCAGAAAATTCGAACATATGACGATGTATCAAAGCGTTTAACGAGACGCGGATTTCCGCACGTATTGTTCAAATTTAAGCGGCTTCTTACGCGTATATGTTATGGAGTACATAAGGCGGCAATGCTTTTAAAAAAATGTTTTTTTCTTCAGTGATGTATTCTACTGTAAACCAGCTGGTAATCGTTAAAATAATTTGTCATTTTTTACGCTCTGTTAGTACGGATTCATCAAATGTTGAGCGCTTATGTTCAAAGTCGGACGGTGTCGGCTTATGTTAAACCGGAACTTACTCTGATTTTGTCGCGAACGGATTGACCATGAGCAATATCGACAAAACATTTCTAGCATTGACGCTAGGTCTGTAAAAAAAAGGAAAAAGACGTTAGACAGGAGAATGGTAGAAACTAAGAGAGAGAAAGACTCATGAAAATTGATTAATACTTTTGGGGATGTTCCCGCCGATGGTCAGTGATAATGAAACACCAGTCGACTGTACGAAAAGCATGTTTTATTCGACGAAAATCTCTATTCTTATTTATATTTTTGGTTCACCAGTATTGTTCAGCGAATGACGTACAAAATGTCTATTCATCATATTTTATATAACACTATTGTGAGAAAGAGATAGCACTATCCTTTGTTGACTGTGTTCTCACGTTGTCGCCGTTCCTATAGGACATTAAATAGTTGCTACCAGTATAAGTGTAAAATCTATGATTGCGCGGGTCATCCCGCCTCCATTTCCATACATTTCGACGTTCCAGTGATGCCAACTTGGGGGTTTTTCCCCCTAAATTTAGTATAATAAATAAGTATTGAAAGGGGCGGTTTTAGGGGCAGGATTTCTTTGGGGGTTTTTTTTAGGGCGACATGACTTATCAGCGGAAGGATTAAAGGTTGACTGGTGGAGAATGCCATATGGCATTAAGTCCGCCTTGTGTACCATCATTATGCATAAAGTATAAATTAATTAATTAATAATATAAACTATAACAGTTCTTATATTTCTGAACGCTGCCAATTTGCACTCGTTGATATATTTTTGAACGCAGCTTAGAACGAACGAACGGCTGACGGGTCCATTCCAAAGAGGAAACAAACTACACTGCTCATTCATTCATTCTTAATTAGTTGTTTCGCTTTTTTCAATTCACTCATCTCACTTTTTGTTTTGTTTGGGTTCCTTCTATCTGCTTCTATCCTGTCGTTAAAAGAAATTAGTTGGGTGTAATTTAATTTGTTACTCTCAAGAGTTAAGAAAAAATATTTCTTTTGGTTTCAGTTTTTGCATAAACTTCAAATATTTAGAAAATATGTGAAAAGCCTTCGCTACAGGCACATTTAAAATGCGCCTCGCACTAGTACCAGTGAGGTCACTGACGACTATGAGGATGCCGTTTTAGATATAATAATTAGATTTTGAATTAAGAATATGGCAGCACTCCATCTCCTCCCACGGAAGTCGTAAAAGCCGACTAAGGGACTCTAAACTAGAGGGATGAGCGTCTCCTCTGTTGAACAGTAGCCACTCTGCGCTCACCAATTGACGGCACGGTTGGTGCAGTGGCTGATACAGTCGGCTGCTGCGGTCCGGGTCGTGGGTTCGATTCCCGCACGGAACAAATATTTGTATGATCTGCAGGTAGTTGTTCCCGGTCTGGGTGTATTGTATGTGGAATTCATGTCTGTAAACGCACCCACGACACAGGAGAAATCCTAGTGTATGGCAAAGTTTAAAAAAAAAACAATTTAAAAACAATCCGCTTGCCAAGCGTGGTGAGTACTGGCACATTACCCCCAAAATGACGACACAGCAAAATCCTCCTGCATAAGTTGACCGGTTACAGGTCAACTTATGCAGGAGGCTTTTGTTTAGCACTGGACGTTTTTTGGGCTGACATGCTGATGATGCAATAGTATTGCCTATTTATTGTTTTCTTTCATGTGCTAAAAATAGTTACTTATATTCTTACTACCTATATCAATAACACGGACGTGTTGTGGTTCCCGCTCCGCGCTCAAGGTGCTGCTTGTGTCGTGTTTTTCTGCAATCCCTCCCGTCGGATTGCCGTTATTTCTATTAAATCACAACTTGCATTTTTCAAGGCGGCGACAGATTTTATTTCTTTGACGGATTAAATTCATCGCGGGGCACACCCCTTCAAGGAAAAACCACTATTTGGTGGTCCTTTGCGGATACTTTACGGTGCTAAAAAAGCCGAGTGGGGTGGTTACCCGACACACCCGCCTAACCCCGACAGGGCAAAGTAAAAGTCGACAGTGGACTAGGACCACCGGCCTTGGGGGCCGACCCTAGTTTGAGTTTCCGTTTCAGATTATACAGTCGCTTGCGGGCGATACCTTATCGCCCCTTGCAAAAGAGCTGTCAGGGACCCGTTTGCCCAATAAGACTGTTCACGGATGGTACTAGCTTAGGGTTCACCACTTACTATCCCAACGTGAACGTTCGAATATGAACCTTATTATATATCGATAATGTTCATATTCATATAAACACTTGCTTTACTTAGCATAGTAGGTAGTCGAGACCGAAGTCATAATTTTATTGATCTAATTGCTAACGTAAACTAAATTTAATAAAACAGTTACTTTTTCTGATAGCAAAAGTGCTCTGCAACATATTGCTCGATGCGCCTCTGGTCACTGAGGTGCGTCGATAGCGTATGTCATCTTAAAAGCTATTATTTTATTGAATAAAAACGGTAATGAATTAAAGTTGCGATGGGTTCCAGCACACAGGCTTAATGGCAACGAAGAGGCTGACCGTGTATCAAAATTAGCAGCTATAAATGGAAGTCCCTTCAATTATCTGCCGGATTACTAGGAATTCATACCTAAATTTAAATTGGTATGTCTTGAGTATTGGGATAAATATTTTAAAACAAGGGTATTTGGTATAAGTCCATAGAAAGTAAACCTCTTCGTGTGCCCTGGTTTAATGACGGTAAACTTAAGCTAAGTAGAAATGATATTAAGTTAATATCAAGACTTCGTTCTGGACACTATCCATCGGCAAAGTTTGCATTCCAGATGAAAAAAGCTGGGTCGCCAAACTGCAATTACTGCAATAAAATTTAAGATGTACAACATCTGCTGATGGAATGAGTCCGAAATAAAGAAGAAAGAGAGTCATTTATCAACGAGTTTAAGTTACGTACGTATACGTTAGATGTGGGTATAATCCAAACAATATTATCTGCCCCAAATTCTGATATTGCTAGAATACTAAGTTCTTTGATAAAATCAACTGATCAGTGATTCTTTTAGTATACAAATATGTTAAGTATTTATTATTTAATACAAAAATATCATAGGGTACGATGGGGTTGATATATCCATGCGGATGAAATTCCCTAATTAATAAAAGATTAAAAAAAACAAACAAAAAAACAGTCCGACTACAGGACCAGAACTAGGAACCTAACCTGCTGCGGCGGGGAGTCAGAAAAGTTGTCATTATCTCTCCAAAACTGTTCTGCACTGGAACACGTTTTCAAGGTTCTGGATCGGGAAGGGCTAGGCATAAACATAAACGGCGAGTACATCGCTCACCTTCGGTTTCCTGACGATATAGTGATTGTAGCTGAGAACATGGAGGACCTTAGTATATTGCAGTAGAGCTTCCGAAAAAGTTGGTCTTAAAATGGACATGGACAAGACGAAGATCATGTCATATTTCCACGTAGTACCTTAACTTCCGTTAAGATCGGAGTCTACGCTCGAAGTTGTTGCCGATTATGTTTACCTGGGACAAACTGTGCAGTTAGGTGAGTCTAACTTCGAGAAAAAGGTTAACCACCGAATCCAACTCGGCTAAAACTGCGCAATATCTTCTCGTCCAAAATACCGCAGTGTCTCAAGACGAAGGTCCTTGACCAGTGTGTGTTGCCGGTGATGACCTACGGTACTGAGACGTGGTCGCTCATCATGGGTCTCATAAGAACGCTCAAGGTCACCCAAAGGGTAATGAAGAGCGCTATGCTCGGAGTTTCCCTGCGAGATCGAATAAAAAACGAGGCGATCCGCAAAATAACCAAGGTAACCGACACAGCCCGAAGAATTGCTAACCTTAAGTGGCAGTGGGCGGCGCACATTGCTCGTAGAACGGATGGCCTATGGGACAGAAAAGTTCTCGAGTAGCGATCGCGTACCGGAAGAAGCGGTCGGCAGACCCCCCACTTGATGGACCGGCGACCTGGTGAAGGTTGCGGGAATCCGCTGGATGCCAGTAGCGCAGAACCGGTCATTGTGGCGATCTTTGGGGGAGCTTTGCCTATGTTCAGCAGTGGACGTCTTTCGGCTGAAATGATGATGATAGGTGGTGCCGCACCGTGACCACGCAGCGGTAACCGGGGATGACTTCTCGCTTCCTGCCTTGGTGACGGCCATGATCGACAGCGAGGGGATTGGAAGGTAGTTGTACCCTTCTGCGTAGAGATTACACTGCGGGAGGTGGCGGAGCTGGTCAGGGTGGAAGACGCCCTGGCTGACCCAACACGCCGCAGGTGGACAGATCTGTACCGGCGGCATAACGCCTCCTTGATGCCCCCTGTGCAATCGCTAGCGGGCCTCTGGATCCATCGTTGCACGTGGCAGGTAGGCTGAACGCAGGCCAAAGGCTGATTGGCCGCGAAAGTAGTAGGTATTCATGGAATACTCGCGGTCCATCAAAAGGCGGAGTTTTTAGTGGGTGCAAGCCCCACACAACCACGCAGTCACCCCGGAAGCACTCTAAGTACTCGGCCTAGAGAAACCCTGCCGAGATGTTTGCCGTGGACCCTAAGGCTGAGATTCAGAAACGAGTCTAACTTCATGCTTCCATCTGTCAAAATTATGGGCGTAAAGTAGTGCATTTTGACATATGGAAGCGTAAGTTCACGCTTGGACTCGTTTCTGAATCTCACCCTAAGTCTCCGAAGCAGATCGACATTCTTTAGATCAACATTTTATAGAAGGCCACTGCATTCTAATTCGACTGCTCTGCAAGCATAGCATACTGCTGACAGAGAAACCTCTAGCTGCTCTGGAGGAAGGCGCGGATCCGATCGTAGTCCGCCAATATGCACAAGGGCGGAAAGCTTGCTAGGACAGTTCCATTTCCACCTTAAGACGCACGGTACCCTCGTGTAATATGAGTAAGATATGGTCACGCCGGCAACGAACCTCGCGTACAGGCGGCTAGCCTACTCCCCTCAAGATTGAGTGCGCCTATGCAGTGCACCCACTGATCTTTCGATCTACGGCCAAGTTGATCAAAGAGGAAGATACAGATGACCACGGTTCTCTGGCAGTTGTTAGAATATCCTTGCAGTGTCCCTCTACAGGCTGTCCAGTAAATAGCACGACATACTGCAGGGGGTGAGAGCTTGGGTCAATACCTACCAAAAAAACAATATATGTTCAGCAAAATCTTAAGGATTTTTTTTTTCACCACTATTGGTTTAAGTTAAGACATAATAAAATTGTACTATGAAAATTTAAATAAAAATTGTATTTCTTGAAAACATTTTAGTTTGTAATAGAATAAAGACTTATCAACGAGTAAAGTAACTATTCATAAATAATTTGAGGTAAAAAAAAAACTAGAAAAGGAATTTTTCATTACGAGCTGCATAAAATCTGTGTCAAGGTAGAGATTTTTCGATATTTCGGAAAATTTTGTACTACTGTAAATCCATAAGATTTTGCTGAACATATATTGTTTTTTTGGTAGGTATTGACCCAAGCTCTCACCCCCTGCAGTATGTCGTGCTATTTACTGGACACCTGTTTAAGCAATACCTTCATGTTACTGCAACTGAGGTGGCATGTACTTAAACTTCAACCAGACTTAAAAGTAGTTGGCATACATTGTAGACTTGAGATGAGAATTTTGCTGGCAATATAAAAACACTTGGGAGTGGCGGCTTAGGATCTAAACCAGGAACATCACAATTGCAAGACCAACAATGTGAATATCATCATACCAGTAAGTTGTCAGTTTACTAATCCTATCAGCGATATCTCTACAGATCTCCTCATTTCTGATTCAAACTAGGTACTACAGAGGTAGAATAATTACGAGGGCGGCACTGAAAATTTCGGGAATCAAGGAAGTGACACAACATTACTATTTAAAAATGTATTTATTGCTTTTCGAAGTATTCTCCGCGAAATTTGACACATTTTTCCATACGATGGAACGATGGAACCAATCATTGAAGCAACCATTCCATTCGGAAGTTGGGGTCTCCAAAATGGCCGTTTTGTAGGCGTCCACAGCTTCTTTAGGTGATGAAAATCTCTGTCCACGCAATTTATTCTTTATTTTAGGGAAAGTATAGAAATCATTAGGGCTTAGGTCGGGGCTGTACGGCGGATGGTCTAATAATTCTATGTTTTCTTGCTCTAAAAACTCTTTTGTTATGTGCGCGGTGTGAGAACTCGCATTGTCGTGATGGAGGATGATGCGGCGGTTGCAGTTCTCTCTACGGAGTTCAGAAACGACCTGTGGCAAACAAATGCTAGCATACCATTCTGCATTAACCGTTCTTTGTCCCTCAAGAGGAATAGTCGTAACATGGCCGGTTTTGGAGACAAACGTGGCCACCATTTTTTTTGCAACACTCCGTGAACGAACAATTTTTGTTGCCTTTAACTCATTTTCGAACACCCAAACTCGTGACTGGTTTTTTGTTTCGGGTTCGTACGCATATATCCAGGATTCGTCACCTGATACGATGTTGTATACAGCATTTGAGGATCCTGCGTGGAATCTTTCGAGAGTTCTGACGCACCAAGTAACGCGAGCCGCTTTTTGCTCTTCACATAGCAAATGCGGTATCCATCGGGAAAACAACTTTTTTACACCTAATTGTTCATGCAAGATTATTTGTATTTGACTCATGCCAATGTCTAAAGTTGCCTGAATTTCGCGGTATGTCACATGTCGATCTTCCTCAATCAGCTTACGCACAGCATCAACGTTTTCTTGGGTGACTGCAGTTTTTGGACGACCTTGACGAGGATCATCACTGAGCTTGACACGTCCACGTTGAAATTCAGCAAACCAGCGATAAATTGTGGTTTTGGATGGGGCTTCATCACCAAATGCAGAAATCATCCGGTCAACACACTGTTTTTGTGTTAAACCACTTCGAAAGTCATAATAAATCATCGCTCTTGAATTTTCTCGAGTCAATTCCATTTTCTCAACGACTAAACAAGTTTGACAAAACCTTGTGACAAGACCGTGAATCTTTTTTTAAATAAATAAATGGTATTCGATTTGTAAAACCAAGGAGTTTTCAATTAAAAAGATTTTAATATGACAGGAACAGTGGAAATATTCCATTCCCGATACTTTTAGTGCAGCCTATGTATTAATATTATAGTACTTCAACTTTTATATAATTCTGTGCTGTCAGGTTTAAGAACACAGCACCACTTGCATCTTCTCCTGTGGATGTAGTAAAAGGCGACTGTGTAACAGCATGATTCTGCACTCACCAACCTGCCTGCTAAGTGTGATGAGTAGTTCCCCCAAAAAGGGCACGTGACCAGTAATTGTGCAAATCTATAGGGCTTTGTTCAGCAGAAGACGTTGTTGAGCTGATATAATGATAATGATTCATTTAAAATAGTCTATTTCATCATTTTGTTTGTTTGTTAATTTACCCAAATTTCAGTTGTATAGTTAATATTAAAGAATTCGGAAATAATAGAGTAATTTAAAGCACACGCGTTTTCAAGAAATTTATTCTATATACAAATAAAATAATCCTACAAGTTGACACAAAAGGTAAAGAAACTTCCTGAAGCAGAATGGTAATTTATGTGTTATTAAATACATCATGGGTTATTTCAATTGCCTTCTTTATAATTAGTATCCAGTTTTTATGAAGCCTGGTAAATTTTTCCAGTTTTATGGATTCTAAACAAATTAAATAGCAATAAAGTTAAAACATATCTTTAGATATCAATTAAATCTGTGAAATAATTATACTAAGGCTTGTTATTACTTCTCCTCACACCATTCATTCTCCTTACGAACTTGATCTTCTTCAGCTGCGGTAAAATCATTTTTTATATTGAATGTTTTGCGAATCTCTTCTGGAGTCTTACCCTTGATCATATTGGCTACTGTTTTGCATGTCACATCCAGTAAGCCTTTTATGTCTAAGTAGTTGGCAGCTAAAATGAGTTCGAAAAGAGTGCCTTGATCAACCTTTAAAAAGTCTGCATCCCATGATGAAATATCATCTGTTCGTTTTTCTTTGTTTTCATCATCTTCAGGCAATGGTGGGTCATCTTTATGGTATGTGGCCCATTGAATCACTTTCTTTAGTATAGCAGAATTCACGTTCGGCAATGGAACAACCTCCTCTTCATCGTCTTCCATGCCTAGATCTTCCAACATGGTTTTAATTGTTACGGAGCATTTGGCAATCTCGACATCGACAGTAAAAATTTCGCTGTCCGAAGACTGTAGTTTTATGTTAGGCATCTGTAACAAAAACCTATGATCAACAAGCAGTTTAGCGAAAAATAGGACGCCATCTTATAAATTAGCCCAGGCTGGTAATGTAAAAATACTGTTCGCGATAGGGTAATTAATTGAATAAATACCTTTAAATTTAAGATAGGCTATATTTATTGTAATTAGTACGGGCCGATTAATTTTGAGTGCGATCACACGTTTATTTCTACATACAAAGAAAACAGAGGTCAAACACAATCTCATTCGTTCACTTCACTTGACAAGTAGGGATGGCGATCTGAGATCGATTAATCGAAGAATCGATATTTTATCCAAAAAAAAGATCTTATGAATCGATATAAGGTACTGGATCGATCCAGAGCTTCGATATAGGACCCTAGAAAATCGAGCTTCAATTCTATTTTGTTAGAACTATAAAATTATTTACTATAGTTGAATGTACTACCTTCTAGGAAAATGATATTTAATTTTATGTACCTTCGAAACGAAGAAGAGATGACTCCCGACCTACTAAACATAAAGAAATTAAGATGTTTCACTTGATTACTCAGAAACTTGCTATACGGTTGTGTACTCAGTAAGTAGCCTTCACCTTTCCTCAATAGGTAGATACATAAATAAATTAAACGTCATGATTTTTAAATCTGTGCTTTGTTAAATTTGTAGACATTGACATTGCGTCATTGTCTTGATTTTTTCGCAGTGCTTGTTATAGAATAATAAGTGATTGAAGGTAAGTAATCGCTTCTTTTTATCTATTGAAACGCAGATAGCATTTAAGCATCTATTTATTGTTATGCTAAGTGCTATTGCCAGATCCAACCATTCAAGTCGTTTGCATTAGTTTATTTACAAATAATTACTAGTAAATATTAGATGCGTGTGTGTAATTCTTAATTGATTTCTATCAGGCAGTTCGCAGAGGTTAAATTAAGCTCTGAGAACTATTAAGGAAGAATTATATACCCACTGTATATAATTTCAAAACTGTTTAATGTTAACAATTTGTGAAATAAATGTCTTTTTGTATACCTGATACGCTGATTTAGTTGTAAAAAAATATTAATCAGTTGGACAATCATAAAAGATCGATTATTATGGTATCCATTTTATTTTCGATGATTGGGTTTATAGTGAAAATACGAACTAGAAAAGCAAATTGAAAAAAGATCGATCTTCAGAAAATCGATCTTACAGACCGCGATTTTTTTGTGAATCAATCTTTTATACTTCAAATCGAATCGATTCAAGAATCGATCTTTTTCAGTGAGAATCGCCATCCCTATTGACAAGCTCGTCAAGCCTATTTGACATCTGTCTTTTGAATGAAGTTTATCTTTTTCTTGTTACTATATTTAGCCGGGATTCGGAGTCCTTTGGCCAGTACATTTTCTGAAGTCTATCAGTGATTCAGTGCTGCAGTGCCATGAAATTTAAAGTCGCTGCTGTGATAAAAAAATCCGCTAGATATATACATTGATAGATAGATGATAGAATAAAACATTCGCTAAAATGCACCAAATATCGCTGATTTTTGTTAGGGTGACAGTTAATACTGGAGGCGTGATTTAGTAAAAGCGAAAATAATATTTCACAAACAAATTTTTCATGTTCTTATTGACCTTTCCACATGTTTTAAGTAATCCTTCGGACTCGTTAAATACGCCAAAAAGCTATTGAGTATTATTTGAATATAAAATACAAAGTCAAACAAAGACATCAAGAGTTAATATTAATAATAAAACCCCTCTGGGCAGTCGTTATCTCACTATGGGATAAGGTAATCCTGGAGGGCAGATTAAAGTAGCTGCTTGATTTCTTCCTACCTTATGATTTAAAAAAAGTATATAATAAGAAAAGAAAAAAAAAGTATATTAAGTAGCTTACAGAAAGCAGGGCAGTACCCGAATGCTCCAGAGAGTCGGTCAGGGCCTCGTCTCCGGCTTGCCTTTATTGGTTGGTTGGAGTGGTACCCCATGAGTATCCGTACGTTTTCAACTCTGGCTTGCCTTAGTTGGCCGATCAGAGAAGACCGCCAGAGCTATATGCTCGGGGGTGGAAGTGTCTAATGGCGTAATAACGGGGAAACCCGCTCCGAATCTTCGAGACGCGCGATGGTGAAACCGGTGCCGCACCTCTCTACACCCCTAGCCGCTCACACCGGTGTTGCTCCTTGTCACCTGTAGTGGTGGCCATTTAGGGGGCCCATCTTGTGAGTGGCAAGTCACCGTCTGCCACAGAATTTCACTTTAAATGTTGAAAGGCAGACGCCGTTTTTTCAGTTTTTCTTTTTCTTAGTATTAAATCTATTTAGCACCCATTGCAATAGACCTTATACTTGTAGTTTCCATTTCATACGTCATGTGTGTCATGTCATGTTAATAGTTTTACCTCCGGGGACAATCCGTGACTGCATTTTATAGTGCAGCCATGGAGAGTCCCCGGTTAGTGTCCCGTTACATTTTAGATTAAAATTCTTTAAAGGGCCTGTGCGTGTTGGACTCATGTCCTCGCGTAAGCCGATCAAAAGACCGGTTTCCCCCTTACAGGGGATATAAACCCGTGTAAAAGAGAAACACGTAGATAATAATAATAATTAGGTTTTATTCCAGATAGTACAATCCATTTTTGTTAGTATCACTCACCTTATATATCTATTTCAAAATATTCAGTCATTAAATTACACTAACCATTTCACAATATATAAATTATTATTATTTTATTTGGCGAAACGGTTAGATGGCGTTACATGCATTTTGGTCCAGTGTCTCAGAATCGGGCCATCCACCCTATCTGCCACAGTAACTAAGAAGCTGTTGGCGCTGCCACGCACCCACCGCATCAGTGAGGCAACACGCTTCCGCATGTTGGCGAAGAAGTCATCTATATGCGCCTCTGCGAACATTCCTGATGCACTGTATCGTCGTGGCAACCCGAACAGCGCCCTAAGCGCGTTATTGTACTGGACACGAAGGGCGCTATAAGCCCTTTGAGTGTAGTCGATCCATAAGCTGCAGGTGTAAAAAGATTGACAGTAAGCCCGGAATAGGGTCATCTTTACAACCTTAGAACATTTTGCAAACCTATGGATTAACATATTAATCCTGACTGCCAGCGCTCTCCGTTCCCTCTCAATGTCGATATCACCTGTCTGTGTTGCTGTGACACAGTGCCTCAGTATTTTAGCAACAAAAATAAAACGATGGAATGTTATAAAAACCGATTATTTTCCTGCTTATAATGAATTACCTAGGTACTTGTATATTGACTCTAGTGTGATCATACGAGGTCCTTGAGCCCCCCTTTGATGCCGAAGGTGACCACCTCAGTGATTTTAGCCGGTAGAAGTCCAACATGCCCCTTCGCCCTTCCCCAGGGTGGAGAAAGTTCATGAAGAATTTCAACTGGGCCCAAAAAAAAAATGTACTTGTATCCTTTTGAAATCATAAAAGATGTCTCCAGGATCATCAATTACGTTAGTGAAATATGTTGAAGTCTAGTGGTGTCCGGATTAAGAATATAGCACCACTCCATCTCCTCCCGTGGATGTCGTAAAGGCGACTAAGGGAATCTCGACCAGAGGGATGGGCAGCAGCGTCCTTTCTGTAAAACGCTAACCATACTGCGCTCACCAATCCGCCTGCCAAGCGTGGTGAGTATTGGTAAATGCCCCCCTAAATGATGACACAGTAGTGAAAATCTATGGGGGAGGCCCTTTTTCAGCAGTGGACGTATAAATGGCCGATATGATATATCCAGTTACTTTTGGTCTTTGCCAAACTTTAGCCTTACTGACCTTAGACCTTTTTTGTCGAGACTTTCAAGATTAATGATCAGAACTGATGAAAACTTACAAACATCACAATTCTGAGAATGAATAGCGTTGACATCTAGGGCGGGACCTCAAGTTTAGGTAAATCTTTGCAAATTTCACGCACACAGAAGCGTGCGTGACTGTGTGGGTAGAATTGGCGTATATAATCGGACTAACCCACTTTGATCCGTTCGATTTAGGGTAATATTAATATGGAAATTATATAATAGTAAGCGGATGGCAAAACTACGATTACATAAAGTAAGTGGTGTTGCAAGTATTTTTATTAATATTATAGTCAGATTACGTTTTATTTTGTTCCCTAAATAATGTATAAACATGAATTTACTTTTTTAAATTTAGACATAAATCCTACTCTCATTTGGTGTAATATTAATGATTTATAGAAAATAAATAAATCATATTTATAATATTTAAATAAATAAATAATTATTAATTAGATATTAAAATAAAACACTTTATACGTATATTCTCATCTCGTGTTTATTTTACGCTATACATAAAACTTCAATGACTATACAATTAGTAGATCATGCTTATTATAAAATAAAATAACTTCTGTAACAACGCGATCACGAACTCTGCAAAGTGTTCGAAACGTCAGGAAAAACAAAAATCTAAAATGTACGCGATAGAATCCATTTAAAAGTGTTTTATTATAACTCTATAGCTCTTGCCTAAGCCAAATTTTCTAAATTTCTGGGTATCCTTTTGTTTAAGATCTTATTTCTAAAATGGCTTCGTTTTATTTTCCATTAAGTCTGTAACATACATCAGCAGAAATTTAATATCAAGTCAATAAAATGTCTGTCATCAATACAAATAAAATTGAAGTGTCTGTTTGTAATGTCAAAATAACAACTTTTTACTAAATGCATATGAAAGTATATAAAGTACATATGACAAAAAAACAATTCTTAATTTTTTGTCTGTCTGTCTGTCTGTTTGTTCCGGGTAATCTCCGAAACGGCTGGACCGATTTTTACGGGACTTTCACTGGCAGATAGCTGATGTTATAAGGAATAACTTAGGCTACTTTTATTTTAGAAAAATAATTAGGCTTCCGCACAAAAAAAAAACCCTTGAAATCCAATATATATATTCTGTGTCAAGTGTCTATGTCGAAGTACTCTAAATTTTTTTTAAATTATACGCGGGTGAAACTCCAGGTCCCAGCTAGTCAAAAATAAAATAGTCTGGTCTAGTTATAAAGAAGATGTTCTTCTATCACAGAAGGCCTTTAAAATATTAAATCAAGTCAGATATATTGTTTAAAATAATCATTATAATAAAACACTTTTAACGGATTCTATCGCGTATATTTTAGATTTTTGTTTTTCCTGACGTTTCGAATACTTTGCAGCATTCGTGGTCGCAGGATGTCAGTCATCCTAAAAAGTGTTTTATTATAATGTGTAATACTCGCGAAAACCTAAGACATTATTAAAATAATCATTTTATGGGCTGTAAATTAAAATATTTTATTTCGTATTTAAGTCAGATAAAAACAAAAAATATTTCTTACTAACTATCACCCATACAGTTGGTTAATGGTTGTTGGTTAATGCTTGATTGGTTGGTTAATGGTTCCTAGATTTGTCAGTGATTTCAGAAATTTTAAGCTTTGGAAATGCCACTAGACGACAAATTAAGAAAACATTTGTTCAGTAATATTTATAGAACTCACAAACTTTTTCCTAAGTAACTATTTAGGTAACAACATTTTCTAAAAACGAATAGTAAATAATATGTTTGTAAGATATGAGGTATGAGGTAAACCAAGTATGTATTATACATCAAAATATACGTAATAACTCCCGCCCATCTCAACGCTAACACTTGCCACTCCAGTGGAGTGGCTTCACTGGTCTACTCTACTCGTGACCACGGTCAATGTAATTTCGCCGAAAAGTCGAGGTTAGTTATTTACAGAGATTCTTTACTTTAATTATATACCTAGTTAAAAGATTTTGTTAAGCTTTCGAACTTTGTTTTATTGTTAGGTCATTCTACAAGCGTCGTCGAGGCCGTCCTGCCGCTCTTTGGAGCCTGGCTCAGAAGGAGCGAGCGCGTCACCTACCGCCTGACGCAGGTGCTCACCGGGCACGGTTGTTTCGGCGCGTACCTGCACAGGATAGGACGCGAGGCCACGGCACAATGCCACCATTGTGATAGCGACCAGGACACCGCACAGCACACGCTCGAGGCGTGCCCTGCGTGGGCCGCCGAGCAGCGGATCCTGGTCGATCGGATCGGGCAAGATCTCTCTCTGCCAGCAGTAGTGTCGGCTATGTTGGCAGAGCACGAAAACTGGAATGCAGTGGTCTCCTTCTGTGAGAGCGTCATGCTCCAGAAGGAGACTGCAGAGCGGGATCGGGAGAGGGCCGATCCCGCTCAAAGAAGAAGGAGACGGCGCCGGGGTAACAACCGCCCTGGCGCCTAATTCCGATACGCCTGAAAACCCCTGCCGTTGCTATAAGGTGGGGGACCTCTGGGTTCGCGGGTGCGTAGATTGGGGAATCTGCGTGCCCACACCAAGCGACCCAAGAGAAGACGGTAGCACGCATGGACGCTTTGGGGGATCCTTTACAATCCCCCTGGGGGGGTGAAAGCTTTACAGTCACCCTCTCCGAGATGTGCCAATAGGCGTGGCACCAGTGGGTGGCTCTAGTGTGATCATACGAGGACCTGGAGCCTCCCTTAGGTGCCGAAGATGACCGCCCCAGTGGTTTTAGCCGGTAGGAGTCCGGCATACTCCTTCGTCCTTCCCCGGGGCGAAGGAAGTTCATGATGAATTTCCACTGGGCTGCAATAAAAAAAAAAAGGTCATTCTACAAGTCAGCAACACTGACACAATAGTTATTATTTTGTTATAATTTTGATAAATTGGTTTTGAAACGAGTGAGAGACAGTTCCTAAGTTTGGTTGGCGGTCGATTTTACATTCATTTCGGCCGAATGAAATCCATTGCTCGACACAGGCCTCCCCCAAAGATCACCACAACGACCGATATGGTGACATTCTGAGCCGGCACCACACGACAAAGCCGGCACCACACGGCGATTTTACATACTAATTGCTAAACAATAAGCGTTTTTCTTCTTCTCATGTGTGTTATGTTTGTCTCTCTAACTCTCGTACTCGTAGTAATTCATCAAATGATGCTACCGATATCGAAGTGTCTGTCCTTAATTTATTGGCCACACCTAACTCTCCCATATTATGATATCTCATAAAAGCTAAAAGTAGTGCGATGAGTAACAATTCCTATTACATATTTACCAACCAAAGTCTTTATATTATCAGCCTGGGCTGAGAAACACAAAACTACTGATTAATCAGAATTTTAAAGATATGTGTAAGGCAAGGTAGGAGAGGAGAGGTTTTCCGCTGTATAAGGCCAGCCTAAAACTGTCTCCAGTCTATAGTTGAGAAATAAAAAAATATACCAAAGGCCAGCCTAAAACTGTCTCCAGTCTTTAGTTGAGAATTAGAAAATCTACCAATCTTCTTCGGAAGCAATCGTGATCGCAGCACGCTAGCTCGTTGATCAACGTTTCGTTTAATTTAGTCAAAATTAAGACACAAAGACCCTAGTCCCTTGTAAGTCTCTAAAATTCTGATGGATGATAAACATATTATTATGATGATATGACAAACATAATATTCATCATCATCATCATACCAGCCAAAGGATGTCCACTGCTGAACAAAGGGGGAGGCCTTAGATTTCCACAACAAGTGGTTACATGCTACTCTCATCCAGCGTCTCCTAGCTACCTTTACCGGGTCGTCTGTCCACCTCAAGTCTTTAACCAGTGTGTGTTACCAGTGATGACATATGGAAAAGAGACGTAGTCACTCACAATAGGCCTCATAAGAAAGCTCAAGGTCACTCTGCGAGCTATGGAGAAAGGTATGCTTAGTATTTTTCTACGAGATCGAATCAGAAATGAGGAGATCCGTAGAAGAACTTAAGTTGCCGACATAGCTGAAAGGATTAGTAAACTGATGTGGCAATGGGCGAGGCTCATTGCTCGTAGAACTGATGGCCGTTGGGGCAAAAAGATTCTTGAATGGGCCGCGCACCGGAAAACATAATATTATTGCATTCAGGTATAATGTACTACGCTACATCACTAGCTAGCTAGCTACTCGCTATTACATACAAATTATATGGCCATGAAGTTGCGACCAGGGGGCACGCCACTCCTTGACTTTTACATATAATTTCTCGAGTTATTAAAACAATATCTCACCGAAATATCGAAAAATCTCTACCTTGACACAGATTTTTAAGCATATCGTAATGAAAAATTCCTTTTCTAGTTTTTTTTTTACCTCCAATTATTTGTGAATAATTACTTTACTCATTGATAAGTCTTTACTCTATTAAAAACTAAAATGTTTTCAAGAAATACAATTTTTATTTAAATTTTCACAGTAGAATTTTCTTATCGAAAATTTTGTACTACTGTAAATCCGTAAGATTGTTATGAACATATACTGTGTTTTTTTGGTAGGTATTGACCCAAGCTCTCACCCCCTGCAGTATGTCGTGCTATTTACTGGTCACCCTGTATGAAAATTCCATCCACAGAAGAGTGGATAATGATAGCTAACAATGTTGAAAGTGCAGCAAACTTTCCTCTTTGCTTAGGAGCAATAGACGGCAAACATATACGAGTCATAAAGCCTGAAGAAAGTGGATGTATGTTCCTTAACTATAAACACTTCTTTTCTCTTATATTGATGGCTAAACATTGATGTTGGTGCATACGGAAAAAAGTGCGATTCAGCCGTATATAAAGAAACACAATTTTGGAAAAATCTCATAGCTAACAGATTAAACAGACCACCATCGACAAATAAATTAGGAGCGGACTGTGAACTACCTTATGTTTTTGTAGCTGATGAAGCATTGCATGAACATGTACTTCGGCTGTTTGGTGGTCATCAACTTAATGACGTAAAAAAGATATTCAACTACCGTCTAACAAGAGCGAGAAGATGTACATTTGGTATATTGGCGAATAAATGGCGAATTTTGCATCGACCATTGAACGTATCACTGGACTTAGCAGTCGATATGGTAAAAACCTGTTGCTTGTTGCAAAATTTCATCCACAAAGAAGAAGGTATCATTGGTAACCCAGCCGGTAATAATTTGACCACCGATGTCAATTTACCCGTCGTACCTCGTTCAAATTCGGTAAGAGGTAGTTTGACAGCTAATGTGATACGCAATAAGTTTGCAGAGTATTTCATGACACCTGAAGGGCAGCTACCGTGGCAGAATCAATATGTTTAAAAAACATGTAATAAATATTGAGTTTGTTTAATTTAAAATCAAAACATAGATCACATACCGAATTCGTTTTTTTCTTTATCAGATAATGTCTCAAGTTCTTCATTTAACATTACGCAGATTTCTTTCCGTGCCGCAAAATTTGCTTGTTTACTTTTGTAATTTTCTGAAGTCTTGTCCCACAACACAGGCCTATTTTGAACAAAGCAAATTAATAAATTCACATCAATCGGAAACTCCATATTCACAATGAGCAGCACAAGCCGGTAGGTTGTAAAAACGTGCGCCCATCCGTCCTCGTCAACACACTTCTATGGAATGACGTGGTCCACTGCATCGGACCGACCGCCGTCGAGCCGAGGGGCGACGTTCGTGCATCCGTTGAGTCTCGTTGCAACGGGTATGCGCCCGTCGCATTAACAAACGCCCACATTAACCTACGGAACACTGCGCGTCGGCCCGTCGCACGTTATAAAAATCGGGCCGTTATCCGTTGTCGTTAACAAGGGCTCTTACACCCCTAATTTTGACAGATGGAAGCGTGAACTTAGCTTAGACTCGTTTCTGAATCTCACCCTAACTCTCGTGACAAAAGGTCTAGTTGAGATCTTCTTTAGTACGTAATACATGATATGTACACACGGCTACACATCAAGATATACAATCCAGTATAAGCTGATCTCGCATTGTTTAAGATTTCGGTATGATAAGAGATCAGCGTAAACTGGTTTGTATAGCTTGATGTGTAGCCGTGTGTACATACGTGAAAGTATTATTGAAGCCGGTCGGATCAATTTGAAGATTCTTGACAGAGTTCTTGATACTTGATAGATTGATTGAACAATGTGTACAATAGATTCTAATCATTCAATGGCTTCCGGTAGCTTAAACACTAACCAGTATTAATATTAAACGATTTTTAACATCACGTATAAACAATCGAGACTATCCGATATTATCTTCTCGGAATCTTGAAATCGTACATCACTACTAATGAATGGAGTGCACGAAAACATGGTTGTTTTTCAGCTTTCCTCGGAGAATAATTTGAATATGATCAGTTTGCTTCAGTTTTGATTTCTGTATATAATTATAATGTAAATTATTAGAATAAAAAATTAAAACTTAGTTATGACTTATAGTATATGTAAATAACCTAGCGGTTAGCATCTGAAAGTGCTTCTAGATAGTGAAGTTGTTATTACAAATGACCATGAATTTTACGTACATTCAATGATATAAGTAAGTTGCAGTAATAGCCGAATAGTTGTTCTATATTATTTTGTAATTTTTTTAATATTTGAGATATTCCAAAGAATACAAAACAGTGTCAACATTTTGACGTGTCGGTTTTCGGGTTTCGTTTTCGGCCGCCATGTTTGCCCTTTTATATTTTAGAAATTGAGAGATCGTATGGATAATGGCTTATTACTAATATGGCTAATGAGAATGCTAGTAACAGATTTGCAGTTATTTATGGTTGAAGATTCCGAATTTCTACTGTTCCCGTTTACATGGACAATTAATCAGTAACTACAGGTTTCGCGTCCTTTGTTATTCAGGTATTCAGAATGGTTGTTGGATCAGCGTCCTACCCAGGGAGGCAAGTGCTCCACAAGATGCAACCGATGGGCATGACTCCCCGTGAGTTGTCAGAGTACGATGACCTGGCTACAGCACTTATAGTGGATCCATATCTTGGAATCACCACACATAAAATGAATGTTCGTTATAGACCACTAAAAACAAATAAAGAAGAGCTGAAGAGTATTATTAAGGAATTCATCCAAACACAGGACTATAATAAAGCATACTCAAGATTAGCTAATGGAGAATGGATGCCAAGACATTTTAGCAAAAATAAACACCAACAGAGCAAGTTAAGAGAACATGTTAGTATTTAATTTTATGTAATTTCTTAATAATGTGTTTAAATAACTTGTCCAGTCACTACAGTGTTGTATTTTGTTGTTTAGAACTATTGTAAAACCATGAGCAATAAATTTGGTTGTGTCATACTATGAGATTGGGTAAAGCTACACAAGCCCATAGGTCAGTAGAGAAGAAATAATTTTAATTTATATTTTATATATTTAATGTGTTTATTGAAAATGTGTTATTAAGTTTTCTTGATATTGATATTAACGGATATTGTCTAAAATAAGTATTCCAAAAGTTCACATTTTTTATTTTTTTCAGATATATCGATATTTGCGAGTGTTTGATAAAAAAGCAGGCTTCGTTATAGAGCCCTGTTATAGGTATTCCTTGGAAGGTCAGGTTGGAGCCAAAATATCAACAACCAAAAAATTTTTCAAACATGAAAGAATTGATTTTCTTGTTGGCTGTATTGCTGAAATGACAGAAGATGAAGAAAAGCAGTTACTTCATCCAGGAAAAAATGACTTTTCTGTTATGTACAGTTGTAGAAAAAATTGTGCTCAGTTGTGGCTTGGCCCTGCGGCATACATAAATCATGACTGTAGACCCACTTGTACTTTCGAAGCTACGGATCGTGGCAAGGCTTTTGTTCGTGTATTGAGAGATATTGAAGTCGGAGAAGAAATTACGTGTTATTATGGAGAGGACTTCTTTGGAAATGGAAACTGTTATTGTGAATGTGAGACTTGTGAAAGACGGGGTAAAGGTGCATTTTCTGTACAAAATGCACATAATGATGAGCAAGCAACTAGATACCGATTTAGAGAAACTGATAATAGAATAAATAGAACAAAGGCTAAGCAAAAACAAAAGAATATAAATGGCAAACATCCTGAAAAATCTCGAATATCTAGTAGGCAAAATTCTGACATTGTTTCTCCACTTAGCATGAAAGAAATGAAACAAAAAGGTTTAACTAAATATGATGCTGAACTTTTAATAGCCCAAGGTTGTATTGCTGATGTTATAGATGGATCCATGAGTAAAGAGGCCCAGGGCAGTAGAGAATCTTCTGCTTCCCATAGAGGTGAAAGGTTAAGGCGGCGGACAGACAGCAATAGACCCATGAATGGCATTATAGTATCTGTACCAGATGGAAAGCGAAGAGCACCACCCTCACGCTGTTGCAGTACAACCAGTTCACGCAGTAGTCGAGACTCTCATACAGGCATAGTGTTGCGAAGTCACAAACGTTTACTTGATACCTGCACACATTCTACTTGTACTAAACCTAAAAATATATCAAAAGCAGGGACTGAAGTAAAGTTCGATAGGAATTTAACAACACCAAAAGTAGAAATGGGATTGAATATTTTTGATACTACTAAAGTAGATGTTAAAACTGAACCATCAGATGACAGTCAAATAGAAAATATTGATTCTGTTGCAGACACAAATTTAGTAAAAGCAGAGACAGATTGTGATATGAAAGAATCTCTATTGCAAAGACCAGAATTTGGTATTCCTGATGAAAGTTCTTCAAGTGATTCCAATATTCAACAACAAACAGTTGATAAGTGTGTAAGTGAAAATACTTGTGGTAAAAATGAGGTATATGATTTTAGAGAAAATGTAAATCCAAGTGAATCTAAAGATAGTAAACAGAACAAGAATCCAAGAATAGATATTACAAATCGAAGTGAAGAGTCTAAAAAAGAAACTGATTCAGGACCACCATGGTTGGCAGATAATTCTAATAAAAGTAGTGAATGCCCATGCACTCCTCCAAGGCGTGGTCTCAAACTCACATTACGGGTGAAGAGGAGCCCTGTAGTAGAGGAAGTAATGGATTGTGGCAATACTACTGAGGCCACTGAATATGAAGTATTACGGCTGGAGGGTGTTGACCCTGAGACGGCCCGGCGGCTGAAGAAGCGGCGACGCTCTAAGGAGCGTCACCGCAAGCACAGCCCCATCCGTCCTCTGCCTCCAATGAAACGGTTAAGATTAATATTTGGCAATGAGAGTCGTACTATAGATTTGCCACCTGCTATCTCAGCCGACTGACAGCCGCAACTACCTTATGGTTATTTTTCCACCGTTATTATTCAATTATTAGTATAATTGACACTGATTAGGATTATTTTATCTAGTATTTATTTTGGTGATGTGGAGTTCTGACATTTGAGTAATGTGTGATATGCATCAGATTTAAATTTGATGATTCCATGAAATATTTATTGAAAAAAATCTAAAGGTTTTATTGATTTAACTGTGCAACACTATTTATTTTATTATATCCCATGTATGTCAGGTGTTTTCACGATCGTCAAATAAGTTGATGTATACTTAATCTATAAAAAAATTGTTTATCAGTTAATGTGTACAAAAATAGTTTATTCATTTAAAGCCAGATACGACTTATTTGAAGAAAGTAAAGTAAGTCCTAGTAGACTACATTGAGACTGTTAGAAAAACAAACTTTCAGGATATAATTTAGAGTACAGGAGCTTTTATAATTTTTTATTTATATTTTGACATTGTTGACTTGCTGCAGGTAGATCTCATTGCATTGTATAATTTATTCATTCTTGTATCAATGTCGTAATGAAATGTGTATATTGAATAGGTATGGTATGGATTTTCTTGAGCATAGTGAAATAAATTCTCTATTTAAAGAGTAATAATTATTATTAGTAATATGTAGTGATACATCTTCAATCTAAACGAGCTCTATGCTCTAGATAGGTTTCCATAATTTTCAAGAAAATTATACAAAATATTGTGTATGATAGAACTAATGTACATCAGAAAGATCCAAACTGTAAAATTTTCAAATTGTAGTAGGTAATGACAAAGCTGATTATGAAATTACATTAACTTGATAAATTTTCACGGACAAAATAAGAATATTGTTAATATGTACAGTTTATGTTGATTTTTAGTATAGGTATGAGAATGAAATGTTGCCACGACAGGTTTTACGCTTGTAATAAGCAGTTCAGCTGTTGTAGGAACATAGTTTGTACATAACAGTAAAATTTATTATTAAAATGTTGAAGACGTTCTTGGAATATAAATTAGTGATGACTAATATGGAGTGGGTACGTCTCACGAATGAAGTATGAAGTTCAAAAGGTATCCGGAAGAAAATCGTATAAAATCGTACAAATGCGTTTTGCGGCCGTTCCATACATAATAAAATCCCTCAAATCTTTGTACATATACTTTTATAGACTTTGGCTCCGCACAGACTAGCCGTCGTGTTATTCTCCGACTACCGTTCAGCTGTCGCGACATTCTTCAACCTCCGTTCAGATGTCGCGACATTCTTCGACCTCCGTTCAGCCGTCGTAAAATTATTCGAACTGCGTTCAGTCGTTGCGAACTGCCTTTAGCTGTCGCAACCGACGGTTACCAGTTGCGACCTACGTTTAGCCGTCGTAACTTACTATCAGCTGTTGCGACCTACAATCTACTGAATACCTATCAGCTCCGGTCAGCTAAAGCGAAGGCAATTGAGCGTTCGGCTTGACTGGTAATATTTAACAACCGCTACAGAGCTCTTTGGCGCAAGGCTGCCATCATGATCGGTGTAGTTCAGCCGTAATCGGCGCTGTTTAGACACGTTCAGCGAAATGGTTCTTTTATATATTTCTTATTAGACAATAGTGTCCGGGGTATATACGTGAAATGTATTTTCAAAAGAAGTGATTGTTCTGATTGAGATGATAAGAACAATTATAGCGTACATAGGCAATTAACAGTGCTCGGAATCGGGTGAGCGATCTTACGGACTATTCCTACGTTATCGTAGTATTGATTGCCATATGCCCGTATAAATATGTTATTGTGAATTAATTTTGAATGTTATCGTATGTCAGTTCTATCACATTATGGTTACTGTTTATTTGTACATCCATAATCCTGTCCATAGTCTCAATAACTCCGGGTGGTAATTTACCCAAGCATCTTCCTTTCGACGTTTAAGTAAACAAATTCTCCCTCCATTACGGATAAAATCATTTAAAAATGAGGCACTATTCGAGTCTCATCGCACTCTTACCACAGAAAATTTAATCGACATTATTTGAAGGTATTTTTTTTGCACGTCTGTGTATGGCGATGAATTTGTCATTTGTGCAAGTCGATGAACTTGTCATTTTTTCCGGGTATCAGAGATTAAAAAATCGCTTATCCTGAGGATCCTGGCAAGGATAACGGGACAAACTACTTAAATTATTGCATTATCATCGCTCCTTGATAAGTGTGCAAAGTTCTATCTAATCTATCCGACGTTTCGATGGGGATGAAAATCGAGTTAAAAAATTGTTACATAGATAAATACCAAGCTAATAAAAGCGTGTTAATACGACGGGCCATTTTTAACAGACTTGAAAAAGGAAGAGGTACTTATTCGATGCGTATTTAAAATCATTTTTTTTTATTGGTGCAGAATGCTTTCGGATTGGTCCTATATACATTTAATTACCTTTCATTGAATAGTAATCATCCAGCTTCAATAAATAGGTTTAATTTTACTTTATAAATATTATATGTTTGGTTAAGTATTTCTTATGACATCAGCTCTGTCATCTGTGAGTTGTGACTGTCTACTAAAGGGGCCTACTCAAAGCCCTGACTGCATGCATGATATGCAGTATCTCTGCCGGATTGTATAGTGTGAATGTTTGCAGAGCCGATAATTGAATAATATTTTAATTATTTTAGTGTAAATATGAACCTTGTTAAACAAAAAAGAAAACCGTTTCAAAAACCCTACACGATATAGAAATATAAAAACCACTAAGAAGACTATTTATGAAGTCGGGCGGGGCTAGGATAATAACACCCAGGCCAACGGGAAATTATATTTTATACCCCCGACTTCAATATGTATCGTCCAATATTTTCGTATTATCGGTTTAACGGTGAGCCGTGCTTTCTATGTAAAGTTGTAACGTTCAAGGGTAATTCGATATACCGTTCGGCACTAAAAATATAATAGTTATTGAGACATTTTATTGTTGCATGGAACGGTTACGAAACGCATCTTGTATTTTACCTTACTATTGTCAGTTCTAAGATTCGTTAGTTCGGCTGATTTATTTTAAATGTTAGCTTTAAAATGAGAATAAATAATTAGAAGTGACAAAATAGGACATAGGGATATGCAGTTGCGGTCCTATGCTGCGTCCAGATTTTATATTTTCCAGTGTCCATTGCCATCTTGAAACCTTGACTGGAGGCCCTGTTTTGCCGATTTAGGCGGGTTCCGTGTTTGCGTTACAGGTAAAACAATTTGTGGTGGCACCTTTAGACTGATACTTTTTTAAAGTTCGGTTTGGGCCGAATAAGTAACGCCGTTGCGTCGGCTTGCAATAGCTTGTTCCTTGACTGCGGGTTCTTTAACATTCACACACGAGCATAACATGCAACGCGTTGCGTGGTACCTAAGATTGAATGACACGATGAAATGTTCAGAACTGAACATGGCATGTGATATAATCACTTGCGTTACAAACAATGAGATGGGTTTAAATATCTAATCAGTATAATTATTGTTTATCCAACAAGCTTATCTACTGCGTTTGCTTTTTATAGCAAATAGGACCACATAAGGTACAGTAGTGGATCCCTTTTAATTTATAATTACTACATTTAGCTACCTACCTCTAACAATAAGTGGTAATTTTACGAATTAGTGTACTTTAATTTACAAGTATTGGCTGTATTAGGTAAATCATGCACAATACTATGTGGCTGGATTGGTTATTTGTGAAATTGCTGGTTTTATAATTACCTATTGTGAATTTCCTAACTGGGATAGTGTATGTAAGGAATCGGTAATTTAGACAAAACAAGTTGCATATTTTGGACAAATATGAAATAATTTTAATTATCACAATAAATTGCCTCAAGATTCTTTCAAATATTTTTTATTAAAAAAAATTTTAATGACATATCCATCATTTCCCTAAAGCACGGCATTTACTACATGATGATCCACGCGCCCTGATGCGCCGTGCCGCACTGTACCAAGCTGGCAAAATCCGTCGTCGTCCACATACGACACGAACCCTGTCGTTGTGAACTTTGGTGAACCGTGTACGTGTCACAGTTCTACACTGCACCATACCACCAGAGCTATAATAATGTCATAAATTACAAGATGAATTCTTGCTCACTCCGTGATCATCGAATGATATGGTATTATTACCCTTACCTCTCGGCAAAACAAAAGTATAATAAATAGATAGCTTTCGCTATCATATTTATATAAAATAATTCAAGGATAACGAAAAATATCAGGGTATCCAGTAAATAGCACGACATACTGCAGGAGGTGAGAGCTTAGGTCAATACGTACCAAAAAAACAATATATGTTCAGCAAAATCTTACGGATTTTTTGTCACCACTGTAGGTTAAAGTTAAGCGATAAGAAAATTGTACTGTGAAAATTTTAATAAAAATTGTATTTCTTGAAAACATTTTAGTTTTTAATAGAATAAAGACTTATCAATGAGTAAAGTAACTATTCACAAATAATTTGAGGTAAAAAAAAAAACTAGAAAAGGAATTTTTCATTACGAGATGCTCAAAAATCTGTGTCAAGGTAGAGATTTTTCAATATTACGGAAAATTTTGTACTACTGTAAATCCGTAAGATTTTGCTGAACATATATCGTTTTTTGGTAGGTATTGACCCAAGCTCTCACCCCCTGCAGTATGTGGTGCTATTTACTGGACACCCTGTATACAAATGAATCCACACATTTCTGCTTCGCGTAGTGCACTGGTGACCGACGTGATTAAAGACCGATAAATCTGTATGCACACATGGATTTTTGCGGTGCGACGCTCGCGTCTCGATACGGCGAACTTGTCTGTGAGCCGCATGCCAACCCGCGAACCATATCATTCACACGCGGATTTGTCCACGGATTTGTCGCCAGCAACAAATCCAGCGGATTTTTACGCGTGTGATTAGCAGGCTTAAAAAATAAACATTTCATGGTAGAACAGGCAGATATTCTATTTTTATGGGTTTTTTATTGTCATAACAACAGTTTCATATTCACAATTTACAAATAATCGCGAAATTAATAACGAAAAATTTATTACTTTTGAGTAAGTTTATTATCAACTTAATGCAATATTGACATTGGTATGCCCATTCTGAAAATGATAAGCTGCGGCTTCTTGCAGGGGATGGGCGTAGTACATTCTGCTTTAGTGTCCATACCTGAAACAATATCACACAACATGTAAAAAACAACCACATAACAGTATACAATACCTTATCTACGGTGAACTTTGCGTATTTAGTGCAGTTTCCTCGCTCACTAGCTGCACTAAATACGTATATCCAAATACGAATTTGCAACATGCACATCGCAGCGCGCTAATGTACGTGGCATTGGCACCCATACATTGACCATCGCTGCGCTTACGATCGTGAGGTGTATCTCTTCCTCTATTGCGATCATACGAGGACCTTAGGTGCCGAAGATGACCGCCCCTGTGGTTTTAGCCGGTAGGAGTTCGGCATGCCCCTCAGTCCTTCCCCGTGGCGGAGGAAGTTCATGTAGAATTTCCACTGGGCCCAATAAAAAAAGGTATATCTCTCTCTGTTAACGGTGGAGTCTGCACGTAGCTAATGGATTGGGTCAACACTTGTTTTTGGGTTAATTGGCGTCTACGAGAGAGAGCCTGCCATATGGCATCCTAAAAAGAAAGGACAATGACGGCACTGTTGGCGTAATAGCTTAGCGATTAGCTCTGCGCTCCGAGTCACGGGTTCGAACTTCGCAGAGGGTGCCTAAAGGTACATAGTTGTTTCGGGTCTGGGTGTTTGTGTGTACTGGATGTTGAAGGATGAAACAAGAATAATTATTATAATGTTCAATGTTATGTCGAAGATCAAACAACAATAGCAACACTAATGACTGTTTACTGCTTGTGCTCCCTGCACAAAACATTTACTCATTCAAATGCATATCTTTTTCCGCCCATCGCAGTTAGCAGCAGTTATGTACCTAAGGTGGATAGTCTGACCGCACTATTACAATCATCTTTACCGAGCATAGTTCATAAGACCACAGGCAAGAGACACCGTTCCGTGTGGTGTCCGGACTAAGAATATATCAGCATTCCATGTCCTCCCATGGAGGTCATAAGAGGCGACTAAGGGACTGTTAACTAGAGGGATGGGCAGCAAGCGTCCTTATTGTAGAACAGTAGCAATTCTGCGCTCAACCCGCCTGCCAAGCGTGGTGAGTATCGGCAAAATCCTCCCAAAATGACGACACAAATTAATCATCGGCCTCCAGTTCCCGACAGCCCCGCAGTGACCAGTCATGTAGCAGCCACGGTAACGGCGGGGTAGGGGATTATAAGTATCTCCGGATAAGATCCTGCTACCACATTAGACAAAAACTGGCCCTGGTAAACTACAACACACGCACACTGAAAGCAGACAAAGATCGTTGAGCTGGAAGATAAGTTGCACTGGGATGTCATGGGTTTATCAGAATTCCGAAGAGAGAATAAATTCGGCAAGCTATTCTACCACCGGGAAGACGAGCGTCTGACTCAAGGTGGTATCAGGTTCCTCGTCCGCAGGTCCCTCATTAACAACTTAATTACCATTGAACGTGTCTCGAGCAGGGTAGGTACCTATTACTCAGAATATCCAAGAGGTACAGGAAGCTAGGCACACGATGGAATGGTGAATTGAGTGGGGCAATTTGGGTATAGGCAAAGGAACTCTGGGGACAGAGGCAGGCCAACTTTTTGGAAAAAAGGAGACTTCGTGATAAACTTATTTTCCACAAGCCACCTCACAGGAAATGGAACCCCATTGTTCCACAAGAAATGAGATTCGACTTCATCATGATAAATAAAAGGCAGCTATTAAATATGTACCAATGTATTGTCTCCGTGATCCATAGGGTGAAAACAGGTGGTGATCACCGAATGATAAGAGGCACATTGAATAGCAATCTCAAAGTTGAGAGGTCTGATGAAGTTTACGCTCCGGCCCTTTAGCGGTCGACTCGTCTCAGACTACACGTCGTCGTTCAACTCGAACTCCAAATCGGCTTCGAGTGCCTAGAACTTTACCAATCTGTGGACGACTTAAATGGTAGGTTTGTAAAGTGTCCAAACGGTTGGGATTAAGTATATTAAAATGCAACGTTAAGATAGACCAAAGAAGTTCTCCGATCACACCCTCATCCTCATGGCAGACGTGTTGTGACGCTCCAGTCTTCCGGTGATGCTGAATAGACGGATATGGAAGTCCTTGCGTCATGATATGGCGATTGAGCGAAACCAGGGCTTCAATGTGTTTATAAGAGACATGTTTATTTGCAAAGGAGAACGGGCATTATTGTATGAGTTGCGTCCCAACCCTTGTAACAAGTTGCGACTAGTATAAACATGTTTATTTAGTCTTTTTTATGGTTAATAATCGTTTTTTTTATTACAATTGCATGCAGGTCATAGGCTTCAAGTGAAAAAAGTATTTTCTATTAAATAATTCCTCATGTTTTAATTATAATGTTTTAAATTTCATAATTTTATGTTATATATGCATTCGGCCATAGGGGCAAAAAGTCCTCTAACTAGATGGACATATGACCTGGTAAAGCCAACTGACAGTCGTTGGTTGGTTGGGCGGCATGTTACCGGGCGTTGTAGAAATCTACTCTAATGGGAGGTCTTTGTTCAGCAGTCTATCCTTTGGCTGATATTATGATGATGACCATATATAATATAAATGATACTACATTCATAATAAATGTACAGTAATCACAGTCAGTAATAGTTCCTCTGTCAAAGGATGTGCGGCTGGCCAGGTCGCACAGAGTCGATACCCACCAGGGGTGTACTTCAATGCTTACAAAGCGAACACCTGGGCGAGGTTATAGCCAGCCATAGTTAAGTGGAAGGGACACCGTGGGGTTTTAGCTGGTAAGAGTCCGACATGCCCCTTCGACCCTCCGAAGGCGGAGAAAGTCCATGAGAATTTCCCCACGACACATAAGGTCTACTGCCTAGTTATTTTTGGACAGTTATTAATAAATGCAATTAATTGAGGGAGGCTCCAGGAACTCGAAAGATCTCCATCTAGAGGCACCCATTGGTGCCACGCCTTTAGGCACGTCTCTGGGGGATGACTGTAAGGCGGTCATCCCCTCTAGCGGAGGGAAGGCGATTGTAAAGAGGCCACCCCCCAGGCATCTCTCGAGGGGATTGTAAAGGATTCCCCCGAAGCCTCACTATGCGCCGTGCTGCACACACAGCGGTACGTGACCACACGCATACCGCTGTCTTCCCGGGGGTAAGCAGGTATAACCTAGTTGTTGAGCGCCGGTCTTCTATACAGGAAAGTCTTGAGTTCGATACCGGCCCCCACCTCTGACTTTTCGAATTCATGTGTCGATCAGAATTGGATTATCACTTGCGTAAAAGGCGAGGGAAATCATCGTGAGAAAACCTGCACACCTGAGGGGCTCCAAAATGTCGCAACGGTGTGGGTAGTTGGCTAACCCGAACTAGGCCAGCGTGGTGGACTAAGGCCTAACCTTTTTCATCCTGAGAAAATGTCTGTGCCCAGCATTGGGACAGTAACAGGCTGATTATGTATGTGCCTTATGTAAGAGTATGACTAAAACGAAAGCATATTGTAACTGACTCATCAAATAATGTACGCTGCACCTGCTTTAAAAAAAATACAATTACGGTGCACGGGCTAGATTGGGAGGGGGGTGGTGGGACAGCGCAGGCGAACTGCCTGGTTAACAGTGTGGTTTTTTCCACTTGATTTTATTAATGGCTTTAATCCTTTTGTCGTAAAAAAACTAATAAATTAGGTTCTATTTCATATTTCATTGCACGAGATTAGACTTAAGCCTATATACTCGTATATATATCCTATATATATACGAGTATATAATATATATAGGTAGAAAAGTGTAACAACATATGGGACGAAACCGCCCATTGTCCTTTTAGTAAGGGAGCCGACGATGCTAAATGGGGATTTACTCGAGCGTCATAGAGACCTATTGGGTTGCAAAGCTTAGATGAAGGAAGAAAAAAATGTTATATAATGAAATACCTTTTCATAGGTGGGGGGGCGGCTATAGATTTTCAAAAATGTAAAAAAATACTGTTGTATGGACATACTCGAGCGCGTCAGATATTGATAGTATCAATATCGTACGTATTTTAAATATTGTACGTATGTTAATCTGATCGTTTGCATGATGCGGGTGGTAGTACGTAAGGGTTGAAAATGAAAAAAGAAAAAAATATATCGAGCGCGTCAGATTTTCTAAGGGAATGTTAAGTGAACCTAAAAAAGGCTCTCATTCAATAATCTGACGATTTCGATGTGACGCAAACTCGCGGCCATTATTGTAATGTGCAAAAAAAATTCGCCATTTTGTAATACTCAAGCGCATCAGATTAAGATATATATGGTTCAGCTTTATGTCCTAGACGTGCTGTCGGACGATTATCTAGAGGGATTCGCCTAATCTGACAAAAAAAAATACAATTAAATCATTGAACTTAATTCATTGAAAAGCTCAGGAAATAGCATGCAAATAAAAAAGTATACGTTTTTTAACTATAAGAAAGCCTTCGATTCGATCGAAACCTGGGCAGTGCTGCAATCTCTGCAGCGGTGCCAGGTTGACTATCGGTACATTGAAGTGCTTATACAGAAACGCTACCATGTTGGTCCGGGTACATGAACAGAGCACGGGGGCAATTCCATTGCAGAGGGGTGTGAGACAGGGGGACGTAATTTCCCCGAAACTGTTCACCGCTGCAATGGAGGATTTCATCTTCCTTCAAGCTACTGGAGTGGAAAGGATTCGGCATACATATAACATCAATGGCGAGTATATCACTCACCTTCGATTTACCGATGACATCGTAGTCATGGCAGAATCGCTGCAAGAGCTCAGCACAATGCTCGATGATCTTAACAGAGTTTCCCAACAGGTGGGCCTTAAAATGAACATGGGCAAGACAATAGTCATGTCAAATGCCCATGTCGTGCCCATCGCAATATCCGTTGGGAGCTCGTTTCTCGAAGTTGTTGACGAGTATGTCTACCTGGGACAAACTGTCCAGTTAGGTAGGTCCAACTTCGAGGAAGAGGTCAATCGTCGAATCCGCCTCGGCTGGGCAGCGTTCGGGAAACTTCGCAGCGTCTTTTCGTCAACAATACCGCAATGCCTCAAGACGCAAGTCTTTAACCAGTGTGTGATACCAGTGATGACACATGGAAGAGACGTGGTCACTCACAATGGGCCTCATAAGAAAGCTCAAGGTCACTCAGCGAGCTATGGAGAGAGCTATGCTTGGTATTTCTCTACGAGATCGAATCAGAAATGAGGAGATCCGTAGAAGAGCTGAAGTTGTCGACATTGCTGAAAGGATTAGTAAACTGAAGTGGCAATGGGCAGGGCACATTGCTCGTAGAACTGATGGCCGTTGGGGCACAAAGGTTCTCGAATGAAGACCGCGCACCGGAAAACGCAGCGTGGGACGACCTCCAACGAGGTAGACAGACGACCTGGTGAAGGTCGCTGGGAGTCGTTGGATAAGAGCGGCATGTGACCGCTCGTTGTGGAAATCTAAGAGGGAGGCCTTTGTTCAGCAGTGGACGTCCTGTAGCTGATATGATGATGAAGTTTTTTAAGTAGAATACTTGTATTTATAAGAAAATAAAAAAATGGTCTTAAAAAATATATTTTTATAATTAATTGATTAATTAATCATCATCTTCATCAGTAGAATAATAATAATAATAATATCATACCATGATATAGTCTGTGTGATCAGCTGTGAGCTGTGATGGCGCCATGGCAACAGAAACCAGAGTGGGGACGGAGTGAGAGAGGAATAGAAACGCAGAGAGGGGAATATAGGCATCACGCAGCTGTACGCATTAAACTTTATCGACGAATTTTTGTTACTTCGGCTTGTGGAAATCGTCAGATTATATATTTTTCATTACCCTTGAATTATTTCCTTTAAAGTAAAAAAAAATTTAGCTACGCTCGAGAATGTCGAGATGACGTTTTTTTTACAACTATGTAGCTCTCCCCTTTCTTTACGTCACTCTCATATTGTCAGATTAGTGGAATATACACTTTTGTCCGTGTGGTGTCCGGATTAAGAATATAGCACCACTCCGTCTCTTCCCGTGGAGGTCGTAAAAGTCGACTAAGGGACTCTTAACCAAAGGGATGGGCAGCAGCGTCCCTTTGCTGAACAGAAGCATTACTGCGCTCACCAACACGCCTGCCAAGCGTGGTGAGTATCGGCAAATTCCCCCCAAAATGACGACACGACTAATGCACCGGCCCCCAGTTCCCGGCAGCCCCGCTATTCCTGGTCATGGTAGCGGCCACGGTAACGGCGGGGCAGGGGGTGCTAAGAATCACCGGACGGGATCCGGCTACCACCCCAAACGAAAACTGGCCCTGGTAACGTATAACACACGCACACTGAGGGCAGACGAAAAGATTGTTGAGCTGGAAGAAGAAATAGATAAGTTGCACTGGGATATCATGGGTCTATCAGAAGTCCGAAGAGAGGGTGAGGACACGATAACCCTGAAATCTGGCAACTTATTCTACTACCGGGAAGGCGAACATCTGTCTCAAGGTGGTGTCGGGTTTCTCGTCCGCAGGTCCCTCATTAACAGCATAGTGGCCATCGAAAGTGTGTCGAGCAGGGTAGCGTACCTTATACTCAGAATATCCAAGAGGTATTCGTTGAAGGTCATACAGGTCTACGCACCGACCTCGACACACCCAGATGATGAAGTAGAGAGTATGTATGAGGACGTAAGTAGGGCCATACATACCTCGAAGACACACTTCACTGTTGTGATGGGGGACCTCAACGCGAAGCTGGGCACTCGATGCGATGGTGAGTTGAGAGTGGGGCAATTTGGATATGGGCAACGGAACCCCAGGGGACAGAGGCTGGCCGACTTTTTGGAAAAGGAGGGACTCTTCGTGATGAACTCCTTTTTCCAAAAGCCGCCTCACAGGAAATGGACCTGGATGAGTCCCGATGGTTCCACGAGGAATGAGATTGACTTCATCATGACCAATAGGAGGCAAATATTCAATGATGTCTCTGTGATCCACAGGGTGAAAACCGGTAGTGATCACCGAATGGTAAGAGGCACATTGAATATTAATCTCAAAGTTGAGAGGTCTCGTCTGATGAGGTCTACGCTCCGGCCCTCTAGTGCTCATATCCAAAACCCCGAGAGCTTTCAACTCGAACTCCAAAACCGCTTCGAGTGCCTAGAACATTGCGTATCTGTGGACGATTTAAATGGTAGGTTTGTAGAAACTGTCCAAACGGTTGGGTCTAAGTTCTTTAAGGCCCACCGTAAAGGTAGACCAAAAAAGTTCTCCGATCACACTCTCGACCTCATGGCAGAAAGACGCGCCATGACGCTGCAGTCCTCCGGTGATGCTGAAGCATACCGACTGCTCAATAGACGGATATGGAAGTCCTTGCGTCACGATATCCGCACCTTTAACACCAACGGTGTTAAAGAGGCGATTGAGCGGAATCAAGGCTCCAAAGTGTTCGCAAGAGACAAGTCTATTGGGCAAAGTCGTATTATGAAGCTGAAGACCGAGGACGGCAGTGTAGCGTCGACTAAGTCAGAGGTTTTGAGAGAGATTGAGAAGTTCTACCGGCAGTTATACACCTCGGTAAGTATACCTACCATTGGCTCTGACAAAGACCCGCGAGCCAAACTAACCCGACACTATACCGAGGATATCCCGGACATCAGCCTGTACGAGATTAGGATGGCCTTGAAACAGCTTAAAAATAACAAGGCGCCGGGTGAAGACGGAATTACGACAGAGCTTCTGAAAGCGGGTGGCACACCGGTACTTAAAGTCCTTCAGAAGCTATTCAATTCCGTCTTACTCGAGGGCACAACGCCGGAAGCGTGGAACAGAGGTGAGGTGGTGCTCTTCTTCAAAAAGGGTGATAACACCCTATTGAAGAATTATAGACCCATCTCACTTCTGAGCCATGTTTATAAGCTGTTTTCAAGGGTCATCACAAATCGTCTCGAGCGCAGGTTTGATGACTTCCAGCCTCCCGAACAAGCCGGTTTCCGAAAAGGTTTCAGTACCATAGACCACATCCATACGCTGCGGCAGGTTATACAGAAGACCGAGGAGTATAATCTGCCACTATGCTTGGCGTTTGTGGACTATGAGAAAGCCTTCGATTCGATCGAAACCTGGGCAGTGCTGCAGTCTCTGCAGCGGTGCCAGATTGACTATCGGTACATTGAAGTGTTGAAGTGCTTATACAGAAACGCCACCATGTCGGTCCGAGTACATGAACAGAGCACGGGGGCAATTCCATTGCAGAGAGCTGTGAGACAGGGGGACGTCATTTCCCCGAAACTGTTCACCGCTGCAATGGAGGATGCCTTCAAGCTACTGGAGTGGAAAGGATTCGGCATTAACATCAATGGCGAGTATATCACTCACCTTCGATTTGCCGATGACATCGTAGTCATGGCAAAATCGCTGCAAGAGCTCAGCACAATGCTCGATGATCTCAACAGAGTTTCCCAACAGGTGGGCCTTAAGATGAACATGGGCAAGACAAAAGTCATGTCAAATGCCCATGTCGTGCCCATCCCAATATCCGTTGGGAGCTCTGTTCTCGAAGTTGTTGACGAGTATGTCTACCTAGGACAAACTGTCCAGTTAGGTAGGTCCAACTTCGAGAAAGAGGTCAATCGTCGAATCCGACTCGGCTGGGCAGCGTTCGGGAAACTTCGCAACGTCTTTTCGTCAACAATACCGCAATGCCTCAAGACGCAAGTCTTTAACCAGTGTGTGTTACCAGTGATGACATATGGAACAGAGACGTGGTCACTCACAATGGGCCTCATAAGAAAGCTCAAGGTCACTCAGCGAGCTATGGAGAGAGCTATGCTTGGTATTTCTCTACGAGATCGAATCAGAAATGAGGAGATCCGTAGAAGAACTAAAGTTGTCGACATAGCTGAAAGGATTAGTAAACTGAAGTGGCAATGGGCAGGGCACATTGCTCGTAGAACTGATGGCCGTTGGGGCACAAAGGTTCTCGAATGGAGACCGCGCACCGGAAAACGCAGCGTGGGACGACCTCCAACGAGGTGGACAGACGACCTGGTGAAGGTCGCTGGGAGTCGTTGGATGAGAGCGGCATGTGACCGCTCGTTGTGGAAATCTAAGGGGGAGGCCTTTGTTCAGCAGTGGACGTCCTGTGGCTGATATGATGATGATGATGACACTTTTTAGCATGTAATTAACTCTACCTACCTTAATCTGACGCGCTCGAGAATTTCTGATGATCAATTTTTTTTTACTAATCTGATCCTTTATCCTTGGCGGGCGGCTTTATATATGGGGCTAACAGTTGGTGGAGGTACTTAATCGGGTACCAGGTATCCGCCTATATATTAATCTGCCACGCTTTATTAAATCCCGAAATCCCCGCTTGGACTCTCCCTCCTCCGAGGGACTAGTAGGGATACTATTTCGGGACCCGTGAATTATTTTTGACAGTTGATAATATAATAAAAAAATTATAATATGATAAAAAGTTGTCATTAGATAAAACTAATTCAAAAATGTTTGGAATCCAGTTATCAAAATAATAAAGTCCCAAACAACATACCGCACACAAAAAACATCAAGACACTGTGAGTGATTACTGCGTGCATCGAAACAAATTTTTTGATTAAATTTGTATGGTAGATAAAATAAAATAACTTTAAAATCTGTAATGACACCTGTCACCTTTAGTGTTGAGTAGGACACGATTTAAAAATGAGTTTGTAAGAGTAGCCTCTTTTTTGTACTGCGCCAGTACAATGTCCCACTTCAAATGAGGCGAGGCGAGTCATGACGTGATGACGCCTCGCCTCATTTGCAGCTTCATGAAGCATGGCGGTACATTTGAAAGAACGAGTATTTCATGTACTGTTGCTGTATTTGTACTGCCCTGTCTTACAAAGTGTGATTGAGGTAATACTTAAAGCAAAGTAATAAAAAGCGATTGATTTTAGACGAATGACGATTGTATCGACGTTTCTACTTATTAGCTACTGTAGCATTATTGTGCAGGCGACTTATTTGTAAAACATGATTTTGATTTAAAATATACCTAATACACAGACATAAACAAGCAAAACAAATAGGTATTTAACAGACATTCATGAAATCATATAATAATAATAATAATAATTTCGGCCGAATGAAGTCCACTGCTGGACATAGGCCTCCCCCAAAGATGTCCACAACGACCGATATGGGTGTGTTGTGGGCTCATTGGGGGGTTTTTGCCATAATCGCCACGCTTGGCAGACGGGTTGGCGATCGCAGTTGAGTTGTTAATGTACTTGAAGGACGCTGCTGCCCATCCTCCGGCTAATCCCTTAGTCGACTTTTACGACACCCATGGGAGGAGATGGGGTGGTGGCATTCTGAGCCGGCACCATATTTTTCTAAAACTATCGCGTCTCGTACTTTGTACTAGTACATTTGTAATAGAGTGAATAAAAACATCATGTTGTCTCTTGCAGTCACGATAATGTCCGTTGAATAAAAAGACGTGCTTTTGAAGCATGTGCCTCATTCTCTCTCTCTCTCACCCTACAGTACATATGCGAAGAGTAAAGTAACGCGACATAAAATTTGAAGTGGTACATGTTATAATGTTGAGCCGCTCTTACAGTTTTGTGTCATGTACGGGACAAATGTACCGCCTCTTGTATGTCCTACTCAACACTAGTCACCTTAATCATCCTGCGACCACGAATGCTGCAAAGCATTTGAAAGGTCAGGAAAAACAGAAATCTATAATATACGCGATCTAATCCGTTTAAAATTGTTTTATTATAATGTGTAATAATCGCGAAAACCCAAGACATTACTATAATTCAAAAACTTCAATGTGTAATATTGTTGTTGTTAAGGTGCTACTTAAAATGTTTAAGATAAATAAATTGATATTATAATAAAAACATAAGCCATGCGTGTTATCCAAACTGGAGCTTTTGACAGTGGACAGTTTTGTCAACGCAGAAACCCGTTACAAATCTGGCGAACAACTTTATTGAAATCTTTTATCATTCATATGTAAGTCATCATATCAGCCGGAGGACATCTACTGCTCAACAAAGCTCCCTTAGATTTCCACAAATTTATCATTATTGGGGTATTTGCCAGTACTCTCCATGCTTGTCAGGCGGGTTGGAGAGCACAGTATGGCTATTGTTCCACAGATGCAATGCAATAATCACAGAGAATAATAATCATACTATTCTATCTTTGTACCTAATTATTTTATTCATAGAACTATTTCCTTGAATTAATTTAAAAAGTAGATTTATTCTAAATTTGAGGTCCAATTTAGAATAAATCTACTTTTTAATTTAATCTCCAAGTCTAAGTAAATAAGCATATTAGTCCTGTAATCAATCTATCACAATGTATGTCCAAGCCTTAAAACTGTAACATAGGTTACAAAAAAAAAGAAATATATATTATACTAGGTTGTATGTTCTGTGAAATATGTCAAAGCTGTTAGAAGTTTTGTTAAATATTTATGTAGTGTTAGTATGTAGTTATCGATATTAAAGAAGATAAATTAACATAAGCAACATATCTCTGAAACTATTATAGAAACACATGGTTTCATTCATTTAAAAGTTCTCAACATTTTGAGAACATTGTTTTATTCAGTATTGCAATATGATTACAGAAAAATAGTTCCAACTCGTTCTGTATATTGTAATTTAGGTTTTGGAATCATGTGAAAAATCAACTTCTGGCCTATCTACAACTATGATATTTCATATTACAGTTGAAAATAATATACAGTACATTTGTTTAGTTTGTTTAGTTCCTAGATCTATCCACTGCTGGGAATATGATTCCCTTTTATTACACCTTGAATTATTCATAAGCAGAGGATAAAAGATAGTAACTTGCTATACTTACTTCTGGAATTCCCATTCTCTGTTATCTAGAGGACAAACTTGTCTTGTTTTGAGCCAACGTGAGATACAATGGAAATGAAAAGCATGCTGAAAAAAAAACAAAACCCTTTAATATATGATATACCCAGGACTTGACAGGACGTGGATAGAGTGATCTTACATTACAGACTCCCCAGGCTACTGTGCATTCCTCACTTGTAGCTGATGCCTGATTGGCTTGGCATTCTATGCATAGATCCATTATATGGTTACGGCAAATCGCGCAGTTATCGACCACAATATCTGCAACACAGAAAACACCAGGATCTCATCACATATACAACGGAACCTAACGTGGAACAATATTTAGCCAGTTTGATACTGATGGTTTATATAGGTTAAGATAACATATTATTCCGCTAGCACTTACCCCAAGCCCATAAAGCGACAGCATTCCACTGAAATTTAATAGAAGTGTATCAGAAATAAAAATATAATAACAAAGAAAATACCGTAGGTATCAATACAATACAATGATTAAGCGTAAATTAATATTCACCTTTTTAACTTCAAATCTCTTTTTGTCGCCTTTACCGCTACTCGAGGAAGCCATTTCGACTTCTTCTTCATCTACATCCATTACAGAAGCCATATTTTTTTTAAATACCTTGTTTTTAAAATCGAAATGGGGAAATATTGAACACAAATTTGACAGACTTGACAAACGCAGTCCAAGGCACAGAGTACTTTTTAATATACTGAAATAGAGACCAATCTTGTTCTATAAAACCGGGTCATTTGTATTCGCATAGAAACTAGCGCCATCTATTTTTCCAAGTTAGAACTACGCGTTGCCGACAGCTACGCCTACGCACACACGTACATATTACATGTGTGTTGTATTTACTTTCAATCTGTAGTATCCTGATATTATATTGGATTAATAAATGAAATACAATATAATGATTTCTTTTAGTTTATTTAAAACAAGAAATGTTACAGAGTAGATTACACATAGTAGACAAATACATTTTGAGGATATTAAGACTACAACGGACTAGGGCCATTCTCTAAATTGTTTATAAATCAATTAAGCGAGGATCGTAATGGTATGGTGTAATGGTTTTCTTTTTACTAAAGGTTTACTAACACATATGCTTTAATAAAAGTGAGGCATGATTACTAAACATTCGAAGAATGGGCCCCTTTAAGATATGAGATTTTTGTCAGCTCCACTATTATAATTTAGAAAATAGCGAGGCTGCAGATAACTTATGCGAAATAAGAGGTAATTGAGAGTTCCAAAGGTATTTGTGTAGCCAAGTCTGTCCTGAAAGTAATTGTGAAAAAAAGAATATGGCGTTATAACAAGATAATTAAAACTGCACCAATAATTTTTTGGAAAATTCATTTCCTATAGACGGAAATAGAAGCTGTAATACAAGAAGTATCACTGCACTGTTTATTTATGTTGCTGCCTATCACACCTTGAAACTGATTTTGTACATAACATTTTCTGTAGAGATCCACGAACTAATCCTAAATATGTAAAAATAGATTAAATGTACTGGTGTAGGGACGACTAACGTGACAGCCAGCCAGCAAATTTCCGACATGCCTTTACAAGTAATACTGTATATTCGCATGGTAAAAGTTTGGCTACAAAAACCCTTTCTGTTTAAAGGTAAATTGGTATAATCCTGCACACAACTATATCTTTCTCTTTGCTGCACAAATCCATCTTCATTTTCAGTAGTGATAATTACATGCATATATCTACAACATTTCTAGCTATTGGGATAACTGAGACCGACACTGCATGTATGGATCGTCTTCACCGTTCTATTAAAAACGGGGAGAAACAAAACAATCTATCGACTATCGTTTTAGTAGGGAGAAATTCATAAACCTTCAGAAATACTGCTCGTCAAAATGCTATGGATTGGTGCAATAAAGAAAACATACAAGTCTGTTTTTCTTGTCTTATTAAGTAAATAAACAACCTTTGTACAGTGTAATGATGACTACTCAGATTGTAAATAACTCATGATTATATACCAAAACAGTGTTTAATTCCTCTCAGCTCATATTCAACATCTAGTTGTGCTACAGTGGTAACTACGACGTGATTTGAACACGCAATCCTCTGATCTAGAGTCAATCCCTTTGTGCTAAACATGTTAATGAGCTAAATTTTGAATAATTAGGAAAAGATGATTAACATCTTACTATTTTTTTAATGTTGGATCATGTAAAGTTTGTTTACTTAATAAACCAAGTAACAAAAAGTGGACTTGTGTATTGCCACATAGCCAGATTCAGGGGAGAGCAATCGGGGCTGTAGCCCCAGGGCCTCCACAAGCGAGGGATCCGCATAATAGAAATTTCTAGGTAATATTTTTTTAAGAATATGGAATATGCTGCACAATTTTATTTGAAAACATAAGTTCTTAGTTCAGTTCTTAGATGTTATTTTTATAAAACAACATCTGAGAATTGACAAGAAAGAACAGTGCTCATATTGAAAAAATATTTAACAATAATCAAAAATAATTAGGTGCTTCCCTCTTTTGTTGCCCCAGGGCCTTCATGCTAACTCTAAGTCCCATCCTGTGACTACATGTCGAATAATAATAAACTTACTAACTTACTTTAAGTTTTTAAACTATCGCGAATTTTACTCATATTGGACTATGATTTCGGGACTTTTCGCGCACACATAAATCAAAACAATATTTAGACTAACCTCAACGATTCAGTCCAGTTGCATTGACCGTGGTCACGAGAAGTCTTCCCGTAAATATTGTTTTGATTTATCTGTGCGCGAATAGTCCCGAAGTCATAGTCTAATGTAACTTACTCTAACTTAATAACAATTACCTTTTTATTATAATAAAACACTTTTAAACGGATTCTATCGCGTATATGTTAGATTTTTGTTTTTTCTGACGTTTCGAATGCTTTGCAGCATTCGTGGTCGCAGGATGACTAAGGTGACAGGCGTCGTTACAGATTTTAAAAAGTTATTTTATTTTATCTACCGTACAATTTTAATCAAAAAATTAGTTTCGATGCACGCAGTAATCACTCACAGTGTCTTGATGTTTTTTAGTGCGGTATGTTGTTTGGGACTTTATTATTTTAATAACTGGATTCCAAACAGGTGGTACCTGCCAACCATCTTCTCTATTAAAATTAGGATGTTTTTTAATTTCAATAGCCTCACGAAACATTCTTAGTACATATCGGTTCTCTTTCGCGAGGACTTAAGGTTGATCAAAACGAAGATAGTGGTTGGGTTTGCCTAAGGCATGTTCACACACTGCAGACTTTGTGGAGCGTCTATGCTTGACGTCAGCTATATGTTCTTTTATTCGGGTGGCTATGCTACGCTTTGTTTGCCCTATGTATGACAAACCACAATCACAGTCAATCTTGTAGACCCCTGCATCTTGTAAAGGTATGTGACATTTCACCGGTTTTCAATTCATTAAAGGAGTCACCGACAAAATTGGTCACATCTTGAAGCGTGCTTCTATAAAAACCTACTTCAAGCCGCATAAGAAGATCAGCCAACTTTTAAAACCGGTGAAATGTCACATACCTTTACAAGATGCAGAGGTCTACAAGATTGACTGTGATTGTGGTTTGTCATACATAGGGCAAACAAAGCGTAGCATAGCCACCCGAATAAAAGAATATATAGCTGACGTCAAGCATAGATCTCCACAAAGTCTGCAGTGTGTGAACATGCCTTAGGCAAACCCAACCACTATCTTCGTTTTGATCAACCTCAAGTCCTCGCGAAAGAGAACCGATATGTACCACGAATGTTTCGTGATGCTATTGAAATTAATAAACATCCTAATTTTAATACAGAAGATGGTTGGCAGGTACCACCTGTTTGGAATCCAGTAATTAAAATAATAAAGTCCCAAACAACATACCGCACTAAAAAACATCAAGACACTGTGAGTGATTACTGCGTGCATCGAAACTAATTTTTTGATTAAAATTGTACGGTAGATAAAATAAAATAACTTTTTAAAATCTGTAACGACGCCTGTCACCTTAGTCATCCTGCGACCACGAATGCTGCAAAGCATCAGGACGTCATTCAAAACGTCAGGAAAAACAAAAATCTAACATATACGCGATAGAATCCGTTTAAAAGTGTTTTATTATAATGTGTAATACTCGCGAAAACCTAAGACATTATTATAATTGCCTTTTCCTCTTAAAACATTTGTGATGGTATTTTTTAGCTTTTATTTGTACTTTATCTTCTTCATCGTCAACTTGCATTCTCCCAGATAAAATTTTATTAATTATTTTGCAATAGTTAAAAGACATAAAACGAATAACAGTATTAATTAAATATTCAATCATTGTATTTTTATGTTTGTTACATTTTATAAAATCAAAATTCATCAAAGTCAAAATTGACGTTTTAATTTGTTCCTTCAAATATAAAGCTTCTAAGTTTTCTTTTAATATATGATTAATAATATCTTGGAAATTCGAAATCAATAGTATTAAATTTTTACTGGGAGTACAAAGCCATCTCCGACCTGCGTACTCTCTGTATTTTATATATTCAATTTCATCTTCACTTGTGAAATCATTTATGCAGACAGAACAATTTTTAAAAACATTAGATTTCGTTCTTTTCAAAAAATATCCGCTTATATATTGCAGAGGTGCAATTATTCTGGGGTCATTTTCTTTAGATTGTAAGTTTGAAAATTGTATTTCTAAAATATCTCCCAGATCAACTGTACAGGTCGGCGTGGCTTCAGTATTTTCGTTGAGAACGAAAGAACATAGAGCGTCACAAAAATCATTTTCACAATTCTTGCCTTGGGTGTGGACACTGTTTAAATTATTAATTAATAGAGTGGCAAATGCCGTCTCAAACTGGTCACACGTGGGATTAACGTTGCGGCACCCGTGACTCCTAATCGCCCCAAAGAAATTTTCGAGGGGATCCTGATTAAGGTGCCTCAACCACACCGATGATACCCCAAAATCATTGTGAAGTTTATTTAATAAAACTTGTATTCCCTCCAGTGTCCACACCCAATTTTTTACTGTAGGGACAGTTTCGACTTTGCCAGTGGAAGTCACAAACTCCATTGAAGTGAAAATTTGTTTTGCTTCTGCCCATAGTTTTCTGTGGGCTGATGCTGGCGTTGCAGGGCCAAGTAAAGGCTTAGCATATTTGTTTTTGATATGACTTCCATTGACAGAGTCGAAGATGTTATCCATAAACAGTAGCAGATCTGCTGTTTCACTGCATTCTGGAGGTAGAATTCCTTTTCCTGGAAAAGAACAAGGAAATGGTTGACATTCATACTCAATTACGTTTTTACATACAATTAAATACCATATAATAAATATTTATTCATAATACTAACATAAGGTAACAATTTTAAATCTACATTTCGTTTCTAGTAATAAATTGCACAAACTATCGAATCGACATATTATAAGAATTTTGGGTGGGCACCACAAAAGTAGTTTAAGAGATTCTAACGAGAGTTTCAAGATAAAATCCACCTGGCACAGTGCATGCAGAAATTATTTTAGTTAGTGCAAAAGTTCTGTTGTCATGAATAGTGTCCATGGAATAATTATTTGAAAACAAACCTTTTGAAACAATAGCGTTAAAGAGACAAATAACTATTTTCTATTAACCCTACTGAAGTTTAAATAAAAATGGTCACTGGGAATAAAACATCTTATAATAAAAGTCAATAGTTAATATTATGCATTACCTGCTAGGTATCCCATATTGGAAGCCACCGTACGACTAAATATTTGAGATGCATATTTCACTTTCATTTTGTTTATTTTATCAGGATTAACGTGATATTCAGTCAATTTTGGCATCAATCTAATGCCCTTATAGCCTGGGTTTTCTTTATGTAATTGCAATAAATGAGACCATTTAGCAGTTTTCTTTATGCCATCTTTTTTATAAATTAAATTCTTTGTCAATAAATTATTTCTTATACCCTTGAGAAGATGTGGGGGATCATATAAGGGAACGATTTCTTTATCGTTTACCAAAATAATGTTTTCTTTAGGTATTTCCCCTCTTCTTAAGTAGACCCCCCTAGTCTCATTTATCAAAAGCCTTAATGCCTGGCGGTTGTTTGCACCTTGATCACAGACTGTTGCTACCACAATTAACCCTGCTTGTTGCACCTGAGTTACTACTTCTTTTAACTGTTTTGCCAGTTCTGGTCCTTTTGTCGCACTTGCCGAAAAAGTGTAAAAAACTGCCTGTTTGTAATTTTTTACTAGGCCACGCACCATAAAGACCTGAGCATGGTCAGCAAACTCTGCTTGTCTTTGCTGACCGTTATCAACTACTCCTGTAATTTTATCATTTCTTTCATTAAATGTTATTTGAGCTTTTAAAGAAACTTCGTCAAATAACAAAACACATAATTTCTCCGAAATATTCATTTTTTCAGCTCTCTTATTTAATTGCATATATATATTTTTATTGAGCCCAGGTTTGAGGTTGCAATTTTGTATTAATTTCGCGAGAGTTTGAATGGCGGGCAATATAAAAACTTGTCTTAGAAATCGATATGCCTTGGGACTCTGTTTCAAAATGGCCAGTGCTGCAATTTTTTCTTGAAGTGTGAATCTTCGTCCTTTTTCCTTTTTTTTATCTTCCCGCCACTGTACCTGCATCAAAAGTTTTGCAGTGCTTGTAGAATTCTTGAGGGTATCTAGTACTCCTGGACTGACAACTAATTTCTTGGCTTCTTTTATTTCTGCTCTCTGCTTTTTTACCTTACTTTTTAATTTAGTTATTTTTCTTTTGGCAGCCATTATTTTCAACTTTAATTCTCTTTCTGCCCTGGAGAGTCGTTGTGTTCTAGCAGATAATTTCCTGCCTGGAAAGTAGAAAATAAAATATTAAAGCAATTATATCTATGTTCGCGACAGTGCGTCACCACATATGAAACACATGCAGAAGTAAATAACAGTAAATACAGTAGAATCATAATCGTAAGTAGAATCATTCGATTAATTTAGCATTTTGATATTTAAAGTGTCCTTATATACTTACAAGTATATAAGCAACGTCATATGGTCTATATACTATACACAATGAGACTTATGACAGAAAATAAGAATGTTTTTAAACATCAACTTTATAAGTTTAATATAGCCCTATATACTTAGTATATAAGGTTATAAGTTATGTATTTACGTTACTTATTATGTATAGAATGTAATAGTTTTGGTCTTATATAAATATATAATATAGTTCGAGAAATATAGAACATTTAGTTTTGCAAAAATACTATATAATAAAATTGAATAAATAGATAAATTTAATTTTGTTCCGTGCGGGAATCGAACCCACGATCCAGAGCGCAGCAGCCGACTGTATCAACCACTGCACCAACCGTGCCGTCAAATCATAGTCGTTATATCATTTAAAGTATATAACTTATTATGTACCGCAATATGCAGACAGATGGGTGATCCTGAACGCTCACTCCTATCTGATGCGGTCACAGTACCCAATCTATTTCTCAAATACCTCACAGATTTGGTAATAGTCTTACAATAAAAGGAAAATATAACTGGTCTCAGAAAAAGTTATTGCCCAGACATAAAAGACATACCAAGCAGATGTTATTCATACCCTAGAAGAAAAGAGTAACTAGCTGTGTTCCACGGTTCCATTCACCGTTTAATTTAAAAGAAATCGGATTAAAGTAAAAGTAGACTAAGTTACTCCATATAACATCAGCCAGTGAAAGTCCCGTCGAAATCGGTCCAGCCGTTTCGGAGATTAGCCGGAACAAACAGACAGACAAACAAAAAAAATTGTTATTTTGTTTTAAGTACCGTATAAAATGTACATATGCATTTAAAAAGCTGATATTTTGACATTACAAACAGATACTTCAATTTCATTTATTTACATAGATGTTAGACAGCTCTTTCTAATCTTGAACCTCAGATTATTTTACTTTAAAGCATATGTTATAAAACATGAAAGGAAATATAATAATACTATTTATCTTTACGTAGTTTTATATATAAATATGTAAGTATAGGAAATAAACAGATTATTTTTTGCTTAATGTGACTGGAACAGTAGAAGAAAGGAACAAACTTTATTATCATAGAAGTCCTCACAATAATAAGTAATAATACTAACCAATATTTTCTTTTTGCATTGTACCTTCTGCAATATATGTGGACGGGTACACAAATTGCTGATGCGATTCAGGGGCTAAAAATAAATGTACGAACATTAGTATTGCCTCGTAGAGTTAAGGTACTACTTCAGACAGTTTAATTACTTTCCATGACCCAGTGAATTTAAAACAATTTGATTGCCTGATTTATACTTATTTAATGTATTTTTTGCACTTAAGTTGAGGACAAATAATGAATGAATTAATAATCAATCAATATGTGTTTATAAAATAAATCCATGTGGTGCTGGCTAAGAATACGATCACCCCACCTCATCCGTGTCGTAAAAGGCGACTATCGGATTAGCTGGAGGATGCCAGCAGCATCCTTCGAATACATTATTAACTTGACTGCGATAGCCAACCCGTCTGCCAAGCATGGCGATTATAGCAAACCGCCGCAATGACACCACAACAAAAAACCATACCGGTCATTGTGGCAGGCTTCTGTCCAGCAGTGATGTTTTTCGGCTGAAATGATGATGTGTTTATTTACCGCTCTCCATGTGGTGTCCAGATTAAGAACATAGTGCCACTCACACCGTGGATATCGTAAAATGCGACTGGGGGTTTTAAACCAGAAGGATAGCAGCGTCCCTCCTGTGGAACAGTAGCCATACTGCACACATCAATACATTTGCCAAGCAGGGTAAGTACCGGCAAATTCCCCCCAAAATGACAATACAATTGTGGTACCCATTGGAGAGGCCTTTGTTCAGCAGTGGACTACTTATGGCTAATATGATGACATGTTTATTGTTACTAAAATTTGCAGTTCAGTTATATTGTATTTACTGAATAACAATGATATATAATTATTAGTACATCTTAGTAACATGACATGACCGGTCATTTGTTCTTGAATTAATCATGTTGAAAACTACATAAATTGTACTACATATAATTACGATAAATGTAACTCACAGTTCTATGAACATAGAATGCAATAACAAGAAGCAATTGAAAAAATAACAATAAGTAGTAATACTAACCAATATTTTCTATTTGCATCATATCTTCTACAATATTTGTAGATAGGTACATGAAGTGCTGATGTGATGCAGGGGCTAAAATAAAATGTACAAAGATTAGTATTGCCTCATGATACTTCCAATAATCGATACAATGATTGAGGGTGATTACTTTCCATGTCCCAAGATATTCAAATATTTTCTAAAATGCTGACTTTTATTTATTATTTCAAAATATACAATGTTTATACAGATTTTCACCCAATGCAACAATGTAGTTAGGTATTGCATTTAAATTAAGCACAAATAATGAGTTTTAATCAATATGTATATTTAATTAAGATTTGTGGTTCACTTATATAGTATAAATGAAGACCTGACCATGATATAAGTCATCAGTTCAGCTTAGTTACATTACATGACCAATGTCACTGATTTGTTCTTGAATTAATCCTATAGAAAACAACTTGGTTTTTAATTGGTATATTTGATTATGATAAATATGTAGAAATATTTGAATTAATCAGCGCATGTGAAACAATCACCAAACACTAAATTTTGTACCATAAAATTGAACTTAAGAAATAATAAAACAATATATGAATTTACCTGTAGATGTTGATGGGATTGACTGATTTTCAATTCCTTGCAATGGTTTTCTTTCAATTAATGATAACTTTGGTTGTGATACTAGATTCAGTCCTGAAAATTAAAATAAGGACCATTGTTTTGAAAGCTTTACACAGTATATATCACACCAACAAAAATGCCTATCATGGTATATCATATCAGCCACAGGACGTCCACTGCTGAACAAAGGCCTCCCCCTTAGATTTCCACAACGAGCGGTCACATGCCGCTCTCATCCAACGACTCCCAGCGACCTTCACCAGATCGTCTGTCCACCTCGTTGGAGGTCGTCCCACGCTGCGTTTTCCGGTGCGCGGTCTCCATTCGAGAACCTTTGTGCCCCAACGGCCATCAGTTCTACGAGCAATGTGCCCTGCCCATTGCCACTTCAGTTTACTAATCCTTTCAGCTATGTCGACAACTTTAGTTCTTCTACGGATCTCCTCATTTCTGATTCGATCTCGTAGAGAAATACCAAGCATAGCTCTCTCCATAGCTCGCTGAGTGACCTTGAGCTTTCTTATGAGGCCCATTGTGAGTGACCACGTCTCTGTTCCATATGTCATCACTGGTAACACACACTGGTTAAAGACTTGCGTCTTGAGGCATTGCGGTATTGTTGACGAAAAGACGTTGCGAAGTTTCCCGAACGCTGCCCAGCCGAGTCGGATTCGACGATTGACCTCTTTCTCGAAGTTGGACCTACCTAACTGGACAGTTTGTCCTAGGTTGACATACTCGTCAACAACTTCGAGAACAGAGCTCCCAACGGATATTGGGGTGGGCACGACATGGACATTTGACATGACTTTTGTCTTGCCCATGTTCATTTTAAGGCCCACCTGTTGGGAAACTCTGTTGAGATCATCGAGCATTGTGCTGAGCTCTTGCAGCGATTCTGCCATGACTACGATGTCATCGGCAAATCGAAGGTGAGTGATATACTCGCCATTGATGTTAATGCCGAATCCTTTCCACTCCAGTAGCTTGAAGGCATCCTCCATTGCAGCGGTGAACAGTTTCGGGGAAATGACGTCCCCCGTCTCACACCTCTCTGCAATGGAATTGCCCCCGTGCTCTGTTCATGTACTCGGACCGACATGGTGGCGTTTCTGTATAAGCACTTCAACACTTCAATGTACCGATAGTCAATCTGGCACCGCTGCAGAGATTGCAGCACTGCCCAGGTTTCGATCGAATCGAAGGCTTTCTCATAGTCCACAAACGCCAAGCATAGTGGCAGATTATACTTTTTTTATTATACTTTTTTATGATGATTCCCCCCAAAATCATGGTATAGTGTATATTTAATTAGATAGATAACAAACCTGGTAAATATAATGTTGGAACTGCAATATTGCTAATCCTGTTATTGCGACATACATATTTTTGTTCAAAGTGTATATGACACACTCGACGGTACTTAAATATGTGTGCATTTTCGAGTCCCAAAATATCACCCCCAATTGAATATAGCCATGTATTGAATCGTACTCTATCTTTTTCTGGGTATGGAAACAAATGAAGAGGATTCTGCACCCCTGTAACAAATTGCATTCAGATATTCATGGTTTTGTTTATTAATACAATATTTGAGGATACAATTGTGATGAATGATGGTTCAACAAATGTTAAGGTGAGTAAGACCTGACCAGTGAAATGTCTCTATATAAAGTGTGGCGGCAGAGAGAATCTGTTCCTGGCATCTGTTAATTCATCTAGTTTCTGTAATTTTAAATAAAAAATTGAATTTGATATATATTAAGCTTTTAATATAGTAACATCAACACATAAACTTAAATAGCTTAGCGCTAAATAAAATCTTTAACATAACAGTAACTAGACCAATTAACAGATGCCACTAATGCATTCCTCGGTGGTTGCACTGTATTTATTGTATATCTTGGTATGACCCCGTGTGATGTCCGGATTAGGAATATAACACAACTTCATCTCCTCCCATGGATGTTGCAAAAGGTGACTAAGGGGCTCTAAACCAGAGATATGGGCAGCAGCATCCTTTCTGTGGCGCATTAGCTATACTGCGCTCACCAACCCACCTGCCATGCGTGGTTAGTACTGGCAAACCGCATCCTTTGGCTAATATGATAATGAAGATATCTTGGTCTTCATGGTATTGTTTGGGATTATATATATATATATATTAGGTCTTATTTTAATAATCCACGATATTTTGCATGGTGCCTCAGTAAATGCTTAAGATTATGTACCGAACACGAAAAAACTCATGGTAAAAATCCATTTAATTCTTTTGTGTGATGTCGCTACCGTGCGCCGTCTGTTTTGTTTAACGTTACAGACTATCTAAATCAGTCAACCAGCCCTGTCCGCCATTGTCTTACTAGATGCATGTGAATATTATCACAACTAAGAGAACTAGGAAGTAATTAAATAAATGATTTAATAAAATATTATTTTAAACAGCAGATTTGCAAGTTTTTTTTTTTCCTACATTATCTTCATAGTTCACTATCGCGCCATGCAAAATATCGTATATATATATATATAATTTACAGATTTAAATCCAAATATAGTTATATGGGCGGGGTACTTGTACTATCTAATCTTCTCAAAACGTTTAAGTTAGACTAAACCAAGCTACACAAGGTTTTTACATAAATCGCAGAGTACTTCATCGACTCGGTGATGATCTAAAATTTGGCTATGATAATATGGCATACCACCAATGTCCATGCATCCAGGAACACAGCAATGCTTGTCTGATGACATGATGCAATAAAACAGATGCACTAAATGAGTCTTATCTCAAACACAACACCACACAAGAGTGCTATCTCAGTTTTAATGCAAACAAACACAAAATCACTTTCTGGGCACAAGTATGGATTTTTCGGAGGAACTTTAGCTCAACTCAACGAAAATCGCATTACAAAACACAGAAGGGTCACAATAAACAAAAATACCGCATAAAACCGGCGAAAGCGTTAGGTTTCAGCAGACATTTGAAATTTTGTTTACGCCAAATCGGGCTACTAGTTTATTGTTAGAAATACTACCAATGCAATTCTACCACCAATCATTTTTCTGTGTGCTAAATAATAATATAAGTTTCCACCTTATTTGTTATATTTGATTATAGACAGCAAAATATAATTTCATGTGATTAGTGTCATCAAAATTTTGATAATTTACCATAATAATCTCACAAAATTAATAAAATCTACCATTTTAGTAGCAAAGGGCAAGACAAAATCAACAACATTAAGCGCCATCTATCAAAAGTAAAGTGAACATTTCTAAGGTCTGCCATCTATATGTACAAGTTGCTGAAATTGTCAACTATAACTCGACAAAGTAAAAAACACCTCTTTAGAGTTATTTGTACAGGGACTAGATATACTTCGTAACTTTGCATCATTGAACATATTCCATCCCCCTCTTGTCCCCAGTTTTTACTTCTAAGTTTGAGAGCCCTGGTCCAAGGCGAAGAGCGGAGTAGGAGGAGGAGGGCACTCCGCGGCAATATTGCCGTTTCATAAAATTAAATGTCTAACCAATGTAAAAAAAACACTAGATATGGAAAAAATGTCGCTGTGACGAAGTCATCCTTCATCTTCATTTCAATCAACCTCTTTCATGACTTCATACCATTTATCTTCATCACTGTCCACTTCATGATTCATTCTTTATTCAAATCAAAATTCAAATTTAGTATTGTGGTGTCGAATCGTTCATATTTTGATCATTATCTCATTACACATTTACACATTCGATTCTGAACGCTAGTGGTTCAACACACAGCTGTCACTCTGACAAATAGTCTGCCTGTAATATTACAATTACATATTTCTAATATTGTGATAGTAAGCTACATTAAAAAAAAAAAATATAATCATCAGCATGAAGTGTTAATTGAAGTTGTGAATAACAATATACCAAAATAATAATGTATATGTTACGTTTCATTGAATCACAATAACTGAAACTCCGTTACTTGCTGCCGTGGTGAGAGCCTCCTAGTTGAGCTAACCGGGAAGGAAAAACGGAGAGAGGCACTCCGCAACACTATTACTATATTAGAAGTCGCTATTTAATCTTTCGGGGTTATTCCAAAATGCTACGTCCTCCCTGACCCACTGTACTGGCACTGCCTCCTTCCGTAAGATATCCTCCTCGCAGATGGATGCGACTGCCTCCTTCCGTAAGATATCCTCCTCGCAGATGGATGCGACTGCCTCTCAAGCAGCGCGAGGTCTCCCCCCGGTTACTGCTGTGAGATTACGTCAGCTAAGCGTGGCAGTACTCGAGATCCGCACCCACTCCCCCTCATCACCTCGTGACAGTTTCAGGCGGAGGCGACTGCCACTACCAACCCGAACGTTAGCTCCCCTCCAGTAAACCTAACTCAACGCTAGTTAACAAGGCGTGATTTAGTTAGAGTATGATGGTCTTTTTAAGCAGACTATTTAAAAGTAATCATATTAAGTTCGTAAAAATCTCAAAAAGAAAATTAGTGCACATTTATTGAAGAAATTTATTGAATGTAAGTTGTGAATTGTGATTTGTGCATTTGTGTACTGTATGATTATTTCGTACTATATGTACGATGGGTTGTGCTTTACAAAACTACAGTTCTACTAAGTACTTACAAAGGCAAACGAGGACATCAAAAGTTACTATCAGAGATTGATTATTGGATAAGTGCGTAAATATTCATTGATTAAATTATGTTTGGCAAGCTTTACATTTTTAGTTTGTAAATTTTTAAAAACTGAAGTCAAATGTCGTCAGAAGTCATTAAATTTTTTCCCTGCTAAAACCACAATTTTGTCCACTAAAAGTTATAAAATCCGCTAGTTCTAGGGAAACAGTTGCTTCAACGGCAACACTACTCTCAGGTTTTTCAAGGTTTTGAGTCGCATGGATATTTGGCTTTTTAGCTACTTGCACAGGTTCAAAATATTAAGGCTTTACACACGTAGTTATAATATATATATATAATATATATTTATATAACATATTACAGCAAAGTAAATAAGCTAATAGGTATATTATTATTGTCCTTATAACATGCGGTCGTACTGGCATGTTTTTGCTATACATGTATTCAAAAGGCTGTAAGGCTGTTTGAGATCTAAATACTATAGGACCCATCACGCATTTAATTATTGGATTTAATTGACCGTAATTGATAGTTCATCAGAGGACGATTCCGATTCAAAATTTGATATGCGTGTTGCCATGTCAGGAATAAAATACAACAACTAAACGGATTGAATCGCATATAGAATAAAAAAACACGTCGTGAATTTAAGCAGTATTGAGTATGAGCTTAGTGCTCATACTCAATAGTCATTATTTATTTATAGTCAATTATTGTATATTTATTTAAAATAAACCATTTACTGGCACTTATGAAACGTCGGAATTTAATTTGTAGGGTAACAATTGGTTGGTCCTATGAAGAAGAGCCGGCAAGAAACTCCATAGATACTCGTTTAAAATAATTGAGATTATAATATTGATTGGAATAAATTATTACGGTAAAAGATCTAACGAGAAATATAATGTGTATTAATGCGTAAAGAAGAAACATACTACAATAATAATATAATGTAATAAATTATTTGCCAGTGCGGTTACCGGCTGACCAGTCGACAGACGGCACCCGTTCGAGCATGATGCATGAATCAGCATGGCTTAGCTCAATCATATTGTAACCAACGACTCGATACAAAACATCACCCTCAGCAAGACATTCAACTGAACATGACAGATCTTTTTTATTTTTCTTATTGTTGCCCAGTGGAAATTCTTCAGGAACTTCCTTCGCCCCGGGGAAGGGTGAAGGGGTACGCCGGACTCCTACCGACTAAAACCACTGGAGCGGTCATCTTCGGCACCTAAGGGAGGGCCCAGGTCCTCGTATGATCACACTAGAGCCGCCCACTGGGTGCCACGCCTATAGGCACATCTCGGAGAGGGTGACTGTAAAGTGGTCAAGCCCCCGGAGGGATTGTAAAGGATCCCCCAAAGCATCCCACGGCAGCGCGTCACCACATGTGTGCTGCCGTCTTCTCTTGGGTCACTCGGTGTGGACACGCAGATTCCCCAATTTACGTACCCGCGAACCCAGAGGTCCCCCACCTCATAGCAATGGCAGGGGGTTTCAGGCGTGCAGGAATTAGGTGCCAGGGTGGTTGTTACCCCGGCGCCGTCTCCTCCTTCTTCGAGCGGGATCGGCCCTTCCCCGATCCCGCTCTGTGGTCTCCTTCTGGAGCATGACGCTCTCACAGAAGGACAGAACATGGCAGATCTATAGTGCCCGACAAAATAATGTCAGTACTAAATGTATAACATTAATGACTACATGATGCTCACATATTTACAGTTTTGTATGAATATTATATTTACACTTTATCAGAACAATATCATAATATCAGCCACAGGATGTCCACTGCTGAACAAAGGAGATTTCCACAGCAAGCGGTCATATGCCACTCTCCTCCAACGATTCCCAGCGACCTTCACCAGGTCATCTGTCCACCTCGTTGGAGGTTGTCCCACGCTGCGTTTTCCGATGCGCGTTCTCCATTCGAAAACCTTTTTGCCCCAACGGCCATCAGTTCTACGGGCAATGTGCCCCGCCCATTGCCACTTCAGTTTACTAATCCTTTCAGCTATGTTGACAACTTTAGTTCTTTTACGGATCTCGTCATTTCTGATTCGATCTCGTAGAGAAATAGCAAGCATAGCTCTCTCTCCACAGCTCACTGAGTGGCCTTGAGCTTTCTTATGAGGCCCATTGTGAGTGACCACGTCTCTGTTCCATATGTCATCACTGGTAACACTCACTGGTCTGGACCTTCGAGGCTTTGCGGTATTGTTGACGAAAAGACGTTGCGAAGTTTCCCAAACCCTGCTCAGCCGAGTCGGATTCGACTATTGACCTCTTTCTCGAAGTTGGAATTTTTATTTTTTATTGATCCGGTGGAAATACCTCATTTACTTCCTTCGCCCCGGGAAAGGGCGAAGGGGCATGCCGGAGTCGTACCGGCTAAAAACGGATGCTGGTGGTGGACTAGCGCCTCCGTAATCATACCCCAAGGGATAGAGTTAAAGGCGTTGACTATGTCAAGACTGACAGCCAACGCTACCCCACCCCGCCTGGACACTGCCTGTTCCGACAGACACAATTTGTCCCAGGTAGACATACTCGTCAACAACTTTGAGAACAGACGGATCCCAACGGATATTGGGATGGGCACGACATGGGCATTTGATATGAATTTCGTCCTGCCCAATGTGAGTAATACGTGTGATAAAAAGAGAAAGCACTAACCGTTCGTGCACGTCTTGAAGCATTGCGCGCCTACAGCTATATTTACCTGAAACCATCTGGTTACCACACGACGTGTGGTGTCCGGATAATCCGTGTGGTGTCCGGATTAAGAATAATAAAGGTGACTAAGGGAATCTAAACCGGAGGGATGGGCTGCAGCGTCCCTTCTGTGAAGCGGTAGCCATACCGCGCTCACCAATCCGCCTGCCAAGCATGGTGAGTATTGGCAAATACCCTCCAAAATGATGACACAGTGTGGCATCTAATGGGGGAGGCCTTTGTTCAGCAGTGGACGTATAAATGGCCGATATGAAAACACACGACGCTAACAGTTATACAGTTACAGAAAGTGGATTGTTACTTTAGTACGATGCCATTCGATTATTTTGCTGTTTTCTGCATGGCTCCGATAATTTACAATATGATACCAAATAGCTGGAAGGAACTTAGTAATGAAGCATTTATGCATAAAGTAAAGTTATTTTTAACAGATAAAGCCTATTGTAGTGTAACAGACTTTCTATTAGAATCATTAATTTGACATGTTTCGTTTCTCTATGTTTTTTTATTATTCGGTATAGACATTATTTTTATCTTTATATTATTTGACATTATATTCCGACATCGTTATATATAATAATATATTTTTACAGAATGATTTGAATTTTGAATCATTCCGCCAATTGCGGAAATGAACCATTTCTATATATCTCCGGAAGCGGTATGTAAGTGCCTGTCCAGACTTGATCCCACAAAAGGCAACGGACCTGATAATATTCCTCCGATTTTCCTTTCACGATTTGCCCATGTGCTAGCTGCGCCACTGGCAAATATTTATAACACCTCTCTTGGGACGGGGACATTTCCAATCACATGGAAACACGCTAGAATTGTTCCTGTTTACAAGAATGGCAAACCTGAGGTGATTTCTAATTACCGTCCTATTTCGATTCTTTCTACTTTGTCAAAGGTCTTCGAATCGCTTGTCTATCCCATAATCTATAATCATGTCAAAAACTATTTATCTGTTAGTCAGCATGGTTTTATTACAAAAAGGTCCACAAATACTAATCTTGTCACTTACATAACGGATCTAACAACTGCAGTCGATAAAGGCCACCAGGTCGACGCAGTCTATACCGATTTTTCGAGGGCCTTCGACAAAGTCAGTCATAACATCTTATTACGAAAATTGCATTCTGTGGGCATCACCGATACCGCCTTGAATTGGTTTAGGTCTTATTTAGATTCCAGGCCTTCCTCAGTAGTTGTGGACGGTGATGAGTCTATGCTGTTCTACGCAACCTCTGGTGTTCCTCAGGGTTCAAATTTGGGTCCGCTGTTATTCAATATTTTTATTAATGACATATCAAGCATCTTTCAGTCTAGTTCATGTTATCTCTTTGCTGATGACTTAAAGTTGACTCACGTAATAAATAATGAATCTGATATACATTTACTACAAGCAGACATTAATAACCTATGCCAGTGGTGTGTCCTTAATAAAATGAATCTAAACTATAGCAAATGTTTTCACATCAAGTTTACACGAAAACGCAATAAAATTGAGTCCACCTATAACGTACAAGGAAACACACTCAAGGAAATAACCACCATCCGAGATCTAGGTATTCAATTGGACAGCCAGCTACGCTTTATTGAACACATAGATGGAATTATTGCTGCGGCATACAGAGCACTTGGTTTTGTTCTACGATCCTCGAAAGATTTTAAAAAGCCCTCGACAACATTAATCTTGTTCAATAGTTTTGTGAGGAGTAGACTAGAATATTTTAGCACGACTTGGAATCCGACATACAGAGTACACATAGTTAGAATCGAGAGTGTACAGAAAAGACTAGTTCACCACTTAGTCTTTCGACACAAAATTATACACTCAAGAAAGTCGTATGAGGAAAGGCTTAAGCATTTTAAGTTAATGTCGCTTGAATCTCGTCGTACTGTGTCTGATTTAACATTTCTTTACAAATTACTCAACAATGGTATTGACTGCCCGAATCTACTAAGCAAGATCTGCTTTAGTGTGCCTCATAGAATCCCACGTTACCCTTGCTCAGTATTGAAAGCTCCTCATCATAGGACTAATCTTGGTAAACACTCTCCCATTGTACGTTTAACTCATCAATATAATAGCGTATCCGGGGCCTCTAAAGAAATAGATATCTTCAATAACTCACTTAGTAAATTTAAATGCCTGATCTTAAAATACTTAAAGGTGTAGATGTTGACATGCTTATAAATGCTTGATCTAATCTAATTCTCACTTAATTTAATCCATATTTAATGTAATTTAGTTTGATTTAATTTAGCTTAATTTTTTAAATTTATTTTGATCAACTAATTTAATTCTATTCCAATTAATTTTTATTTTCATTTTGTTTATTTATTTATATAAGCGAATACGATTGATATATTTTGATTTAATTCATAATGATTATTACTCATGATGAATGGTTTTTTTTTTATTTTTTATTATGTTGTTGATATAATACTAGCTGTGATCTCCTATAATTGAGGAAGCACAAGGCTTAAATGTGTATTGTTGTTATTATTTATAATGAAATGTGTATTCTTTGTTGGAGATCCTAATAAAATAAAATAAAATAAGATAGTTTCTTAAATTACATTGGAATTGGAAAGATTTTATTTGATATTATTAAATATTAATTTGATGTTGTTTATATTGATAATAATGATAAAAAAGCCATAAATATAGGTAATTAAACAATCTTTAATATTTGCACACCATGGCAAATATTAGAACAGATGTTTACTTTTTTTGTTATCTTGTATGCACATAACATTCGTGTATGTACACACACACATGTTTGAGCAAATCAATTTAATTTATTCTATTCTATTCTAACCAAAGCTCTATAGACATCTCTTTCTTTCATATGACGTTGCGCATGTACTCGTAAGAGGTAGTAATAGATTTTTTGTTTATGCTTAATACTATCTGTCTATAGATAAATACTTGGTCTTAGCAAGCCATGACACAGCACTGGCAGGTTTTTTTTAGGAAATCGTACTACAACAGGAAATTGACTGTAAATTTTTGTTATCCATCACACTAGTGACAGTTTCCAACTTTAAAAAGGAGGAGGTTGCTTCTTAATTCGTCTGTATATACCTATATTTTTTCTCCTATTATTATTATACAATTCATGCGTCTATGTACCCTTCGTCGCTGTGACTATATTACGTAGATGGAATACAATACACCATCTACGCTATATTATGGTTATTTTCCTTTATATACAACGCTACAAAGTAGCATAACTATGACCACACAAAGCCAGGTCCTAATTTCTTAGTTGTCATATTTTACACATTATTAGTCGGATTTCAGACACGAGTAAACGCAGGTAAATTTTTGTGACTCAACTGCTTATCAATGAGTTGTTGTTGATCTTAAAATACAATTTGTCTAGATATGGGTATAAACAGGTGTTTTTATAATTTTATGTCCACAAATGATGCAATTAATGTTATTTAGGATGTCACAGTCAATACAGATCAGATTCCATACGAAAAGAGTTAGAATTCGTTTCGGCCAAATGAAGTCCACTGCTGGACACAGGCCTCCTCCAAAGAGAACCATAACAACCGATTGTTACGGGTGTGTTGTGAGGGCTCATTAGGGGGTTTTGCCATAATCGCGACGCTTGACAGACGGGTTGGCGATCGCAGTTGAGCTGTTAATGTACCAAAAGGAAGCTGCTGCCCATCCTTCGGCTAATCCCTTAGTCTGAGCCGGCACCACACAGCTAGTTTTTTTACAATTAATACATTTCAATTCAATGATCGCTATAAATGATTAAGTTGTTAACCTGTTAAATAACCGATAACTTACCATAGGTACTTTAATAATGTCACTCTGCAGACTTATCATTAAGGAATTCTCAGATGGAATATTATCATTTTTTTAATAATAGGTCTATAAGATTTTTTTAAATCTGTGTAAGCTTTTGGCTTGCTTAATACTTTTTATTATTGAGTTATATCAATATTGGCACGAGACAGGCCAGTGATATTAACTGTCTAACATATGGTTAGGCAATCCAGACTTACACTAGCGATGAAATGACGGTTGACACCATCCAATCCAATCGTGTTCGGGAGATCCTCATGACGTGGTTTACCGATACCTAGGGTTCCAAGGAAGTTCCAGATGTCGGCAGAAAAGGAAGATGAGATATTATCGGGATTGTGGCGGCGTTTTGCGTTGTGTATTATGTGGTATACACCTATTGAGTGCTAACTTGAAGAGAGATTTTCTTCCCATCGATCCTTTATAAATTTACGGAAGGCGCCTTCACTACTCCTCATCGTAATTTGTATCGTTTTCGTCATCCAAGGAGCCAGTGGACGGCTAAGATTTACTCTCTTTACGGAGGCATGGACATCGTTAAGAGCAAGAGTAGAGTAGAGTAGAGAGTACTCCAAAATAAATACAAAGTTATAAAACAACTTAACAGTACAATTGGCGGTTTTATCGCTAAAAGCGATTTCTTCCAGACAACCATTGGATGGACAAAAATCATAAAATAAGAGTGATAAAGGGTAGTTGGTGGTGTACTACTGTAGTAACAAACATTTGAATACAATAAAAAACGAAAACGCATTAGGGATATCAAACATACATTCAACAGACAAATATAACAAAATATAAATACATACTCCTTCACAAAGACAAATATAAGTAGAATAGTAACAATTACAAAGACAAGTAGTATTCCTTTACCATTCCTTTGAAAGTCACCATCGATTTAGCACGTCTAATAGACACTGGGAGTGCATTCCACAAACGTGTAGCCTGAACAGTAAAGGAATGGTCAAAGAGTCTTGTTTTGTGCATAGGCATTTTCAGCTTTAAAGTTTCTAATGATCTTAAGGATAGTAAGTGCGTATCACGGGTGAACTCAAAACGTTCTTTAAGATAAGAGGGGGAAGCTGGATTGAACAGAATACTGTAAAGGAGTGAAAGAATATGAGCATTCCGACGAAGGCGTATTGGAAGCCACTTGAGTTTAGTACGAAATTCTGATACATGATCATATTTGCGTAATCCAAATATAAATCTTATACAAAAGTTTTGAAGTCGCTCAAGTTTATTAAATTGATCCTCGTTGAGATCGAGATAGCTGGCATCGGCATAGTCAAGGATAGGAACAAGGAGAGATTGTGCAAGCGCGGTTTTAGTGGCAATAGGGAGAAAATTACGCAATCTTCTCAAGGATCCCGCCGATGCAAATATCCTGCGACTGGTTTCTTGTATTTGCGGAACCCAAGAGAGGTTTTTATCTCTGTAAATAACCAAGTTTTTCACTTTGTCACTTACAGGAATCTGATTACCGTCAAAGAAAACCTGGGGAAGCTGCATCCAGTTGATCCTCGAAACCATTCTTGATCTACCGACAACAATGACTTGGGTTTTTGAAGAGTTGACTTTCAGTCCATATGACTTGCTTCACTCGGAAATCCGGGCAAGATCCATATTGATATTATTAAAGGCATCTGATAAAGTTCCAAATGGAGCTAGAGAATAAATCTGAAGATCATCAGCATAAAGGTGGTAAGAAGAAAGAAGTTTATTAGATATAGAATTTATAAAAATTGCGAAAAGTAAAGGATATATAACGCCACCCTGTGGTACACCAACATTAGTATCACACCAAGCGGAAAAGGTATCTTCAATGCGAATCCGTTGTCGGCGACCAGAATTGATTGGTTTCGCAGTTACCTGAACTGCGAAACCAATCAATTACCGTTGGAGATATGTTAAGATCGATCGCCAATTCGTCTGCAAGCGTGGCGATTATGGCAAAACCCCCCAATGATCCCACTACACACCCATATCGGTCGTTGTGGTGATCTTTGGGGGAGGCCTGTGTCCAGCAGTGGACTTCAATCAAATCAATCAATCAATCAATCAGCCAATCATAGTCCACTGCTGGACATAGGCCTCTCCCAATTTACGCCACAACACCCGGTCCTCCGCCTTCCGCATCCAGTCCCCTCCAGCGACCTTTCTCAGGTCATCGGTCCACCTGGCGGGCGGGCGTCCTACCTTACGGTTGCCGAGCCGCGGTCTCCATTCTAGGACTCGTCTGCTCCAACGGCTATCGGTCCTTCGACAGACATGGCCAGCCCATTGCCACTTCAGCAAGCTAATTCTACGAGCTATGTCGGTTACCTTGGTTCTTTGTCGGATGACCTCATTTCGAATTTTATCCTTCAAAGAGACTCCGAGCATAGCTCGCTCCATAGCCCGCTGTGCAACTTTAAATTTGTGGACTAGTCCAACCGTTAATGTCCACGTTTCGGCACCGTAAGTCATAACAGGTAGGACGCACTGGTTGTATGCTTTCGTCTTCAGGCATTGCGGTATAGTGTGCAGTGGACTTCATTCGGCCGAAATGATGATGATGATGATATGTTAAGAGAGCAAAGTATGCCAAACAAAATGTCTAAGTCCACAGTATTAAAAGCATTACTGAAGTCCAGCAATGAGAGCACCGTTAACTTCCCATTTTCCATACCTAGCCTGATATCATCCGTAATATTCACCAAGGCAGTAACAGTACTGTGACCAGGACGGAAACCGGATTGGAAAGGATTTAGAAGTCTATTCTTACAAAGGAATGAACTTAACTGGTTATGAATAAGACTTTGGAGAGGAATGGAAGAATGGATATTGGACGATATTCAGAAAAGGATGTGGGTTTGGGCTTTTTAGGTAAAGGTGTAACTTGAGCTTCTTTCCAAGCATTTGGGAAGGCACCGCTATATAGGGAATAATTCAGGATATGACAGATGACATCTTTCCTGGATTTCAACAAGGATAGGAAGGATCATACTACGGCTGACACATTCACTTCCAACTGCGTTAGAAGTTATGGATAAAATGCTCTTCTCAACATCACAATCGACAAAAGGGAAATAATCGGGGGTCGGAAGAGTAGAAAGATAATTTAAAGTACTTGATTTAGTTGTCCTGTCAATAATAGACGAGCAAGAGAAATGTTCATTCAATAAATTAATATCTACTACTACTTCCCTCCGTGCAGCCATACGGTGCAGTGCGGGTCTAATTCGCTGCTCGTTATAATTACGATTATACTATTTTGCGATCGATTCCCGGCTCGTGAGTTGTTTTCTGGTTGTGTACTATTGTGTTTAGTGTTCGTTGCGTAAGTTTTTAACGTTTTCCAATATAATTTTATTGTGCTAAATAAACGAAATTATCTCTCGGTAAGTACATTTATTTTTGTTACTACTGAAGGTATTGCGAAATAATTAGTGCACCCGTTATCTGTTTGTCGTTCTTTGCCGCGTTAAACTTGTCTATTTACTTTGTCATAAATTAAAACCGACTTTTGATATTATAAATATGTCGTCAAATAATGATGACCCGCCTGACCGTGGCGGGGATATTTTTCGTAGAAGTAATGTCACTAACAGGTCCCCAACCTCCGCGAATTCAAAACGGTTATTTAGCGAAATATCTCCATCGCATATTTCACCCGAGGATAGGTCCAAGCGGTTGCAAAAGTCGGATTCTATTGGGAAGACCTCGTCAATTTTAAATGTTAGCGACGCGAGCAATGCTGACTATTGCGAACTAGTGTCTGAGGCATCAGCATATCTGTCAAAAATTAACGACCTTGTTAACGATCAAGGGTCACGCATTAATATAGCGAATAAGTCCGCGATTATGGATATAACTCAGCGCGTAACGGCCATCGTATCTTTGTTAGCAATTAAATCGTCTTGCAATGAAACGAAGTTAGCGAACACGGAACGTGAATTAGACAAAATTAAATCGAATACATGTGGCAATAACAGTCAGCAAGTAAATAAGGTATCATATGCCGATTCATTAAAACTCCGTTTAGCGAAAGTTGCTCCGCCGATTGAGTCGCGCGTTCCGCTTCCCTGCGTAGTGGCATATCCAACCGCGGAGCGATCAGCTGATTATGCGTCATCGTTCGCTACAAAACAGGCCTTAATGAAAGCTATTAATCCTAGCGACGATGGTTTTCAAATCGTAGGCGTTAAAAAAACAGCGAAGTCTGGTGTTGTATTACGCATCGCGAATGAGAAACAACTCGCAAAGCTTCAATCTGTCGACGCTATTAGATCGGCTGGCTTACGGCTTGAAAAGCCAAAAGGTCGCAAACCGCGTATCTTAGTTAAGGACGTCCCTTCTTCTATGGAAGATCGCGCTTTTCTGACCGCGTTATACCGTCAAAATATTAAAGACGAGTTGTCATTTACTGAGGACGAGTTTATAAAATCTACTAAAATCACTCGCAGGCGTTCCTTAGAAAACGGGCGGAAATGGATAGGCATAGAAATAGAATCCGAAAGAAAGTGCGTAAACACCTACCAAGGATAAATTATTTATTGATTGGGCCACTTGTCGTTTTATAGATGATGTCGAAGTAGTCCGCTGCTTACATTGCCAATATTTCGGTCATGTTAGGAAGCATTGCATAAATAAAACCTCTACGTGTGCTAACTGTGCCGAGGCACATGAAACGATGGAGTGCCCTCACAAGGACAATTTAGATCATTCACCGATATGCGTGGCGTGTAAGCGCTTTAAAAAACCATGCGATCATCGTTGCGGTTCTCAGGATTGCCCTACCTATAAGATCAAGCTCGAACAGTTAATCCTAAATACAAACTACTAAGGATGGCTTATACGATAAATAATCTTAACATTGCACAATTAAATCTTCATAACGATAGGGTGTCCACGTCGGAGTTAGATAAACTAATCTTAGATTATAAATAAGATATTGTCCTTATTCAAGAACAATATCAAAACGCAAGTTTACGTCAAAAAGTAGTACAACTAGATGGCAAAGCACGAGCTGGAATTTATATTTCACGTTCAACTAACTTGACAGTAACTGCTATACAAGATCTTATGACGCCACACTGTGCTGTTACGGAGGTTTCAACAGCACTCTATAAAGTTTACGTTGTGAGCTGTTATTTTCAATATTCAGACCCTGTTGCCCCTCATATACATAATCTTCGCCACGTTCTGCGGTCGCATGCAGGCCGCAAAATAACCATTGGCGCTGACGTTAATGCGTCATCATTACTCTGGTATGGCAAAGTACGGTCCACCGATTTTGAACGACGTTGTGCTGTCGAGGATTTCATCGCCGAGATGAACCTATCAATACTCAATGCCCCTGACGCACCACCTACTTTTTGCAGCCAAATGCGCGAGTCTTGCATTGACGTCACACTATCTAGTGCAGACGTTCGCTTGGACAGGTGGCGCGTCCTTCCGGACGCGTCGTGTAGTGATCACCGCCTGATCGTGTACGAATTTGTACCTAGATTGACACAAGGTTCTCAGAATATAAAATCAAGTTTTAGATACAAATCTAAAGGGGCGAACTGGGATTTCTTTAGTTCACTTTTTGCGTCTCATGCTAAAGACTTCACTCGTGATGGGCTGTCAGCAGAAGAAAGTGCTGAAATAATGTCAGACACATTTACATACTGTGCTGATGTCGCTGTAGATCGCGGATCAATAACCAATACTCGTAGATGTGATTGGTGGAATAGCTACTTAACTGAAGAACGTAAACGTTTTCGCAAAGCGCGCAAAAAACTAAATAAACTTAAAAAACAACAAGTCACGGGAGATACATTCACTGTAACATTAAATAAATTCAGAATAGCCAGATCTAGTTATAGAGCTGCGGTAGCAAAATCGAAGGGTAATCTGTTACACAAAATAGTAGCAACACTCGATAGAGAGGGTCCGTGGTCTCCTCTGTACCATGAGTTTAAAGCCAACAGATCAGTCGATCTTGCTTATATTCGAAACATTAAAATTAACAATATGTATACCACTGGTATTGAAGAGACCACGGAGGCTCTTCTCAATAGTCTTATACCTGATGATCTCCCTGAAAAACATAACGTGTATCATCAACAGATCAGATCGTGGGCTGCTGAGCCACCGGTATCCCCAGCGTCCGACCTTCCATCCACTGACGAATTCATAAACATTGTCAATAAACTGCCAATTAATAAAGCATCTGGGGAAGATAAAATATCGAATAGAATGATTAAAGAAGCTTGTAAAACATCCGGTGACTCTATATTGACCGTTCTTAGGCGCTGTATTGGTGAAGGCATTTTCCCTCGTATATGGCGTTCCGGTTTTATACGCATAATACCAAAAAGCGGTGACAAGCCCCCGGACGATCCTAAATCTTACCGCCCTATAACTTTACTACCATCTTTAGGTAAACTTCTCGAGCGCCTAATAGTTCCACGTTTGCTGCCAGATGGACCGAAATTTCATAACAACCAATTCGGCTTCACAATAGGAAAATCTACTATTGACGCAGCAATCTCTGTCAGGAAAATAGTAAACTCATCAGAACATAAGTATGTAATAGGCATATTCCTTGATATCTCTGGTGCCTTCGACAACGCGTGGTGGCCTATGCTACTACTTAAAATGAAAGCTCGTGGTTGCTTTAAAAACATCTACAAGCTCATTTACTCATATTTCGCAAACGGATCTGTAAAACTTAAACTAGGTCATCATGCTGTGTCGAAGGAACTCACGATGGGATATCCGCAAGGATCCGTTATCGGTCCTTATCTATGGAACATAGGATTCGATGATTTTCTGGCGATTCCATTGCCGTACGGCTGTTCATTGACTGGTTACGCAGACGACGGCCTTCTGCTTATTCAGTCAAGTACAAGAGCGGGCCTTGAAAAATTGGCGGATACTTGTTTACGTTTAATATCTAGGTGGGGCGAACGGAACCGCTTAATGTTTGCACCGCAAAAAACCTTTCAACTAATTTTAAAAGGCAATCTTAAGGCATCACCAAGCATTAAATTCAATAATATTACCGTTAAAAGAAAGGAGTCAGTGTGCTACCTCGGTCTTGTATTAGAGAGAAATTTTTCATTCGTTGAACACATTAGATCTGTAGGTGAAAAAGCTAAGAGAAACTTCTATGCCCTGACAAGGATATCAACTGCTACATGGGGTCTTTCATTTTGTACTTTAAAAACTATTTACGCGGCTACTTACTTGGGTTGTATATGCTATGGTTCACCTGTATGGGCCGATAGGGCTACTATCGGCGCGGTACGACGTAAACTGCTCCAAAGCCAGCGCTTAGCGTTGATATTCTTGTGCAAGGCATATAGGACAGTAAGTACTGAAGCTCTGCCTGTGCTGGCAGGTGTTTTGCCAGTCGATCTTGAGATACAGCGACGTGCTGCCATGTACTACTCGACGCGAGAAAACATGGACGCGGAATTTCTACTACAACGCGATCGTGTTAGGATCTGCAGATTGTTTAAACCACAGGCTGGTGTTTGGGAAGAACTATTGGCCGAATGGCAAAGCAGGTGGGACACATCTATTAAGGGCCGTCACTTATACCAGTTCTTTCCATCCGTTCGTGAGCGGCTGGCAAGTGCATGGTTGGAAATCGATCATTGCGTGGCTCATTTTCTCACCCGTCATGGTAACTTTAAGAGTAAATTATTTAGCTTCAAGCTTGTTGTCTCACCATTCTGCAAATGTTCAACACCGGACTGTGAATATGAACAGTCTGCACATCATGTTCTGTGGGAGTGTATTCTTTGGCAAGATGAACGCAATATTATGTTTGACAGCTTGCAAGTTACATCCGGAGTTGTTTACTATACAGACCTTGTTGCAACAAGGACGAATTTCCGTGCGTTCAGGCGTTTTTGCCATACCTACTATTGGAATCAGTCACAATAGCTCACAACATAGGACCCGTAATTAAATATTTATAAACATTTTTGTACCCGTGGTGCTTGGCAACTAGGCTTATCCTAGTTGTACACTCCCAATTATTGTGCATATGGCCTATAGTATTTTCTCTGTCTCCTGCTTGCTACGGAGGGAAGTGGAACGTATATTCTTTCCTACTCCTCCATTTTCTTTTCTGATTAATTTCGTTGCGGGTTCCAAGACAGTTCTTCATTTCTCTGGGACACACCGACCTTCATTGGTCGGTGTTCTTTTCGGTGGTCGCCATTGTAGATCCTGGATTACAGGAGTTGCAGTGGTTGGGAAGGTGTGGCGGGCCTGTCCCAAAAAAAATAAAAAAAAATAATATCTAAATCGGAAGGAATAGTGTCTTGACTCGATTTTCCGATCCCCATTGATCTAAGAAATTTCCAGACTTTTGCTGGGTCTCCGTTTTCAACCGAGCTATGGATATAATGGCGTTGAGTATTCCTACACACCTTGTTACAGTGATTTCGAATGTTCACATAATTTTCCCATCTGGAGGTAGTGGGCCGATATTTATATTTTGACTTAGCCGCTGCTTTTCTAGCCATGATAGTTTTAATTTCATCGGTAAGCCAGGGTGAGGGCAGATGTTTTAGCCATACCGCCCGAATAGGTGCATGGACGTCATACAGTTCAACCAAGTGTGTTATGAAAAGATTAACTTTTTCATGAACTGATTCCGATATAAAGAGCGGAGCCCAGTCAATGCTGCCAGCATCCTTTCGAAGGCTGGCTAAATTCATACCACTAAAATTACGCTGCCAGAATTTTTTTGATTTTGCCTTAGGAGGACGAAGTTTATAGGAGCTAAAAATTAAATCGTGGTAAGAAAACGCGTCAGCAGAGCACTGGCCGTGTTTTGCGATACGTTCACGAGAAGAAACAAAGATGAGATCAAGAAGTGACGGGGTACAGTTTGGGAAATGATGAGTAGCACTCAGTGGAAGCATGAATAAATTACTGGAATCTATAATAGAGTTGATGGAAGAAGAACGAGAACCTTTTCTAAGAAGGCATGTGTTAAAGTCGCCCATAATAATAGTAAGAAGGAACTAGATTTTCTAAAATATTTTCGAAGGAGGTGAAGAAGTCTATTCTTGCAGAAGGACAGTAGTAGACACCGAGCAGGATTTTCGAATGATTAAGTTCTACTTCTAGAAAAATATGCTCACCAACGTTTGGTGGAGGTGGATGTGCGGACACGTTCACAATGGAAAAAGGAATGTATGTTTGGAGATAACACCACCACCTCCGCCAGACGTGCGATCATTTTTGATAAGTTGGAAATTAGGCAAAGAGTAAAGAGAGGATGGGAGACACGGCTTAAGCCATGATTCAGAAATGAGAATGGCGTGAATATTTTTATAATCAAAATTTGCCAGCATATCAGGGAAATGAGCCGGAATACTCTGGGCATTTATGTGAATAACATTATAATTCCTAGGAACATCAGAAAACTATGATACTAGAGTATCTGCAAGTGAAGGAATACTGACGAAACTTTCATCGTCGCTGCTTGCTGAGAAGAAGGATTCAGAATTGTTACTATTTTCCGAATCGTACATTAAATATAAAATAAGTTGGAGTACGATAAAAAAATGATTTATTTTTGTTTAAAACACAAAACAAACAAAATAAACTATAAGCAAGAACCATCCGATCCAGGATACTTACCTTATCATCAATCGTACTAGCTGCCATAAGGTGTTCCCAATCAACCTCAGAAGTATCATGTGGTCTTTGTTTTTGTTATTAAAGAGTTGTTAATGTTAAATGTTATTAATATACCTTTAGTTTTAATGAGAAAAAACTAAACTTACCCCGGAACTACCTCAAGACTGAACTCGAGGAATCGTCATTTGTGTTGATATCGGCATAATATGGGTAGCAAACTGTGATTGTAATTAAAATCTTTGAAATAAAACAATACGATAAGTTATATTGCCAGTAATATTTTATAAAAAGTATACCTATTAAAAACTAAGCACTGTGTTGATTTTTTAACTCCAGTTCATTGGCATCGATTCTGTAGGCTTCTTTAGTTCTCTTATAAGAATTTTTCCAGATTTCGTAAAAGCATACAGTGGCTTGAAATCTGTAGCAAACCAGGAGAGGGACTGATACGTGCGTGATGAGGGTCCATGCCCAAACTCCATAGAATTCCATCTGTAAAATTATAACTATAGTCACTTTTTTACTGTACTTGTATATTTACTGTACTGTAATGTTCAAATGTACTTTTATATTTTGTCGGTAGGACATGATCCTGTTGCGGTTAGTCGTTAGTAATCCATTTTCAGTCACAGGAGCTTCGGTCATAGTTTTCTTGTGCTATGGAGGCCTTAGTAGGTAAGATTTAGATTTTAGATTATATGGATGTATATATTAGGTACGCTACTTTTGGTCCCAAGTGTGACTATGGATTTTATAAGCGATGCCTACTTATGTGCCAAAATGTATAAACCATATCTAAAAAAGTAATAGAGGCTGTGTGGTTCCAGTAAAATATATCTATGTAAAACAAACAATACTTTGCGATCATAAAATCTGCCAATTGTGTTGTTTATGGCAATGTCATGGTAGCTGTGACTGGGAAGCAGGAGTTCAATGAACGTTTATGGCATGTTATGTTATAACTGTCAGCGAAATGAAGAACAATAATAATCATATAATCGACCACTTTGCCCTTCGAGGACTATGGGCGTGACGGCAATGTAGCTATGGTAGGCAGGTATGCTGCACCTGTAGAGGATGAAACTCTGCTCTCGCGTTTTTAATGCGATTGATGAGCCATAAAGCAAAGTTTCCGACGAGGAGGAACGTCAGTAGTTGCCGGCCTGGTCGCTGGCGGCCCGTACCCGCACAGCGTCGTGACCATGCATCCAATACAAGCAGCGTCTGGCACGAGCTTTGAATGACAGCGCACAGAGGTGATATTATCCTGCAATAATAACGTCATAAAAATGTGTAAAGATTTTATTGCATAGTAGTTGAGCATAGAATAATTATTACAAATAACTATTAATAGGCTAGGTTCGGTTTTAATCTACAGGAGAAACTTATAATCTCCAAAACAAATGACCTGTCTCATTTTCTATGAACTTTGTCGAGCTTAACTTTATTTTTAATTATAAAAGAAATTAATATAATCTATTATTAACCTGGTTGCTTGTGATTCTTTGGGGTATTGCTGTATAAGAAACCCTGCTCCGATAATTTGGAATAAGTAGTATACGTATACTCCACATTGCGTGACCAACAACAGCGCGTGTTCTAATGGCAACGCTGAGACAGCACGTTTTAGTGGCAGTGTCCTCATCCTTTGAATACACGCTCCAGACACGATGGTCATTATCAGGAACAGGATTGATTCCCAAATGTTTATCTAAATTAATAAAAACATTGTGTCATATCATTAGAATTATGTCGTACGCCTCAACCACTACTGACACACTCTGTCTATGTTTTAATTAACATATGAAAATTAAGTACTAATAGTGCATCGTGTACCTGAAGTAAAGCTAAATTCATATGTTCTTGTTTTTGAAACAGCCCATTGAACAACATAAGGCTGACTATAGTGCCTGCTAGGACTGCTACACCCATGAACAGGCCCTTATGTGCGCTACCGCAATCCACAGAGAAATGGTTATTTGATTTTGCTCGTGCACAGCACTGACGATCCTTAGCAATCAAAGGAGAAGCAAGCTGCCTTACTGGTTTCTGTAAACGAAGTATTCAATTAGGATTAATTGACAGCTACGATTCTGGTTTTCAAAATCAATAACTGTATCTTAAACCCTGTCCGACCCTAGAGAAACGTGTTTATATGTTGGGTAATGATAGAATATAGAATGAAAATAATTATGAATCGTGAAAAGAAATAAAAATATATAAAATAAAAATATCCAAAGTTATACTATTTACAATAAGTAGTAAAAATGTACTTATTTCCTGTAAATGGCCTAAATTTGAATGGCTATTTTTGTGTGGCTGTGGTGAGTTACAGCCCGTTTTATTAGAACTAGTGTCACCTGTGGTTGAAATTCGACCAATTGTTTTTGTAAAGCAACGAAATTCAACTTATTTTTTATTTAATAAGGTTAAGGTTGGTTCTTTTTCTTGCAACAGCGCCGAAATATCGGGAACTCAAAACAAATAAAAAACATGGTAAATATCCCGTTTTTAGTTCTAATAATAGTGTCAGTGACCATGTCAGTATAAAAACTTATATAAGGTGATTTATTGATTTTTTCTGTATTTGTATGCAAACTTTCTATCTTGTGCATCTTGTGTATATTGTGTATCTTGTGTATCTTGTATATCTTGTGTATCTTGTGCATCCTGTGTATCCTATGTATCTTGTGTATCTTTTCTATCTTCTTCGAAATCATCTTTATGATAAAACTGCACGATTAACTAAGTTACTTTAGCTCTAGGAAACAACACGAAAAACTTACCGATCCAGGAACTGTACATATATCATTCCAGATTACAACTATGATGATGGAACATAAAAGACTATATTCCACGCCGCAAGGTCTCAAGTACGGATTGACACTCCTAATCAGAGGCGTAATCATATCAGACACGTTACAGATCCAACTGTCATTCCTTGTCGTTACGTTCAGAAAATTTAATGTCAGATTTGATAAATAGTTGTCATTGGTACTGACGGGGACCTCCTGCTCTTTTACATAAGTAGTGTTTTCCATATGGTCTGATATAAGTATTTTGTAATGACTGGTCACGTTTGCATAGCGAATGAATGCTGGCCGGTCATAAGCCATCGCGATGATATCATCCCTTGTCTCCTGAACGACAACGTTCAGCCATTCGCATACATTTGTTGCTATTAAGTGCATGAGCCCGAATCTATCAAGTACCACTCCTCGCATAGGATCCAATATCTGAAAAAAGAGAATTAGCTGATGTTTTCATACACCTAGTCTAGTTTCAGAAATAAGTAAAAGGCCCGTATTACTACAGAACGAAGTAGAACACAAGTTTAGATTGGGTTAGTCAAGTATGAACATTGCGTAACAGGTCCAGCATTTATATTCAATCTCGACTCATGTTCTACTTAGGTTTAGACTTTTGTTCTATGTTACGGCTAAGTGTTCAAATTTATGTTTATACACAACATGAAAAGTCAAGAATTAAGTTGCACCATTCTATTGGTATTGAGAGGTGCGGCACAGGTTTCAACATCACGCATCTCTAAGGGTGAGATTCAGAACTATGCTATTCTACGCGTGAACTTACGATTCCATCTGTCAAAATGCACTACTTACGCCCCTAATTTTGACAGATGGAAGCGTCAGTTAACGCTTAGACTCGTTTCTGAATCTCACCCTCAGACTCCAAGTGGGTTTCCCGTTGTTAAGAGTTAGACTATCACCCAAATAAATAGTTCTCCTGTGATCAACCAAATAAGGCAAGACAGAGTTAATAGTCCTGCGGGCATTCATGGGGTCCATTCTAACCCACCAATAAAGGTGAGCTGGAGACGGGGCTTTGGCTGACTCTCTGGTGTATTCAGGTACGCAGTGTCATCATAATCATTATCATATCAGATAAAGAAAGTCCAAGCTAAACAAAGCCCCCCCATAGAATTCGTAAACCCATAAACTAACCACGCCTGGCAGGCGGATTGGTGAACGCAGAATTCTACTGCGCATCACTGTAGTTTATAGTATCTTAGTCGTCTTTATCGACATTCACGGGAGGCGCTGTTATATTATTCATCTGGACACCACAAGGCAGTGGCACACGAACCCGCAGTATCGCCACTCACTTATAACTCGAATCGCCATATTGTCCATTTTTAAAGCACATTTAATTACAATTATTTATGACGTTGTTTTCTCTTCCTTTTACAAGATTAAAGACCACGATGCCTGCGTGCGCCATAGCCAACTGTAAAATGAGAAATGTAAGTGGAATGATAGATGATAAGTGTCAATGATGTTAGTAATTTTATAGTAATGCGGTAAGTGTTAAGGGGATTAAATCGCACAAATCGCAAAAATAGCGTAAGTTTAAAGGATTTTGTTGACAAATCCTTTTGTGCACTGGCTATCTAAAAAATATATGATAAACATAAGGTCATCACAGAAACTTTGTGTTCTTTAAAATCTATATCTATACAAATAAATAAAATTGAAGTGTCTGTTTGTAATATCAAAATAACAGCTTTTTAATAAATGCATATGAAAGTATATATGGTACCTACAACAAAAAACTATTAATTTATTTTTGTCTGTCAGTCTGTCGGTCTCTCTGTCTGTTTGTTTGTTCCCGTTAATCTCCGAAACGGCTGGACTGATTTCTACAGGACTTTCACTGGCAGATAGCTGATCTTATAAGGAATAACTTAGGCTACTTTTATTTTAGAAACATAATTAGGGTTCCGTGCAAAATAATGAAATCCACTCAATATACTCTATGTCAAATATCTATGGCGAAGTACCCTAAATTATTATTCTTTTAAATTAAACAGCGGGTGGAACCGCGGGTCCCAGCTAGTTATGAATAAATTTGCCCAAATGTTGGAAAAAAAAGTAAATAGGCAGTTTTTAACATAAATTGAATTTTCTCTCTATATCGGCTGAATTAGGCATGAATTTTACACCAAAAAAGCGGAACTGTGTCTGTAACAATTCGTACTCTGAATTTTCTCATTTATTTTAATCTTTACTGATTAATAAAGATACCATCTTATCTTATCTTGACGGCGGTGGACAGTACGTGCGTTATTTTATACAAAATAAATCCAAACTTGAACAGCTTTGAATGAGATATAACAATTACGTAAAATAAATATAGAAATTAAGTTTGTAAATATATTTAAAGAAGTTTATAGTTTCGTTTTGTGTATTGAACTCATCATAGAGTAAGTCTGACAATGCCTAAATAGAAACAAATGTAACCAAAGTAAAGTGTGCCCGAGCTGTAAAAAATATGCTTAGTACTTACATTACTTCTAAGCTGTTTATTTTCGCTTTTAATTAAGTGACTATTTTGTAAATTCTAATGTGAATCGAATCGAGACCTTGAGAGAATAGAGGTTCCACTGTAGAACCATAATCGCTGTGCCATAAGAATCAATACAAACCAGGCAAATCCGTATGCTCCGTGCGCTCCAATGCCGAGCCAATCGACGCACGCCATTGCCCAATGACCTTGATGATTTGGTTTCTAAACTAGTATTTGTTACTTTTCCGCCAACTACCGATAAATGACCGTACTACAACAAAATAATCTAAAGATTAGGCAAAAATACAGATGTGTCGCAGTGTTGTCATATTTTGCCTATTTTGTATTCGCTCTCTGAGAGACCCGAATACATGTTTTAATAATAAAATAGTTACAATGATGAGTTTCACCAGTTATCTTATTTAGCATGAAGTGTTACGGATATTACACGAAATACATTCTGAAGGTCTGATGAGGATCAGGTAAATGCTTACCGGATCTCAGTGACGGAACTAGTTAGGATGACCTAGCTTTCAACATTTTTTACGTATTACCGACAAACGAAATACTAAAGTTAATCATAACTAACCATTAAAGTGACCGAGCAGGCACTTGCCTGCCAAGCGTGGCGATTATAGCAAAAACCTGCCAAGAACACACGATGGTGGCGATCTTTGGGGGAGGCTTGTGTCCAGCAGAGGGAAGTCCACTTCGACACATTCGACTGAAATTATGATTAACGTGACCATTTTGTGATTTCTAATATTCCTAAATATTTTTATCCCAACAATTTTTATCATCTAAATCAGTAGTTTCCAAAGTGGTCCAGGTGGACCTCCAGGAGTCCACGGGAGACTCGACGGGGGTCTACGTTGGTGTGACATTAAAATGGGGGTTCAGAATTCGTAAGCGAAAGTCCACGAAAATGTATCTGTTTTCGACAGTGAAGATCTAAAATGTTGGCTTGACTTCACCTATCAATGTAGGCAGAAAATATTTGAAGAAGCTCAACGACCGTTACTTGTAAAAACTTGCATATTCCATATTCAATACAACGTGGCGAGACTTGCAAAGCGCCGCCGCTGCCGCCGCCGCCGTCCGCAACACTTGTTCAGACGTGCAAAGGGATGAAATACGACTTGTGCTTGCAATCTTGCATGAACTTGTTTGATTCTTCACCAATATAAATACGAATGCTAAATTACTCATTTGTTTCCGGAATTTCGAAAAGAAAAGTAAAGTAAAGTGAATCGTTATTAGTGTTTGCCAGTGTCGGAAAAAGTAAGTATTTACCTGCTTATTTGTTATATATACATATTTTATGTTGTAATAAGTATATTTGTAATGTTTGCGTGTGGTAGGTACACAGGGCTTGGAGAGGCTGAGGCGGCTAGCTCGGCGGCGCGCACTTGGAAAGTGGCGTCACCGCCTGCAGTATGCGACCAAGCGCGTCGTGGAGGCCGTCCTGCCGCTCTTTGGAGCCTGGCTCAGAAGTAGCGAGCGCGTCACATACCGCCTGACGCAGGTGCTCACCGGGCACGGTTGTTTCGGTGCGTACCTGCACAGGATAGGACGTGAGGCCACGGCACAATGCCACCATTGTGAAAGCGACCAAGACACCGCGCAGCACACGCTCGAGGCGTGCCTCGCATGGGCCGCCGAGCGGCGGATCCTGGTCGATCGGATCGGGCAAGATCTCTCTCTGCCAGCAGTAGTGTCGGCTATGTTGGCAGAGCACGAAAACTGGAATGCAGTGATCTCCTTCTGTGAGAGCGTCATGCTCCAGAAGGAGACCGCAGAGCGGGATCGGGAGAGGGCCGACCCCGCTCGAAGAAGGAGGAGACTGCGCCGGGGTAACAACCACGCTGGCGCCTAATTCCCACACGCCTGAAACCCCCTGCCGTTGCTGTGAGGCAGGGGACCTCTGGGTTCGCGGGTGCGTAGATTGGGGAATCTGCGTGCCCACACCGAGCGACCCAAGAGAAGACGGTAGCACGCATGTGGTCACGCGCTGCCGTGGGACGCTTTGGGGGATCCTTTACAATCCCCCCGAGGGGGTGACCGCTTTACAGTCACCCTCTCAGGGATGTGCCTATAGGTGTGGCACCAGTGGGCGGCTCTAGTGTGATCATACGAGAACCTGGAGCCTCCCTTAGGTGCCGAAGATGACCGCTCCAGTGGTTTTAGCCGGTAGGAGTCCGGCATACCCCTTCGCCCTTCGAAGGAAGTTCATGAAGAATTTCCACTGGGCACCAATAAAAAAAAAGGTACACAGGGCTACATATCAAGCTATACAAAACCAGTTACGATGTTTTCTCATCATACCGAAAGCCTATACAATGTGAGATCATATCATGATATATAATATCATCATGTACGCATTAAAAATTAAATACTGAACAGAGTCATTATTAGATACTTTCATAAAAAAACAGAAAGCTTAGTAAGGTTGAACTTTTTGTCCCTACTTTATTAGTAACTAGCTGGGACCCGCGGTTTCCCTCGCGTTTAATTTAAAAGAAATTTAGAGTACTTCGACAAAGACACTTGACATAGAATAAATATATTGGATTTCAAGGGTTTTTTTTTACGCGGTACCCTAAAATAAATTATTAATAAATGAATTTTTCTAAAATAAAAGTAGCCTAAGTTATTCCTTATAACATCAGCTATCTGCCAGTGAAGGTCCCGTCAAAATCGGTTCAGCCGTTTCGGAGATTACCCGGAACAAACAGACAGACAGACAGATGGCCAGACAGACAGACAGACAGATTTTGTTATATGTAACGTACATACTTTCATATGCATTTAGTATAAAGCTGTTATTTTGACATTAGAAACAGACACTTCAATTTTATTTATTTGTATAGATTTTATTTTTAACCGACTGTGTGGTGGTTCACTAAATGAGAGATATATTATGATTTATGATTGACCTGCATGATTGTAAATATTTCAGGTTCCTAATGCTAATTAATTTTCTTCCATCAAAGGCAGACAAGCGATTGCCCATATGCCTTTTATACAACCAAGTTTTAAGCAATGACTCTATGAAACCATCGAGGCTCGAAGATCATCTAAGAAGGTGTCATACTGATAAAATAGGTAAACATTTGAAATATTTTCAAGCATTGAAGGATAAATATGAAAGAGACCCACCGTCCACAGTATGTTAACGATGATAGCTTGGGGGCCTCTTACAATATCTCATTACTTATAGTGAAATCTGGCAAACCGCACACTATTGGAGAACAGTTAATTTTACCCGCTGTTGAGGTTGCCTGAAGAGTTTTTAATAACTGTTCTGTACAAATCTCCATTTGACATACTCAAAAGAATTCCTTTGAGTAACAACACTGTACAAAGACGTATTGATGAAATGAGCTTTGATATTGAAAGTTTCTTGTGTAATTATCTGCAAACATCTCATTTTTCTATTCAACTGGACGAAACAACTTTACCTGATAATGAAGCATTATTATGGGCATATGGACGAAGAAATTCATGAAGAGCAAGTTCAAGTTTTCGCGAAAACTTTGGAGACGGACACTAAAGGAGAATCAATATTTAATGTCCTGACTGATATTTTTAAGGAAAAATCGATTCCATTCACAAACGTTATTTCGGTGGCAACAGATGGAGCTCCTGCCATGGTCGGGAGATTTTTTTTTTTTTTTATATTTTGAAAAAACATTGCCCCACACTAGGATTTCTCCTGTGTCGTGGGTGCGTTTACAGACACAAATTCCACACACAATACACCCAGACCCGAAACAACTACCTGCAGATCATACAAATATTTGTTCCGTGCGGGAATCGAACCCACGACCCGGTGCGCAGCAGCCGACTGTATCAGCCATTGCACCAATCGTGGGCTTATAAGCCATCTTAAAAGAATTATACCAGAGGTAACTGCAATTCACTGTGTCATCCACCGGCAACACCTAGTAGTGAAAAATTTGAGTGATAGATTGCACCAATCGCTTCAATGTGATTAATGCAGTTAACAAAATAAGAATCAATGCGTTGAATACGCGTTTTAATAGCGTTTCCCTCGTCATATCTTGTCGAAAAAAGCTTTAGTGTTATTACAACTCTTTTAACAAAAAAGGAGCAGATTGAATATCACGGAACGGGGAGATTTGCGGTTATTCCTAAACTGAACCCAAATATTGATAATTTGCTGTCAATCCATCAAATACATCCCATTAAAATTATGACTATTTTGTGATTGTCATTGTAGAAGTTACGTTACGTTATTAATATTTAATTTTAATTATATTACGATTGTTATCATATTATAATATAATCTGATTATCATATTACAATGTAATATCAATGTATATCAATGTAATATGATAACAATGTTATTATTGTTATCATATTACAATGTAATATGATAAAACAATTATTAATAGTGTAATAATTACATATTTGAATTAATACAACACAAAACATTATACTATTTTTATTTTTACCACTTAAAATGGGGAGTTTTCTAAATGGAATAAGTGAGAATTGATTGGTTCCTTGTGCTGTGAGTAGATGTCAAGAAGAAGTAAAGTTGGATGGAATCACTTTTTTGATTGGCCAACTTTAATTTTTAACCTACTTCAAAAAGGAGTAGGTTCTCAATTCAATGCGTATATTTTTTTTATTATGTACACCGATAACTCCTATTTGAGCAATTAATTTTATAACTGGTGCAGAATGCTTTTGATTTGGTCCATATCAATTCCATTACTTTTGATTGGGTAGTTTTTAACCAGCTTCAATAAACAGGTTAATTTGACTGCGCTTATCCTGATGATGTCTTAATAGTTTCGATTTCTCTCAGATCAGAGAACCGATTTGAGTCATTCTTATTTTTAGTGTTAAATACTGATATCAAATTGGAAAAAGTTTTTACATTTATTTACACTAAAAACGATCTAAAAATGTTTACAGAAAATGTTTACAGAAAAAAGTCTGGGATCCTCTGATCTAAATAATTATTTACGGTGTAATAAGCCTTTTGAATTAGTATAGATTTAACATTAGTTTTAAAAGATCTAATTGACTAATTGAGTTTTTATTTCTATGGCGAGAGCTTGATATTTTCTAAACTTGTGTGTAATTGTAGTTTGTCAAATGTGGGTACATTGGGAATGGCTTTTTTAATTGGTCCATATGTAATATCTATTTGTAAACATAGGTGCTATGTTTTGCCAGGTGGCGGGTGGGTCTAAAATGTTATTATATGTAGATGCGTTGCCCGCGCTCTAAGATGGTCACATGAAAGCAAGGTAATGGCCCGGAGTCCACTTAGTCGCGCACCGACCAGTTTTATGGCTGGTCGCAACTAGACGTAATTCTTACACGTAATTCTTGCAACATATTGCGGTAAAAATGCATTCCTGTGTTTATGCACGAATTATACAGTGCAGTACAGCTGTGGGAAAAAAACGTCATTCCATGCGTAGAATCTATACTATAAATAAAATTACAGTATTTTGTTTTAATACGCGGTCTAATGGCGGCCGGCAACACAACAAGAGGACAACAAGAACGAACATGCGCATAGCTGCTACCTGACTTAACTAAAGGTGTATATAGAAATTGCTTTACAAAAGAATAAAATTAAATGCAAAACATAATTTCAAAACGTAAAATTGAGGAATGGATTTTATCCAGAGAACAAACAACCACATTCTACGTATCAGTTCAGGAGGCTAAGTAACTAATCACGAAAGGCTACGAAATACACGTTGTTATTCTTAAAATCTGTCGTTTAGCTCCCTTTGGATATAGCGTGATGGTTATTTTTTTTTTAATAAGTACGTACTGGTAACGAATGTGTACACTTGTGTGACCTTTTCATAATATTCTATGTAAAACATACCTTTGTAGACATATTGTTGTACTACCTACTCACCTCCCATGTTCAAAAGATAAATGACTGTAATGGACATTTTTGCTAAATTCAACTAATTCTAATAATAATCGTAGTTTTGGCCTTCTTATCAAACATAGAAACAGATAAACAGACAGAAATAAAAAAAATGCAGTTTTGGCATCAGTCTCGTTTCTGCAGCAAGTGGTAGAGATTTTTTCAGAAAATATTCAATGTTTAGTTTTTGTCTCTCTACGATTTTATTATACATATTGAAGACGGTAATTTCAAATCCAGTATTTTTTTTAATTGCGCATTTGGATATATCGGCAATATTTTTCAGTAAGTCTTTAAGTTTTTGTATTGATTTTATTTATTAACTTAGCCGTGTGGTAGAATACCACCACCCCATCCCATCCTGTGGGTGCCGTAAAAGGCGACTAAGGGATTAGCTGGAGGATGGGCAGCAGCATCCTTTGAGTTTATTTATAACATAACTGCGATCGCCAACCCAGTCGGCCCAGTGTGGTGACTATGGCATACCCCCCAATGAGCACACAACACGAACCCATACCGGTTGTTGTGGTAATCTTTGGGGATGCCTATGTCCAGCAGTGGACGATTTTCAGCTGAAACGATGATTAACTTATTTTAACCAAAACATGTCTTATGACCCGGAGTTGTGGCACACACTAGGAGAGGCCTATATCCAGCAGTGGGCCGATATAGGCTGATGACGATGATGTCTTATTATCTAACTGTCAAAATAATTCACGGGCCTCGAAATTTTGCGATCGTTAAGCTGCGCCCCTGTCATCTACATAGCCAATAGATAGCTTGTTTCATGTCTGGGTGTATGTTAGCTTTGTGTATTTAAGCTGTACTTGTAGTGACTACTGGGGCTCCGTTTTTTAAAAAGAAATATATAGTATTATATAGTTTAATTGGAATAAATATATAATGTTTTTTGGACGCACAATCGTTGTCCATTCGCTATTAGAATTTATATAAGGCAATTATCGGTGAAGCGGTAAATATTGCTGCTTTACTATGGTATAAGATAACTATTGTCTTCTTTGTAATGAAGGGACATCGCTAGTTTGCAGTAGGCAGCTCCTTTTACGACTTTAGGTTCAAGAATCAAACGTTGCACATAAATTAAACTTAGTATACGTAAAATACATTCCGATTTATAATTCTGTTAAAATCTTCCCAGTTGTGAAGCCACGATATTGAGCACCAATTAGCAAGTGATTATTATAAAGAATATTATATAAAATTAACTTAAACTTAGTTAACTCTGAAGCTATGCAACATTAGTTCCTGCAGCTCACAATTTAACTCCCAAAGTTTGCTAAACTGTTAGCAAATCTACCTGAAATAAAAATAGAGGAATGGACGCAGATACTTAAAAAGAAAATGTTGTTGTAATTATTTACAAAAATATATTATTAATTGCCTTTCTTTAAGTTTTGAAACTTTTTTTGAACCGGTACCCCCCAGTGGTATATCTGATGTAAGGTAAAAATTAAATTAGCTTCTCTAAAAAATAGTCTCCCTACGCAGTGTTACGACAATTTCAGATGTGCATTTTACTAGATAAAAATACCATTAAATCGGGAAGCAAGCGCAATACGTAATGAAAATTGTTTGCTTATTAGAGCTCTAAAATATGAGCAACAACACGATGGAGAAATTCGTGATACATCGGTTAGCGGCAGTGGAATCTGTCAAGTAATACGTGGTCTTGAAAATTGCTAAGGTCAAGGTCGAACAGAGTGATGTAGTTTTGATTCCTTCTATATCTGGTTTATTTTTGTATTCCACATAGAATTGAAATAGCTTACGGAATTAGGTACCTATATCGCGTTTATTTCATTTAGTGTTTATACCTACGTACAGCAGCGTGCGTGCAGCGTCCATACGGTCTACATAGTATGGTGAGTTGTTCGGTGATTTAAAATCGCTGTTACATAGGCTGCACTAAAAGTATCGGGAATGGAATATTTCCACTGTTCCTGTCATATTAAAATCTTTTGAATTGAAAACTCCTTGGTTTTACAAATCGAATACCATTTATTTATTTAAAAAAGATTCACGGTCTTGTCACAAGGTTTTGTAAAACTTGTTTAGTCGTTGAGAAAATGGAATTGACTCGAGAAAATTCAAAAGCGATGATTTATTATGACTTTCGAAGTGGTTTAACACAAAAACAGTGTGTTGACCGGATGATTTCTGCATTTGGTGATGAAGCCCCCATCCAAAACCACAATTTATCGCTGGTTTGCTGACTTTCAACGTGGACGTGTCAAGCTCAGTGATGATCCTCGTCAAGGTCGTCCAAAAACTGCAGTCACCCAAGAAAACGTTGATGCTGTGCGTAAGCTGATTGAGGAAGATCGACATGTGACATACCGCGAAATTCAGGCAACTTTAGACATTGGCATGAGTCAAATACAAATAATCTTGCATGAACAATTAGGTGTAAAAAAGTTGTTTTCCCGATGGATACCGCATTTGCTATGTGAAGAGCAAAAAGCGGCTCGCGTTACTTGGTGCGTCAGAACTCTCGAAAGATTCCACGCAGGATCCTCAAATGCTGTATACAACATCGTATCAGGTGACGAATCCTGGATATATGCGTACGAACCCGAAACAAAAAACCAGTCACGAGTTTGGGTGTTCGAAAATGAGTTAAAGCCAACAAAAATTGTTCGTTCACGGAGTGTTGCAAAAAAAATGGTGGCCACGTTTGTCTCCAAAACCGGCCATGTTACGACTATTCCTCTTGAGGGACAAAGAACGGTTAATGCAGAATGGTATGCTAGCATTTGTTTGCCACAGGTCGTTTCTGAACTCCGTAGAGAGAACTGCAACCGCCGCATCATCCTCCATCACGACAATGCGAGTTCTCACACCGCGCACAGAACAAAAGAGTTTTTAGAGCAAGAAAACATAGAATTATTAGACCATCCACCGTACAGCCCCGACCTAAGCCCTAATGATTTCTATACTTTCCCTAAAATAAAGAATAAATTGCGTGGACAGAGATTTTCATCACCTAAAGAAGCTGTGGACGCCTACAAAACGGCCATTTTGGAGACCCCAACTTCCGAATGGAATGGTTGCTTCAATGATTGGTTCCATCGTATGGAAAAATGTGTCAAATTTCGCGGAGAATACTTCGAAAAGCAATAAATACATTTTTAAATAGTAATGTTGTGTCACTTCCTTGATTCCCGAATTTTTCAGTGCCGCCCTCGTAATAGGACATAAATGCTTGTACGATAAATATATTGAATAAAACACTACTCCTACTTATACAATTCCGTAAGCTATTTCGCTTCGATGGATTAATAGTGTGATACGTACTTCCTATATTTAAACGTTAAATGTTATATTCAAACACAATTGTAAAATATTGTTACGCAATAAATTAACTAAGAACTAAGATGCCATCAGCGTAAACTCGGGAAAATATTATAATTTACTCAATAAAAAATTATCTTTTAAAAAAACAAAAACCAAAAATTTACTGTAAATAGTACTTTTTGAACGTAACCATAATATGAGACAGCCCCCATAAACGCCCACCCTTCATCGCTTCTTAGTGTTTACGCTGGAGAGAAGAAACGGCGCAACAAACTCCCCAGCAACACGCCTGTCAGTCATGTTATTTTTAATACTGAATACATATTTAATTTATACTCAAAAATATATTAAAGAACAACAACATTTGAATAATAAAATGATAAAAAGCAACTCAAGCTGCCACTATTATAAAACTATTGTAGGCCTCCGCATAAATCGGTAGTCAAGAGCGCACACACCGCGCGCTCACACGAGACATCACAACGTCATCTGCCTGGGTTGTTCAGAGATCATGCGAATGCGACCCGAAAACTGATCGTTTCGAGATAAAAGTTAATTAAGTACAATAAATCAATCATGGCCAGCATGGTCAGCTTTCTCTCTCGTCACGTACCTTATTTTACTGTGCTCATGTTTTGATGAATTTTAAGACCTCTAAATGTATTTATAAGTAGCGGTGTATATAATAAATGTAGGTACCTACTCTTAGGTTGGCAAGAGGTGATTGGCAGGTGCTGCACATTCAGATATATTACCAGTTTTCTGGGAACGCTAACAGCAGCGGTACCTGTTTTATGTATGTTTTCTTCTTAGTTCATTTAGTTATAAATAATGTGTATCTTTTTTGTGAAGATATGTAATATTTATTGCTTATTCCGCGTAGTGTCCGGATTAAGAATATAGGCACGACAACATCTCCTCTCGTGGATGTTGTAAAAGGCGACTAGGGATTCTAAACCGGAGATATCTAAACCAGAGTTTCTTCTGTGGAACAGCACCCATACTATCGCTCATCAATCCGTCTGCCAAGCGTAGTCACAGGTGAGTGCTGGCAAATATGCTCCAAATTTACGACTCAATTATGGAAATCTATGGGGGAGGCCTTCGTTCAGCAGTGGACTTTCTTTGGCTGATATCATGTCATCATTGCTTGTTCACAGGGTACAAGAATACACATGTAACTTTTTCTTCTATTCCTTATTTTATTTTTAGCACAGTGAGGTTAACCGTACTGTAAGCCCAATGCATCTCTTTACATTCCAATGAAAATAACCTAATCCAAAAACGGTATGGTTGGCGCAGTGGCTAAGCGATTGGTTTTCTGTGCTTTGTGTCGTGGGTTCTATCCCTGCACGGTTTTTTCTTGGTATTATCTACTGATAGTTGTTTCGGGTCTGGGTGTTTGTACATGTGAGATTTATGTCTGTATACTGTACCCACGATACAGGAGAAATGCTAGTAAAGGGCATGATGTGGGGCATAGTTAAAAAAAGGGATGAGTTCAGATGTCAGAGGACATGATAAGCATCAAGCTCAGTCTTCAGGGTTTTTAGTTGGTGATATAGACTAATTGAGATCTTAGTATTGCATTAGACCCAAAAGAGGAGTGAGAGAACAAATACGATTATTAGCTACATTTTGACAACAAATACAATTACTTACGTCTGTGTATGAAAAAATGAAGACTGTTTGAGCAACTAGGTACAAGATCCTGAGGGCTGGTTTGACTGCCACAATGACAAGCTGGCAGTCACCGGAGAGGTCGAAATATCCTCCAAACTGTAGGCACGAGTAGATTATGGAACCTACGCCGAACCCTGCGACACCCATGTGCAGGTAGAAGCTGCCGTAGCGTGTGCGTTTCACGTTTTCTGCGAATTTGATTAACGGGTAATATTTTCTTCATCACAAATTAAAGCGGTTAAAGATGCCAACTCGGCCCAAACAGATTTTTCTTTCTTGAAGCACCTATTCGCCGCTAAGCAGTAGTGTTTAAACTTTTGACATTACGTGCTCCGGTTAGAAGGGCACTGTAGCTAGTGAAATTACTGGGCATAAGAGACTAAAAACCTCACGTCACAAACAAAACGTCTCAAGGGGACGACGAGCGCAGTGTGATGCCTCGCAGGACTGGTACTGGGTAGTATTCTAATTGTTATGGGCAGTCATGTCACTTGCCACCAGGCGAATGGCTGGCTCGTCTCCTCACCAAGTAGTATATAAAAAGTAGTAAAGTACCTGCCTTGTTTTGCGCAAATTGCGAATACAAAAACCAAAAGCCGAAACATGGCTTCGACGAATTACCTAACCTTTAATATCGACTACATTTTGAAAACTTGAGTATATTACTACGAGAAAAGGCGGAAAAGAAATATTCTTTACTAGCTGGGACCCACGGTTTCACCAGAGTTTAATTTAAAAGAAATTTGGAGTACTTCGACATAGACACTTGACATAGAATATGTATATTGGATTTCAAGGGTTTTATTTGTTTTGCGCGAGTCCCTAATTATTTTTCTAGAATAAAAGTAGCCTGAGTTAATCCTTATGACATCAGCTATCTGCCAGTGAAAGTCCCGTCAAAATCAGTCCAGCCATTTCGGAGATTACCCGGAACAAACAGACAGACCGACAAAAAATTTAATAATTGTTTTTTTTGTAATAGGTACCATATATACTTTCATATGCATTTAGTAAAAAGCTGTTATTTTGACATTACAAACAGACACTTCAATTTTATTTATTTATATAGATTGAAAATAGACAAAACATTGGTCTTTTTCAACATACTATAAGGCATACGCGCACCCTTCACTACTTCTTTGTGTTTAAGCTTCTTCGCAGAAGAAGCCGCCCAACCAACTCCCCAGTGACATGTCTCCGTCTGACATGTTACTTTCAGTAGATTTCATGTCGTTTTTTGAGTTCAACAAAGGAGCGCTGAAGAAGGTTTTTCGTGAAGATTACAGAGATCTGTTACATTGTCCTTGTTTATGCAAGTACAACGGTTTACATTAATTTTAAATCCTACATTTTCATTAATCCTAGATTGCAAATTTAAATGGACAATTACCACTTTTTAGAATTTAATTCATCATTATCATCATATCAATCAAAGGACGTCCACTGCTGAACAAAGGCCTCCCCAATAGATTTTCGCAATTGTGTTGTCATTTTTGGGGCAGTTGGTCAGTAGGAATTCGCCACGCTCGGCAGGTGGGTCGGTGAGCGTAGTATAGCAGTATAGCGCATAGTACTGCTCCACTGAAGGGACACTGTTACCCTTCCCTCTGGTTTAGAGTTCCTTAGTCACCTTTTACGACATCCACGATACGAGATGAAGTGGTGCTATATCTTGATCCGGACACCACACGGTTTCTGGATACCACGAATTTATTTAAATATAAAAATGTTATATGGAATGTGTTATATGGTGTTTATAATCTAAGCTAAAACAAAAATTTAAAATTTAATATATTTTGTAATGTCTGGAGTTATTAAGTTAAAACTGAGCTTTAAGCTCAGATTTGTATGCTAGTCTATGGCGAAACATGTAGATCTCACCTATTTACTTGTTACCTATTATGTCACCATGGTTCGAACAAGTAAATATTATTCTATTCTATTCTTAAAATGGTAACATTTAAAAACTCACCATCTTTCTCTCGTTTTGCAATTCGAAGGTGATAAAAAGTGTATGCCAAAAATACCATACTGACGATATATAAATACATTGTGAACACCTGAAATATAAACAATAATGAGACGAACTTAAATACGTAGACACCAAACAGGATCAGCTTATATTTTACGTAGAACATATGTATATAGTATGGTGAGTTGTTCGGTGATTTAAAATCGCTGTTACATATAGTAATGGAACTTTATTAAAGCAGCCATTTGCATGAGAAGTTGCAATTGGCCATCTGCAAGAATTCAAATTGCTTCTCTTTGCCATCTTACATAGGCTGATAAACAAATAATATATCTTTTTTTCCTTCTGAAACCTTGAGTGTGTTTTGTGGTTTAAAGGCATATGCTGGTAAAGTGTAATGTGTGTACTTATAGGTAATTAAAACACCTATTAACGTTAATAACGTTAGTCTGTGTTTAGAAATTGTATATAGAATTACCATAACAAATGAGCGAGCAAATATGTAAATCTATTTCTAACTTTGAAATGTTTTTTTATCTATTAGACTAGTCTATACTATTTTAAAGAAATTATTATTTGTCTCATAAATAGAAAATAAAGAGGATATTGTAATGTTTCCTAAAAAAATGAATCTGAAGTTTTAGCAATTTCAGCTTCGGGATTTTTTTACGGATAAGCTGAAGACAAATTACGTCTCAGTTTAAGACTTCATTGTTCGCCTTTATTACTTTCTCATATTGAAAAGAGCAAACTTGTTACCATGCATACATTTTTTTCTGTGTCCTTACACCTATATTCCTGCTATTTTTGACAATTCACTTGCGGAACGACGAATTCTCTGTCACAGAGATCTAAGGGTGTGTTCACATCAACGAACACGCGGTAAACGCTTAATTATGTATTTTGAATGAAAAGAAACCGTAAAGCCACCGAACCACCCGTCGCGCCGCCACACAGAATGGGCAGAAAATCGAGTTTCATACAATAAGAATTTTGAAAAGTCTAGTTCGTGTGTACGGTGCGTTATCTACGGCTTAATTAGCAGTCCAAACAAATTTTTTTGGCTGGCTGTGAATGTTCTGTTCTATATCTCGGCAAGTGTTTAGAGCTGTAATGATGAGATTGATGGTATGTTGTTCTATCTTAGATGAACGTTATGTCTGTGTATGTAATAAGCAATACCTGCCGAGACTTGTCTTCTTTATTTCTACTTCTTTCTTTCTTACTTCTTAATTAGTTTATTCTCGTCTTTGCTATGTTTTAAAGTCTAGCCTGTTTGACAAATGGAGTAGTCATTTAATACATCTGATCCAGGCATGTAGACATCTCGCTTCCAGCCGTGGTTCAGTTCATCGACCGGAGTGAAAGCATGTTCTCACACGCTGCAGTCGCTTTTGCGAGGGCGAGGCTTTGACTCAAGCAAAGGTGGTGGCAGAGCGGTGATGGGGGGAGACCACCTCTGATCCCCACCACAGAAAACGAACAGGGCGCGGCCGCTGGCGTGTGGGCGATAAACTAGGGCCAACTGCCGCTCGAACAGGATGTCCAAGGGACTCAAGGGATGTCAGGTCACACAGAGATGTGGCCCGTCAGACTACTAGTAGGTAGACTACACACCTGCCTCCTTCCCAATGCGGAAGAAAAAAGGCAGGTAGAAATGACCGACCATATTGGAACATATCAGAGGATTCTCAAATTTACTTACACATTTTTCAAATAGTTCATTTTTTAAAGCAGGATTTACAAATAGCATACGTTTTATTAGACGTTTTGGATAAATATGACGTAATTTTACCATCGATCATTGTCAATAACATTTTATGTTTGACAGCAATGTTACTGTTAATAAATAATTCTATGGCACAATTTGCTCCATTGTATTTTGGTTATATTATTTCGTAACATACAAAAAATATGGTCTGCAGTATAATGTAGATGAATATTTCGGTTAATATTTTTATCACCACATGTGAATGTGATAGCACAAAATAACACGTGAAGATAATTGTCTCATCAGCTTCGTTATCTATGGTCTACTTATAAGTGTTCTGCTTGGACTATCAAATCCCCATTTAACTACCATATTTAAGTAATTTCAATATCGACAAAACCTACAATCCCAGGACGCGAACAAAATCAAACTCTGAATTTTGTTGTATTATTTGATTATTAACTTATATTTTTAGTAAGAAATCAGATTTCTATAGTAAATAAATAATAGGTGCTATCAATAAATGAATTACAGAGTTAACTATGCTTTTATTACACCCTTCTACAAGACAATAAACTTATTTTTTATTCATTTTCTTATCGCGGGCGAAAAGGTAAGTTTCACCAGAAGTTGCTTAGTACATATATAGTGTACACCTAAGATAGGACGACACACCATATCAATCTCAGTTTTACAGCTCCAAGTCATCATCATCATTACAGCTGAAAAAAGTCCACTGCTGGACACATGCCTCCCCCAAAGATCGCCACAATGACCGCCATAATCGCCACGCTTGGCAAGCGGGTTGGCGATCGCAGTTAAGTTGTTACTGTACTCGAAGGATGCTGCTACCCATCCTCTGGTTACTCTCAAAGTCGCCTTTTACGACACCCAAGGGATGAGATGGGTTGGTGCTATTCGTAACCGGCACCACACGGTTCAACTCCAAGTACTTCCAAGATATGGAACATAATTAATTATAGTATTTGCTCGCATACAACAAAAAAAAAAACTTGTTTCTGTAGTTTCTTTGGAATGCTAATTGAACCGTACATACTTATTTTTCATTGATTTAGATCCACGAATAATAATGTACATAAATCGAGGCATAAAAGAACTAGACTTTTCAATATTCCTATACTGTATGAAACTAGATCTTCAGCCTGAACGCGGCACCGCCCGCTGGCCGCTGCCGGCTTGCGGCAGCCGTACGTCGCGCGTAAATTACATAAGCAGAAGCTGCGCGTTCATAAATGTATACTCGCCCTTAAGTCTAAATGTTGTTCGGTAAAATATTATGAAAGCATACTTACATCAGATATAATATTTGTATATAGTTCATTCTGTATGGTGCTCGTTACTGGCAAAGCTATTCCTAAAACTATTAATAACTTAGCATAAAACGCTGACAGGACTACGGTCATCGATTCGCTGGAACAATGTGATATATTGCATCAATTAGCTTAAAATATGGGGCCTGCGAAAATTAATATGACACTAACAAAATTAACGAAAATCGGTGGGGAGTATTTTGCGAGAATTACATTATCGTTAAATGTATGTCGGATTTAGATATTATAATAAATAGTATAGTATATGTATTTTAAGCAAAGTTTACTTTCGTTGTCACACACAAAAGCGTATGGATAAAATTGTTATAGTTAGCCATTTTCATCACATCACAAATCGTCATAATTAATTATTCTTAGGGACGAAGTGGTAGAGCATTTAACGGGCGGTCTAGTGATTGGTGTCATATCATCATCGTTCAAATGGTTACACATTGCGTGAGCCGACTATCCTTCTACGTATTATTTTTATAAATTACTAGTATAGGTACTTGTTAACTCCTTCAATTAAGCGTAATGCATTATGTTAGGAACTTAGGATTGGATTCACTTGATTGGAACTCCGCTGTCTTACCTCTCACTTACCGCCACCACCTAAGTCTCACGAGTGAGCCGATTCCAAACAATTTTTTTACTATTAATCGCACTCTTGAGATTGGTTCAATATTACCTTTTTTTACGATGGTAATACCTTGTATTTTCCCCGTATCGTGGGTATAGTTAACATACATAGACATAACACATGCACAAACAACCAGATACGCAATAGTTATCTGCAGCCCATCTAAATATTTATTCACGAGGGGATCTAAAACCGTGACTCAGAGAGTAGAAAGCCTCTCGAAAGGCTTTCTAGTGCTGTCATATATCGACATAAATCTCCACACCACTGATCGTTCTGCTGTCTCATCTTTGTCCGTAACTTACTCGGCGTGTGAGAGCGGTCGCCGGCGGGGCGTCGGTATAGGGATGTGCTCCATGCTGGAACTTGTGCTTGCTGGCAGCACCACGCTCAGGCGAGGCAACGAATGCGGTGGGTTCTCTCTGAAATCAGAAGACATTAGAAACATACATCTTATTGTATGAGGTAATGGTGAGCTATAAAGGCCTGAAAGGCCATTCAAGAAAAAACGGTCAGAACTAGGCGCAAATGGAAAAATATTTTATCTAGCACCCGACTTGCTTAACCTCAAGGTCACCTTTTTTAATTTTTGTTTAATTTTTTTTATTGGTGCCCAGTGGAAATTCCTCATGAACTTCCTTCGCCCCGGGGAAGGGCGAAGGGGTACGCCGGACTCCTACCAGCTAAAACCACTGGAGCGGTCATCTTCAGCACCTAAGGGAGGCTCCAGGTCCTCGTATGATCACACTAGAGCCACCCACTGGTGCCACGCCTATAGGCACATCCCTGAGAGGGTGATTGTAAAGCGGTCACCCCCTCGAGGGGATTGTAAAGGATCCCCCAAAGCGTCCCACGGCAGCACGTGACCACATGCGTGCTACCGTCTTCTCTTGGGTCGCTCGGTGTGGGCACGCAGATTCCCCAATCTACGCACCCGCGAACCCAGAGGTCCCCCGCCTTATAGCTACGGCAGGGGGTTTTAGGCGTATGGGAATTAGGCGCCAGGGCGGTTGTTACCCCGGCGCCGTCTCCTCCTCCTTCGAGCGGGATCGGCCCTCTCCCAGTCCCGCTCTGCAGTCTCCTTCTGGAGCATGACGCTCTCACAGAAGGAGACCACTGCGTTCCAGTTTTTATGCTCTGCCAACATAGCCGACACTACTGCTGGCAGAGAGAGGTCTTGCCCAATCTGATCGACCAGGATCCGCCGCTCGGCGGCCCACGCAGGGCACGCCTCGAGCGTGTGCTGTGCGGTGTCCTGGTCGCTATCACAATGGTGGCATTGTGCCGTGGCCTCACGTCCTATCCTGTGCAGGTACGCACCGAAACAACCGTGCCCGGTGAGCACCTGCGTCAGGCGGTAGGTGACGCGCTCGCTCCTTCTGAGCCAGGCTCCAAAGAGCGGCAGGACGGCCTCCACGACGCACTTGGTCGCGAACTGCATCCGCAGGCGGCGACGCCACTTTCCAAGTGCGCGCCGCCGAGCTAGCCGCCCCAGCCTGTCCAACGCCCCTGGAGGCGCGCCTTCGGCGCTCTGGCGGAGGGAGCGTGTCTGATCGTAGACCCACGCATCCATCTCCGCCAGGATGTCGAAAGGCGAAAAACGCGCCAGGAGAGTTGCCGCCTCGTAGGACACCGTTCGGTATCCTCGCGATGCGATCCGGATAGCCACTCTGCGCTGCAGACCGTGAGTTTTGGTTCTGCAGCGCTGGGCACCTGACAGTCGAGCTGACCATACAGGCGCGCCGTAGAGTGTGCACCCATGCTTGAGTGCTCGTAAATCTACTTAAGATTACTTTAACTAGGCCACCGCAAATCAACTGGCGTGGTTCTGATGACTGGGTAAACATAATGAAGCTAATAAAGTACCGTCGATACGGAAAGAAGCGGAAAGAGATGTCTGAAATATCTGACAACATTTTCCCTAGAATGAACGAGAATTTACAATAGTTGATGATTAAAAGTTGTTACAATGAATGTTAATGATAGAAAGATCTGTTTACACTTTTCTAGTCTTTATATCCGATACAATAAAAATGTATCAATTAGCTATTACAACTTACCGCAACATGCTAGCGGCAACTCATCAGATATTCAGAGGCTCAGATATCGAACAGTCTTATCATTTTGTCCAGGGGGCTATTCCATCCCTATGATACCGATATTCATAACCGATTTGCTGTGGTGAGATAACTGTCTACTACTACTCGTGACATTCGTATTGAGATGGTACTTTTTTAACTTTCTCGTATTTCATGCATTATTTTAATACAATATTGCGCCTTTTCGCGTCTCAACGTTTCAATCAAGTTGCCTTGACCGCTGTTATGAGCAGACTCTCATCAAATGTATTGATATTTATTTGTGCGCGAATAGACCCCATGTTGTTTTAAAATAGTCTTATGGAGAATCTATTTTAGAAGCCAGTTAAAAAAAATCATTTTAATTCCGTGCAGGCACGTAAGTATGAAGAATGCCTGGAGTTTGAGGATGTCAGCTATCGGGTATGCCTATACCCGATCGCTGACTGGGTGAATTAGCCGAAGGACAGAAAAAATCAAGAAACCAATTCTAGGGTGGCAGAAACTACTAGAACCACAGCTATCTATATTCCTACGGAGATAACGTCAACATAACATCACGACGCTTATGATCTCAAAGGTTAGGTTATTACTTAGATCTGCAATTGTATTAAGTGTCTAAGGTCGAGCTTATACGACGGGTTCTGGCTTTAAATTGTACAGAAACTGGAGCAGAACAGTATCTGTGATACTGTGGTAATTATCTAGTGACGGATAGACATAGGCTAATACCACAACTTCTTTTTTTAATCCGGGCATATTAAATATTGTTCAGCTCGATTGATGTCTATATATAAAAACATATATACCTATAATACAATTAACCTTTTAAACCTACATATATGACGCTTTAAAAAAAGCATAATTTACTAACTGATTATCTACTAAACACTAAAAATAAGCTCCGAATACAATATTAAAACTGTTACAGTGCGGTGTAGAATTAACGTAACACGAAGTTGTTTTATTTGAGCGAGCGCTTATCTCCTCATAGTGGGCTTAATGAACCGCCTCGCCTCACCTTTCATCTTCAGGCACGGCGATGAGAGGTTCCGACCTCCTTCGCCAATCTTTCGATGCATTTTGATTAGTTTTCTCTTTATTTTTCGTCATCGAACCTCAACAACACTAATAATTAACCTTTAAAATAACACGAGTTTAAAAATATGTTTGTTGTGAAGATGTTGTGCGATGTAAGGTAAATCACGAACTGTTCAGGATGATACAAAACGCAGCGACATGTCGCAATCGTGTGTGTAAGTAATTAGTCGCTAACTGTGGCATGGTTTAATTTGTACTTAGGTGTATATTGAGTACTTTTTGTATTTGTAAATATATTTAGGTGTTTAAGATTAATAATATTTTAAATATCACATTTAAATGGCAATACATGACGTTTTCTAGATTTTTCGGGCAAATTTACCAGTTCTATGTGTAGACTACATTCCTAGGCATTATAAGGTAAATGCTTGCTCATTTTGTTTTTATTTATCATTTAGTTCGTTAATGTTTTTCAATACTATGTTATTATATATGATATTAATAATGATTATAAAGTTCCATATAGTTTGTGTGCTAACAACTTATAAATTATTGTTCCATCGTATAACATGGAATGTTCTGCGCTAACCAACCCGCCTGCCAAGCGTTGCGTACACCCACCTTTGATCGCTCTCGAAAATGCGATTCCCGGAAAATCCTTCCAATCATTACCGAAACGGCTTGCCCATGCATGCACCTTCTACTTCAGAAAGTCGATGCGCTCTGTGACATGGGACATATTTTCTTGATGATTGATCCCAGTCCTTGAGAATGCCCACCTCACAAAGCGCTTTACCTAGGTCGAGTATTGGCCCCCCTGAAGCAGATTATAGTTTACCAATGAGTACCCTGGCCTCGTCAATACGACGCTCAATCCTGCATTGCCAAGCTGATACAGCGGATTTCGGTTACATAGCTGATACAGCGGATTTATGTTACATAGCTGTGTCACTGACTGGAAATCAAAATAATTAGAAGGCAGCGAACCCAGGGCACACACAAGCACTCCGTTTTTATTATGCATGGGCAAGCGTGGTTGGCGTGACCTAAGTTCGGCAGAAGTGTCACGACAGTCCCGAAGCGCAGCCTCCAGTGCGCTTCTCAATGGGACGTTACATTGGCTACTTACAGTTATAGTTTTTTTTATATGGGACAAGCCTGCCACAACTACTCCTGCAAAACAGGATCTACAATGGTGACCACAGGAAGGACACCGATCAATGAAGCTCGGTGTACCCCGCGAAATAAATAACTGCTTGGAACCCGCAACGAAATTAATCAGAAAAGAAAAAAGAGGAGTAGGAAAGAATGAACGTACCACTTCCCTTCGTGGCAAGCAGGATGGGGAGATAGAAAAAAATAGGTCGTAGGCACAATAAATGGGAGCTTACAACTGAAATACGCACAGTTGCCAAGCATCATGGGTGCAAAGATTATTTATTTACTCACGGGTCCTATGTTGAGAGTTTTTGTGACTAATTCGATTAGTAGATATGATAAAATCTCCTTATGATACACTATTTTTGTCCTAAAAAAGAAAAAGTGAGGAAACTGCCCTCCGCGATTGCGTTATCCTATGGTGAGATTACATATTCCCTGTAAGGGGGAACCCGGCCTTTTGATAGGCTTACGCGGGGACATGGATCCAACACGCAGAGGCCCTTTAGAGAATTTTAATCTAAAATGTAATGGGACACTAACCGGAGACTCTCCATGGCTACACTATAAAATGCAGTCTCGGATAGTCCCCGGAGGTGTAAAACTATTGTATAAGATGGAAACTACAATTATAAGATCTATTGTAATGGGTGCTAAATGGATTATATACTTCTAAAAACGGAAACAACGGCGTCTGCCTTTCAACCTTTAAAATGAAATTTGTGGCAAACGGTGACTCGCCACTCACAAGATGGGCCCCCTATTATTATTATTATTAAAAGATTATTTTTGTCTTTTTCATGATTTGAGTTCTTCACACAACATTAACATTAGAGATCCAACTCTGAGATGGTATCTAGATTATATCTAGGTTGGAATCATTAATGTCACTTTCTGATGACTAAGAAAAAACCTCGATTTTACTATGAACCTCAGGTTAGATTAGATAGATATAATTTTCTCCATATTTATCTTATTGTTTAGTTATTTAAAAGTTAGTTTAGCGTTTTAAGACTTCTGATAAATTGATATTACACGAACCATGATTATTGTATAAAATAACATGGTACAAATTTGTTATATGTGAATTTATAATAGTAGAAGCTATAAGAACCACATGAATACATTGTGATGCATCTGACCAGTGGTACGGTTCATAACAATAAGCTCAGAAATCTATATACCCTTTGTATAATATACCTATCTACAGCTTAATATTGAAACATTTTTCTTAGTATAGGAACCCTGTAACTGTCAACTATTGCTTAAAATTGATAAATATTTTCGTTTCTGATATTCTGGTTCTAGAGTGGAGTATTCTTCACGGTGTACAGATGTTTGGTAGCATTTTAAGAAAACATAATCCAGATTAATTAACTTTCACTTATGCTTATGCAAAAAAAATACCGTAACACTGCATATAGTGTTACGGTATTTGATGTATCATATACTTTTTAGGTTATCTGTTTCAGTCGGGACAGAAAAAACAGGCATAGTTTTACCATTTTGATGTTCCTATTTTATATAATCAACACAAATGTTGGGTTTCATCACAAGAGTTTTTTAACAAAAACGTAATACGACAAATCTTTTGTCAATTTTTAACGTAGTAAATATACAGTACAAGTATTAACGATATTCATTTATTATTAATAATTTGGGTGAAAATATTTCGGGGGTTAGAGAACAAGAACGATAATTGAGCATCTATTTAAAAAAATCTTATTTTATTAACTGCTGTAGTTCCAATATCATTAATAATTACGTAACTTAAGATTCAGAACTCGCCTACAATGATTCCTTAACATGTAACTGCTTAAAAAGTTAGTTAACCGTTAGTTTCGGTGAGCTTGCTGGTTCGAATCTTAAACCTCAATCCCAGTCTTATTTGCCTCCATGAGTTCTGGTTGGTACTAGCTACGGTTGGTGGGCTTGAGACAATCCGTCACCCAATCAGAGACATGCACGTGATGTAGATCAGTTGTGTTCTGTACACACTTCCCTAGAGGATTGTGCAGCTAGCTAGGCCGCCCATGAGAATGGTGCCCGCCAAAATCACGCCACTCATTTACGGTAAGACTTGTTGGCGATGCGGACAGTGCACGAGCGATCCCACACTTGGGGTCGGAGTAAAGTCAAAAGAATACTATGTTGGTTTTAGTTGGTAAGTGTTCAGCACAATGCGGTAGCACCTCGAAAAACAAAATAAAAAAAAATAATTTAAGTATGAAGGAAATATCTTTTCACGTTTACGATGTCGCGGGCATTGTTCGAGAACTGTGCCTATTTCGATAAAAATATACGAATCGTTCGGTTGGTCGAAGTGAACCAGAATCGAAACCAGTCAGGCCCCATAGCTACAGCTTCTAGACTTCTGTATGTGTTCGATTAAAGTAAAATTCGATGATAGGCTTTTGTGCAAGCAATATCAAAAGTAATCATTTGAATTTAAATGAAAATGAATTTGAAGGTTTTTATTTTACATATGTATGAGAGGTTGCTAATATCTTCTTTATTACAAAATATATATTTTTTTGCTTTATCTTCTACGATAATTTTAGACAATCTACTGAGGAGACCAGCAAGTTATTAGGCATGCCCATATTCTACGCCCCATCTTATGGATCCTCGCCTATAACGTGGCCCTGCGTGTCGTTCTGCTAGTCGTCGCCAGCGGGGTCTGGCGTCAGCTAGTCTGTTACGCTGATGACACTCTTGCGTTGGCCAGGCCAGCGGAGAGTCGATTTGAACTGTCGTAGCCAAAATCCACGCTCTGGGTCTGCAGATAGCACCTCATAAAACCGAGGCGCTATGGTTCCACAAACTGCCGCGGAGCAGAGAACCACCGAGTTCGTAGATACGCGTTGGTGACGCACAAATCAGGATGGGCCAGTACATGAAGTACCTGGGGCTCACCCTAGACAGTTGTTGGGGCTTCGAAGAGCCCTTCGCGCACGTCGTCCCTCGAGTCGAGAGGTTAGTGGGTGCACACCGGTTGTTGACCAATCTCGGGGGACCAAGAGAGGAAGGTCACCGTCTCTACGGGGGCGTCATGCGGTACTTGGCCCTCTACGGGGCGCCTGTATGATCGTCGTCCAGCGCCGCAGAAACAAACTTAGGTCTTAACTTGGTCTGCAACGCAGAGTGGCTATACGGATCGCACGGGGATACAGGACAGTGTACTACGAGGCGGCAGCTCTCCTGGCGCGTTTTATGCCTTTCAACATCCTGGCGGAGACGGATGCGTGAGACTATGATCAGACACGCTACCTCCGCCAAAGCGGTGAAAGCGTGCCTTCTTCGCGTAACTCTCCTTGAGTAGCTGTGAGGTTTGCGTCATTTTCACAGGCTGTGACGTAATTAGGTCGCTCACGGCACGGAGAACACGTTGCGGTCGTTGCACCGAGCTCGTGGCTCATTCTCCGTAGCGGCTCCATTTTCGCTGACAGGCGAAAACTGAACCGCGCCGCCTCGGTGCATATTTACGTTCCGCGATGGGCTCGACGAAATTTCTCTGACGCAGAGCTACCATTGCGCAATGATGAAATTATATATATATAAATACACAAACATTTATATATACACATGTACAAATACTTTTTAATTTATTCGCCTTAATTCGTCAGTGGCACGTTCTAAAGCTTCTAGATTCTTATGCATAAGTGAGACTTCGGTCTTCAAAGACGTTATATCTTTCAATAGCCGTGCGACAACTACGTGGTCAAAAGTCACTGGCGGCAGCTTGCACGTGTCCTGCGCCACCTACGTTGGGACATCATCCGGATCAGTCTCCTAGAAAACGTGAAAGATGTCCAGCAGGTCCCTCTTGCCACGCCCGTCTCTCGTTCTTGTACCAAGGCGGGTGTTGGTCTTGGCGGTCTCACTAAGTACCTTCTTAACATCCAGTATATCCTGCTCCTTATAGCTAGACATGCTTATTTTGCAGGAAGGCGAGAAACTCATGAACGACAATTGTATCGCAGACCTTAGACTGCACCATCGTGGTTATGTATTCGCGTGTTGCAATAATTGCAAACTAGGTCAACAAAACGATCACGCGGACACGTCCGTTCATGTTGATGACCGATACGATATATGATCAATTATGCATTAGGAACCTTTCGATAAACACACACAGACACACACAATAAGCTCATTAAGGTCCGCAGCTGAACATGGGCCTCCCAACGATCCCCACAATGAACGGTCATAGAGGATATTGCCATAAATACCGCACTTTGCTAGGTGGACTGGTGATCGCAGTATGTCGTCATTTCAGCACGCTGCCTAGATAGGCAGTAGCACCCTCCCGCGTTAGTAAATAGATGCTTACTATCAAACCTTACTCACCATTTACGACACCCATGGTTCGAGACAGTTGTGCTACTTGGCAGCAGTCTTCACGATGTCTGAAGTAACTGTTGTTGTGAGTGATTGTTATAATGATAATTTCATCTAAATCTAAATAAATAAATGTAATAAAAGTTTTGAATATATTTATCTAATAATCTTTACCAATAAATAAAATTGAAGTGTATGTTTATAATGTCAAAATAACAGCTTTTTACTAAATGCATATGAAAGTATATACGGGACCTACAACTTTTATTTTAAATTATTTTTGTCTGTCTGTCGGTCTGTCTGTCTGTTTGTTCCCGCTAATCTCCCTAGCTGATAGCTGATAATGTAAAGAATAACTAAGGCAAATTTTATTTTAGAAAAATAATTAGGGTACCGCGCAAAACATTAAACCCCATGAAATCCAATATGTCAAGTATCTATTCCGAAGTACTCTAAATTATTTTTAAATTATCCAATTTATTTTAAATTAAACGGCGGTTGGAACCGCGGGTTCCAGTTAGTTATTAATAAAATTCAGTTAAACTCGGTGACTTAGTTCTTCATATGAAATTCAACTGAGGTCTTGTAATGTTATCTTCCTATTATCATATCCTCTCGCGTGTCAATGGCCGGCAGCCGTGTAGACACAATAGATTTTTAATTGTATCTCGTTTAGCGGCACTCAATGAAATATCCAACTCCAGTGTGGATTAATAGTTTTAAAAAAAGCCTTTAAATAAAATAAGTAAAAAACATTGTTACGCTAAATATTCATCGCTTAGAGTTGGTGAGATGTTGTCCTCATGGGTAATTAGCGACGGTGGTGTCACTTTCAGACGGCCGTACTAACGAGCCTGGCATATATATGCAGACACAGGCAGATGCACCGCTCCCTGCAGTCAACCCCTCTCTTTATCTCTAAGAAATTAATTAGTCGGCCATCTGAAAGGCTTCTTACATGCTTATTTTTGCTCTGATTTCAGAATTAAGGTATTGTTGGTGATGTTTAGCCGTAGGTTGTTAGACTGGAGGTCAACCTTAATGTTGGACTATGCTAACATCTCTTAACCGCTATAAGGAACGGCCGTTGGGGGAATGTTGCTATTATTATTTTATACTAGCTGGGACCCGCGGTTTCACCCGCGTTTAATTTAAAAGAAATTTAGAGTACTTCGACATAGACACTTGACATAGAATATATATATTGGATTTCAAGGGTTTTGATTTTTTTACACGGAACCCTAATTGTTTTTCTAAAATAAAAGTAGCCTACGTTATTCCTTATAACATCAGCTATCTGCCAGTGAAGGTCCCGTCAAAATCGGTCCAGCCGTTTCGGAACAAACAGACAGACAGACGGACAGACAGACAGAGAAAAAAATTAAAAATAGTGTTTTTGTTATATGTAACGTACATACTTTCATATGCATTTAGTAAAAGGATGTTATTTTGACACTACAAACAGACACTTCAATTTTATTTATTTGTATAGATATTTATAATACTCTTTAGTGTACACCAGTTAAATAAAAGATACAAAATAGTAGCGCCTGGTATATATAGTACAATGGGAGGCCTTATTGCACTCGGCGATTTCTTGAATCTCACCTTAATCTCCTCATCTCAACCTTAGGACGGAAAAAACGGAATTCCTAATCTCCAGGATCTAATATTTATAGTCGATTGATCCATTGCTACGAGTCAAATTATAGTCGTAGCATTATTAGATACAGAGTTACGCGGTTACTTTACATTTAAGATTGAGCATTCAAATCTGATCTAAAAGAATGAAATATTTTCAGAGCAAACCATTAGGGCCAAAATATGTCCCCCGGGAAGACGGCGGTGCGCATGTGGCCTCGTACAGCGATGCTTGGGGGGATCCTTTTCAATCCTCTCCAAGAAGTGCCTGCGGGGCGTCCTTTTAACACATCCCCTCCGAGATGTCCCTAAAGGCATGGCATCAATGGAAGGCTCTAGTGTGATCTTACGAGGACCTGGAACTCCCCTTCGGTGTTCGTGGTGGTTCGAAAATGGTTGCTCCAGTGGTTTTATCCGAGGCGGAGGAAGTTCATGATGAATGTCTAATAAAAAAGCTGTTTGGCGGACAACATATACAAGGGCTTGTGATAGATTTCAACGCGATACAACTTTGTGGCTCAACACAGAACATTCTTATTAATTTTAAAAGCACTCTTTTTTTGGCTCGTTTAGTCCACTCCAATTTTAGTATAAAACACACGCATATTCTCGGTCGCGTTTATGGCGCGCATGGGCGCGTGTGTGTGTTTGTCGACTTTATGGACCTGCCCGTATCTTTTTATTTCTACGAACTTCGAAGCTAGTTTCGTTAAGCGATCACCTTTTTGCCCTTCCGCTGAAAATTCGCAGTGAATTCCGCACCCCGTGCTGGTTTTAGCCGGTAAGGAGTCCGGCACGCCCCTCCGCCTTTACCAGGGCGGAGAATATCCATGAGGATTATACCACTATATAAAAAAAAAAGCCTCCATAGAATGGTCTGGAGCACGAGAGGCTGTCAGTACCATGCACTGTATAATCTTCAGTGGAGTAGGTATATAAATGGCTCGAATTTAATGACTTTTATATAAGGTTAGACGCGTCGTCGCAATTGAGTTGCATTAAAAATGATCAATCTTGAATTAAGTAGAAAAGTATTTAAGTACACAGTAAGAATATACACGAGAAAGAAAACTCGCTATTACTGCAGTTGGTTTTCGATTATTTGAAAGTTTAATTATAAAACTGAAGGTCAATGCTCACCGGTTGTGGCGAAGTTTTCGTTCCAGCGTGGTACTAGTCTGTCTGGTGGGATGGTAATGGTGTGATGAGTGCTCGTACGATACTAACTTCGAATCCCGTCGGTCAAGTGTCCTAATTTATGAAGAAATAATAGATATTTCAGTTACGAAAACTATCGATAACTAATTTGGTTTACATTACGATTTGCTTGTATCTATATGAGCTTCGAATATCGGTATTCTCTCCTTGTTTCAAAGGTCAAGTGGCAGTTGCTGCTTGTAAATTACTGATGTTCAGTACCCAGATAAATTGGAAGCCGATTCTAACACAACAAAACTAGAATGGTGAATGTCTTGACGCTACCAAGTCATATATACATTATGTTTATGCACTAGAGCAATTCATTTGTATATAAACATATGAATTTGCTTTGCCCGCGCCAGACTATCGAAATATAAGGAGATAATGTACCTTCACATTTTAAGCCAATCTGTTTCTCAGTACTATAAAGATAATTTTGGACTGTTTTCTTATACACAGTTGTCTTGGCGAGGCTTTCAAACTAGGCTATATGTCTTAATGCAGTAGAGATCATGAGTGGATAAATTGGAATCGCTTTTTTAAAATTTCATATTTACAAAATTAAAAATGAGCTCACATACTAATCGTTCCTTATTTAAACAATTACACGAAAACCTTTTCATACGCATACTAGTTAGGTACCTACAGAACAAAAAACTCTATCATTAAAAAATCTTTAACGAGAGTCAACATATTTAGAAATAAGATCACAAATAAATATAAATGAAGAATTGAAAGAAAATGGTTTTATTTTGGACTCCTACAAAATGACAATGCAAAATTATTATAAAAATATTGTATATGACTACAGTCTGTAGTCGTAGTAGTACGGACCATTTTAGCATGGTACAGCAGTATGTACTCGTCCAAAAAACTTCCTTATCTCAGCAACTTTGAATTCTTAAATTTAACAATTTATGTTGCAACGCTTGTTTTCTGATAGGGCCTTAATCGCATTTGGTTAAGATGCACAGGTACGGGGTAAAGGCTGTAGGCTTTTACGGCTTCGCTAATTTTGCCCAACTAAGCAGCAACCCATCTCATCCCGTGGGTGTCGTAAAAGGCGACTATGGGATTAACCGGAGGATGGGCAGCAGCATCCTTTGAGCGCATTAACAACTCAACTGCGATCGCCAACCCGCCTGTCAAGCGTGGTGATTATGGCGATCATTCTCTTCTCATCTTTGCAGCAGGTTTGTGTCCAGCAGTGGACTTGATTAGATAACAAAGCAGCTGTAGCTTCCACGAGCAGACTCTCGTGACCCAATAAAAAAAATACCTTAGCCACTTATGCATAATAGCTTATTTCTTGAAAACAACTGACACGCATATGATGATCAGGATTTAGTAAATACATATAGACAATTTTATCATCACCAGAAATCTCAATGATATAACAAATTAATTAGACAAAATACGTACCATTCTTCGTATTCTTGTACAACGTTTTCCATGATAAAATAATGGAATGAAAAGGGAAACAAATATATTCAGAACCGTTCACCAAACAAGTGGCCAAAACATTTTAACTATCTCAGACGACTTTATCTTGACATGAGTATAGGCGACGCACTCTCTAATACGTGTGACGCCATAATTCTTTTTATATGACTAGACTTTATCATGTGTATTTTAATGATGAGTCAAATTAAGATTAGTTAGTTACATATTTTTGTGATTAAAATCGTCTGATAGGAACTTATTTTCATCTGAGTGTATTGTGCACTTTTGGTCTTCATCAGACCGAAACAACAAATGTGATTCTTATCTTGGAACGATTTTTCAACTGCATTCGTTCTTTATTATTTTCATTCATTTAACAGTGCAGATAAGTTAAAATTTGAAAAGAAGTTATTATAATTGCAGCATGTTAAAACTAATTAGTTCGTAAGTAGTTGAGTTGAGGTAAACAAATTACTTACATTGTTGGCTGATATTGGTTTATGACAAAGGGCGTACGGCGTTAATTGCTTTGTTGCGGACATCAGACATTTATATATGTCAACTAGTCTTTGCATCAATTAACTGTGTAATTTGGTTACTACATTATCTACCTTATAAGCTGGCATAAGACAACTCAAAGTGATTCAGATCACATAACAATAAGAATGTTTTATAAATGCTTAGAAATAAAGTAACAACATAGTATGTAATGATAAATTATTTATTATACGAACTTCTCGCGCAATTCTTTTTCAAACATTTACCACAATAAACTAGTCTTTCTGATATTTATTAGCGGTTTCTAGTCAAAGTAATGTCAACAGTCACTACGTTTCATAAACTCGTAGTGCGTTTATTAGCGATTAGTTAAATAATAATCAACTCTGTATGACGTAGATACGCCGACCGGAAGACGGTGGCGCGCACGTGGCCACGTGCCACCGTTTGCCCAGCACAGCGAGCTTTACAATTCTCCCCGAGAAGTGCCTGGGGGGCGACCTTTTTACAGTCGCCTTCCGTATGCTAGAGGGGGTGATCGCTTTACAGTCATCCCCTCCGAGATACCTAAAGATTCGACGATTGACCTCTTTCTTAAAGTTGAATGTACCTAAGTGCTTTTCATCATCTTCGAGAAAAGAGGAGTCACGGACGGACGACATGGGCGTTAGACATGACTTTCGTCTTGCCCATGTTCATGTTAAGGCCCACCTGTAGGAAATATTAAACGAGTGTAAAAAAATGCATTCGTTTTTGTGTAATATTTACATATCTTTTTATAACGTTTTATCATTACTATTGATGTAGAATAATGCGGTAAAAAATAATAAGAGACAGGTACAAAATAAATCTAGATAGTCTTTATACTAGTCATATTTATTATTAATTATTTGATTTTTTTATTTATATTACAATGTTTCAGATCACAATTTATTTATACATTTAAGTAAATAGGCTTGTTCTTGAAGCATTTCTTCCAAATCTCGAAGAGGCAGATAGTTGAGTGGAATCTGTAGAAAATGGCGAGCGGCATTGATACATGAGTAATGATGGTCCATGCCCAGGGACCGTAAAATGCTAAATGTGCTGGTCGGAATTCAGCGCGACTCTGAAATAATATTTATAATATTAATGCATTCATATTTTTTCATTTCATTTATTTCGGCCGAATGAAGTCCACTGCTGGACACAGGCAGTACACCATAATTACCGATATCGGTGTGTTGTGGGCTCATTGGGGGTTTTTGCCATAATCGCCATGCTTGGCAGACGGGTTGGCGATCGCAGTTAAGTTGTTAATGTACTCGAAGGACGCTATTCATATTTTACCCATATTATATTTCAATAAAAAGCCCTGTGACATTTGTGTAAACAAATTATGTTAAATGTTTATGGTTAAATGATAATGTCCACTAATTTGTTAATTAACTTGGTATATTAACAAAGTATATGATATCCCTAGTAAATTTTTAAAACTGTTGTTATTGAGAAATGAAATAGACCAACGGCCGAATACTGAAACGCCAACTAATATTAAGTCCCACTTTTACTATTTGAGCCGCCCGGTTTCCTACTGAAAACAGGTTTCTCGAATAGTTAAAGTGGGACTTAATTTTAAGTGGAGTTTCAATATTCGGCCGTATAACATTTAGTTAGGTTAGTTCCGGATCGCACGAGGATACCGAACAGTGTCCTACGAGGCGGCAACTATCCTGGTGCGTTTTCCGCCTTTTAACATCCTGGCGGAGATGGATGCGTGGGTCTACGATCAAACACGCTCCCTCCGCCAGAGCGGCGAAGGCGATGGCGAAGGGCGATAGACAGGCTGCGGCGGCTAGCTCGGCGGCGCGCACTTGGAAAGTGACGTCATCGCCTGCGGATGCAGTTTGCAACCAAGTGCGTTGTAGAGGCCGTCTTGCCGCTCTTTGGAGCCTGGCTCAGAAGGAGCGAGCGCTTCACCTACCGCCTGACGCAGGTGCTCACCGGGCACGATTGTTTCAGCGGGTACCTGCACAGGATAGGACGCGAAGCCACGGCACAATGCCACCATTGTGATAGCGACCAGGACACCGCACAGCACACGCTCGAGGCGTGCCCTGCATGGGCCGCCGAGCGGTGGATCCTGGTCGATCGGATCGGGCAAGATCTCTCTCTGCCAGCAGTAGTGTCGGCTCTGTTGGCAGAGCACGAAAACTGCAATGCAGTGGTCTCCTTCTGTGAGAGCGTCATGCTCCAGAAGGAGACCGCAGAGCGGGATCGGGAGAGGGCCGATCCCGCTCGAAGAAGGAGGAACCGGCGCCGGGGTAACAACCACCCTGGCGCCTAATTCCCATACGCCTGAAACCCCCTGCCGTAGCTACAAGGCGGGGGACCTCTGGGTTCGCGGGTGCGTAGATTGGGGAATTAGCGTGCTCACACCAAGCGACCCAAGAGAAGACGGTAGCACGCATGTGGTCACGCGCTGCCGTGGGACGCTTTGGGGGATCCTTTACAATCCCCCCGGGGGGGTGACCGCTTTACAGTCACCCTCTCCGAGATGTGCCTATAGGCGGTGCATCAGTGGGCGGCTCTAGTGTGATCTTACAAGGACTTGGGTGGCTCCCTTCAGTGCTGAAGATGATCGCTGCAGTTGTTTTAGCCGGTAGGAGTCGCATACCCCTTCACCCTTTCCCACGGCGAAGGAAGTTCATGTAGAATTTTCACAGGAGACCAATACAAAATTGTGGAAAAACTGTTATAATCAATTTCTTATACGATGGACATTGGGTTAAAGACTTAAAACGAGGATTGTCGATGCAGACGATAGAAACGTGGGAGATCATTCGTAGGATCGTAATTCATATAGGTTGAGAAAATAATATTAAAAACTTCGACATGTCGATAATAAAATATGTAAATCCAAAATTTCAAAATTAATTTCGGAGGGGATAACTGTAAAGCGGTCACTCTAGCGGTAGAAAGGCGATTGTAAAAATGGTGACTCCCAGGCACTTCTCGTGGAGCATTGTAAGGGGCCCCAGAAAATTATGTACCTATAGAAAACCCCGCTTACATGTCTAGATAAAAATAGTTTCTACATTACAATTACCTTCTCTAGTGTATTGATAGCCCACATGGCCATGTTAGCCACAAGTAAGAAGGTGACAAGCTGACGTCCCGGTTTATTCCTTCGTTGTTCAGAGGTATTACTTCGACGCCACCAAGCATCAATTATAAACAGAGTTTGAAGAATTGTCTGAAAAAATTAATATATGTTAAGAAATGCGGAAAGGATTACAAGCCTATCGACGTACAGATTTTACTTAAAATACTGATATAATAATGTACAGTAAGCGTTCATAAGTGCAGTAGCACGTTAAGGTTTGTATTGCTGTGTACACACGGTACTGTGCGTGTAACTAGTATCTCAACACAGTACGCACACTGCTGTCACTTCATGAGACGGAACCATTTCCGTCGCAGATGTTGGCCAGTTCTATACGATTGCAAAAATTGGCAGCAAATTAATATGTTCCGATAGCCGTAAGCATCTAGTGTTGGAATGTGAGGCGCCGGCTTAGGTTCCGATGTCGTTATGCAATTTTGCAACAATAAAAAAAATAATTACAAAACTTTTAATTGTCTTCTAACAGTTTTACAAACATATTCACAAAAGTCCCTTTTGTAATAGTTCACACGTTTAAAAGGTGTATCCAGTGTCGTTTACCGTGATCCCGGCCAAGTTTTAGATTGTCATAGGAACAAACGGTTGAGAATAAAAATGCGTAATAACTGTAATAAGTGATAACAAAACAACAATGTTTATTCGTTATAATTACTGACATAAAGTTAACAAACTGCTACAATTATTTATTGGGTATTGGTATTGAGGTAATAGCTTTAGTATTCATTTTCTTTACGAAAAGAAGATTGAAACTTACCAAACTGTCAATCTATCGCTTTGTGAAATTGCTACTGGACTTATGAACGCGACCGTACGAGATACCTGTCAATACCTCTAAGAATCTGATGTTATGGTGTAAATTAGTAATTATGTCTTGCAGACGACAGCAATAGGGCCACGATCTATATTTAGCAAGTAGGTTTCAATAAATACTTTCACTCGTCAATGTATCTAGATGGAACCAACATTACCTCCTCTGAGAAGAAATTCTGGATCAAAAAAGGTTTCTCTTTTTGAAGTTCAGACATATTAAGTGACAAAAATGTAGGGCAACGTCTAGAATGCCTTTTGGAGAACGTTCATAGCCACTTTGAGTTGACTCATCTTGTCAGGCGGCAAGCATGAATCAATCATCGTGCAGCTGACCCCTATTATTTTATGGAGAACTTTAAGATGTACAGGTGTCATAAAGGCTGGTATAAAAAAAATGTTGTTTCGCAAATAATGACTGACCTGATTGAGCGATAAAAATTCAGAGAAGAATCCGGTTAAACCAACACTGTTGCTCTGGTCCCGAGTATGATGGCTTCCTATCAAACTGAACATGCAATACACAAACATTCCTGATTGAGCCAGAATTAGTAAGAATGGGTCAAGACCTAGGATAGCTGAAACAAAAATATTGACAATTATGTATGTTGCTGGGAATGCTATAAAGAAGGGTTAAAAATGATAAAAGCTTAGTTCGTACCCTTTGATTTTCTTTTATAAGATAACTCTCTCATTTGTATTAGAGCTGTTATAGACGCGGCTATTGCTAATGTGTACAGTATTAACTCGCAAATGTTCACTTCAAATATTGCGTCCTATAAGAAATAAAACGATTTAGTTCTATTGCGGAGCAATTATATTAACAATTTTATTATTTGCAAGTAATAAATAAATATACGTAACAGTAATTGTCGTAGGATTGTTAATCAGGACGAAAAACATAATGAGTGAAATAATGGTGATGACGATAACTAAGATCCCGGCGAAAAGTCCACGGTGAGCGTGAGAACAATCCACAGAGAAGTGATGGAGTGCAGCGCGGCTGCCGTGATTGGAACTCACTCCTAACATACCAGCTGGAAAACAATACAACGTTTACATAACTGATCATGATAAAAACTATAATATGAAGTATTCATTTACATAGTCAAAGTGTTATTACCAAACTGCTGAAGAATTTTCTCAGGAGTTACAGAATTATTGCGCGACTTATTTTTTGTAATATTGAATTTCTTTTCAAAATCTCTTGGAGTACATTTGACCTGAAATTTTATCAAATTAGATTGTAATGTTCAGCGATATTTTAAAGTATATTTGCTTTTAGGATAGTATTCGGTACCTCTTTCCACATTTCGTATAAGATGACAGCACATATCAGGGAGTATTCAATAGTACACGGAAACAGGAACGGTGCAGCATTCTGAAGTAGAGCTCCCATAATATTAGACCTCCTACATGGTATAGCGTCTGTTATATTATGCATTCCATTAGCAGGGGTTAATATTGTGTGTTCCAAATGGTGAATTTCATGTTTTGTTTCTTCGACTAATACATATAACCATTCGCACAAATTTGTTGCTATCATATGCATGAAGCCGAATCTCTGTATCAGTTTAAATGTGCCAGATTCGATGTCCTTGTTTGTAAGAAACATAAACTGCATTTGCGCCAGTGTTAGGGCCATGCGGAGTGCCGGTGTAATCACCGATAAAATGGAGCGGCATTTATCTGTCATTTCAAAATATTCACCTAACTCCAAACCACTGTAAACCATGGAACCAATGCCGAAAGCTGACGAAAAAATACATTTTATAACAAATTGAAAATTAAACTAAGATAAAACTGTTAATTTCATAGAAAATGATTCCAATTTACCAATTCCGCCAAGCCTCAAATAAAAACTGCCGTAGCGAGAAATACTCTCTTTTACTTTGGGTCTTTCTCCAGGTGTAATTTTTCCATTTTTATCCTCTTTCAGAGTATCCTCTGTAAAAATTCATTAAACACGTATAGTTGGTCGTTAGACAACATATGTAGAGTTAAATTTTCCGGTACATTTATACCAATGGCTGGAAACGTTAGTGGAATGCAAACTACAGAAGGTAATATTCTTTCCAGTCGCAATTATGCAAACAAATGTGATTTTAATGTCTCATTTTGTTAAGCAAATGTGGTTAATTACCTAAGCATGTTAGTAGATGTTATTGTTTAGGATAATATTGTGCCATTTAAAAAGGAATTGGAAGCTCTTACCATAGTCATGAATGATTAGGTTGACAGCCTTTTGACGCATTATGTTTACGTATTGAAATACTACGAATATTAGAGATACCAAGTAGAGATACAAATAAAATCCCTGAAAAGACAAACAATATAAATTTATTGTAACATAACACATTTAACACTTAAATTATCACTTATAAATTATTAATTACATCTTCTGTAATTATTATTAATTTTGAGCACCCATTAATTCGACGTTGTTGTAAGCGCCATGATCGCGGGATGTCATCTCGGAACCACGGAATTACGGAGGATATTCCGTGAGTGATAATTTAAGTATGAAGCAAAACCGTTAAAGTTTAAAACAGTGCATAATATTTATAGTAGTGCTGTTACATTGTTCAAACTTGTATTAAAGACTAGCTGTGACAGCGGCTGAACTAACAACGTGGAAGAAATACCGCTATAAATTTCGACATGTGAAGTATGTGCTAATCTAGGATATAATCTATCTGTTTAACAAATGTTATTTAAATTGGTTCACCAGTGATTTCGTATTCATCGAAATGTTATCGTTTATAAAGTTGGTAGTATTATATCGGACAGATTGACACCCTCCTCGACAGCTTTTTAAATAACAATCATAATTTTTTTTCTATTCTTCGTGTGGTGTCCGGATTAAACATATGGCACCACTCCATCTCCTCCCTTGACTAAGTGACTCTAAAACAAAAGGTTAGAGTAACAGCGTCCCTTTGATGGCACAGCAGTCATACTGTGCTCATCAACCTGCCTACCCAGCTTGGTGAGTATTGCCGAATTCCACTCGACGACACACTTGTGGAAATCTATTGGGGACGCCTTTGTTCAGCAGTGAACTTCCTTTGGGTAATACGACGACGAATTTTCGTATCGTTAGTTATTGCTATAACATCCAATCCTCAACCTTTTATAAATAAAAATACGGAATTCGAATAGTATAGCGATAACAAGTTAGCTAGGTGGGCTAGCAAATCTCTCAAAGAGTTTTTGTTGTAGAGATCAATTTGGGATGTCTATTCTGAATTGATGGCTGAAGCCAAATCGGTGTTTATTATTAAATATTTACCTGGTAGTAGCCATCAGGCACGCCGCTGGCGATGACTTCAGTAACTGGGAAGGCCAGACCCAACACCACTAGAAGCTTGGCGTACAAAGCTGACAGCGCTTTGCTCAAAGCTTCGCTATAAAAATAGTTTTATTTACTTTTTAGGAAGTACGTACGAATGAATAGTGAATTGCCAGAATTATAAAGCTATATTTTTTTATCCCCAGTGTGAACTCATTTTGTCGCTGCGTCTTAAAATCCACCACTAATAAAAAACGGATCTAGTAAGGGTAATATTTGTAAATTCTTAATTTTGGTCATGTAAGTAGTAACGTCGAGATTACAACTTTGTCAAATGTTGGTCAGAATGAGAACAAAGTATGTGTGCATCAAGGCTTGCCTTCAAAAACATTTTCACAATCTAATTACATTCATGGAGCGATGTTTGCGCAGAATGTTCACAGTGCTATTGTGAGCTTGTCTATCTATTAACAAATAAAGGGTGCTTTTCAATGGTGTTGACGCGACGGAGGCTGTTCATTGTCTGCGGACTACATGACGCTATACAACTGAATAATATTCACCTGTAAATAGGTCTTCACTTTGTGCTTATTCGCAACTAAGCGGCTGATGTCATCATTTTGTTTATATGGAAAGATACGGGATTCGTGATAGTCCAACTACATATTATGTTTAGGGCAAACAGATTTGAATCATATGGTATATTTGAGTTTATCGTGTATGTTTCAAATCTGTATATTTGTTAAAATTTACCTAAGTTCACGGATTTGTTGTGTCGTTTTAGTATATTTATACGTTTAAGAAAGATAATTGTTTTATTTTTAATTAGAACTCATCTTTGGCTTTTTCAATTACAATAATCTATAATCTGTATAATTAATAGACAGGCTGAGCAGACAAATTTTTAGAACGTACAGCCGTTCTTCTTCTTAGAACCTTATTGATTCAGGAACACACGACGTTAATCGTTTAACTGCGTAAATAAGTGTAGTTTATCTATTGAAATTTTATATAGTAGTAAAAACTATCGAAATAGTGTAAGTTTGCGGTGTGCAGGCCCATGTCAACAATTCGTGGATCTTGCGGTAAGATGAGCGTGTGTCGCGGGCATATGCCGCTTGCCGGCTGCCAGGCCGTTCTGATTTATGGTAGTGTGTATGTTCGGGCCTTACGGGTATTTACTCAAGGATTTTCTGGCGTTTTGATTTATACTCCTGATAGCAGATATGGATATTAAAGATAAAATAGATGTCGTTCTTCGAAAGGTAAAGTGCAAAATCTTGAATGTACAGAGTGTACTCTCGAAGTGTACTGTGTGTGTGTGTGTGTGTGTGTATTTCTGTGTTTTATCTATCACATTTCTCTGAACTGATACAGAAATTGTGACGTTAACGCATTAGCTCGCTAGAATGATAACGATCAGATTCCTGCAACGCGTGCATTAGCTAAATCGTTTAATTTTCATTTATTTATATTAGTTTCTAATTAACTCTATGACGTCATTAAATAAGAGTATTGCTTGTATCGTTACTTACTGTCCCAATATCTCAGCGGCGGAGGGTGGTGTGTCATGTGACGTCGATGCTACTGATGTGCGTGAGTGAGGGGACAGTTCAGACAGGAATCTGCGTTGTGTGGCTGCGCATAACGCTAGCGCTTGCGATGGACGCCGAAACGCTGCGATTATGGCCGACGGCCGCCTGTAATTATAGTTCACTTTAGCATGTTTAAAGGTCAAGTACGGATCCTGGCTATACAGTTCGTGAGACAAAAGCAAAAACAATGCTAAGGACAGCAACATTTAATAACACGTCATCAATTCCTCTGAACAACGAAGACTGGTATAGATCCAGCTTTATAAACATGCTCGTTAGTCTGTAGTGACTGATATTCCAAGTACAAAACTATCTTGTCAAACGTATTTACTAGAAACTCTATTCTGAAAATTTTATTGTGGACTAACTACCACGTTAATTCTACAAACTACCTTCTCCTAGGGGCGGATTTCCTCCCACTTTCACCCCACCTCAGGCAGGTCTACCAATAGTTTTTTGGTGGACCCCACTTCCATGTGCGGCTTTAAGCGCACGTATGGAACTCGGCACGCCTCCGTCCCAGTCTCGGATCAGAGACAAGCAACTGCTATCTGGCTTCCGGAATTAAATTAGTTCGTTAAACGATATATAGGTACTTTCTTCACCCGCACGTGGTCACGTGCCGCCGTGTGCGCAGCAGAGTGACTTGGGGGGATCCTTTACAATTCTCCCCGAGAAGTATCTGGGGGGCGGCCGTTTAACAGGCGCCTGCCCTCCGCTAGAGGGGGTGACCGCTTTACAGTCATCCTCTCCGATTATGAGATTAATCCATATGCAAGGTAGCCATTTAGGGGCTCGTCCTTCGAACTGCTGCACACCACAGACCTGATGTAGGTATTTTGGTTGGCAAGTTGGTTTACCTTTCCAGAGCTTTAATATCGGCCCGATATGAAAAAAGACTTTGTTTTGAATATATCGGCACGTGAAGTGTGGTGTATTTATATATAAATGGCTCAGTGTATAATATAGTGCCGGATCACTATAACACGGGAACAATATTGTGAGAAAGTGGGAATCAGGGTTAACTCTCAAAAAGTTTCAATGATACTCCTGAAACTAAAGTACTTGAAAATGTTTGACTCATACCTCGTGTTCAAATTGGCTGCGAGTTTAGTTTCAATATCGTTGGACATTCTGCGGCTGTTTGGCTGGGAGTGCGCGTGCTGCACCAAGGGCTCCGCTGGTGTGCCCAGCATAGCTCGGGTACGCTCCCGCAACCGGCCCAGGTCCGAGTATGATGACTCATCACTAAACATATTGTGATTGGATTTTTTATATTGGATGAAAACATGATGACCTTTTTTAAATTTGTATTTTGAATGTTAAGTCAAGTATTTAAAAAAAGAACACTTAAATGTTTACTAAGTCTTTGGTTATGTGCTTTGATGTAGGTACCACCTACTTATTTGGCAAACGCCTTTTGTTGTTAAGGTTAATGTGTAGCTTAATAATGCAAACCTTTATCACTTTTATAGGCACTTATTGATGTAAAGCCAGATGTGCAGGATTTAAATTTCAAAAATCTTTCCTTAGTACATACCTAAGTTATATAAAATACTTCTGCCTGGGCACAATTTCATACATCTAGTCCCACCAATATTCGCGTTGCATTGTCTTTCAGTCAGAGTTTTATGTACATATGTTATTGTCAATCAGATAGGAAGAAAGGATTTTGTTTAAAAATTAAACCGTACTCAGTGTTTGATACAGGACTTTGTAAATAGTATGAACTAATAAATAAATAATAATAATTTATTCTAAGGCAGACACTGACATTAACGTGCATTGAAAAATAGTAATTACTCCTCTAACTCCAAAACTACAAGTAGGTGTATATCGTTTGTCTTAGGAGTCTGAACAACACTATACTGACGAATTCCACGAAAGAGCATAAATTCGGCTTTCTATATGGCTTTGTCGGAATCCCGTTATTATTTAAGGTACCAAGAAACAATTTCAGCGCTGTAACTGGAGTAGAATGGCGACGAGTGCCCGTACCTACTCGCTGGTTACAGAACAATCCGTACATTAATTATTTTTGAAATAGTGCTGCAATTAATTTTGGCAAGTGTAACCATTTCATTTTCGTCTGTAAGTGTTGTGTATATTCGACATTATTTTCTTTCTTTTATATTATATGATCCCAAGAATATTGATTTGATTGTTTATTTATTTCCTTGTTTGTATATAGAGTAGTGAATCTAGTGGGTATGTACCGTGTCTAACAGTAGCAGACGGGTGTATCGCAACACAAAGAAGTCTATCAAACGTCATAAATATTTTCGAAGCTCTTCGCAACTGCACCAAAATCCCTCTGTGTATGCGTTTCATACTTCTCAGTCAAATACAGTGTGTTTGAAAGTGTTATAAACAAAACGTTACCAACAAAAATGTATTGTGCAACGACAGAATTTGTGAGGGAAAATGATCATGTATTCATGAAAATAAAAATATTGGATTATTGAATATTGCGTATTGCATCCATAAGTTCAAATGCATGTTTTCATTGTATTATCTAAAAACATTTATTTTAAAAGCGTTCCCTAACAGCATTTTATATGATGTGTGTTCCGTGCGTTAAGCCCGTCAACGGGTGCCCTCTGTCGGGACTGGTCAGCATTTAACTGTTGTAGCAATTTTTTACCGACTTAAAAAAGGAGGAGGTTCTCAATTCCATGCGTATTTTTTTTATGTACGTACAATTTGCTTAAATGTGTCATGCATATACATTGGCATGCATAATCCTGACATAACATTTCATGATTGTATTGTAATAATAGGACTATAATACTTTCAAATATTTTCAAAGAATATCCATAGGGTTTCTTGCGGGTTTTTCTTTATAGGACCAACAACTTGGATTCGTAACATAAATGGTTAACATGTATGAAAATATTACTTTGTCTTGAATATTACGTTAAGAATTATAAAGTATATGGTGTTGTCATACAAGTGTAGTATTTTAGTATTTTATTCTATTGTCATATTCGGTGTGTGGACAGTTTGACTTATGTAATAAAGAATTTTACTAACAAGCATTACGCAGTTCGTTTAATATGTTAAACGTACTTTTAAAGTTGAACATACTATATCATGAATATTTAAAGAAACGTCTGAACTGCAGCTGTATTGAACTATTTCGACTGGAGGGTTCTGAGCGCAAAATCTCCAAAATGTGCATCCGTTCGCCGGAAATGTCTTCCTAAGCTTCGTTGTATCCTCACTGAACCTATTTTGAATAACGTCCGTAGACTCAAAATATTGATATATATGGAAAGAAATGGTACAGCTAGATTTTTATTACGTTATTTTAAAAGTTATGGGATACCCAACAACTACACAATATTGTACTCACTGTCAAAAACAATATAGAAAGATAATTATGCATGTAAATATCAAAAATAAAAATAGTTTGTCATAAATAATAAAGTAATAAATTATAATTAATATTTAAAATCAATGTTTCTGATTCCACGTGGAATATGAGTCGTTTATTTTTTATATGACTATAAGGGCTAAACCGAAAATAATATTACAATTGAACTTTTAGATATTCCAAAAGACGAAATATGATTATAAAAAAGAACTTATTTGTACCTTGTAGAATAATTAAACGTAGCGGCCGCCCGAGTGCAATATCTAACGTAGGCTATAAACTACATGCGCCGCAGATCCAGTATTTAGATAACAGATATATCTGAGTCACGAGACAACGGAAAATGCGGTTAGAAAGAAACTTTAATTAAATGTTTAGCGTCTACACTTTGTTTATACGGCTTGTCGGGTGAGCCGACGTATCCATTTCCCAGGCTTTTGAAAAGGGATGGCTGTTCATGTTCATCTCTTTACAATGGAAACTAGCTAGTCAATAGAGGCGTGCTCATGTCAGCAGAGCGGGTCATTTAATAATAAAAAAATATACATATCCACGCACACACATACATATAAGTATTATATATTTATGTGTCCATATCTACATACATAAATAAAATTAATGTCACGATTTAAACTATTTTATTGGCTTGCAGATCATTGGCATTAAGCGAGGACAACGAATAATTATTATAATAAGTATCTTTAAAAATTTGGTTCCCAGTGCATTTGTTATCATACCAATATGATGGTAAATAAAAAACTTTCCACTGCAAATATTACCAAGAGCAACAAAAAAATTTAATAGGTAGTTTTTAACTATCATAATATATTTATAGAGAGTACTGTCATGGAGGGGGTGATCTGTGTACATAAAATATGACGGAATGTATAGATAAAAATAAACGATACACAAATAGTTTTTCATACCTGTCATTGTCATTTTCTTCGTGTACAGTGTCCATATCAGTGATAGTGACGCCCGGGTGCAAGTCACTCGGCTCGCACAGTGGGCTTCTGTTGGCTGGACTCATCTAAAAACATCACGATATATCTCATGGCCTTGTTCTTAATGGCACTGTTCAACAACCAAATACTGATTAGTTTTCTCAAACATCAATTGTATGTAGAGGTGTTTATGGTTGAGTTGTCCTTTACTTTTTAATACCGTGCAAGGATTCCGAATGTGATGAATACATATGCAATTAAATTATTTATCATTGTCAGAAAAATAAACACCTACCTATCTGTTATTATTTGTCCGCAAAATTTATTACTGTTATAACTTGTCATTGCCCTAATCTTGACACAACACTAGCGGGCTTGTCATCAGTAATTGAATAGGCACAATATATACAAATCGCTTCGAGTGAGAGTGTTTTCATTTATCCATTTTTCTTTTACAATAATGCTATATCGAGGAAACAGTCTGTCCTCTGTAAAGGCAAGCTTACACTGAGTTGAGATAAAGGCTTTGTTTGCACAATGGTGTACGTATAGGTAATACAACGTAACGTGGTTATCCGGTAATCCTTTAATGTCTGTTTGCTCATGGCGGAGAGTTTGCTCTACTTGAGAGCAACACTTCGTCCTGTCAATTTACTGATTAAATTGACATGAAAATATCGATATCAATACACGTCACTATCAAATTATTGTTGCAGATTATAGTATTCGAAACTCAATACTTGTTACAAATTAAATTAGTTTTTAATTATCAAATTAAAAACGAATTTAATTAATATCAATTAGACACATTTGTAAACTTAGTAAGAGACACCCATAGACAAGATTAAGATCTTTCCACAGTAACTAGCACATATACATATAAGTATTTACCTTTAGAAGATAAGTTAATAGAGACTCTCCCGGTTTTATCTGGCAAAATTATTTTTTGAAGCAAATGTCCAAGAAAATTTGTTTTAATTTAACAAAAATGTTAAGTATCTATGAGTATACAATCTCACTAAAAGCTGGTGGTGTGTTGTACGATCTTGAGTTTTGTTATGAGTTCCAGTAGTGTGGGCTATTTCATATCAAAATTTCTGGTAAATAGCAAGCTATGTCGCTTATGTGATTTAATCATCATATCAGCCAAAAAAACGTCCACTGCAGAATAAAAGGCTACCCCATAGATTTTCATCATTACTTGCAAATCAATGGGTTAACGGTCCAGTTACCGATACATTTTACACAACAATCAAAGATTGCCCATTGGAAGTCTATTTTTAAAATTGGTAAGTGCCTAGTATACTTTATTCAATATCATTTAACATACTACAACAATCCATAGAATTAATTTAGATAGCCTTAAGTCTCATTTTTTGTTATATCAAGGTGGCACAAAAGCGCCTAAACTAATAGAATTATTTTTGTTGGAAGGTGACTCCAAATTATTTGCTTCAGCAACAATATTTTAAACATAAGGATGCAGCAAAATACCTGGAGAATGTTACAGTTTTTATTTAAGTAAATATATAAACTGACGGATTGTAAATACAAAATGATTAGGTATTATGATAATGTTAATTCTTTTAATATATATAACTGTCGGACTAGAAAGTCTTAAAAGAGTGAGTTCGTTTTATGGAAGATAAGGACATAAATATTACTAATCGCCCAGCAGGCAAAAATCTTTGTTTAATTCGTCATTATAAGAATCACAACCATGAATAAAGCGCATATCGAAACTACTACATTACTTTGTCATTGGTTTATAGCGATGACTCCACACTTAGCATAATTATAACTTCATAACGTAGATTAATGCGCGAAGTCGCCTCACAATAAACGTTCATACATTTCTGCGTGGGACAGCCTAGCGATAGTCATCAGTCGACTAGAGTTCCTAAATCGGCTGGCTAACCGCGGAAGGACCACGTCGTCATAGAATACCGGTGTGAAGTAGCAATGTTGCTGCGTTTATTACGGTGACTGACGAATACCGGAACCCCCAAACTCCAAGAATATGGCAGACACGACGACGGCTTTTAAGGAATAAATATATGTTCGCCATAAAGGTCGGCAACACATCGTCGACTTCTCTGTTGCGGATGTTAATGCCGTGGTCGCTTGATATTATATATTGATAGTACGTTTTAAAACATAACTGTCTTTAATATCATGATATTTTAGGCAAACATTTAAAAGTTGCTGTCTTTGTTTCTTGTAGTAGTTTAAATTTATTTTAAATATTTGATTTAATATTTTATTAATACCGTTATTTATCCCTTTTGTTTGCCTTGTACTTTTATGCCAATATCTATATATTATATATAATATGTATTGTATAAAATGTGTAGATATTGGCTTAAAACTATATATATACCTATATATGATGGTGTAGTTACGGAAAGGTACATTTACGAAAATAAAGCATATTCGTTTAATGAGTATAAGTGCATGAAATGTGATTTTTATGTTAATTAGAACTAGTCGTGAGTATATTAAATATCAAGGCACCAACAGCTTCATAATCCGTGATTTGACAGAGGCATATGTAATAGGGAAATGTATCTACGTTCAAAGGTATTTCTGGGTACGATATACATGCGTGTTATTAATACTGTATGGAGAATTTGTGGTGTTATTTAGTTTAAAATATTACTTACATTAAATTCAGGTGCAGGTATAAAATGTTAAGCCAACCCGATTTTTATTTTAATGTAGTACAAAGTGTAAGATTAAATGGTGAGTTTGTTTGTCTTGTGTCCGCCGGGCGGTCCGCTCTAAGGTTGTTAGGTTGTTGAATAAGTTTCTGAATTAAGAGAACTGAAAGTTTTCTCATCTCGAGATTACAGCAAAGTGTTTACCGTTTGGCTGTAGGATGCGGCCGCGGCTCCGACACCCCTCCGCATGCCGCTAGTCACGAACCATAGTTGACGCGATATCGAAATAATTAATTTTTTTAATTACCTTTTTACGAGTCTATGTATCTAAGATGGTTATAATTAGTTTCATAAATAAGCTAGTTGAAATGATGTGAACTGTTATCCGTGCGGTGTCCAGATTAAGAATATAGCACTACTCCATCTCCTCTTGTGGATGTCGTGAAATGCTACCAAGGCAAACCAGAAAAGGCAGCAGCGTCCTTTCTGTGGAACGGAATCCATTCTGCGTTCAACCACCCGCCTGCGTGGTGAGTACTAGCAATTTCCACCCAAAATGACGACGGCATGGCATGTAACCGGTCGTCCGTGGGGGAGGCCTTTGGTCAGCAGTGGACGTCTTCTGGCTGATATTATTCTCGAAATAAAGCTTATGTGAAGACAATGTAGGGATGTCTTCTTAAAAGCTTCAAAAAAGCATGTCAAAAACTTCTTAAAAGTCTACACTAAACAAATCTGATCGAAAAGTTTATAAATATTTTTAATTGATATGGCATGGCCACTTTAGGCTGACCAATCTCAATAGGTGGCACCCATTCTTGAGTATGACGCAGATATCAGCATCTCTTGGATGAATATAATTTAATAACATATAAGATATGAAAATTACTACATGAATATCGATATTTATTCGACCTAATCAACAATCTATTTAGTTCTCCTATTATTATCCATTTGGTTCTCTGATTATCGACTATGAATTCCTTAAGCATAAAATGATCTTTAAATAATACTTGTACTAGGAAGTAACATATTGAATGTACCTAATTAATTGTAGGTAAATCATCGACATGAGTAACATCACTAGTGTTAATAATCTAGGTATTTCCATAAAATATTTGCGTGAGTGTATCGCACCTGATGCCAAACGATGTCGCTGCACTTTAAACTTGCCGAGATTTACACAAACAACGACCACTAACTAATATTGAAGTGAAAAACGAACTTGTACATGTGTCTTTAAGAAAGGCTAAAAAAATTCCGTGCCGTTTAAGAAAATATGATTTTGTTTCTCGGGGAACGAAAAATATTTAGTGTTGTTTCATAATCATTTATTAATGATGTAGTTAAGTATGGGCTATTTACCCGTCGCAGTCCATGTTAGACATATACATCTCCTGAAAAGGTACTGTGCATTGTTACTATGCTAAGAAAAAGGTTAGTGCCGTCCACCACCAGAGTCAGCCCTGACACATTGGCATTTATTGAAATAATATGAAGTCATCGTGGTATAGCAGCATTTTATGAAAAAGACCACCATATTATGGTCACAGCACGTGTTTTAAAGAACGGCCAAGTGCTAGTTGAACTTGCGTAGAGAGGGTTCCGAAATTGCTGAATATATTGTCTGTTGTTGATTGTTGAATTCGTTTTTGTAGCAATAACTTGTCCCAAGAACAAACTTAACATCGTTGTTGATAAACATGTTTTCGCATCGCATACATTTCAACTGCAAATGTAAGTTTGTACACACAATATTAAAAGATTTACCATGACATTTTAAGACCATATATTTCTTATAGGTTTTCCTGGAATCTATAGATAAGGAGGGGGGGGGGGGGGTAAATTTTCATCTATTTTTTTAAATTACTTCTTAACTTTATATTTTAAAATTATAAAATAAATACATTTCAGGCCCTCACAACAAGCTCTTCCATTTCATATGTTACACGGTACAGTTTGCAGTACTTTATTCTTAAATTTTCTATATTTCCCCCCCAAAAGTGATCCTCAAATTCATTTATCGGTCCAGTAGATTCGGAGCAAATTGGCTGTGACAGACGGATAGACAAACTGACACACGAGTAATCCTATAAGGGTTGCGCTGTTTTTTCCTTCGGACGTTCGGAACCCTAAAAAGGTTTGGATGAATCATCATCATCATATCAGCCAAAGGACGTCCGCTGTTGACCAAACATCTCCCCCGTAGATTTCCACAACGAGCGGTTACATGCCGCCATCATCCAACGACGCCCAACAACCGTCACCAGGTCATCTGTCCACGTCATTGGAGGTGGTCCCACGCTGCATTTTCCGGTGTGCGGTTCTATGTTCTACGAGCTATGTGCCCGCCCATTGCCACTTCAGTTTACTAATACTTTCAGCTATGTCGGCAACTTTAGTTCTTGTACGGATCTCCTCATTTCTCATTCTGATCTCGTAGAGAAATACCAAGCATAGCTCTCCATAGCTCGCTGAGTGACCTTGAGCTTTCTTATGAGGCCCACAGTGAGTTACCACGTCTCGTCACGTCTCTTAAATTAGGTTTTCGATATTTCAAATCAAAGAAATTGGTAATACATTGTTAATACATACGCGGCACGTTTAGAGCTATTAAGCTATTACAATTCTGCGCTACGAGTCGTGATTTCATAAAATGCATTATCAGGAACTACCTGGTATTGTAATCATTATGCACAATGTACGTATATATACATAATACGACAGGGTAATTTTTAGTGAATAATTTATTTATGTATGATATTATATCTTTACTGTACACCAGTTAGTAAAAGATGCAATAAAAAGTAGCACTCAGTTTATAGAGTACAATGGGCGGCCTTATCGCATACGGCGATTTGTTGCAGGCAACCCTTTGCACAAGGTAAGGCATTATTATAAGTTTCCAGATATGGTAACTTATGAAATATGCCCAATACATATAAAAATAATTCTGAAATATTTGTATAGTGCCTCATATCTGAATTTTATCACAAATTATAAAATTTGCATATCCTAACAGTTTTATTTATTTATTCTTAATGTATAAAGGTGGTCATAATGTCATAGGCATTTTTTACCATACGACCTTTGGATGATGAAGAGCAGAGACCATAAGGTAGATGCACCAACAAAATAAAAGTGAGAGGTACAGATGCGATGACATTAATTTACACAGAATACTAATATGTTAACTTACATCACAGTGGCTCGTTGGCTCAGCGGTTAGAGTACCCATTTACTCACCTAACTATAACTTACATAAAAATTACATATATATAAAATATATATTTATATACACTAAATAAACATACATACATATATAATAAATATATGTAACTAGGAAAAATAGAAACAAAATCAGAGCCGAGATGAATCTGAAACATCTTGTCAAGTAGGTATTTCATACTTTAATTTTAAAGTAGTGCCGACTTTATTCATTTGTATTAGCGTTTTATGCCACAGTTAATAATAATAAAAATAATATTGAGAATCAGGTAATGCAGCGGTGCCTAAAAATTAAAGGCCGATCTCATGTTTACCGATGATTATAAACTTCTTACATCCATTTTGAGAGATAAAATTACTGACCATAATGATAAGAACGCCATCAAGCCAGAGGGAACATGAAACGATCAGAATTGAGCGATAAATATTCCAGGGTGATAGTTTAAGACGCCCGTGGTTTTATTTAAATAAAAAATAAATCCTTTCAGCATATTGCTGGAGGGATCCGCGCTAGGCTTCCCGTTATGAAGAAGTCAGGTAATATCCCACCTGCTTTACATGGTAGACCTGAAACTGTTTGTTCCCGGCAAATTGCATTTAATGAAGTTATTGAAGGTAACTGGAACGTTCAGTAATTCTATTACTATGGAATTTATCGTGGACAAGATTATGGAATTCAACTTTCGGATTCCATTAACCTTAGATCGCTCTCCGCAACAGTGAAACAAATACTTGGGTATGTCGGAGGCGTTGGGCATTAACAAGGCTGACATGAAGCAATCTATAAAGGAGCGTTTCCTTGACCGCCTCAAGAAAGTACTTTAAAGTCATTTATAAGGTGGCAATAAGGTTCGTGCTTTTAACGGTTGCATCATGCGTTTTGATGTACTCCTTTTGCATACTTAAATGGACTTAGATGGAACTGGATGCCCCGGATAGGAAGGCTCGTACATTCCTGACCGCAAATCAGATTCATCACTCTCGATTGATCGGTGACGAGGCTGTACATCCTACGGAAACGTGGAGGTCGAGGCATTTTAAATGCGGAGATTCTCTACAACCGTGAGGTGTGCAGCCCCAGGGACTATCCTCCATGCCAAAGTGGGAATACACCGTGATGTGGTAGCAGTAAACAAAAGCATCACCCTGCTCGGTGGGCTATTATGGATGAAGTTACAATGAAGCAATGAAGAATAACTTCCACAAATATATTGTGAAGGACGGCACTATTGACATGTCGGCTCAACGTCGAGGTGAGTCATTACTTCACATTATTTCAGGTTGTTCTCGTTTTGCTAACGGGGAGATATACACAACCGAGGAGCCAGGTTTATATATCGGCAACTTGCGTTGAAATATAACCTTGTCGCCTCTGAGTTACCATACAACAAGTATTTGCCCGACCCAGTTCTCGAAAATGGTCTTATCACGTTGTATTAGGATGCAGAGACATCATCGCTGATAAGACTATTGTTGCCAATAAGTCTGATATAGTGGTGATAGAGCGCCGCCAATTGTTGCTATTACTATCCCGCATGACGAGAATCTCGTGAAAGCAGGGAAAGATAAACAAAGGAAATATTAAAATTTGGCACACGGAGTTGTCGATATGTGGGAGGTGGACTCTGCAATCGTTGTACCGATAGTCGTCACAGCTAATGGCTTAACGGCCAAGAGCCCCAACCAGCATCTGAAGAGGCTCTCGTTAGGTGGCTGGGTCAAGAGTAGCAGAGTAGCAGATAAAGCGGTACTCCTGGACAGGGCTAATGTTGTATTCCTCTCTCTGGAGTTCTGACCACGGGTGGCTTGCTCCCGATGTATGTTTTTAAATATATGTATATTGAATTTTCATATTATGTATTTAAAAATGTACCTAATATATAAGTACTTATATGATATAAAAGAAATATTTTTATGAAAAAAATTGTTGAGTGTGAGTTCACACGCGGTAGAAGTTATTTTGGTTAATTTGTAAAAGAATGAGATGAATACACTGTGGAGGTGGTAAACAGAGAGAGAGAGAGAGAGAGAGAGAGAGAGAGCCCTGCAAAGTGTTCGAAACGTTAGGAAAAACAAAAATCAATAATATACGCGATTTAATCCGTTTAAAAGTGTTGTATTATAATGTGTAATACTCGCGAAAGACTACTATATTCTTTCATCAATTTCTATTATACGTTGAAATAATAATTTATAATTACTGAAATTATGGTGTTTCTTGAAAGTTTCTTTTAAGTAAATAGTGCCTGTAATAATAAAGATTGGAGTTCATTATGGAGCGTCGTACTTAGATTTGTAAACCCGAACGTCGATTCATTCCACCGGTAAAATTTGACAGATATTTTTTTCTTTTTCGTTCTGTGCAACAGTAGTCACACTGCGCTCACCAACCCGCTTGCCAGACATGGCGAGTACTGGCGAATTCCGCTCAAAATTAAGACATAATAATGGATATTTATGGCAGGGCCTTTGTTCTGCAGTAGTCGTCCTTTGGCTTATATTAGCAGGTAGAAGTGTTTTTAAGGGCTTGCTGCAGAAATCTGTACGTAATATTAGTGCACCGTGCCTCTTAAACTAGCATAACCTGTATCTTAAGATACTACAGAGAATAATGAATGCATGCCACTACTTATATGTTTTTACAGATTCTCAGAGCCAATGAAACAATGAACGTATTCACTCATGTTGGTACTAGGTACCCAATTTGCGCCGCAAAAGTTATTCTAGCATGTGACCAATCGAGTAACTAATTTATATACCTATTATGTTTAGTATATAACAAGTGATTGATAGAACGCCATGCACTTATTATCGCCCATCGGCGTGATCTGTTTCAATTTACACAAGGTATGTTCTCATGTGCAAATTGTGTGTTAAATGTTTATATATGTAATGGTGCTTATGTAAGTAGCATGTACTTATGTTATTCTATATAAATAAAGTCACTTTAATGTTTGCCCGCTTTCTATATATAATTTAAAGATGTTATTTTTAAAATCTGTTCGTGACTGTTGTGATGGCGAAGGAAAGAGTAATTAAACATTACGACTGATATTAATATAAATGAGGTTTGTTGTGTGTTGATGTCCTACTAGTATATTACTCGTATAGTACTGCCTAAATATATTATTGAAATCGCGAATCCTATACTTGAATCTTCCATGTTTTAGTAACCGACGTTATTTAAAATTAACGTAATATTAAAGGTAGGGTGTTTGCTCATTAAGTAAGTAGATCAAGATCTTATATACAAAGGCTCACACTGACATTTTTATGGAATACTAAGCGCCCACCTTTCACTTCGGAAGCGATGAAGGGTGGGCGTTTTGGCGGCTGTCTTTTACTGACGTACCGCAAGGGCTATTTTTAATCTGTTCTTAAAACACTTTTTTTATTTGGATATTATGTTCATCTGGCATTGGTAGGCAGTAGAGCGTTCTAAAAATGAAAGAATATTTAAAATCAGTGTAGTCATATCCGACATTACCTCCAGTTAACAATTTTCCCTATATAATATATGTACAGATATAGATTATACCACAAGCAAGGAGAGCACAGCCTCTTGTGTCTAATGAATGATTACGAAATTACGAATGATTACGAAGCGGTTTACCAAGCTTATTTTCTGATGGTGAATTGCGATGGTTAACCGTGATTTTTATAGTTTCCAATTGCTATCATCGACTCATTTAACCGATTATCATATATTATGATGAGTTTATAAAATGCATAGACAACAATATATAACGATAACATGTAGATTACTTGAATATGTACTGTATCTAATAAAATATTTCTTGATTTATCAATTTATAAAACCGTGTATGATGAAATTTCGTGTTCATTTTTAGAACCATTAAAACAAGTGCCTTTAAAAAGAAAACAACGTTATGTTACCATTTTTATAATAATTTCATGCAATAACAATAGGTGGTAATAGTATTATAATGGAATAAAAGTTATACGAATAAATAATAGTATATAAAAACAACCTCTTACCTTAAATATTAGTAACTAAAAATATTGTTTACATCGAAATCAATTTGAAAATTATTTACAACATAATGAGCACCATTCTCATAGCTCTGTACACTGATATTGGTTTGAAATCGCAATTTTTCCCAACCAGACACCACGACATCAACGCGCTAATTGTGTGATCAATTTATATCGCACGACTATCTACGTATATGTTTATTCAAATTTTAAGGTTTATATTTCACTATCGATTCCTCAGATAATTTATCTAATAATAATTGGTGTTGATAACCCATATTTCCTCGGACCGGTTATTCTGTATTGAAACTAATGCACAGTGGTGAACTTCATCAGGTCGTCTGTCTATCTTGTTGGAGGCCGAGGACTTGAAAAACTTTCTGGGCTATTAGTTCTAAAAGCGATGTGCCCCGCTCATTGCCTCTTCAGCTTACAAATCCTTTCAGCTATGGCCGCAACTTTAGTTCTACGGATCTCCTCATTTCTGATTCGATCTCGTAGGTTTAGCTCTCCATAGCACGCTGAAAAACCTTGAGCTTTCTTATAAGGCCCATAGTGTAGTAGTATTCTTCGCATTTTTCTGTAATTACGTTCATGAGATTGGCTTTTACATGTCTTATAAGACAATTATCTAGTAAATGACTCATAATATAATTTCTGCTAACGTTTTATTTATAGGAAATGGGAACATGTCCAGGAGGTGATATTCAGTTTACGTGCTTTAACTATATCTGAACATATCGCTTACAATGGAAATATACACTTTCAGCTATAAAATTCGTTCTAGTTTTTTAATAGGCTTGATTTTATCAGTATACTAAAAACTAGCTTCAGCCTACCTGATAATAAGTATCAACCGTTCCGATACACATGACCAATCTAGTGGCTTAGGCTTAAGGTGGGATGTCTAGTGTTCCGGGAAATTCACTGGTTGTTTCTGCCCTTCACCCAGAACACAACTACGCACATGCATAGTCGTTATGGGGGGTGAAATAGGTAGGACAATAGTACCGTCCCAGTTGAGTCTTTCATATGGATCTCTACTGTCACAAATTTTGCTGGCATTGTATAGATAGTAGAGTATACTTTACTTTACATTTTTATTTATTTTTATGATGCCCCTCACTGATTGCTCCTACATCGTGGGTTCAGTTTACAAATCTCAGATGCACAAACACCCAGACTCCATGCCGTCAAAGGCTATTTATTACATACTCTGAAATCTCTTTATAATACTGATGTTGTTATTTTAAATGAGTTGTTGTGGCCTCAATTAAGTTCCTTCCTCACTCCGCCTTCGCTGTAGTCTGAACCTCATTAATATCAGGGATTGATTGCCAGCCCATCTACAAGCAAATTACTAACTTTTACTTTCGATTTCCTTTCATATTCATTATACAGAGGACATGAAATTGTTGAACCACGCGCGTAGTGCTTCAAGGAAATAAGGAAATAATCGACCTGCCATTTCCTCTTCAGTACCTTCACGCTGCATCGTCTTCCTCACATCCACATTGTAATCAAACGTCTGTCAAGATCAAATTGAATATTGTTTTGCTTGAATTACTTCCAGTATAAACAAGCAACTGTTCCGATTGCGAACGATTGGTTGGTACTTACTTTACTTTTGTGGGGACATTATCCTACCTCTGGCCTTCGCTAGGAGATCATGCGATATACCGGGATCTACTATTGCCACCATCTATGATTACACTGAACTATGAGCATCTTGGCAACATTTTAATTTGTCGATGACATAGACCATCAAGTGATTATGGCTGAATCGATTGATTGTCTTAGCATAATACTCAGACAAACAGAAAATCAAACAGGTCTTTTTTTCTTTTTACTATCGCTTCGAACACTTTACTTCGTCACGGCGACATATCAGCGCAAAAAAAACCTAGCGGCTGTACCACCGGGCATGTGCGAGCCTTTACTGTCAAATTTTATATGTCTAGTTATTATTTCGCGTTCGTGGGCGCAGGATGACTAAGATGACAGGTCGAGATTTTCGAATCATGTACCATAAAACCACATTGTGGACGAGGCTGTTGCAAATATTGCCTAGGCGACGACAAATACATAAATAAAATCCTTAAACCTACGGTTTAACAAGCTGATGTGACGTGATCTTAAACACTTACGCCATAGAGGCAGTGATCAAGTAAAATAGTTTATGGAAGGTGTTCGCTCAGCAGCTTGGAAAGAACCCACTGTTGAAACTTAATAGAGCGGATGGCAAAGCAGCCACTTCTAAGATCGACTTACTCAAAAAAGTAGAAGGATTGTATGGACATTATATTCAACACAAATGGTGAAAGCTCTGGGAAGTACACCACCGTAGTCCAGAACTATACTGTTTCGCAGATAGCATAATGATCCAAGAGTGCAATATGCCGTTGCGTATGGCATTTATGAAGTATTAGAATACGGTCTCCATCGACACTTGGATAGTTCTAGATGCTCTGCAGTGACGTTGTCCTTTCTGGCGGTATATAGAGAAACGGAGGTGTCTGTAGAAGCAAACCTTTGCATCACAAATAATAGAATCTGCTACATTAAAGGAGTCCATTGCGCTTTGAATATTAATAAAATCAGTGCATTTTTCGAAAAGAGATAGCATTTAGTAAGATAATATCCTACTCAAAGCGAATGCAGTGGTCGTTTTTTTATGACTACTATTAATACAGGATTACTTCTTATACTATATATAGTTTCGTTACATTACCAGAAATCATTTTTAGTGCTATACAAGACATACTTAATCTGTTATATTTGAGAAATGTTTTTTTTGTTTGTTTTTGATGCAAAATGTATAGTGTATTTTAACGTTTGTAGGAGTTAAAGTATTAAGAACTGTGTTTGATTTGCACTTTTTATACAGATAATCGTATGAACGAGGCATATTACTAATTACAGGATAATAATTCGCGTTTTTTATATAATTGCTAAATGAAAATATGCATGAGATAAGCAAGTGGCTTTTCGGGAGGCTGGAAATTATCAAACCTGCGCTTGAGACGATTCGTGATGACCCTCGTAAACAGCTTATAAACATGGTTTAGAAGTTTATAATAAACCATAGTCTATACTGCTTCAACAGGGTGTTTCACACTTTTTGAAAAATAGCGCTACTTCACCTCTGTTCCGTGCTTCCGGCGTAGTGCCCACGAGTAGGACGAAATTTATGCTTCTGAAGAACTATAAGTACCGGTGTTCCACTCGCTTACAGAAGCTCTATCGTTATTCAGTCACCACCCGTTGTTATTTTTAAGCTGTTTCAACGCCATCCTAATATTGTAAGATTTAAAATGTTATTTTGAGACCATAGGTTTTCCTGTAATCCCTATCCATCTATATATTTTTCAGAAATTTAGGTTCAGTAGTTTTGAAGATAAGAGGAGAATGGTGGGGAATGGTCTATTTTCAGATATTTTTAAATAATTTAAATTTATTAAATAACTTTAAAACTATATATTTTAAAATATATTTGAAACCCTCACAACAAGCCCTTCCATTTCATATGTAACATGGTACAATTCGAAAAACTTTACTCTTAAATTTTCTATATTGCCCACCTAAAGTGACTCCTATATTCAAAATTCATTTATTTACGTGACACGAACATGTTTGGGTCGCAGAGATCCATATATATGTGTACCAAATTTCAACTTAACCGGTCCAGTAGATTCGTAGCAAATTGGCTGTGACAGACGGACAGACAGACAGACACGAGTGATCCTATAAGGGTTCCGCCGTCTTTTCCTTCGGACATTCAGAACCCTAAAAACAGGAATTAACGCAACATTACTTTTGAATAGCTGCATCAGTCTGCTTGTGACCACGATCGGTGCAACCCGGTCGAACCGTCAAGCTACGGTCATGTTACATCAAAAAAGTTTGGACACATGATAAAAAAATTGTGAAACTTGTGGCATAGTTGATGATGTCCAACATTACTTGATGGAATGTGAATTGAATCGTAGCAGCCGGAAACAGTTTTTCCAGAGGTTTAAAGTAAGCAGACAAAGTATTGGTCTGTTTCAAAGCACTTTTGCTACTCCCAACTCGAGGGTAGCTTTACATATCTATGAAATGTGTAAACAACTAGTTGTATATTAGTTAAGTAACTTTTGTAACAACAGGATTGATGTATCCACGGGGTAAAGGTCCTGCAAATAAATAAAGATACCAAAAAAGAAACAATATCCAATGAGGATGCGGGCGGCATATAACCGCTCGTTGTGGAAATCTATGAGGGAAGCCTTTGTTCAGCAGTGGACGTCCTTTGGCTGATATGATGATAATGCGGATAAAAAGTATCAGTTTAGAAATTCGACGGCTTCATTAGTTCAGCGTTCAACCCGAATTCCATACATAAATTAGTTATTTAATAATGAGTAATATCATTATGCTATCTGCGAAACAGCATAGTTCTGGACTACGGAGGTGTACTTTTATGAAACCCGTCATTATGGCTTAAAGTCTAAATAAAACTTGTGTTGATATAGATAAGTTCTATACCAGGAAGGAAGGAATAATAAGCATAATTTGAACAAGCTCTCAAATAATACACGTTTTCGAATAATTATAATTTTAGAATGTACCGCGTCAAAACACTTTATTTTATGCAGACATGCAGGATTTTAGACTAAAAGCTGCGTTCCAGATTTGAAATTCATCGACGAATCCGTTTCATTCTTCCATCGTGTGCGTGTAAAACGCAGCTGTTACCTTACAAAAGGGACTGGTTTTTCTAGCTAGTAGGTTTACTGGACGCGTTCAAAGGGCTTTGCTGTCGGTTGCACTGTTTGTGAGCCGGTCACGCCTCGCTGTAGCTATGCTGGATCTCCCTGAAACTTGATTGAAAACACTACGTTCATGTCAAAGTCGCAAAATATATTCATGCTAAAATAAACTGGGATTTGAATTTTGTCTGTCTTTGAATTAAAAAAGGATCAATAAATAACACGATAATAGAAACACATAGTAGATTTTGAGAATTAATAAAGTATTCAATACAACCTAAATATCGTCCATAAAAGAACGGTTGCTCAATTTTTTATTCTTTGTGGTCTTCGTAAACTCTTGGGCTCAGTTTTTCTGTTATGATGCAACCAAGGCCCTCTGAAAACTATTTTAGGATGTTTTTGATCTAATAAAAGAAACAATATTTGATAAAATACCGTAATTATTTTTTAGTAGTTTATTGTAATTTCATAAAATACCGATAGGTAAACAAACATTTTGGGAATTTCGCTTGATTAAATTACAACCGTGTGGTGCCGGCTCACAATACCACCACCCCATTTCCTCCTGTGGGTGTCGTAAAAGTCGACAAAGGGATTAGCCGGAGGATGAGCAGCAGCGTCCTTCGAGTACATTAACAACTCAACTGCGAACGCCAACCCGTCTGCCAAGCGTGCCGATTATCGCAAAACCCCCCAATGAACCCACAACACCCCCATATCGGTCATTGTGGTGATCTTTGGGGGAGGCCTGTGTCCAGCAGTGGACTTCATTCGGGCGATATGATTGATGATTGAAATTACAAAAACTATTTACAAATTGTTGCACATAATTAAATCAACTTTAAAAATTGTATTTAAAAAAATCACTTACCAGGTTTCCATTATAACGACGGCAATTTATTTTTTTGGTTGGGCCCATTGGAAATTCTTCATGAACTTCCTCTGCCCCGGGGAAGGGCATGCTGGGCTCCTACCGGCTAAAATCACCGGGGCGGTCATCTTCGGTACCTAAGGGGGCCTCGGGTTCTCGTATGATCACACTAGAGCCACGCACTGGTGCCGCGCCTATAGGCACATCTCGGAGAGGGTGACTGTAAAGTGGCCACCCCCCCGGAGGGATTGTAAAGGATCCCCCGAAGCGTCCCTCTGCACGGTGCTGTGCTGCGCACACAACGGCTCGTTAAAGTATGCACGCCACTGTCTTCTCGTAGGTCGCCCGGTGTGGGCACGCAGATTCCCCAATCTACGCTCCCCTGAACCCAGAGGCCCCCTGCCTTCCAGCGGCGACAGGCGGATTCAGGCGTAAAGGAATTACGCGCCAAGGCGGTTGTTACCCCAGCGCCGTCTCCTCCTTCTTCGAGCAGCTATGGAGAGAGCTATGCTTAGTATTTGGAATTAGTAAACTAAGTGGCAATGGGCGAGGCACATTGCTCGTAGAACTGATGACCGTTGGGATAAAAAGTTCTCGAGTGTTGACCGAGCACCGGAAAACGCAGCGTGGGACGACCTCCAACGAGGAACACAGACGACCTGGTGAAGGACGCTGGGAGTCGATGGATGTGGGTTGCATGTAACCGCTCGTTGTGGAAATCTATGGGGGAGACCTTTGATCAGCAGTGGATGTCCTTTGGCTGATATGATGATGATAATGAATTAATGTAATGTTATGTATAACGTCATACATTTAAAATTTCCTTCATAATAAAATAAAAAATAATAATATTAAATTATTTTTATTGAAAACTTAGATATAATTATTCTGCATATTGAAACACTCTGAGTAAAGTCATTCAAGTTTCCTGCTCGACAGCTTATTTCTATAACACTCATGTTGTACATAGATTACAAACATTTACAAAAAAGTTTGTAATGTATGTAGTAAAATTCGTTTTTTTTTAAGCGTTGTTTCACACTAGAATTTCTCCTGTGTCGTGGGTGCGTTTACAGATACAAATTCCATACACAATAACACCCAGACCCGGAACAACTACCTGCAGACCTTACAAATATTTGTTCCGTGCGGGAATCGAACCCACGACCCGGTGCGCAGCAGCCGGCTGTATCAGCCACTGCACCAACCGTGCCGTCAAAATATTTAAACTAGAGAAGTATTCTTAGACCTTAATTTCCTTATAAAACGTTTTAAATAGTTTTAACCCGTTTATTTAGTTTGCTAATGAACCTAAAATATCTTCGTTAAATATTACAGAGGCAGAAAAGATTGAAAGTAATGCACATTAAATGCCACAAATGTCTTAATTATAATGACATTAATGAATTAATTAGGATTCTCCCTTTTTGTGGGTATACGGGGCACAGCTTTGCGTAAATATTTTCTAAACGACACAAAAGGGAGACGCTGATGCCGCGTGAAATTATATTCCGTAAAATTAAGTTGAATTTTTTATTCTCCTTTGACGTTCAAAGTTGGCAGAGTTAATTCAATTTATTGTCTCTCTTAAAACGAGACTCTACCGTAATGTTATTTATAGGGTTCACCTACGGCTTGTTGACATGCCCCAAAAAGCAAGTGCAGAAGCGCACCGGCGCGCCTAAGTGATTCGATACACGTTCAATATGTTTCATTAGGGAACCCGTGTTCGCTTATTCAATCATATCAGCGGCGGCTGTGAGGCGCGCGCGCCGCCCAAGTGCACAAACCTTTCCGCGCTCCGCTCAATTCCTACATAATCAGTTTTTCCGACTCAGTAATGGTATACACTCAATTTATACCGGCATTTGGCTAGCGCGTACTTCCGCAAATGTTTTTCATGACGGGCTTTCATTGCGACACTTATTATGTTGTATATCGTAGCAGATAGTATTTTCTCGCTTTCCAATTCCATTGTATGTATGTGTTTGCAAGGGGATACGAGGGCTGATTAGGAAATCAATAATGTTGGAAGTAAGGTAATGGTACTGAATTTTTCCTTCTTTCAGTGGCGTCATGAACGCAGTACGTTTCTGAAGAGAAACCGCTTCATCTGTAGCCCTGTCTGCGTCCTGTGTCACAGGAAATCGTAATTACCGCCTAATCTCGCCTGAAGCGCAGGGCGGCCCGACGTCCGGATATGAACTTCCGTTATGAACAATTTAGCGCTCGAAATTGGACGACGGTACAGTCTGCATTCAGCCTATCATAGAGTCAGGTGAGGCAGAGCACACGTGTACAGAAGACGCGGCCCATTCAGGAAGGGATTTATATTTTACAAGATGGCTAACGAATAAGTTGCATTGCTGGCGATGAATACGAATCATAAAGCTCTCAGCAAGCCAGGTTTTCTCTTTTTATTCTGTTTAAAAGTTAAATATGGAAAATTATGCTTCCCAAGTGAATGTAAACGGTAGCAGATAAAATGAGAGTCGGACCAAACTATTGGCATTCCATATCCTTTATCTTTATTTTAATTTTATTTTATGGTATCTTGCATGATATAATGTACTTCTGTTATATAAAATGCTTGGATTAAAAATAATACAAAACCATAAAAATAAGCTGCAAGTGCAAAAATGAGTTTTTATAATGCAATAAACAGATGAGATCTTTAGTCAAAATAATATTGATGATGAGGAGGAGTACTTCCACGCCTAAGTGCATGTGCCTCTTTTTTATGTATTTTTCATTTGTTATTTATTTATTTAATTAATACTTTAAGCACTAAAACTGTACAAAGGCGGACTTAATGCCATTAGGCATTTTGTACCAGTCGACCTTTTAGGTTGATGCAGAGACAAAATATGGTAGGTGCCCAGACAGTGTAACTGTGAGTAGTTAAATAGCAAATCGCAATTTTCGCAAGACGTTTTAAATCGTTGACATAATATAAATATATACTTACATAAATATAAATATACGTACCTGTATGATAATAAAATCATACAAAAACAATATATATTCATATAAATAATGTATTATAGGAATGATTGCCAAAGAATTGAGGAGGTATTTACGTAGTTTACTTTTAAAAGAGTGGCGACTGGTAGCCATCCTGATTTCAAAAGTTAGCACATTCCAAAGAAGAATAGATAGGAGAAAGAAAGAAGAGTGTATGGTGATCACGTTGGGGTCATCAGTATGGGGATAACAAGCAATTTTTTTGGGAACATCTGGATCGGTATTCCAATGGTTGATGTTGGGCGTCAGTATATATGCAGCGTTGTGCGAACACTTGACACGTGTGATTCTTTGACGTCATCGGAGATTTGCAATTAATGTTCAAGTAGATGTCACTGTAAGTTGCAGTTATATGGTGGCGATGTAGGTGTCGCCACATCAATCTCCCCCGAAGACCGGAGGGTGATCGTGGTTGATGAGTCAGTTGTTTTTGCGTCTTTGTGAACTTGCCAATGTGCCAGTGATGGGTTCCAGTGAGTTGGAACTGAGTGCCGTGGAGTCCTAGTGAGTCAGAACTGCTTACGGTGAATATCCCCAATGCGTCGGGGCTGATGCTGCATAATCTCCAGTAAGACGGAGTGGTGCAGTGAATTGTAGTGGCCGACTGCTGCATGGATCAGGAGAAGTTGCTCTGCTTGGACCAGCCATAAGTGCAGTGTGCTGTGTGATGCCATGCTGAAGAGAAGGGGCCGATGTGGTTAGGAACCAGGCTTGCATCTGCTGCAGGCGTATGATATAACCTTGTGGCTGAGGTTGCTGGCTGGCTGTGCTGCTTCTTGAGCATGGTGAGGGAGTGATAGCGATAATTGCTTCTCTGCATCTTGAAGGCTGCACTGATGTTCATAGTCAGGGGTCATCAGTATGGGGATAACAAGCTATTGTTTAGGGAATAGCTGGATCTGTATTCCAATGATTGATGTTGGGCGTCTATATATATGCAGCGTTGTGCGAATATTTGACATTTATGTGATTCAGGATTCTTTGACGTCATCGGAGTTTTTTTTTTGTTGGGCTTCTCGCATTCATTTCTGGGAAATGTAATTGCGTAACCGATAATTTCTGGCAAAGCCAAAAGAGGCCTTCAGCCAGGCTTAAATTTAATATTAAAAACTAAGCAACTTTCACTAAGATGACGTGTGAAGATACGTGATTTTATCGTCTGGATCGACCAGAACTTGTTTCGGGCGGCGTACTGTACTGATACGGGAGGGTTGGTAATCAACGGCTGATACCACAAGGGGATTAGGGTGGGACAGGGCAGAATCGAGATAGCGTTTGAACGCTTGTTTCATAAATTGCCTGATGGTCGGCAAGTTAAGATCGAAATGTAGTTGATCATTTCGCATGTAGCAAGGCGCTCCGGTGGCCTTGCGCATGAAACGGGTTTGGAGGGTTTGGAATTTACGGAGTGAGCCAGATTCAGCGCGTGCGAACGCTGGGCTGGCATAGGTCACGTGTGGTGTAAATTCTCACCCTATTTCTAAGGGATCGTTTACTACGAGCATTCTGGATATATTGAAGGCGACTGAGCACAAAGGCGGCGCGGGCACGCACCGCCTTTATGTGGGGAATGAAGGTCAGTTTTTTGTCTAGGGTGACTCCAAGATACTAGGCGTGCGGTTCCCAAGGAACCGATTGGCCCAGCATCGAGATCTCCCTGAAACGTGGGTGGTCGTTGCCTAGTTTGCAAAAGAGGACAGCTTTGCTTTTGATGGGGTTAACTTCGATCCGCCATTTCCTAAACCATTTCCCGTAGGCGTTGGCTGTGGCTTGGAGGATCTTAGTTATGCTATCGGGAACGTAATCGGATTAGAAAATGGCCGTGTCATCGCCAAAGAGTGCTAATTGGGTCGTATTAGCACGTCGTTTGGGGATGTCACTGGTGTACAGTGTGAACAGTAATGGGCCTAGCACGGGTCCTTGTGGAACTCCGGCTCTAATGGGGTGGGGGGACGAGAGAGCACCCGTGATTCGATATCAGAAACTGCGATTTGACAAGAAGTCTCGAATGATGAGAACGAGACGGTCGGGCACACCGAATTGATATAACTTATATATTAAGCCGTTGTGCCAGACTTTGTCAAATGCTTTCGCAACATCGAAAAAGAGGACTCCCGTCATCATGCCGCGTGAGAATCCGAACGTGATGTGTTCAACTAGTCGGTGGACTTGTTGTATGCACGAGTGTTTGGTTCTAAAACCAAACTGTTCGTCAGGAATAAGTTTACTGGATTCGGAAAATCCTTTAGTCGGGAATAAATAATCCGCTCATAAATCTTCGCAAGAGAATTGAGAAGGCTTAAGGGGTGATAGCTAGAAGGCTCGCACTTGGGCTTACCAGGTTTATGGATACCGATAACTGTGGCCTGTTTCCACATATGTGGAAAGAGGTTGCTGTTTAATGCCGCATTGAACATGACGGTCATTAAGGCGATAAGACGGTCGGGGAAGAGTTTAATCACCTTGTTGGTGATACCGTCTGAGCCGGGGGCTTTGCAAGGGTGAATATTTATCACGAGATTTCTGATGCATCGAACTCTGGGGTTGTTCCCCTTTTTTTAGGTTCGGGATAGGGGGGCTGCACTTTAGTACCTGGCCCAGGTGAGGGGGAAAGGAGGTTGCCGTAAATGGCAATGATGTAGGGGTCCTTTAAGGGGACCTCCCTAATAATTTTCAAAAACGTGGCGTCGTCGGCCATTTTGTTTGCAAAACAAAATGGCGGACGTGGGGCAAACAACAGAAAATACGCTTAAAGCGTAGAAGACAATCGATTCACGCGATTCCCTATCCTCCCGGGTTGGATAGGCCCGGGGTCGTGTAATAAACCCTCCCTGCCGGGTGTAGGCAGGGAGGTGAGTTTACCTGAGGTGAGCCCTAAGCTAGTACTACTATCCGTGGCCAGTCTTAATGGGCAAACGGGTCCCTGATAGCTCTTTTGCAAGGGGCGATAAGGTATCGCCCGCAAGAGACTGTATGATCTGAAAAGTAAATTCGAACTAGGGTAGCCCACAAGGCCGGTGGTCCTAGTCCGCTGCCGACTAACTGCTTTGCCCTAATGGGGCTAGGCGGGTGTGGCGGGTCAATACCGGCTCGGCTTTGTTGGTACCGTAAGGTATCCGCCGAGGACCACCAAACAGTGGTTTTTCCCTGAAGGGGCACAAAACGCGATGAATTTAATTTATCAAACCTCGAAAGAGGCAACGCGTGATTTATTTGAAGTGACTGCAATCCGGTGGGACGGATTGCGAAAATACACTACATGGCACACTGATCGGCCGTCTGCGGCGAGCGTCAGACGCGGATGTCATCGGAGAGTTGCAATTAATGTAGCGTCGCTGTAAGTTGCAGATATATGGTGGCGATGTAGGTGTCGCCACATTGCATAAAGTCCGAACAGTGAGAGGGATTGCAAGATACGATTATGTGAGGAAGGAAGATTTTTGTTATGATTGGAGCAAAATACTGAAAATGAGAAGTAAGGTAAGCGGGGGATGTGGTGGAATCAAGAAATGAAAACAAGGTTGTCAATGACCTTAGCGCTCTACGTTGATGGAGCGTTGAGCGCAAAGAGCATTTTATTTTTGTATATATTTGAGTTATTAGTAATATTTAGGTTTAATGTGTATATAAATATTGTAGATTTAAACGTAATAATATAAAGGACATTGTTCTGCGACTATACATTGTTTGCCTAAAAACCAGCAAAAACGTAAAATTACTTTCTGTATCCTAAATGATGACTAAATTCGACTGCAATTAAATTAAAGTAGCGGACACTCCTAAAAATTGTTTAGTATGCAAAGAACTTTCGGATTTTGAGGTTATAATATTAGGATTTTGAGGTTATAATACTAGGCGTGTATAAAGATTCATCACACACACGTTACATTAAAAAAAAAACTAACAAACGGTGAAACACTAAATAGATTAAGGAAGATTGTTGTCTATTTTACCTTTAAGCTTAATTTGATTCAGATAAGTCAGAAGTTAGATTTAATCAAAAAAATCCAAACAGTCTCACGAATCAAAATTATTTATTCGTCTTACTATTAGCTAGAGTTGTGGATTATTTTGTTTGTTTATTTATTCGTCTGACTATTGACTAATGTTGTCGATTATCTTTTTTAATTATTTAGGTATTCATCTGACTATTGAGTAGTGCTGTCGATTATTTTGTTTATATATTTGGGTATTCGTCTGACTATTGACTAGTGTTGTTCATTATTTTGTTTATGTTGTGACCAACGATAGATTTTACTACTATATAACTATCAATTACTATGGGGCAATATCTGCATCTGCCTGCTTAATCAGAATATGAAGCCACGAACGTTCTAGTATTTCGAGACAACGTTGGTAAGGCTCTGTATATGTAGAGTAATACTTCGGTAAAAAATAATTATAATACTAGGTAACTTCTATGTAATTCTAATAATATTGTAAATAATTATTAGTTTAGGGAAATTTAAACACTTGAATAAAATAAAAAAGTTTTATTTAGGTAACATCTATTATTGTCACTCGTAATAACCTCGCCCATTCAACGGGACGGTGCTTTCTTGACACTAAATACACTAATTACACTAAACTAAACTAAAACTACATTAATTACACTAAATACATCTGTTTGCTAAGAAAAAACATTTTCCATATATCAAGCGCTGAAAGCGCTTATTATCGTATTCGTCAACATATGGCGCCGGAGATATGATCGAAAAAAAGGCGTGAAAGCACTTTTTAAAATCTTTAGGAAATCGTGAAATGTCCATTAAATTGTAATAAGTGATATTTAAAGTATTTATAGGACTAGAAATGATTGTGTTGGTCGGATAAGTGTTGATTCATAGGCCGTTTTTAACAATGTCCTTTTTTCTTATTATAAAAAATAACAAACATATTGGGTAATTGTAATTATAAATAAGAAGCTTCGTCGTTCGACTGCCATAGTGATCAGACGTGTACGTCGTTTTACTTAAATATTATAAAATTGTTGCTAAGTTGCTTAGCAAAAGTGGTACTTATAGTAATTGTAATAATACACGGAATAGCGCCATTCAGTGATATCTGCTGCACTGGTTGTACAAGCGGAGCAGAGTACGCGGTAACCGTTCTACGCCACCTCGAGGTAACGAGACAAAGTTTCTGACTCGCTCGCTGACGGGGACACTGCGTCATCATACAAACTACGCTATAAGGATGAGTTAACAAAGAACACCGCCTAGCGAAATCGCCATAAGCGGAAGTGGAAGTGGTTCCTCTCCTGAGTTAGGCACCGTGCAAACAATCCAAACAGAAAATAAAATACCTACCTAAAGGGAAACAACCTGACCAAGAACTCTGCGAAGTCCAAATGATATGATGATGTTTTTCAAAACTTTTTGCGAGAAACAGAATGAAAATTCAGACAAGCTATGCCAACAAATGATAGAAATTAAATAATATGTGATGTGTCAAAAGAGATATTTGCCGATTCTTTGTTAACCAGATAACCCGTTTCTGCACAATGTACATAGTTGGGTTGGCATCGATGATACCATGTTATAGCTCCGTCGCGTCCGATGCATGAGATGCATCCTTCGTAGTCCGTATCTGCACTAGATGCATAGTCGGAGTGACCGTATCTGCGATAAACGCATAGTCGGCATGCCCGTATCTGCACTAGATGCATAGTCAGAGTGACTGTATCTGCGCTAGACGCATAGTCGGATTACCCGTATCTGCACTAGACGCATAGTCGGAATACCCGTATCTGCGATAAACGCATAGCCGGACGACCCATTTCTGCGCTAGGCGCATAGTTGGGTGGCGCGTGCGTATTTTGTTACAGGTCGGAACAAACTCTCGTGGCAGTTGTACATTGGAGGCAGATGTTAAAGAAGGAAAAGGAAGACAAAACACAGCAAAAAGGACCCGTTTTATTCATTTATTTACTTAGTTGCGTGTACGTAATTAATGATGTGATGGTATGAAATGTGTGATCGATGAATTAATTTTTGCTTGTGGGTAGTTGCAAGGTGTGCATCAATAAATTTTACTCTGTATTTTTAATTGATAATAAATTAATAAACAGTTTCATTTAATATATTTTATGCAATTAATTGAAAGTTAATAATATATACCTGTCGGTCTAGTGTTATCTCCTGACAATTCCATAAATTTTCACTACACGTTTCTATCCCAATGGATTCAATTAATAACACTCTCAGCGAGATGAGGGAGATGTTCCAGGCAAGAATGTCTGAGTTCGAAATGGAATTACAAAAGTCCCCAACTGCACTCTCCAGCACTGCTGGTTTGGCTACCGAATTTACAGCATTTCGGAAATTTATTATCCAAGGGCTATCCAGCCTCCAGCAGCAGGTGGAATACCTAGCATGTAGCGTTGATAACTTGGAGATGCAGGGACGTCGAAAGATCTTGCTGCTGCATGGTGTTCTGGAGGAGTCGCAGGAAGAGACTGAGACTGTGGTTGCTGAGATTGTTCGGGAGAAACTTAAGTTGCAGGACTTCACAGTAGCTGACATAAGAAGGTGTCACAGGATGGGACGTTCTACATCTAATACGCCCCGGCCCATCTTGTTCAAGCTCGTTAATGTTGCAGTCCGAGATAAAATTTGGTTCTCCAAAAAGATTCTGAAGGGTACTGGGATCACAGTGTCAGAGTTCTTGACGAAAGGGCGACATAACCTTTTCTTGGCTGCGCGGGAGAAATACGGTGTCGCCAAATGCTGGACCAAGGCGGGCAGCGTGTATGTGCTTGGCTCGGATGGCACGCGGCATCGTGTAGTAGCGTTCGCCGACTTGAATGGCATTGGGCTGGAGCCGATCCAGCCGGAGCCCATGAAGCCGGTCACCAGCACCAACGAAAAGCCGACTACGACAAGACTGAAGCGTGCTGCAACTAAGAAGTAATTTTTCTTGTTTTCCATCTTCCACAAGTCCGGGGTAATATGCAGTTTTCAAAATATTTACATCATCAACAGTTGTTTTCTATCAATATGCTCCTATAGTACTACTATTTACTAATATACATTTATATTTTATATTTTCTAATTACTTCTTCTTCTTCTCTTAGATTATGGCTTCTGTAGGTTATCTTCCACAATTTCGCCAATGTCAAGTTTAAGGCAACGTCTTCTTCTTCTTCTCTTAGATTATGGCTTCTGTAGGTTATCTTCCACAATTTCGCCAATGTCAAGTTTAAGGCAACGTCGTACGGTATTTAGATGAATAAATCTTTACATATTCATAAAATATTTCTCTAAAAAATCTAAGGCAACGTCGTACGGTATTTATTTTCTAATTACATTTCTTCTTCTTCTTCTCTTAGATTATGGCTTCTGTAGGTTATCTTCCACAATTTCGCCAATGTCAAGTTTAAGGCAACGTCGTACGGTATTTAGATGAATAAATCTTTACATATTCATAAAATATTTCTCAAAAATGAAAAAAATTCTAAAAAATATGTCGGCAACGTCGTACGGTTCAATTGTTTTTTTTCAAATTACATTTCGAAACTCTAGGTAGCACTGACATCTGACAGTGACAAGTGAAGTCTGACATGACCACTGTCAATTAAAAATGTTCATTGCCATAAACAAAAATTGGAATTTGTATCATTGCGACGCATTCTATTTTTTTTTTTTTTTTTTTTTTAATACTTTTACGGCCCTGGAGTCTAGACCCGTTCCAACTAAATGCTGTGTAGCAATGCTAAAGCATGTACTTTTATAATTTAATTTTTTTATTCACATAACATATTTCTTTCGTATTCTATTTTCTACATACTCTTTACATACTGTTTATTTCCCGGATCATAATTTTCATAAGATATTTTGATTTTTTATTGGAATTTTTTGTTTTCTTGTGACACGCAACCGGCAGGTGGACTGTACTGTTTTAAAGCTAGTTTATTATTTAAATATTATTATTATTTAATTTATATTTATTTCTATATTATATTTGTTTTTAGTATTATATTTATATGTACTTTGATGTAATTAGCGACGATGAAAGCTTTGTTTCAATTTCTAGTGACGACAATAGTTTTTTAAGTATTCCTTCTCTTACAGACACTCTGACAGCGCAATTTTCTGATGTTCCTAGGAATTTTAACGTTTTTCACATAAATGCCCAAAGTATTCCGGCTCATTTCCCCGATATGTTGGCAAACTTAGACTGTAAGAATATTCACGCTATCCTCGTTTCCGAATCATGGTTAAAGCCATGTCTTCCTTCCACTTTATATTCTCTCCCCGGCTTCCAGCTCATTAGAAACGACCGCGCCGTGGGTGGTGGTGGTGGTGTTGCCATATACCTTCGCACACACATTCCTTTTTCAGTCATTCATACGTCATCACAACCACCACCGTCAAACGCTGGCGAGCATCTCTTTCTTGAAGTTGAGTTACATCACTCCAAAATACTTCTTGGTGTTTACTACTGTCCTTCTCTACGCATTGATTTCTTTTCCTCTTTCGAAAATGTCTTGGAAATTCTAATACCCTCTTACAGACACAGCATAATCATGGGTGACTTTAACACATGCCTCCTTAAAAAAGATCACCGTTCGTCTTCTCTCCGTTCTATTCTTGATTCTAGTAATCTTATTATTCTTCCTTTGAATGCTACTCACAACTTTCCCAATTCCACTCCTTCACTTCTTGACCTGATAATAGTGTCTTCTTCAGAACACGTCGCTAAGTATGGTCAATGCTCGGCTGACGCCTTTTCATATCATGATCTGATTTTCCTTTCCTATAAAATTCGCCAACCTAAGGCAAAGTCTAAGATTCTCAAGCAACGCAGTTTTAGTGGAATGGATCTCGACAGTCTGCGCAAGGATGCTTGCAACATAAATTGGACACCTCTTTATACTTCTGAGACAATCGATGACAAGGTCCATATATTTAGGACAAATCTCGTGCAACTTTACGACCGTCATGCTCCTATTCGGGCAGTTAAAATCAAGCATTTACCGTCACCGTGGCTAACAGATAATATAAAATTACTCATTCACAAGAAAGCGATGGCAAAATTTAAGTTTAAATGTCGGCCCACCCAAGCTAACAAGGAAAAGTATGTTTTAATTCGAAATCACTGCAATAAGGAGTGTAGGAACGCTCAACGCCAACATGTCCACAAATCTGTACAGAACGGAGATCCAGCAAAAGTCTGGAAATTTCTTAGATCGATGGGTGTCGGGAAATCTCGACACGAAACAACAGTCCTAAAAGACATAGATATTGATTTACTTAATCTTCATTTTACCGCTTCGTCTAAGTTTGATATGACAACAAAATCAAATACATTAAAACATCTTTCATCTCTCCCGACTCCCAGTTATTCACCATTTGTCTTTAGTCAATTTTCTACGTGTGATGTTAAGAAGAGCATTTTATCGATTACTTCCAACGCAGTTGGAAGTGACTGTATCAGCCGTAACATGATCCTTCCTGTCCTAGACGTTATCCTTCCCGTCATATCACATATTCTTAACTATTCTATATCTAGTGGTATCTTTCCAATTGAATGGAAAACAGCTCATATCATCCCCTTACCTAAAAAATCCAATCCAACATCTTTTTCAGAATTTCGTCCTATATCAATCCTACCTTTCCTCTCCAAGATACTTGAACGTCTAATCCACATTCAACTTAACAATTTCCTCTCTAACAATAATCTAATTAACCCCTTCCAATCTGGTTTTCGTGCTGGTCACAGCACTACCACAACCCTAGTCAATATTACGGATGATATCAGGTCAGGCATGGAAATCGGTAATCTAACGGTTCTAGCATTGCTTGATTTTAGCAATGCTTTTAATACCGTTGATTTCGATGTTTTGCTTGGCATACGAGGGCGGCACTGAAAATTTCGTGAATCAAGGAAGTGACACAACATTACTATTTAAAAATGTATTTATTGCTTTTCGAAGTATTCTCCGGGAAATTTGACACATTTTTCCATACGATGGAACCAATCATTGAAGCAACCATTCCATTCGGAAGTTGGGGTCTCCAAAATGGCCGTTTTGTAGGCGTCCACAGCTTCTTTAGGTGATGAAAATCTATGTCCACGCAATTTATTCTTTATTTTAGGGAAAGTATAGAAATCATTAGGGCTTAGGTCGGGGCTGTACGGCGGATGGTCTAATAATTCTATGTTTTCTTGCTCTAAAAACTCTTTTGTTCTGTGCGCGGTGTGAGAACTCGCATTGTCGTGATGGAGGATGATGCGGCGGTTGCAGTTCTCTCTACGGAGTTCAGAAACGACCTGTGGCAAACAAATGCTAGCATACCATTCTGCATTAACCGTTCTTTGTCCCTCAAGAGGAATAGTCGTAACATGGCCGGTTTTGGAGACAAACGTGGCCACCATTTTTTTTGCCACACTCCGTGAACGAACAAATTTTGTTGGCTTTAACTCATTTTCGAACACCCAAACTCGTGACTGGTTTTTTGTTTCGGGTTCGTACGCATATATCCAGGATTCGTCTCCTGATACGATGTTGTATACAGCATTTGAGGATCCTGCGTGGAATCTTTCGAGAGTTCTGACGCACCAAGCAACGCGAGCCGCTTTTTGCTCTTCACATAGCAAATGCGGTATCTATCGGGAAAACAACTTTTTTACACCTAATTGTTCATGCAAGATTATTTGTATTTGACTCATGCCAATGTCTAAAGTTGCCTGAATTTCGCGGTATGTCACATGTCGATCTTCCTCAATCAGCTTACGCACAGCATCAACGTTTTCTTGGGTGACTGCAGTTTTTGGACGACCTTGACGAGGATCATCACTGAGCTTGACACGTCCACGTTGAAATTCAGCAAACCGGCGATAAATTGTGGTTTTGGATGGGGCTTCATCACCAAATGCAGAAATCATCCGGTCAACACACTGTTTTTGTGTTAAACCACTTCGAAAGTCATAATAAATCATCGCTCTTGAATTTTCTCGAGTCAATTCCATTTTCTCAACGACTAAACAAGTTTGACAAAACCTTGTGACAAGACCGTGAATCTTTTTTTAAATAAATAAATGGTATTCGATTTGTAAAACCAAGGAGTTTTCAATTAAAAAGATTTTAATATGACAGGAACAGTGGAAATATTCCATTCCCGATACTTTTAGTGCAGCCTATGTACTATGTTCACTTAACATATCTCCACCGGCAATTGACTGGTTTCATAGTTACCTGTCTGGTCGCCGCCAACGTATCTGCATTGAGGACACCTCCTCCTCGTGGTCCAATACTAATATCGGCGTACCGCAGGGTGGCGTTTTATCTCCTTTACTATTCGCAATTTTTATAAATTCTATCTCTAATAAACTACTTTCTTCCTATCACCTTTATGCAGATGATTTCCAAATTTACTGCCAAGCTCCTCTTGAAAAGCTACGAGACGCTGTTGCCACTATTAACGTAGATTTGGCCCGAATATGTGATTGGAGCAGGAATTACGGACTAACGGTCAATCCTATCAAAACGCAGGTCATCGTAGTGGGCAGTTCCAGGATGATATCTAGAATAGACTCGGTGACATTTCCACAGGTTTCTTTTGAAGGCACTTTAGTGCCTTTTAGTGAAAATGTTAGAAACTTGGGGGTGATCATAGATAGAAATCTGTCCTGGACTGCTCATCTGCAAGAGATTAGTCGTAAGATGTTTGCTTCAGCGGGATCCTTGAGGAGATTACGCAACTTTCTCCCTACTGTAACTAAAACTGCGCTTGCACAATCCCTTCTGCTTCCTATTCTCGATTATGCTGATGCCACCTATCTTGATCTTACCGAGGAAAAACTTGATAAACTTGAGCGCCTTCAAAATTTTTGTATAAGATTCATATTTGGTCTGAGAAAATATGATCACGTCTCAGAATTCCGCACTAGGCTCAAGTGGTTACCAATTCGCCTTCGTCGGAATACTCATATTCTTTCGCTACTTTACAGTGTACTTTTTATTCCTTCTACTCCCTCTTACCTTAAAAAACGCTTCGAGTTCCTTGGTGATACTCATACGCGAATCCTAAGATCATCAGAAAACCTAAGGCTTAAAATGCCGATGCATTCCACAAAATTTATTGATAAATCATTCACGGTTCAGGCTGCTCGTTTGTGGAATGCATTACCGATTCCAATAAGACGTGCTCAATCGCTGCCAGTGTTTAAGGGACTAGTAAGGGAACATTACATGTCGTTAAAGTCATACATTTTGATTACTTTACCTTTATTCTGCTCTATTTTTCTTTTTACTACTAAATTATCAGTTGGTTTAATTATATGTATTTTCATATATATATTATATATATCGTAGTATTATTTTTATATGTTTTATGTTTATATGTATGTTTATATATATATATAACTATATCATCTATAGTATTTATTTAGAATCGTTTTGTTTAGATATATTGTTATGCATTTTTGTGTGCACCATCGACAGACCCATTCTTGTCCAATTCAGTTTTTTCCATCCTAAGGTTGCCTGGAAGAAATCGCCGAGTGCGATAAGGCCGCCCATTGTACTCTATATACTAGGCCTTTCTATTTTTATTTTTTTTGTATAGTAATTGGTGTACAATAAAGAGTTTAATAAATAAATAAATAATAAATAAGTAAAAGTTTATGAATAGAAAACGTAGCAATATGCTTAGATTGAAATTCCACATTCTACATACGGTCTTACTTTTAGACGAAGAGCCCGATAAAACGGAGACAGGTTCAGCAGCTCCAGCATTGGATTCTGGTGCCGCACCATCGATGCCTCTGCTGCTAGACCTCGAGGCTGAAGCAAGACCATCAACTGTTCCTGTTAGCGCCACCGGATCACATTCTCGGCTCGCTGACGATCCAGAGTCAGGAGAGGCCGTATTAACATAACCCGCTACCATGCGATTTGCCTGCAGGCGTTCGACAGTGAAACATTAGGGACAGATTAAAGTATTGAGTGTATTTCTTAGGTCATGTGAGCCATTTTGTGTTATTATGTGTAAGACGTGTAAAAAGGGTAATTAATCGTAAGTACATTTGATTTTTAGTGATTTTGTTCCTTCTTGGTGAAATAATATTTAGAGTTGTTATTTTGTTTGAAATTAAATAGTTAGGTTGTATGTGTCGTATTTTTTTCAACTTCTATTTATCACTAATAATTATACACAAAAAAAAATTGTCTATTTTTGGATTTTGTCTTGTACTTATAACTTATAAGGAGAACAAACTTAACATCGTAGTTGAAAAACAAGTTTTCCCATACATTCCAAAAGTTTTCCTGTAATCTATAGGTAAAGAGCTACTATTTATATTTTTTCACAATTTTAGGCTCAGTAGTTTCGGAGATAAGGGATTTTCTTAAATAATTTTAAAAATTTGTACTTTAAAATAATAAAATAAATATATTTGAGACCCTCACAACAAGCCCTACCATTTCATATGTTACACAGTACAGTTTGCGAAACTTTTATTCTTTAATTTTCTATATTGCCTTCCAAAAAAGACCCCTACATTCAATATGCATTTGTTTACGTTACACGTACGTGTTTCGGTCGCAAAAATCCATATGTGCACCAAATTTCAACTTCATCGGTCAGGTATATTCGGAGCATATTCGCTGTGACAGACGGACAGACAGACAGACACACGAGTGATCCTATAAGGGTTCCGCCGTTTTTTCCTTCGGACATTTGGAACCTTAAAAATCCCTAAAAAGCGTCACTGACGGCCTCGTTTCAGAACAGTATGAAGTATGAAGAGTGAATTAAGTTACTTAAAAATCCAAAACTGCAAATTTCAAGAAATAATAATATCCCTTGAAAGTCACTTGTTACTGCTAGTAAAGACACATCCTTATCCTACGAACAAAATCCGCTATCTCATTACTATGAGACCTTGGCCTTAGAAATCCAAGAACACTCGGAACGACAGCGACTCGTAATTATTGTTGGTATACCCGAACTTAACGATAAAAACTCGCAAATGAGATGTAAACAATAAACAAATAATCATCATAATCAATATTATCTGTGAGGAAAATCTTGCCCCAATAACATGCATGCGTCTTGGCAAGTACTGTGTTGGTAAAAATAGGCATCTTAAGGTATGTTTTGAACAGAGACTGTTATGCGTATTCTACGTAGTAAATCAAAGCTCACGAATGACAGTGTGCGTATATACGCGAAATAAACGCCAGTGCAATTAAGTTAAGTTTATGAGTGAACTTCGCAATGAATTATCGACCGTCAAAAAAGTAGTGAGTCAGATTTAGTAATAAAGTACATATAGGTTATACCAAAATCATCAATGTTGAATCAAAAAACTACAGCCAAATATTACCAGCCAACATATCCATAACGACAACACAGGAATATAAAATTCTAAAGCATACAAATATCCACCTCGTCTTTGAGATTATTTTACGATTATTTAAAACTGGAAAACTAGACGAACGAGTCTTTCAATGAACCAATTGCACATTATATTACTGGGATAAAATCGAAAATAGAAGCACAGATACTAGACATACCCAATTATACACATATCTACAATATACGAACGGATGGCATTGGCAGTGGTGTGTCTATGTTTATACATAAAAATATTAAGTTTGACACCAAAGTGGAACGATACGAGAGTGGAAATTATTTTCTATTCATACGGTTACTAAAACTTTCGCTAACTACTGGGGTGATTTTTAAACCACCTAGTACAAATATGTAGAAGTTTATTAATACTTGTACATTGCTATTACAAAAGATAAAACAAAAAACAATGATACTCGGAGATTTCAACATAGATTAACTGCGAAATGAAGGTAAGACCATTTTTGATTACTTAAATATAGTCCAGGAGTAGGGCTTCTACATAATGAACAAATTGCATGAAAAGTATGCCACCCGTCAGACCACACCATCAAGAAGCATAATTGATCATATTCGTAGAAATATCATGGACTCTGAATGAAAAGGTATTGTATGTCCGCTTATCTCAATATTTAAAAGATATAGATTTCCTGTTTATACATCAATGTGAATTTCGAACACATTCGAGTACTTAGTGAGCCACTATCGATTCAGTGAGTAAAATTAAACACAATATTGACAAAAACAATTGATCGTAGGAGTTTTTATAGACCTTAAAAAAGCTTTTGATGCAATAAGTCATTTTATCCTATTAGAAAAATTAAAAAGCATCAATATCACCGAAAAACTACTACTAAATATTTAAATCTTACAAATAGACAGCAGAGAGTAAAAATTGATGATTGAAAAGTTTAAAAATTGAACCATAATGGTGTGCGGAGTCTCGCAGGGATCAGTTTTGGGGCCGTTGTTTTTCCTAATTTACATTAACAGCATATGCGATATTGAGCTGCCAGGACACATCTTACTGTATGCAGACGACACTTGTCTTTTTTATTTTGGGCACTCAATCCATAGCATTATAACTGAAGCACAGCGAGACCTAAATAAACTAAGCATGTGGCTTAAAAAAATATTGACTATTAGCGTAAACAAAAAATCATATAAAATATATTTTCTGCTAACAACAAAAAGGTTCCTGGTTTCTCTCCGCTTACTGTAAATAACCAACAGATTCTAAGGTCATACCAGGAGAAATATCTGGATTTGACCTTGGATAGCAGACTGACATTCAGACCACACATTGAATATGTAAAATGAAAATTACTTTCACTAACTGGAGCTTTGCGAAATATTTCTAAATGTGTACCATTTAAATTACGTCATAACATATATAATACTTTAGTCAAACCACATCTGGAATATTTGGTCCAGGTCTGGGGGCAGGCCGCTCCTAGCAACCTAAATTATAAGTCACACTAAATAAATTGATCGAAATATTATTTAATACTAATATTTAACACCCATCAAAGACATTTATTGCAATACTAAACTACTAAACTTAAATAAACTTCATACTTACCACACATGCATATTAATTAAGAAAATACTTACGAATAACATTCACTCAAACATCACATTTAAACATATATAACATCATTACTATACCATGAACAGAGATAACATAGAACTTCCTATGATCAGCACCTTGTACGGAAAGAGAAACATACAGTTTGAGGGAGCTCAGCTATTTAATAAATTACCGGAAAATATAAAAGCCACTGTATCTGTTAATGTTTTTAAAAATATATTGATGGTGTAACTAATTAATTGTCAATTTTACTTTGTGTAACTATGGTAGATTGAATATATCTATGTACTTAAATAAATTTTAATTGTTTAGTTAAGTTTCTCATATTAAGTGAATTATGCAATGTTTTTTTGGGAAATAAATTCTTTATACCGAAACACACCATACAGCTTATCCAAGAAAGAGTTTGTACAATATAAACTCTTTTGACAATTTTTATGACGCCGTTTCAGTTTTAACTTCGGCAATTTAGCTATGGCCAAGAAAAAATGCAATAATTATATAAAAACTATTAAACGAATCCGTTTATATGTGTAAACACATGGCGTATATTACAGATTTTGTTTTTCCTTGTATTTCGAACACGAGTTTCTAGTTAATACGCTATGTAATCCGTTTAAAAGTGTTTAATTATAATAAGATCTAATCGCAAAAACCAAGACATTACTATGCAGTAATACTTGCGTCCCAAACAGATACAGAATTAGTACCATTGGTTGTTGTTGTGTATTACAGCTATGACGCTTCTGTGTAAGCACGCAAATGATGATCACAGTCCAGCAATGCTAATGATCCCATTCATAGTCATCTGCATTGATATGGAGCTATTATTACTTGCAACTACAAGCCACCGCCATCTGCAATTTGTCACTGAGAACCAGATTGTTACCTATTGACACAGACTTATCACCTAATTGTGGGATCAATCATCTATAATTGATAAGTGGAATAATCCTAAGGTTTGGACAATACAGAGCTTTGAACTTGCTTGCTTGAAAATATTATATTGTTAATCGGAAAATTGTTACTTCTCAAAATAGAAACGGGCACAATTATCTACTTAATAATATTAGTAAATTAGAAATATTTTTATTAAACATAATAAAATACTTTTTTACTTCACCATAACTCTATACCTCTCATATCGATTTCTGACTTTAGGGCTTTTAATAAACTGGAACAATAATGTCATTCATAATGGGTACTATCTATTGTTAGAACCTAAGAGATTGACAGCCTCTTCTAAATACAGGTTAATAGGTTTTAGAGTGCTGCGTAGATATTAGGTACCTCATGTATACAGTGTTGCAAACTCATTCAATTATATCAATCTGTAGTGTTTTAGTTCAGCCAATACTAAGTAATTTTACTAGGAAGCCACCAATATATTAACTCAAAACAATTGCATTCCAGATTCCCGGTAACAAAATGTCCAATAGCTTACGTAATTCAGTTGTCGGTGTTCCAGATCGCCGCTGCGCTAACGTACGGAATACGTACAGAAATCTGCACTTGCCATTTGCACCGATCAATGCAATGAAATCGTGAAAAAATGATTTGGATATTCAGAAGCAAATGGCCACCCGGTTATTGTCGGCTTCAATACAGCCTCCAAATGGACAGCGCTCGTTCAATTTCGATACTTTTACAACACAATAGATGAGAGTAAGGCGTGTTCAGTCACCTGTCAAATTAAAAAAAGTACTTGCACGTGGAAAATAAACTATAGGTCACGAGTATTCAGATCGTGGAGGTATACCTGGGATATATACATAGATTTTAATTTTAATTATATATTATGTCCTTACATTAACATATTCCATTCGACATTTTAATTACTATTCATCATTTTATTTGTACAGCAATGAGCAAAATTATGTATACATATAGCGAAACTATAAAGTTAATTATAATAGATGCAGCAACCCAATTCTAAAAGATCTTGCAAATAGTACCTGAGAACAAATACGAATACTTTTTGTGTAAAATGATTTATAATTACAATGTAATCTTTAAAAGAAAATTAATTTATTTTAGCTGATTGTATAATATCGTAGGGTAAGCGGACAAATCAAATCGTAGCGAAAACGAATGATTGCAAGCAAAGGACCGAATATTTGAAATCTAAGACAGATTTTCGTAAACATCCCAGCTATTTGCAGGATAATTGCAAAAAAAGTCGCGAATAATCACTCAGGTTATGAGCGCTGATTGGCTAATATGGAGTGCATAGCACTGACGGATGCGCTAATTGGTGTTGGCTAGCTGCTCAACCATATTGTAGGGAAACTCCGCAACCCAATACACGACGCCACCATCGGCAGAACACTTGAATGAGCATGACAGATCTAAACTGCCAGACAACTTTCACGTCAGTTAAAACAAATTAAATACCCACACGGTGCTGATACTTACAGTATGAAATCTTTATAAGACGTGAATATAAAAAAACCGTTAAAGTAATTAATGTCATTTTTACAGATATAGTAGCATAATGAAATAGACATTTTATAGATATATTAACATAGGTTCAGAATCAATAAAATGTAAAAATGATAAGATAACGTTCGAATATATAATCCCACTCCATACATTTTATATGAGATTGTCTTGCGGTGGACACAGCGACCAGCAATTTTTATAATCTAAATAATCGTACCGGTATAGTACGCCTTTTGAATAAGTCATCATCATCATCATCATATCAGCCACAGGTCGTCCACTGCTGAACAAAGGCCTCCCCCTTAGATCTCCACAACGAGCGGTCACATGCCGCTCTCATCCAACGACTCCCAGCGACCTTCACCAGGTCGTCTGTCCACCTCGTTGGAGGTCGTCCCACGCTGCGTTTTCCGGTGCGTGGTCTCCATTCGAGAACCTTTTTGCCCCAACGGCCATCAGTTCTACGAGCAATGTGCCCTCCCCATTGCCACTTCAGCTTACTAATCCTTGCAGCTATGTCGATAACTTTAGTTCTTCTACGGATCTCCTTTGATATAGATTATAGATTTAATATTTGTTTTAACGGAACTAAATGGTAATTCTAGTAAACGACGTGGTAGTTTATTGTAGACGCGAAAACCAAGCCCCACAAAAGAACCATGCACTCTGTGTAATCTTTGGTAGGGCAGACGCATAATTTATGGGTCAATCAACTATTTTTTGTCCCCTTCCATTTCAAGTCCCAGAACTTTTTTTATAGGAAGTTTACTCAGTATGAAAACTTATATATCTGTATATAAATATATGACTTGAAGCTAATACTAATGCTATCAATATATTGAGTAAGTTATCAAAAATATTTAGACATTTTTTGCTACTTTAGTAATTGTCCAAAAGACAAGAAAGCAGTTCCCATAGTGTTTACTATGGTTGTCAGTGAGACACTATTAGTTAAAATATCTCGCTAATGAAAGCCCTGAACAATAACATAAAAATTGACATTAAGGTTATTATTCGATAAATCACATAATCAATTTAAAACTTATCCAAAATGTACAAATGTGTATAAATAATTCTCATGGTTGTCCAAGGGAACAATTTTACGAATTACTTTGACATTTTTCTATTTTATAGAAAATTCTGCTTGAAAAAGTGCGCTGGTCGACATATATTCTTATACAGGAATACATTATCAATCCGATACAGTTATCAAAGGCATTAAATAAGAAAATAAAAATACTTTATGAACATGACCGGCCGAGACAAATACTTGTTGATTGACTAACTAAAAAACTTGTTTATCTCGAGTATTGACTTTGTAGATGTCACTATTTTTGACGTATAAACTTATATTTTGCCTAATATTATGCTCGCAAAAATAAATTGTGATACAGCAGTGAGAATACTATCTTTGAAATTATCTCTAAGAGAAGCCCTTGCGCCTAATTGATATATGGCGCGGACAGCTCTTTTCTGCAGAGTAAATATACTTTCAATGTCTGCAGCTTTGCCCCATAACAGAATTTCGCAAAACGTGATATTATGAAAATAGCTGAAATATAAAACCGAGCTGTGTCCACGTCAGTAGGTTTTCTAACTTTTCAGACAGCATAAGCAGCAGGGCTGAGCCTGCCTGCGAGGCTAAGACACTTAAGCGCCCCACTGGAGCTTCTTATCTATTGTAATACCCAAGAACATTGTCGTATCTACATGTTCGAGTACCTCGTTATTGAGAACAATTCTGGGTCCTAGATTTTTTACATTCGGCTATGTGAATTTAATCCACTTCATTTTCTTGGCATTCAGTACTAGATTATTCGCCATAAGCCAATGTGTAACCTGAGACAGAGCACTGTTGTCTTCGTCAAAATATTATCTATTTTTCTCTACCTTAAAAATTTGTGAAGTGTCATCTGTAATTAGTATAACGTCATAAGAATATTCATTTGAAAAATATGGTATATTGTTAATTTATACTAAGAACAAGAATGGCCCTAGTATCGAGCCTTGAGGCACGCTAAATTTAACAGATAGTACGGAAGCCTACGGTACCCTTTTGATTTAGAACAGATTTAATAACGTGAAGTGCTATATTCTGGAAACCATAATGACGACGTTTTCGTATAAGTGTGTAATGGTGAAGGCAATATAATGCTTTCGAAAGAACACAAAACACTCCAATTGCATTCTTCTTGTTTCAATATACATATGTGTGCATGATTGTATATTGCACGTATAATTTTTCAGGTATTTATTATGAACGAATGCAAGTATATAGGGTGGAATATAAATATTATTAATGCACAAATTAAGCTAGAGTTGCACGTATGTATGCAGCATGTGGGTATATAGAATTAATGAAATAAACTCGATATATTTCCGTAAGCTATTTCGATTCAATTAAATACTTATTGTTTATTTATTTATTTGCCTTAATGTACGTAACATATTGATTATAAGCATGCATAATAATTTCATGGCACAATATTAGTAGTTACATGAACCCTGTAAGGGTACTACCAATTAAAGTCGCTATCGAGGCTAAAAAATACATGTAATATTGTTACGCCAAATTATCATAAATAAATAATTTATATAGATCTACTCATAAGTGATTATATTAAGTTAGTTTAATACCTATTCATGCAACTCATAATTATGATTATTTATTTAATTTTATACATGAATTATACGAAGTAACTGTCCGTGTGGTGTCCGGATTAAGAATATAGCACCATTCCGTCTCCTCCCATGGATGTCGTAAAAGGCGACTAAGGGACGCCAAGCCGGAGGGATGGGCAGCAGCGTCCCTCCCGTGGAACAGTTACCATACTGCGCTCACCAACCCGCTTACCAAGCGTGGTGAGTATTGGCAAATGCCCCCCGAAATGATGACACAGTTGTGGAGGTATATGAGGGAGGCCGATGTTCAGCAGTGGACATATAAATGCTGATATGATGATACGAAGTGGAAGAAATTTTTATTACAGGGCCGATCGATTCATAATTTGTCAGATTAAAATTCTTCAATAGTGTCGTAACTTTTATATATTTACAAAGATTTTAACTGTCTGAAAAAAATTCAAAACACAGAACGCGCTCCACGTCTGTTAAGCAACTAAATTAAGCGTATTGCCGCCGCTCTTGTATAAGGTCAATTTGATCGCATGAAGGCGACACATTGCTTACGCTCAGGGTATATCCCTCGATATCCGTGGGCGGCAGCGTGCAGCGGCCGGTGACTGCTACTAAAGTGCTAAATTCTGTAAATCCGAGACATGATTTACAGAATTTACAATAACATTTTGCTCAACTGATATTTTATATTTTTATTTATATACTCTTTATTGTACACCATAACAGCATATTTTAGTTCTAGAAATGTTCTATAAAATAACAGTATAATAGGCGGCCTTATCGTTATCCGCGATTGCTTCTACGCAACCTTATGATGGAAAAAGATAGAAGTAGTTATGAGGCAGTCTGAGGTGTAACTATATAATATATTTCTATATCTATATATTCAAATATTATATACTATGCTAAATTTATCAAAATCTATATAAAATGAATAAGAATACTTTTTTTTGTAAATGACGCTGCCCCGCACTAGGATTTCCCCTGTGTCGTGGGTGCGTTTACAGACATGAATTCCACATACAATACACCCAGAACTGGAACTACCTGCAGATCATACAAATATTTGTTGCGTGCGGGAATCGAACCCACGACCCGGAGCGCAGCAGCCGACTGTATCAGTTACTACACCAACCGTGCCGTAAATGTCGGATATTTTGGTAAAATATATATTTATAATGTATTTTTTGGTCTTACTATGCTGAGACTACAATTTACAATCATCGGAAAATGATCTGACCAATATACCCCGTGTAAAATCTTAATGTCTATAACAGACTGATATGCCGCTTCACCAGCCACGCAATGGTCCAACCATCTTTTACAACCATGGGCTGCACTAATATAGGTATAGGAATCTTAGTACATACCAAACTTGTTTATGTCTGCGCATTGCCACATTTGATCTGCACAAAAACTTCTTCACAGAAAGGTTCACCGATATGAGCATTGAAATCTCCTAATACGAAGACTGATTCAACTTGAGCATGCTCAATTACTGCACTAATTTTACTCAGACATTCAGTAAATTCAGGCATATTTTCACTTTTGTCTACTGGCATATATACACTAAACACTAATAATGCGCGGTTGTTCAAAATAACCTTAACAGCTGCTAATCTAACACTATCATAGTCAATCACACTAACCGAAGAAAACGCCGCTTTACGCCATAACAGCGCGACACCTCCGTACGGCTGGCCACGCAGCAGCCCGTCCAACAGATTCACGGATGATGTACCAGTGGATAAGAAATGGTCGTCAATAGTATTAAGGTACGACAACTACTGCTCTAAGAGCCAGGTTTCTTGTAACGCTACAATATCTCCTTCTCGACATAAAGTTCTGATGCATTCTAAAGACCGCTTAACATTCTTGCAATTAAACGTTATGATGTTACAATTCAGATCCATTATTTTCTTTTGTTTACATCAACTTCCGTGTGGTGTCCAGATTAAGAATATAGCACCACTCCGTCTCCTCCCGTGGATGTCGTAAAAGGCGACTAAGGGAATGTAAACCAGAGGGATGGGCAGCAGCGTCCCTTCTGTGAAACGGTAGCCATACTGCGCTCACCAACCCGCCTGCCAAACGTGGTGAGTATTGGCAAATACCCCCCAAAATGATGACATAGTTGTGAAAATCTATGGGGAGGCCTTTGTTCAGCAGTGGACGTATAAATGGCCGATATGATGACATCAACTTCAACAGTGCCTGGTTCAGTCATAACTCTGTATTTAAAGTATAGATGAAGCGTTTAAGGTCTTTAGAAAAGAACGGTAATATTACCGTTACAGTCCGAATATGTAGAAAATCCGTATGGATATAGGACAATGTGCTTAAAATGAGACAGGATTCGTTATTTTAGGTTTAGGGAATGATTTGGGTTACTTTCCGTGCACATGGAAAATTGGTGACAAAAATATTAAACCTTTGTCAAAATCCTAAGAAAACTTCTGCATAATCGCCGCTTCAAGTCAATCTTCTCTAAAAGGGCCAAGGCAGCATGCTGGCTCGTCTGCTTTTACACCAACATATACATCAATGACAAACTATTATCCCCCCACACTTCCAGTTTCCTATACGCGGATGACTTAACATTGACGTCACAGGCCCGGTTTTTTGAAGAAGTTGAGGCAAACCTCACGAATGCACTTGAACAGCCGAGCTTCTACTACAGGCTCAATGCGCTCAAATCGAACCCTTTTACACAGTTTTGCGTCTTTCACCTCCGTAGCAGGGAAGCAGACCATCGGCTCCAAATCGTGGCAGGGAGCTCCTATTCAAACACTAACTGCCCGACATACTTTGAAATTTAGTTGTACTGATCTAAAACCTACAGACAGAATTTCTAATCTGTGAAGCAGAAAGTTAATGCCGGGAACCTTTTAAGAAGGCTCACCACAACGAATTCGGGTACTTCGCCACAGGTAATACGCTTCACCGGCCTGGCCCTATACTTTTCGGCTAGGGAATATGCCAGCCCAGTATGGAGCAGATCGGCTCATACCAAACTGGTGGATACAGCTTTAAACGACACGTGCTGTACCATAATGGGCTGCCTTAAGCAGACCCCGACACACATGCTGTATCCACTAGCCGGTATAGTGCCTCCCGAGGTGCGCAGAGTTGTGGTAAATTCCATAGAACGACATAAAATGGAAATAGACGTACGTCAGTCATTGCATGGATATACGGCTGTCCCACAAAGACTTAAAAGTCGAATAAATTTTGTTAAGTGCGTTCAACCTGTTTCTTCTTTTGCTTCACACTTAAGCGATCCATGTGGTGCGAGACATACTTACCACCTGCGTCATTTGTGAATATGGATCTGAAAGTCACTGAACTTCGGACTCAGGTTGGCGGTAGCAAAGATGTCTCGGTAGGGTTAGTCTGGCGGGTCCATCTTATGCTGTGGGTGTGTTACCGTAGAGGATATGGCGCATATGTTATCATGTCCTTTTTTTTTATTAATGTGCAGTGGAAATTCTACATGGAACTTCCTTCACCCCAGGGAAGGGTGAAGGGGTATGCCGGACTCCTACCGGCTAAAACCACTGGATCGGTCATCTTCGGCACCGAAGGGGGGCTCTAGGTCCTCGTAAGATCACACTAGAGCTTGTTATCATGTCCTACGTGCCCCGACGCCTGCACGCAACAAGATCTCATGGGTGCTACAGTGAATGCAGTGCGTGTAGCAGAATATTGGGCCAATATAAACATTTTGTCCAAAGTTATTATCTCTTTCCTATTTATGATATTATTCCTTTCCGTTTACATGCTAAGAACACGAAGTTGTCCTATCAAAATTAGGCTGATAGTTTTGTGAATTGTTTATCTGATTAACAGTTTTCCAAGAATTGGCACACAGAATTGTTTCTTAGATGAAACACCGTTCTTTCATACAAGAAGTTATGAAATGGAAATTAAGTTAAAGAAATTATGTGAATAAAACAATATGTGTGAATTTGTGGAATCGTTTTCGGCGACTTGAAATTCGATAAAGAGAGTTTCTGTGCAATAATATACAACAAATTTAATTTGCTGATATCCGGCCGGTTTCCGCTGTTCCCTGTAGTGAAGTGTATTGCTGTGTGACGACCACCGCACACTTTGCAGGTTTCGTCGACAACGAACCAATTTAATCACGGTTCTGTTGTCCCGAAACCCGAATTATATGCGGATTCTTCCTGAGGAGTCTTCATTTTTCTTTTTTCAAATCGTAGAGTACCTGTATACCATATAAGAATTAAATAAATTGTAGCTTTTATCCTTTGCGGGTATTTTTAGTACAGAGAATAATTATGATTAGTTTTTGTAGGAAAGTAAGTCTCACCATAATTTTAATTAACAAATGGATGGGCAATTAATTAATTAGTCAGTGCCCTCGCTTAGTAACGAAACGACTTGATGACGGCCTCTAGCGACCATCGAGACAAAATGTGTTTGTTTTGAGATTCTTTTTTGCTTTTTACACTGAAATCAGAACGTAGAAGTTTACATATAAATCTTAAGTATTGCTACTAAACCAACATTCGATATAAAATTCGGGTAATTTCTTACCACCACCAGATGTTTGATGGTTAATGTCAAGAGTGGTCGTAGGGGGCAAGTTTGCTGCATTTGTCATTTAAAAAAACGCACGATAGAATAGCATCCCACAAGCATGTCACAAGAGTTTTGAAAAAAGAAAGAATTATACAACTGCACACATATGTACACAAAAAATACACAACACATATGTAAGAAAAAAGCCGCTACCAATAAGTAGAGCAGTAGCAATTAGTGGAACAAAGAGTTTGTCTCCCCCATAGTCCGTGTGTCGTACAAGATTAACAGACGTTTAAGCATTCCCTGAGCAACAGATGACCAATTGTTCGTTCTCCCATAACGGCGGCTAAAAGTTTTCCCATTTATTCATTGCTCATACGTCAAGTCGGTGTGGCGGAGGTAGTGCGGGGCGTGGGTAGGTACGGCGGCGGCCGACGCGTTCCGGCGCGATAAGGCGTCGGGCCTATTGTCGCAGCGTCTGCGCACGTTTCCTCCACTGCCGTCGAGCCTACCGCATTGTTCACCCCCGTAATGAACAAACTTATTCCCAAGCTTAATGCTGCAAAAGCGATGCCGCCTCCCAAATTCGCTTATACCTTACCGTTATCTCGCAGTTGTCAACTTGTACCTTTACACTGTACATTACACGCATCGCAACAATGTCTCTATAATAGTCCGAAACCCATCGGCCTACTTTTGTTTGAATAGTGTGTTAGAGGAGTATTGGGTGTGTACTCACATTAGCACAATTTGTTGAGGGTTTGTTTGACGAGACCCGAGTTCTATCAAGATTGAAATTTAGTTAAGTACTTATAAAGTGTAATTGATGTCATGTTAAGTTGATATATTAAGGACATCCATTATTAAATGTAGTCAAATGAATGTCAAATATTATATAACAATTGCCATTCATATTTTTAGAGTGGTCATTGGCTACGCCACAGATTTATGTAATGATTAGGCTTAGTTGGGTTTGTGGTCCGTCATTACAAAACTTGTTAGTAGTGACCGTAAATAAATAGCCGTTTTGTCCATCATTAAAATGTCAAAAATATATTACTAAGTAGGTAACTAATGAGTCTTCTGACGGTGGCATTAGATAGAAAAATAAGAAATGATCACTTCAAAGCTGAGACCACACAGCGAAAAGCTCTTCAAATACTTTTATAAGACATTGCTTTGGCCCGGATGACAGTTTTGTTAAGTAATCCACTATGATACAATTTGTTTCTCAACTTGTGACGTCATTCCACTAGTTTTATATTTAGATCAACAAGGAATTAATTAATTAACACCAGCCGTTAAAGGTTAATTGCTCATCTTATATTTCAGTAAACAAACCTGTTCAAGATCCGTTAAAAGCTTTTTTAGTGTACGTTTTTGTCATAAGCTGTATTTACCTATGCAGTCCAAGCATTCATGTCAAAGATTGCTCAAACAAACAACAACGAGTATAGTTTATGTTATGAACAAAAAATTACGTATATATTTTTATTAATAGTCGTGCGAAGTCTCCCTGGAACGTAGAGGTCCCCGGCTCCTATTATCCGCAAGACGCCTGCTAAGATACAACCTCCCCCGACCCTCTCCAACTCTTAGCCTTCGTATTATGCATTCTCGGTGGCGCCAAAATTTCTTATTCATTCGAATACATTCAAAAATATCCTATAGTAGTAGCTCCGTTTTCAATGACAAAAAATTCGAGACGAGCCGGCAATAGCTCCGAAGGGAGAAAATCGTATTTCGATCGAAAAGAGGGGCAAATCTTTTATGTAATATGAGATTGTCATCGCGATTATTACAGGCAAATAGAATACGCCGATCAGTAAGTAGGTTATCTTCTTGCTTCCTTTGGCCGGAATCACTTTATTGGATGTTGTCGGGTACTCACTTTATTTTTGCGATTGTCACCTCTTAGTAACTAGGAAGAAATGCCGTCATAAAACGGGTATAAGTTGAATTCCACGCAGAAGAACAATTTGAAGTAGTTGGAGAAAAAACCGTAATAAAAAAAAAAGTAATGATTTGAATAGAATATTTATTGGAAACCTCAATTTTTTACTCAAATAAATATATGTACACATTAAGATCAAGATAGAAGAAGATAAGGCAAAACAGTGTATTCCCAAAAAAAGATAGGAAAAAAGTCGAATGAACTATTGAGCTTCTTTTTCCTTCACAAGAATCAAAACTTTTATCGTTCGTGGAGTGACATCAATTTGTGAGAAAATGCTTTTCCGTCGCCGGTGACTCGAATTACTCCCAAACAAATGCCTGTCGCGGGGTTGTTATCTTGTAAGTTTATAAGAAAAGTGTGTACCATAGAGGAAAAGTTACCACTACGGGGTGATTTTGTAAAATCGTTTCGCTGTAAGAATTTTTCGATAAATTGAGATTGACGACTGGAGCGAAATCAATAATAACAATGTGTAATACATGTATCTGCAAGTCATTTATGCATCGAAGCTTTAATTGCAGCGTGTTGAAGCCGACAGTCGTTTGCCGCGTCGTCGCTCTAACGTACCGTATACGAGAGCAGATGTGCGGAAAAATCACAGATTATTAGCTGGCTCATACGGGAAGCGGCGGCAACGACATATTCATATTTAAATGTCATGTTGCGACTGCAGCCCGGGAGAGTTAACTCATGTGAGCGCGACGACGCGGTTTCCTTAACTAGGATAAAATGTGTCGTTCTAAAGAATTACATCATTGTTTTTATATGGCTTCTCGTGTCTGCACGTTGCGCAGTGGTGAAATTAATTTTATCTTTATATGAAACAACATTTGAAACATTTGTAACGAGCAACGTATTTTAGATGATCAAAAGTAAAATTCTTATGGAAAATTGTAGAATTTAAGACGTACATTGAATATACTTTAAATTCTTAACCATAGGGGTTAGATTTCGAAATACATACTTGGTACATGAATTTTATATTGAAAGATAGATTTAAATTTTCATCAGCTCTTTGAAATACTTTTTTACTACCAACTAGCTTCGGCAACAGTAAATATACTCACAGTACTTAATATGGGTAGGAAGACCTATTATAAAAAGTAAATTGAATGAAATTTAATTCCCGGGCAAAGTAAATATTACAAAAATAGGCGCGAACAAGCTATTTGGTATATAGGCTCCGAGATGTAAATAAATTTACTTTTCTAGAGAAAAATTGTGTTCGCAAACTTAATTTGGCGCGAGAGGCAAACGTTTTCCAGTGTTTTTCTAGACAAGCTCGGCTTAGGTGATAATTATCCGATGTACTTTTCATTCCTTACGCTTCATAGCGGCGAATAATTAATTAAACTAAAATATAAGTTGATGCCTATGATAATTAAATATTAATTAAGATTATATTATGTTTATGCACCACTTGGTTATCCACTTAATAGCAACATTCCATATTTGCAGTACAATTAAATCAACGTTAAAAACTCAAATAAGAGCATTTTAGAAGTTCTACAACAGACTTGGGAGTCGCCGACCACAATGACGGACTGAGTGTTTTTTCGATAGACAATCAAAACGAGTTACAGAATGACTAAGAATAGAGAGATCCTCTCTTAAATTCTGAAGTACAATACAAAGGGATAAAAATGGTGGTTGCAATTTTGCGGAGACTCAAAGACTCAATCCCGCGTCGCTCCGGGAAGCTAAACTGAATTTATGGTTAGAAAATTAAACTTAAATTGGATATTGCTGGTATTTTAAGCATTTGCATTTAGTGATTAATTAAGCTGGTACTAACTTTACATATTTAACTCGATTTCATAATTCATTCAATTCATGTTTTGATATTAGTGCATATATTGCTATACAATTATCATTGTGAAAATTGCAAATAATGCCCTAGGTATTTGTTATAACAAATTATTTCTACTATCAAAGGATAAAGCCCACTTGATAATGAGGTTTTGGCTCAAGTGGTCAAGTGGCTTCCACGAATGAAACATATCATAGGCATTAGGGTTGATATCATAAAGAAACAACCGCAATTTTTTACGGTCGTACGGACTCGGTCAGACATTTATATCAATTAAAATAATTACATTTATTTTTGTTTCCGTATGACCGATTTTTCAGACAATCGATATTTTTGTACATTAAAATCGATAATTATAATAAACCTGAAGCATTGGATCGGTGCAATATATTGATTTTGGTCGTCCATAAACCGCCAAACATATTGTTTAGTTACACCTGATAAATAACATAATTGTTACAGAAGCGAAACATCTTTAAAAAATAAGATTTTTGATTAGTTTTTCGATTTATTCGAAATTCGATTGGTATGTTGTTAAATTGACATTACGGGAAATTATAATGAATATATGTTTGGAATAATGCATAATAACATAGGTATTAATTGAGTGAGTGAGTGAGTGTTTTTTAAAAGTATGATTTCAATTCCGGAGTGTTACGCACAAATATAGTTTAGCAATATTTAAATGACTAAATAAGTACATTTTTTGTATATACCATATTGATGGACGAAACATGGCCAAGAATAGGCATTTGCCTTTGTGATAGCACTTGATTTGGATGTGTTATGGTTTGACAACGTACTACCCGACGAATAAACATTAACAAAAAAGCTTTTAGTGTCATACAACCAGCCAGCGACTACTCCACAGAACTAACAGGTGCCTTAGTTTCTGCAAAGAGTACCTCTCTCATAATCTCATGCCTTGGGTATGGTAAAGACAAATAAATAATTATGACAGGAGTATGTTTATTAGTCAGTAGCAAACTTCTGTGTCTCTAATAACATACTTCGATCACGAAACCGTTTTCCACGCATGGTGAAGACATATTTCCGCACTATTGTCCACATCCTATGTTTTATAAGAAGTCCTTGTTCAGACGATGTATATGGACTGATGATGGTATTTATGATAGTTTCTCTTCAATTCCAATCAGTTATTTACCCCAAAATGACATCAAAGTTATACTGTCCACTTAATTGAAGCACAATTGAATAATATTGGTCTTTATCAATAAATAGACAAACGTGAACATATCAAAGCGTGCGCACTGGGCCTAATTGTGGTGGGATCCGTATTCGGTACACCACTGGCGTGTGTCTGTGGCAGTGTGGTGTGAGACCATTCGCGGCTTTGCTGGCCCACTGTTCGTATTTATTTGTTATCAACGCATTGTTCCAGGTGTGATATACTAGGCCTTATTTTAGAAACTCGATAAAGAAAAAAACTTGTTTGACATTGATTTAATTTTTAATTTTATTTCTATTGTTTTGGAAAATGAGACTACAACAAACAAATATGACTAAGCACAACTACTATAAAAATATTTATAAATTCATTATAACATAGATATCAGATGCACAAACACCCATTATATCGATGTCATATCACTTCATCATCATCATCATCATATCAGCCACAGGACGTCCACTGCTGAACAAAGGCCTCCCCCTTAGATTTCCACAACGAGCGGTTACATGCCGCCCTCATCCAACGACTCCCAGCGACCTTCACCAGGTCGTCTGTCCACCTTGTTGGAGGTCGTCCCACGCTGCGTTTTCCGGTGCGCGGTCTCCATTCTAGAGCCTTTGTGCCCCAGCGGCCATCAGTTCTACGAGCAATGTGCCCTGCCCATTGCCACTTCAGTTTACTAATCCTTTCAGCTATGTCGACAACTTTAGTTCATCTACGGATCTCCTCATTTCTGATTCGATCATATATATATATATCATATTACTTATGTCTATTAGATTGTATCCAATAGCTTTGAGTCAGAAATTCGTAACGTATTCTTAAGTATTTAGTTCAACAAAGGCGAAGACTTAGCAAAAAGTAAGAATGGAGAAGAAAGAAGGAAACTCTGTTGCGATTACTTTTATACAGCTTGTTGACGTAGCAAGCTTTTATCACCCTTTTTTTAGGGGGAGGAATCCCTGACACGTATTTAAATAGGCAAACAATACCGAAGCAAGAACAAACAGAAACAGGCAGTGAAATGTGTTGTTTTATCTAAAGTAAAAAATATATATTTTATCATTTAAAATTGTTTGTTTCTTTAATTTATTATACCAGTTAAAAAGACATTCTGTCAATAATGTTTATGAAATATACATCACGTGATATTTTACCGTCCAATGTTTCAGTAATCATATTGGTACATTTCGCATAAATCGACCGTCTCCCTAACCCATATCCACAGCTCAATTAAAATATATGTTTCTGCAGAGGTTGCAAACCGGTTGTCGCTCCCTGAAATATAATCATTTCACCAAATTATAAATACTGCGTAAGCTTCGGATTACGCTAAACAACCGTAGAACAAATCTCGGTGTACAAACGAGTAACAGGAGCTGAGAAAATGACACGCCATATTTTAAGTATCGAAGGAAAGTCAACACGAAGGCGACACCTGGAGGAGGAGACAGGTGTTCACCACCCCTGTTCCGCCTTCCGTCGCCCTCTTTATTGATATTACGGTCGGCGCATTAACCACTCCACGCGTTGTGTATTGGCTTTCACACGAGGACACCACAATAAAACTAGATCGTGCGTTGAAATAAACGTCATAGAAACCCGTCACTTGTCTCCATTGTTAATTCATTTCAAAGACCAGATAGTAGGTAATATAAAAGCACTAGAATATCCTACAGTTTCTCTATTGGGTTGATATTAAAATTTATCGAATTTCAATAAAACTTGAACAACATTGCTTATTATTTCGTTTCGATAGCTCGAAGTCAAGTAGAAGAAGAAATAGAAAGCAATTGGAAGAAAAACAATAAGGAAATAAACAGATATTTTACAACCATAAAAATTGACGGAATATCACACGGCAGGATAAAAATTAGGAAATGATTGCATTTCGATATTCGAAGTGTGACTTTAGAGGTTGCATTACGGTCACCTCCGACCTGGCTGGGCGTAGCGACGTCGGACCGCAATAATGAGACAGAGCCGCCCTATTACGGATAAGAGAGCTTATATTTCTACGGTACGCCGCGACGATTGCCGTCTGTAATTGTATCCGGTTCCTTTGCGACTTACAAATACGCGGCTCTTAGCTTCAGCTTTTCGTTACCTTTGCGGTAGCTTCAATCCGGAAGCTATAATTTCGTTAAACGATTTAACTGTCATGGCTAGAAGTGGTCACCCTATAATTTTGCAAATTGAAACATTATTTGTGTCCATACAAATTAACTTTGAGAGGCTGTAATTTACAATCTGCCTACCTGAGTACCTTTATGTTAAGTTAAGTGGCAGTATAAACGGAACTAGTTCCTAGGTGTGTAACTTGCTCGAACCACCAGGGATAAAAGTTTCCACCTAGATGGCTTCAGCTGCCCGCGCACAGCACAACATCTGACAAACTTAGAAACACTTTAATTAGCATCTCCTGTCTTTTACTACGTCAAGTTATTCGTTTTATATATTTACTTACAAGTTAAAAGAGTTTTATTTCTTCCAAACCTAAGATGTCAAATTTTGTAATACATACTTAAAGTTAGGAGTTTAAGAGAAAGAATGCAAAGTATTTAAATCTTTGATTAAACAACAAAGCATAAAGTTTAAAAGGGACCGGCTAATCAATTTGCAACTTACAACGAAGTAGGTATTAATTATGTTATTACATCCCGTTAGAAGTTAATTAATTTAGATTTGCGTAATATATATCTTCTGAATTTTAACTTGATTGGAACTCACTATCTGAACTGTGTGGTGTCCGGATTAATAGCACCACTCCATCTCTTCCCGATGATGTCGTAAAAGTCGGCTAAGGGCTCTAAACCAGAGGGATGGGCAGCAGCGTCCCTTCTGTGGAACAGCAGCCATTCTGCGCTCACCAACCTGCCTGCCAAGCGTGATGAGTACAGGCAAATTCTCCCCAACATGACGATACAATTGTTGTGGAAATCTATGGAGGAGGCCTTTGTTCAACAGTGGACGTCATCCGGCTGATACGATGACGACGACGACGATCTTTACATTAACATTTAGATGACATTATGTATAAATATAATTTTATTTTTATATAATTATTATACCTGGCCCCGCTCGACTTCATAAATAAAGTCAACTGCATGGTTGGTGCAGTGGCTGATACAGTCGGCTGCTGCGCTCCGGGTCGCGGGTTCGATTCCCGCACGGAAGAAGTATTTATACGATCTGCAAGTAGTTGTTCCGGGTCTGTGTGTATTGAGTGTCTTTAAACGCACCCACAACCCAGGAGACATTCTAGTGGGCGGCAACTTTTTTATAAAGAAAAAATCAAAAGAAAGAAGGTTTTTCTTTCATTTAGTGGTATTCATATTTTTATACCGTGTAGGTGTTTTGAAGTCGGTATTTTCTTTGTTTAAAATGTGTTAGAGATTGTTAAATACATGTAAATATAAATTGCATAAAAAGAGTACTAAGTGCTACTTATTCGTAATGTTTACAGTTTAAAATCTAAACATTGCAGACATTCACAAAACCCTTTCACGCGTAAATCCACCCAATAACGTTGTTAAGCGGAAAGTTAAAAAATAAGTTGCGAGCAGATATTATTAACTTGAGCGCCGTCTACAAGCTATTCGGGATTTCCCTGTAAAGCCGTTCTCAATAGATGGCGTCGGGTAATAAGCTCAGCGATGGGCTATTACGAAGCTGCGAGAGAAAATCGTATCGCACAGGAGCCTACGGGGGTATCAGTGGCGTACAACTTTTATGGAACAGCCGCCAGATTGAACCATGGAAGCCGGTCACAATCGAAATCGATTAGAAATGGCCGTGGACCGACTGTCCGCAAATTACAACAATTGTTCGCTCCGCACATAGTGTCCGCACTGCAATTTTAGATGAAATTTGTGCGCTGTATGCGACGTGTTATTATTTTACTGCTTGATCATGCGCTGGCTAGTAAAATACCTTAGCCAAATACTTTTATTATCAGCTACCAGTAAGTCTTTGTATTGTTTGTGGTTTTTCAAGCGGTCAGAGGTTCTAAATCAACAATCCCCTTTTCTTCAGCAGGATAAACACGACTTGGCTAATGGTGCGTTGTTATTTCAAGGTTCCGGCTGCGGGTTTGGTATTTCTTACCTGATCTCTGTACTCTTCAGTAATTTTGGTTAAAAGCTTAGGAATTTCGGGTCCTTCGCAAAAAGCTAATGGGTTTGACGGATATATTAAAGCAACATTCGTTGATATGATAATCCATAATTTTTATCGTTTATTTTACATTATTCATTGAAGTGTACAGTGGAATAGTTAAATTGGACTTAAAATAAATAACAATAAAATAAAAGAATCAAGATGTGAAAAGATATAGTCTTTTCCCATGCTGATTTTTGTTACAGGCAATTACTGTAATGGCGGTTATGTAAGCATAATTCTTCTAAGTTTAAAACGTTGTCCCAACACCTTTCAAATATACTATAATTAAACCAACATGTTTTTTGTCACAACCGCGCTACTTATGCAATGGCCAGTTATGGTGCTGGTGACTGTGAGTATGCCAAATAAATTAAACAGAAATTTCAGCCTAGCCAATCAAATAACACAATGAACAAAGCGTAGGCTGTCACCGCGTTATCCACCTCTTAAATGAGTTGGCTGAGATTGCTATAATGTCGCCAAATTTAATTGAATAAGGCTCGCTTACATTTTACGACACGGCGGCGCGGCGAGCTAAACCCGCGGCATTAATCTCCTAGGTAAAATCAATTGCCAAAAATAGTATTTACACAGACGCTAGCTGTTCTATTTAAAGCCTTATCTGTCAGAGTTTAGTGGCCTTTTCGCATGACCGACATGCACGGAAGGAGAATCATATCAAAGTAAATTATTTTCTCGTTTACTGTCATTTGCAAAAGTGCACATCTCTCTCTTGTAGTTTGAGGTCGGTAATGGGTTTTAGGTGAATCCCTCAAGGTTCATTTCAGTATGACTGGATACGAAGCGGACTTTTTATTGAGAAATTTATAGAGCAGCGTTTAAGAGCATCACCTTGCGGGCCGCAGCGGGGTCGGAGCGGGGCCGCAGCGCGCCGCCGACACGCCGCGCGCCGTCTTGGTGAAGACATCTCGCTGCCCCTTTATTGCTTGCCTCAAATTAATGTCTCGACCTCACAGCGAAGGATTTTCTACTTTGTGGGAACGTTTAACGGATTTTATTACGCAAATATTTTATGAGAAAAGGAAACAAGTATTTATTTTGATAAATCTTCGGGATAATCCGAACACCCACCGCATAGATTATAATTGTTTGGGTACAAATGGGGCACATTTTAAAATCTAGTACAAAGTTAGATGTGCGAATTTCAAAATTACCAATTTCTTTTATTTGTCCGTATTTTTAATTAATTTGGTAAACTAAGATAGAATAGAATAATTTATTCAGTAATTATGGCCTTTTTTTATTGATGTCCAGTGGAAATTCTACATGGCACTTCCTTCACCCCGGGGAAGGGCGAAGGGGTATGCCGGACTCCTACCGGCTAAAACCACTGGAGCGGTCATCTTCGGCACCGAAGGAGGGCTCCAGGTCCTCGTAAGATCACACTAGAGCCGCCCATTGGTGCCATGCCTTTAGGCACATCTCGGAAGGGATGACTGTAAAGTGGTCACCCCCTCTAGCGGAGGGAAGGCAACTGTAAAAAGGTCGCCCCCCCAGGCATTTCTCGGAGAAGATTGTAAAGGATCCTCCCAAACCTCGCTTTGCGCTGTGCTACGCACACGGCGGCACGTGACCACGTGCGCGCCACCGTCTTCCTGGGGGTCGCTCGGTGTGAGCACGCAGACTCCGCAATCAGCGCACCCGCGACCCCCGAGGCCCCCCACCATGAAGTGACGGCAGGGGGCTCAGGCGTGTTGGACTTGGGAGCCGGGACGGTTGTTGCTCCGGCGCCGTCTCGTCCTTCTCCGTGCGGGATCAGCCCTCTTCCGATCCCGCTCTGCAGTCTCCTTCTGCAGCATGACGCTCTCGCAGAAGGAGACCACTGCACTCCAATTTTCATGCTCTGACAACATAGCCGACACCACTGCCTCTTGCCCGATCTGATCGACCAGGATCAGTAATTATGGCCTAGCTGACATTTTACACTTTATATAAAAGCAACGTATATATAGAAGGTGGGTAAATACCTAATCATGAATTTTATGCCTGAAAACTTGGTCTAACGGTATACATTACCTGCAACTCCACCATGACAGTAGCGACGAACTAGCATAGGGTAGTTTATCAATGTTTTGTTCAGTTTGCAGTATCATGAGCTAGGGTAAGGACAGAGCAGGGGCGGGATGCGTGTAATTTTCAGATTAGTTTGTTCAGTAAGCGAGGCTGCCGGCGAGCCGCAAATATGTGGCCATAATAACGTCAGGCCCAACGTGGCCCGACGCCGACGACCAACGCTAACACATTCTTCTGCTTAATTGACGTATTAATTTCTAAAGCTATTAATTAAGTTAGACACGAGAACAAACAGTACCTACACTTTTATCGTTTCACATCACAGTGTGTGATACCGATCTTTGGATCACTGCATTTTTTATAGAATTTCTCTGGAAGTTATTGAGAAATGCTTAGTATTCAAGTAAAAATGCATGCATGCTTACTAGGCACGTTATAAGCTGAAACGAAAGACAGTCTGAAAAAGCCTCTGTAATATAGTTCTCGAAAAATAAATGGGTGCTCACCCAGATGTTTATTATCAGTTTCACTCGCAATAAATAAAGTCGTATTATATTCTTGAGCGGACGATCTCGAAGCTCTATAAATCATTTTTATTGTGCTGTCGAAGGGTACCCGCTAATGGTGGAGTTCGACGCTAAATTGGGTCGACTTTTACAATAAATATATAATGCTTTAAACTAGAGTCGCATCAAGAGCCAAGCTGACGTGGAATTTTTTTGTTCTAATCCCTTAATTACCTTTTCGGTTACGATTTGCGAGTTTTCCACGAAAAACGGTTTATAACGTTCTTGCTGAGATAGTTACGCGTCTTCATTGTACGGTTAATTGCATTGAAAATACTTGTTAACATAAACGGTAACTATAATTGGCTAGACTGGAACTAAAGTGGTCTATATGACATTTTTGAAGCAATCGATAGTTTGAACTTGGAAATTTAAAACGTGTCCGTTCAAAAGCGGTTGATGTGTCATTTTTGCACCAAAACATCGTAATCTCAAAAATGCCACTAAATTTACGGTTTTTCATTTTAGATAAATCTAAAGTGATCTAACTGTAGCATTATGTCTACATAGACCTGTTTGTATGATATACCACTTTAGTTTAAGGCTAGCCAATTATAACGTCAGGAAGTAATATTTCAAAATACAAATCATTAAAAGCATTGTTTCGTACATCTATTTTATACTACATTTAACATTTCAATATATCAATTGCAGTAAAACTACTATTTGCGGTTCACTAGTTCGATACAATTAAAATCAGTTCACAATGCTAGAAAGAATGTTCGTTTTATCGGGAGCGGCGCGCGCGCCGGTTCCTCGCCCCGGAAACAATGAAAGCTTTGACATTACTTCCGGTAGTTGCGTCGCACGCTATCCACCACGCCTCATTTCATCTTTCTTCTTCACAGTACACATCGAAGGACTCTAAGAGCAGTATGTACACATGTATGTATTACATATAAATACTGTAGTGTAGGTACTATTTTCACAGAAGCGAAGCCTAAAGGACGAACGGCTTTGGATTAACAAATTCGCAGGTGACAAAATTAGTTTTAGTTTTTAACTCAGTATGTAATGTTGCGTATTTCCGTAGTATCTACTGAAAAGCTTGATGCCATGCTTGTTAAAAAATGTAACCGTCGCATCACTGACAAATAAAGCATACCGTCCTGTAAGTAAGTGTAAGTCCGAAAAACCTTCAGGTATACTTGGAAATCCATACACAAGTAGCATTTAAAATATAAAACAAAGTATGTTTATATTACAGTGGGGAAACAGAGACGTTAACGGTGTGTAAGTTATCGTCGTGAGGCTTGGTTCTCGTACCTACTGTAAACTGCTACTGGTGGTTATATGAATGTATGGATTTCATAATATTCTCTTGCCATGTGAGACAATCTCATTCAATTTTTATTTTTTATGCTTACTCTAATGAATAAACTAATCTTTGGAAAAACAAAATATTCTGTTAAAATACGTATGTTAATCTTCGCATAAACTCCTAATCGATATGATCGATGTATAAAACGAATAAAAATAAAAAAAATCTGATTGAATATTGTACCTCCCTTGTGCTAGCAACAACCTACCGCGATCACCAGCCCGCCTGCCAAGCGTGGTGATTATGGAAAAACCTCTATGAAACGGTCATAGCGAACATTGGGAATCCCATGTTCAGCAGTGGATGATCAGCCCGTTAGGGCTGATGTGTGTGTGTAAATTCTTGACTAAATTTTCACGCGAACCTTCGTTCGTTTTTTTTAACTATTATTTCCATAATTGACAATTACCGGCCCATTGCCCAATATATAACTTTCATAGGTTCACTATCCTTAAGCTTATAAAATAAATTCAATTAGGCGAAGGTAAGTTAGGTGTAGGTTATGAAAAATATGACTTTGTTCAGTACCTGTTTAATTGCTAAGAAAAAACGCATGGTGGATACTGCTTATGCTTATTGTATCCAAAATATAAAATCCCTCATGGGGCTGAGTAGTATACTCGTGTATCAAATGTATCCGCACCTTGGCATGAAATTGTCTCACGTAAGGACAACTTGACAACTAGCACATGTTGTTACTGGAATATCCATTGCGTTTATTGAGTAGTTCCTCCAATAAGCTGCCCGATATAAAACTGGTATAAAGGGAGGTTATTTGGTTTCGCGAGCAATAAAGCGCTTCCTTGAGGACAATGAAAACTGCACTTGTCGTTTAAAACGACGGACGTTCGGTTTGGACCACTAAGTTCTAAATATTATACTTCCGATGTCACTTTTATGGTTTACTGTAAACTAATAAAAACTCTGCAAACGTAATTTTAATATTGTTTAGGCTATTTTTCAGTTATTCTGTCACTAATTGTGTCCAATTAATTACTGTTTATAATGGGCATAATTTAGTGATGCCTCATGAATTGAAAGGTGTCATCGATCGGCAGCATCAGCAACAATTTTAAATCATGCACTTGATGTTTTAGGCTTGATCTGTTCCAGAAATCAAAGCTCAACTAAAAATAAGTGTATATTTATATGTTTTGTTTTGCAATTTATCTTTGAGATCTACAGTTAAAGTAAAACGTGCAAAAAATAATAAGACAACATGAATAAACTGGTGACATTTGCATACTGTCTATGGCCTTGTGCCAAATGTGTAAAAAAAGTTCTTGGATCCTGATTTGTCTAGAATATTGCGAACAATTCCTTAAATTACATGTATCGATACGTATAGGTATTATTTCTGTGATAAAAGAATGTAGATAACTATTACATCATACCGCCATACTTAACCGCACATTCACAAGAACGAGGAGGTTACTTGAACGCAATTGAGAATAAAAAATAAAAAATAAATGTTATTAAATATACATGAAATACCACTCAACCCACCATACCAATTTCTTTAATGTAACGACCAACACGATTCATGGCCAAGCGTTGTATGGGCGATTGGCAGTCTCTTTTATTCCGCTCTCGCCCAGTTACGTCTTGACCAGGTGTAAACATAGCCTTTTTCTTTGTAATCTATAGCATCCGAATAGTGAAATAATTTTGAGAATCGGTTATGTATGTTCCCTCTTACATGTAGGTAATACACTTATTGCGCACTTATATCGCAGCTTGCATAAATTCTTTGTATTCTACCAAAACGAGCATTATAACAATTATTACCTTAATGTTCTTTTTTCCACCCGGTGGAAGTAGATCATGTACTTCCTCCGGCCCGGGGAAGGAGAGACTCCTACTGGCTAAATCCAATGGACCAGTCATCTTCGGCACCCAAGGGGGCTCCATCAACTCAAAAGCAATCACACTGCAGCTGCCCATTGGTGCCACGCCAAAAAGGCACATCTCGAGGGGGATGACTGTAAAAAAGCCGCCCCCATGCACATCTCGGGAGGTGAGATAAAGGGGGATTAAAAAGAATCTCACCGAAGCCTCGCTATACGCTATGATGCGCACACGGCGACGCGTAACCACCAAAGTCGCGTGCGCCGCCGTCTTTCCGGGGGCCACTCGTGTTTGAGCACGCAGATGTCCCAATCTGCGTGCTTGCGACCCCCGAACAATATAAATGCTGGGATTTTGAAAAGGACGGCTACCTTAACAATTGTACGAGTAGCTACAAAAACGAACGTTAAAGAGCATAGCATAGCTACGGTTTTGCGCAATTCACAGATTTCGAAAAAATGGTACAGTCACAAAGAACCAGGACAATTTTCACGTTTTCCTTTTATGGTGTCAATCGATCTTCTTTCCAATAAGGATTAAAACTGGACTGACTTGGGTACTAGAAAACGAAAGTAATTTGTTGCATGAATTAACAAATTGTTGGGAGAGGCCTTCATCCAGCAGTGGCCTTCTATGGGCTGAAAATTATTGATTGACGATAAATATCTAATAGGTATATAAAACTAGAGCATAACATATACAGTCGATGTCCATATACAGCAGCTGTCATCACGTCATCCATTTCAACGCGACCTAGCAAATATACAAACGTAGTATCTAAACAAATATCTATAACAATTCCATGAGGCGTCTAAGATAACAGTTCACCAAAGTGCAGTAAGATTGGTTCCATTGCGGTGAATCAAAGGGGTTGGGCAGACTATTTGACTGGCTCGTTAGTGCAGAGGTCGGCGCGACACAATCAGTGGCCACCTCAGTGCGACGACTAAGATTTAACTAAATAACCTAATAAATTTGGTCTGATTATGTACAATAAATAATGTTATTTATCAGCTGGTAAAGCGAAAAAGTATCTATTTTCAACGTTGTTTGGAATACATTGTCTTACTATCAGTTGAGTGTGATACTTGAAGGTAAAATTGTTTCAATCTAAAAGTCGTAGACATTCATGCTATAGTGTATGCGAACCAGATAATCCACACTCCGTGCCGTTTAATGGAAACAAAAACCTCAAGCTGTAAAATAAAAATGAATATTGCAAAGATAAAAACGGACAGGGCAGTATTTTTGATAAAGCAATCCCAATAAGCGCACGCACGATTACTTTTATGGAGGGGATTAAAGTGCACCGGTCCTATAACGAAGTTCATTTATGAATGCGGCTGAAACGGCGGCCATTGCAACGGGGAAATCTTAAAAATCCTCTAAATGTTTCTCTCAGGTCGCCTTATTAAGCGATCCTAGAAGTAATTGTGGCAGACTTACAAAGTTAAGCGGGCGGAGGTAAGCCCTCCAACCGTGAACGGTCATAATCGTTATTTCGTCTGCGGACTTTACAAATTGTAACCGACGCCTATGGTTGCGTCTGTGTTATTATTAGCCCTATATTTTAGGTGCGCTTTGCTTTAATTATAAAAGTTAACCGATTCAGTAATTCTTTTCAAAAATACTGTGTGAGCTGCGACGTTGGGCTCCTTTTATACAATAATAATAACAGTTGTCACTAGGTTTTATATTTTTTAATTAGTTTATTTGTAATTAAAAATATAAAACAGTGAGTTTTTTTTGTAATGTCATTACTACAGCCGTTGTCTATGATATTTGACTGAATTATTATTAATTAGCTTTTTATATAATATTTAAAAAGTATTATAAATACATGGAAAAAGTAATAAATGGAATAATAATAATAAACATTTATTTCAGGCAAGTACTCCCATATAAAATAATACGATAAGAAAATACAGCAGTTTATATATATCATGATTTATGTAATACATTTATTACGCAAGTTTTTTTTTATCCCACATCTTTTTGAACTGAACATTACCTATATTCTACTTTTACATTCATCTAAATTATAACTAGCAATCCACCCTTAGTAGACTTAGAACAGTATATTGCACAATTGTGAAAGAATTTTCAGGATCGGTCTAGTAGTTTCCAAGATTACCTCCCACGTACATGCAAACTACCAAACTGACATCAACAACAAACATCTCTGATAGGTCCCTGTACTATGTTGATAAGTTTAAATTAAATGCAAACATATCTAGAGTAGAATACGCTAGATTGTGAAACACATTGAATATTAAATCTGATAATTTAGGTCAATGTGATCGAGTTACAAAACAATTACGACTACTAATTAATACGTAGTACGTGTACTTCCGAACATGAAGTCTCAGTATTCACTTAATTGTCTCGTATTGCGCATGTTTGCGATCGCGTTTAATCTCATATCAAAGGTTTTGTATTTTATCTTTGTGTAATGTTATTAATATATGACTTGATAAGAGTTAATTAGCTTATCGTAAATAATTCAGCAACGAACTTGCAGTATTGATCAACAAAATTATAATTTTTTACACCTACCTATTACACCTACCCTATGTAAACCCTATGCAATACTTAATCATGCACATACCAATACCAAATGCGATTCGTAGAAATTCGAGGATTCTTTTTACCACAAAACGTTTACAATTAGATTTTAAAGATGAAAGCTGAATAATTTGTTTTTATTATATTTGAAATGTATTTAAACACACGTGCAACTTGTGCATACACATTTATCATCGTCGTCCGAAACGCAAGCTGCCATTGCCTTATCAATTTAGATTGACTTAGTATGACTCTGTGAAATGGTGAAGTTATCGAATCAGAGTACATTTGAGTGCTTGCATGACACCTAGTGTGACGTAGAGCCGCCAGCCTATTCACGCCAACGCGTCTCGTTCTGTGTGGCTGTAGCCGTACGTGTTCACAATAGTCATTCTATGGCAGGCGGACAGAATTCGATCAATCTGGTGCCGAACTGCTTCCATATGTAATGGCCGGCAGCATTAGCTTGTGCGACCAGTTATTGTCCACTCGTATTTAAATGACAATGTACATAGAGCTGATAGCTGTCGAAGGTTAATGTTTAAGATATTTTTTGAGCCATCCATAGTTACAACATTTTTATGTAGATAGGTAATAATAATATATCTTGACCTAAAAGGTAGACTTAGCTACTCAGTTTGATGGATTGGATTGCACCAAAATATATCGGCTATTGTAAAAGATAATATTGAAAAGTATTCGTTTTGTTTTCATAATTATGATGTAAAGTCCCGGCTAACATGAGGAAGTTTGATTGGTTTCAAAATCACACGAAGTCGAACCAAAACCGAAACTCATTAAAAAGTAAATAGAAATGTCGCAAAACCAATCAAATATACGAATATGGATGTTTGCACGTTTTTATACAATTCTGCCAATATTTGTATACGCGTGTACTTGGTTGGCACAACACATACTTATATTTAGAATATAGGTATTTTTGTACAAAATATTTGTAGGCACTCAACATAACCGTCGGAAGATATTACTTTTTTCGTTATGGTATCGTGTGGTGCCGGCTAAGAATACCACCACCCCATCTCATCCCGTGGGTGTCGTAAAAGGCGACTAAGGGATTAGCCGAAGGATGGCCAGCAGCGTCCTTCGAGTACAATTATAACACAACTGCGATCGCCCACCCGTCTGCCTAGCGATTATGGCAATACCCCCCAATGAGCACACAACACAAACCCATACCGGTCATTGTGGAAATCTTTGGGGGAGGGCTTCTGGACAGTGGACGTTTATCGGCTGATATGATGATGATGATACTAAAAATATTTACTATCGTGGGATGATTTTTGTAATTTTGAGGTCTCTATCTATTATTAAGAATAAATCTAATCATAACTTGCTGTCCAAGTGTTGATTAGATTGATTCCATCATAAGAATTATATACATGTTAATCAAACCAGCATTACAAAGAGTCATCCTGCGACCACGAAAACTGCAGTGTTCGAAACGTTAGGAAAAATAAAAATCTATAACTATGTAATCCACTTCAGTGTTACATTATAAATCATTTCAATAGTTAATAGAGGTATACCCAGTACTGATATATAATTATTAAGCCTAGACTCAGTGGAATAAGGCCAAAAGAAATTATTTAGAATAAAATAATGATCTAAAAATTGACGCAGACTGATAAATTTTCCTATAATATGTTATTATTATTGAAATATTTTACTTAGAAAGGAGTTATTTAAATAATTAATATTGGAAGAAACAAATAAAATCCAGGTTATATAAGACCGCTTAGTAAAATCTTACTCTTTTATTAAACAAGTTTTACCTACATTCTAATAGGATCCCTCTATAATTATTTTCTACCACAGCCAATTGTGGTTCTGAATGCATTTTTATGGTACCATAAAGCGTACATAATAAAACACTACCTAAGTATTCAGTGAGTGAAAATAAAAATGAGGACGAGTTTGTGTACAGTGGGCCGCGGTCCGTGGAGTGGCTCTGTTATAGCCTACAGTTTCATTACTAGATGACTCGGCCGATGGATAAAAAGCTGGAATTTCTCTTTGTTATAAAGCATTTTGCTACCGTGTTGTATTGTTACTTGATTTTAAACTCGAATTTCATATGCAATAAGATCATTTCTCAATCAATTGTGCTCTTCATTAAAAAAGGTTAACAAATCCGCGTAGTTTTTAAAACATATCATGTTAATTTACTGCTGTAAGTTAGTTCTCCAAGTATTTGGCTCTTCTTAACGTTAGAATCAAATTTGTATACACACATTCAAATTTATTGCTGGCTCCTGCCAAAAAATATTTGTGTATATCGTGATCATTTGGGATTAGGTAGGATTGATAAATATCTCAATCAATTTAAAATATTTATTATTAAATTTTAACACATATAAACAAAAACGCAAACCTTTATAAATACTACTTTAAAAATCCGTGATACCTTTCTTATCGGTAGCTTCTCAAATCATCCATCATCACATCGACCTACGAAGTCAGGTACATACCATATTTTATAACATGTAGATAGTGATGTTTAAAGTAAAATATAACACTCCTTTTTGTATATTCTTAAGAGTAATGTGTAGTTAATACCTTTTAAAGGTATACCGTTAAATTTGTCATGTTGACCATGATTTGTCACGTTTGATTATTTACCTGTCCGAACCGACCACCTGTCTGCTACATATTTCTTATTTATTTTTACTACATTTTAAATGTGAAAATTGGTATTTTATAAAGTTAGCTATGCTATCACGCACAAATGGCTGTACGGATTGTAATGGAATTTGGCGTATCAGAAAATTATGTCGTAGAATAGGACATAAGTTCCCTTAAGAAGGATAAAAAAGGCTGACCTATTCTAGGTCAGTTTTAAATTAAACTGTATCATTTTAGTAATGTCTTAGATTTTCGCGATTATTACACATTATAATAAAACACTTTTAAACGGATTCTACGATATAATATGCAACGTTAAGGACTGTCTGATAAAAATAACGTGAAAAAAGAAGATTTGGAGGCGATTCGTCAAGATATATCAGCAGTGTTACGTCGAGGCAAACCGCCCAAACCGAATCTTTCTCGCGATGAATATCTTGCGCTGAAAACCGTTAATGAAGACCCAGACCTGACTATCCTCCGTGCCGATAAGGGTAATGCTACGGTTATAATGAACACGTCCGATTACAAACATAAAATTCAAGAACTTCTGTCGGACAAAAGTACATATAAAAAGGTAAACAAAGATCCAACTAACAAGATTCTCAAAAAGACCTCTGAGTTAATATCTAAACACTCCGACATCTTAGAATTGGACGTGAAAACACTAATTCCATCTTGCGCAAAACCACCAAAGCTGTATGGGTTGCCGAAAATTCACAAAAGCAATGTTCCCCTACGACCAATAGTAAGGCAGATTGATACACCAACTTACAAACTGGCACAACATCTAGCGAAGATACTCTCAAAACTTCGTGGAATGTCTAGCACATATGTGAAGGATTCCTATCACTTTGTCAGCCAAATAAAAGACCTTGAACTGGCTGAAAGCGAAGTGATCGTCAGTTTTGATGTGCAGTCCTTATTTACAAGTAAAGGACTGCCTGGATGTTGTTAAGAAAAGGTTAAGTGAGAATGACATGCCTCTTCAATATGCAGAGTTACTTGAGCACTGCCTTACCAACGGCTACCTGTTGTGGGACAACCGGACATCGGTCACCGGTCTCTCCTGTAGTCGCCGATATTTTCATGGAGGACTTTGAGGAGAGAGCACTGATGACAGCCCCGGCTAAACCAAAGATGTTCAAACGGTACGTAGATGACACATTTACCATCTTGCCTCACAATAGGGTCTCTGCATTCCTAAAACACCTAAATTCAATACATAGTAAAATTCAATTTACTATGGAATTGGAGGATAACAATTGCTTGGCCTTTCTTGACATACTTCTCATCCATAATCCAGATCATTCTGTTAGCCACACTGTGTATAGAAAGCCTACCCATACAAACAGGTACCTTAACGGTGAATCTCACCACCATCCTTGTCAGTTAGCTACTGTGGCCAAATCTTTGTTACAGAGAGCACACGGCATCTGCGACGCCGACCACATGGCAGGGGAGCTTAACCATGTGAAGCAAGTTCTTCAAAATAACAATTTGAAAGCTCCACATCCCCGTCGCAGAAGCCGCCCGAAACCCACCACGGTTGATCGACGGCCCGCTGTTTTACCATTTATTAAGGGAGTCACGGACAGAATTGGTCATATCTTAAAGCGTGCTTCTATAAAAACCTATTTCAAGCCGCACAAGAAGATCAGCCAACTTCTCAAACCAGTGAAATGTCACATACCCTTACAAGATGCAGGGGTCTACAAGATTGACTGTGATTGTGGTTTATCATACATAGGGCAAACAAAGCGTAGCATAGCCACCCGAATAAAAGAACATATAGCTGACGTCAAGCATAGACTATGTCCGGATTAAGAATATAGCACCACTCCATCTCCTCCCGTGGATGTCGTAAAAGGCGACTAAGGGAATCTAAACCAGGGGGATGGGCAGCAGCGTCCCTTCTGTGAAACGGTAGCCATACTGCGCTCACCAACCCGCCTGCCAAGCGTGGTGAGTATTGGCAAATACCCCCCAAAATGATGACACCGTTGTGAAAATCTATGGGGGAGGCCTTTGTTCAGCAGTGGACGTATGAATGGCCGATATGATATATGATGAAGCATAGACGCTCCACAAAGTCTGCAGTGTGTGAACATGCCTTAGGCAAACCAAACCATTATCTTCGTTTTGATCAACCTCAAGTACTCGCGAAAGAGAACCGATATGTACCTAGAATGTTTCGTGAGGCTATTGAAATTAAAAAACATCCTAATTTTAATAGAGAAGATGGTTGGCAGGTACCACCTGTTTGGAATCCAGTCATTAAAATAATAAAGTCCCAAACAAGATACCGCACTAAGAAACATCAAGACACTGTGAGTGATTACTGCGTGCATCGAAACTAATTTTTTGATTAAAATTGTACGGTGGATAAAATAAAATAACTTTTTTTAAATCTGTAACGACGCCTGTCACCTTAGTCATCCTGCGACCACGAATGCTGCAAAGTATTCGAAACGTCAGGAAAATCAAAAATCAAAATATACGCGATAGAATCCGTTTAAAAGTGTTTTATTATAATGTATCATTTTAGCAAGTAAAAGCCAACTGTTAATGAAAAATAAGCTGATCAATATTATAATGCATTCGTTTTTAAACATTCGATATTTTTATCATGTATCATTGGTATATTAATCTATACGGATGTCAAACATTCAGATCGGGAACAAATATTAGTTAGGCCTACAAATATATGTTCCAATATATTTGTAGGCCATACTAATAATTGTTTCGTCCGAGCGAACCCACGGCTCTTAACACAGAAAATCAAACGCTCAGCTACTGTAATTATAATTGAGCCGTCATATGATATTGTGTCTATTATTTATTGCCTATTTTCCGTGTGGTGTCCAGACTATGAACATAGCACCACTTCATCTCCTCCCGTGGAGGTCGTAAATGTCGACTAAGGGACTCTTAACTAGAGGGATGGGCAGCAGCGTTCTTTTTGTTGAATGATAGTAATTCTGCGTTCAACAAGCCGACTTCTTTTTTTATTTTTTTTATTGATGTCCAGTGGAAATTCTACACGGAACTTCCTCCACCCCGGGGAAGGGCGAAGGGGTATGCCAGACTCCTACCGGCTAAAACCACTGGAGCGGTCACCTTCGGCACCGAAGGGGGGCTCCAGGTCCTCATAAGATCACACTAGAGCCGCCCATTGGTGCCATGCCTTTAGGCACATCTCGGAAGGGATGACTGTAAAGTGGTCACCCCCTCTAGCGGAGGGAAGGCAACCGTGGCCACGTGCGAACCACCGTCTTCCCGGGGGTCACTCGGTATGAGCACGCAGACTCCCCAATCTGCGCGCCCGTGACCTCCAAGGCCCCCCACTATGAACTGATAGCAGGGGGCTCAGGCGTGTTGGACCTGGGCGCCGTCTCGTCCTACTCCGTGCGGGATTGGCCCTCTCCCGATCCCACTCTGCAGTCTCCTTCTGGAGCATGACGCTCTCGCAGAAGGAGACCACTGCACTCCAATGTTCATGCTCTGCCAACATAGCCGACACTACTGCCCTACTATCTTGCCCGTTCCGATTGACCAAAAAACTGTAATTTTGAGGTCTCTATCTATTATTAAGAATAAATCTAATCATAACTTGCTGTCCAAGTGTTGATTAGATTGATTCCATCATAAGAATTATATACATGTTAATCAAACCAGCATTACAAAGAGTCATCCTGCGACCACGAAAACTGCAGTGTTCGAAACGTTAGGAAAAATAAAAATCTATAACTATGTAATCCACTTCAGTGTTACATTATAAATCATTTCAATAGTTAATAGAGGTATACCCAGTACTGATATATAATTATTAAGCCTAGACTCAGTGGAATAAGGCCAAAAGAAATTATTTAGAATAAAATAATGATCTAAAAATTGACGCAGACTGATAAATTTTCCTATAATATGTTATTATTATTGAAATATTTTACTTAGAAAGGAGTTATTTAAATAATTAATATTGGAAGAAACAAATAAAATCCAGGTTATATAAGACCGCTTAGTAAAACGCTTACTCTTTTATTAAACAAGTTTTACCTACATTCTAATAGGATCCCTCTATAATTATTTTCTACCACAGCCAATTGTGGTTCTGAATGCATTTTTATGGTACCATAAAGCGTACATAATAAAACACTACCTAAGTATTCAGTGAGTGAAAATAAAAATGAGGACGAGTTTGTGTACAGTGGGCCGCGGTCCGTGGAGTGGCTCTGTTATAGCCTACAGTTTCATTACTAGATGACTCGGCCGATGGATAAAAAGCTGGAATTTCTCTTTGTTATAAAGCATTTTGCTACCGTGTTGTATTGTTACTTGATTTTAAACTCGAATTTCATATGCAATAAGATCATTTCTCAATCAATTGTGCTCTTCATTAAAAAAGGTTAACAAATCCGCGTAGTTTTTAAAACATATCATGTTAATTTACTGCTGTAAGTTAGTTCTCCAAGTATTTGGCTCTTCTTAACGTTAGAATCAAATTTGTATACACACATTCAAATTTATTGCTGGCTCCTGCCAAAAAATATTTGTGTATATCGTGATCATTTGGGATTAGGTAGGATTGATAAATATCTCAATCAATTTAAAATATTTATTATTAAATTTTAACACATATAAACAAAAACGCAAACCTTTATAAATACTACTTTAAAAATCCGTGATACCTTTCTTATCGGTAGCTTCTCAAATCATCCATCATCACATCGACCTACGAAGTCAGGTACATACCATATTTTATAACATGTAGATAGTGATGTTTAAAGTAAAATATAACACTCCTTTTTGTATATTCTTAAGAGTAATGTGTAGTTAATACCTTTTAAAGGTATACCGTTAAATTTGTCATGTTGACCATGATTTGTCACGTTTGATTATTTACCTGTCCGAACCGACCACCTGTCTGCTACATATTTCTTATTTATTTTTACTACATTTTAAATGTGAAAATTGGTATTTTATAAAGTTAGCTATGCTATCACGCACAAATGGCTGTACGGATTGTAATGGAATTTGGCGTATCAGAAAATTATGTCGTAGAATAGGACATAAGTTCCCTTAAGAAGGATAAAAAAGGCTGACCTATTCTAGGTCAGTTTTAAATTAAACTGTATCATTTTAGTAATGTCTTAGATTTTCGCGATTATTACACATTATAATAAAACACTTTTAAACGGATTCTACGATATAATATGCAACGTTAAGGACTGTCTGATAAAAATAACGTGAAAAAAGAAGATTTGGAGGCGATTCGTCAAGATATATCAGCAGTGTTACGTCGAGGCAAACCGCCCAAACCGAATCTTTCTCGCGATGAATATCTTGCGCTGAAAACCGTTAATGAAGACCCAGACCTGACTATCCTCCGTGCCGATAAGGGTAATGCTACGGTTATAATGAACACGTCCGATTACAAACATAAAATTCAAGAACTTCTGTCGGACAAAAGTACATATAAAAAGGTAAACAAAGATCCAACTAACAAGATTCTCAAAAAGACCTCTGAGTTAATATCTAAACACTCCGACATCTTAGAATTGGACGTGAAAACACTAATTCCATCTTGCGCAAAACCACCAAAGCTGTATGGGTTGCCGAAAATTCACAAAAGCAATGTTCCCCTACGACCAATAGTAAGGCAGATTGATACACCAACTTACAAACTGGCACAACATCTAGCGAAGATACTCTCAAAACTTCGTGGAATGTCTAGCACATATGTGAAGGATTCCTATCACTTTGTCAGCCAAATAAAAGACCTTGAACTGGCTGAAAGCGAAGTGATCGTCAGTTTTGATGTGCAGTCCTTATTTACAAGTAAAGGACTGCCTGGATGTTGTTAAGAAAAGGTTAAGTGAGAATGACATGCCTCTTCAATATGCAGAGTTACTTGAGCACTGCCTTACCAACGGCTACCTGTTGTGGGACAACCGGACATCGGTCACCGGTCTCTCCTGTAGTCGCCGATATTTTCATGGAGGACTTTGAGGAGAGAGCACTGATGACAGCCCCGGCTAAACCAAAGATGTTCAAACGGTACGTAGATGACACATTTACCATCTTGCCTCACAATAGGGTCTCTGCATTCCTAAAACACCTAAATTCAATACATAGTAAAATTCAATTTACTATGGAATTGGAGGATAACAATTGCTTGGCCTTTCTTGACATACTTCTCATCCATAATCCAGATCATTCTGTTAGCCACACTGTGTATAGAAAGCCTACCCATACAAACAGGTACCTTAACGGTGAATCTCACCACCATCCTTGTCAGTTAGCTACTGTGGCCAAATCTTTGTTACAGAGAGCACACGGCATCTGCGACGCCGACCACATGGCAGGGGAGCTTAACCATGTGAAGCAAGTTCTTCAAAATAACAATTTGAAAGCTCCACATCCCCGTCGCAGAAGCCGCCCGAAACCCACCACGGTTGATCGACGGCCCGCTGTTTTACCATTTATTAAGGGAGTCACGGACAGAATTGGTCATATCTTAAAGCGTGCTTCTATAAAAACCTATTTCAAGCCGCACAAGAAGATCAGCCAACTTCTCAAACCAGTGAAATGTCACATACCCTTACAAGATGCAGGGGTCTACAAGATTGACTGTGATTGTGGTTTATCATACATAGGGCAAACAAAGCGTAGCATAGCCACCCGAATAAAAGAACATATAGCTGACGTCAAGCATAGACTATGTCCGGATTAAGAATATAGCACCACTCCATCTCCTCCCGTGGATGTCGTAAAAGGCGACTAAGGGAATCTAAACCAGGGGGATGGGCAGCAGCGTCCCTTCTGTGAAACGGTAGCCATACTGCGCTCACCAACCCGCCTGCCAAGCGTGGTGAGTATTGGCAAATACCCCCCAAAATGATGACACCGTTGTGAAAATCTATGGGGGAGGCCTTTGTTCAGCAGTGGACGTATGAATGGCCGATATGATATATGATGAAGCATAGACGCTCCACAAAGTCTGCAGTGTGTGAACATGCCTTAGGCAAACCAAACCATTATCTTCGTTTTGATCAACCTCAAGTACTCGCGAAAGAGAACCGATATGTACCTAGAATGTTTCGTGAGGCTATTGAAATTAAAAAACATCCTAATTTTAATAGAGAAGATGGTTGGCAGGTACCACCTGTTTGGAATCCAGTCATTAAAATAATAAAGTCCCAAACAAGATACCGCACTAAGAAACATCAAGACACTGTGAGTGATTACTGCGTGCATCGAAACTAATTTTTTGATTAAAATTGTACGGTGGATAAAATAAAATAACTTTTTTTAAATCTGTAACGACGCCTGTCACCTTAGTCATCCTGCGACCACGAATGCTGCAAAGTATTCGAAACGTCAGGAAAATCAAAAATCAAAATATACGCGATAGAATCCGTTTAAAAGTGTTTTATTATAATGTATCATTTTAGCAAGTAAAAGCCAACTGTTAATGAAAAATAAGCTGATCAATATTATAATGCATTCGTTTTTAAACATTCGATATTTTTATCATGTATCATTGGTATATTAATCTATACGGATGTCAAACATTCAGATCGGGAACAAATATTAGTTAGGCCTACAAATATATGTTCCAATATATTTGTAGGCCATACTAATAATTGTTTCGTCCGAGCGAACCCACGGCTCTTAACACAGAAAATCAAACGCTCAGCTACTGTAATTATAATTGAGCCGTCATATGATATTGTGTCTATTATTTATTGCCTATTTTCCGTGTGGTGTCCAGACTATGAACATAGCACCACTTCATCTCCTCCCGTGGAGGTCGTAAATGTCGACTAAGGGACTCTTAACTAGAGGGATGGGCAGCAGCGTTCTTTTTGTTGAATGATAGTAATTCTGCGTTCAACAAGCCGACTTCTTTTTTTATTTTTTTTATTGATGTCCAGTGGAAATTCTACACGGAACTTCCTCCACCCCGGGGAAGGGCGAAGGGGTATGCCAGACTCCTACCGGCTAAAACCACTGGAGCGGTCACCTTCGGCACCGAAGGGGGGCTCCAGGTCCTCATAAGATCACACTAGAGCCGCCCATTGGTGCCATGCCTTTAGGCACATCTCGGAAGGGATGACTGTAAAGTGGTCACCCCCTCTAGCGGAGGGAAGGCAACCGTGGCCACGTGCGAACCACCGTCTTCCCGGGGGTCACTCGGTATGAGCACGCAGACTCCCCAATCTGCGCGCCCGTGACCTCCAAGGCCCCCCACTATGAACTGATAGCAGGGGGCTCAGGCGTGTTGGACCTGGGCGCCGTCTCGTCCTACTCCGTGCGGGATTGGCCCTCTCCCGATCCCACTCTGCAGTCTCCTTCTGGAGCATGACGCTCTCGCAGAAGGAGACCACTGCACTCCAATGTTCATGCTCTGCCAACATAGCCGACACTACTGCCCTACTATCTTGCCCGTTCCGATTGACCAGGACCCGCCGCTCGGCCGCCCACGCAGGACACTCCTCGAGCGTGTGCTGTGCGGTATCCTGGTCACTTCCACAATCGTGGCACTGTGCCGTAACCTCGCGTCCTATTCTGTGCAGGTACGCACCGAAACAACCGTGACCGGTGAATACCTGCGTCAGACGGTAGGTGACGCGCTCGCTCTTTCTGAGCCAGGCTCCGAAGAGCGGCAGGATGGCCTCGACGACGCGTTTGGTCGCGAACTGCAACTGAAGGCGATTTCGCCACATCTCGAGTGTGCGCCGCTGATCCGGCCGCCTTAACCTGTTGAACGCCCCTGGGGGCACGCTTTCGCCGCTCTGGCGGAGGGAGCGTGTCAGATCATAGACCCACGCATCCGTCTCCGCCAAGATGTCAAAAGGCGGAAAGCATGCCAGGAGAGTTGTGTGTATCCCCGTGCGATCCGTATAGCCACTCTGCGCTGCAGACCGTGAAGTTTGGCTCTACAGCGCTGGAAACCTGAAAGCCGGGATGACCATACAGGTACCCCGTAGAGGGCCACGGACCGCACGACTCCCCCGTATAGACGGCGAACTTTCTCGCTCGGTCTCCCGAGATTGGGCAGCACCCGGCGTAATGCACCCACTACTCTCTCGACTCGGGGGCGAGGCGCGCGAAGTGCTCTTCGAAGCCCCAACGACTATCCAGAGTGAGCCCCAGATACTTCATGTACTGGCCCACCCTGATTTGCGCGACACCAACGCGTATCCACGAATAGGTGGTTCTCTGCTCCGCCGCAGTTTGTGGAACCATAGCACCTCGGTTTTGTGAGGCGCTATCTGCAGGCCCGGAGCGTGTATTTTGGCCACGACAATTGCCACCGCTTGCTCGGCAAGCCGGATGGTTCCCTCGAAGGTCTCCCAAGAGTGTCGTCAGCATAACAAACCAAGCTGACGCCGGCGGGGAGAGCGACACGCTGGACCGCATCATAGGTGAGGTTCCATAAGAGGGGGCCAAGAACCGACCCCTGCGGAACCCCGCACGTAATCTCTCTCCGCTTCACGCTACCGTCCCTGCCCACGTAGCGAATGTGCCTATCGCGCAGATAGGCCCCTATGATGCCCTCGCCAACCCGCCTGCCAAGCGTTGTGATTATCGGCAAATTCCCCCCCAACATGACACAATTTAAGCACCAGCCCTCAGTTCCGGTGCGGCTACGGTAACGGTGGAGCAGGGGGTGTTAAGCATCTCCGGATGGTGGTATTCAGCTACCACTTCAAACGGAAACTGGCCTTGGTAACGTATAACGCACGCATACTAAGGGAAGATGAGAGGATCGTTGAGCTGGAAGAAGAAATATGTAGATAAGTTGCACTAAGATGTCATGTCAAGTCCGAAGAGTGGGCGAGGTACTTGAAATCCGGCAACCTATTCTACTACCTTGAAGGCGATCTATCTCAAGGTGGTGACGGGTTCCTCGCCCGCAGGTCCCTCATTAACAACAGTGAAAGTTTGTCGAGCAGGGTAGCATACCTTATATAATCAGAATATCCAAGAGGTATTCGTTGAAGGTCCTGCAGGTCTACGCACCGACCTTGACACACCTAGGTGAAGAAGTAGAGAGTATGTAGATGAGCTTCAACACACGGCTAACGTTTCGTGATCACATTATTAGTTGCTGTAGATTAGGTAGGTAGCTTAATCGTAATTTAGGATTTATGCTTCGTATGGTGCGTGATTTTACCAGTATTAAAGCCATTATGAATGCCACCACGCCATCTCCTCCCATGGGTGTCGTAAAAGTCGACTAAGGGATTCGCCGGAGGATGGGCAGCAGCGTCCTTCGAGTACATTAACAACTCAACTGCGATCGCCAACCCGTCTGCCAAGCGTGGCGATTATGGCAAAACCCCCCAACGAGCCCACAACCCATCCATATCGGTCGTTGTGGACATCTTTGGGGGAGGCCTGTATCCAGCAGTGGACTTCATTCGGCCGAAATGATGAAAGCCGTTATAGCCTTATACAATGCTTTGGTTAGAAGCCTAAAAAGGTACGTGTACTCGCGCCTGTATGGTGTTTATCCATTGTATCCATTATTATACCCAACTTTATTTGGGCATGGTTGGATATAACGAACTGAGGGTTAGGAGGGATCTCGCACTCATTTTGTACATGTTCAAAATATTTAGAGGGAAGGTGTGAATGCCGACATCCTGGGGCAGAAAGATAGGTTTGTGTGTTCCGGACGGGTACGTGTGGCGACGACGACAGCCACGGCTGCTGGTGGAGCCGCATGGCCGAACCAACCTCTTAAGTGAGGCGCCGCTGACGCGAGCACTCCGCACTCTCAACCTCATAGCTAGTGAGACTGAAGTATTCCATTGAGTGATTTCACAAAGGTAGCACTGTTTATTATTTGTTACAAGATTAATTAAGAAGTAAAGTAAATTTGTTACAAGATTAATTAACAAGTAGATGAAAATATTGTATGCTACACTATCGCATTAGGTTTTTTTTTTGAAACCTGTAATGATAGTGGTAAGTTTGAGGAATAAATAAATAAATATATGAGGACGTAAGTGGGGCCATATATACCTCCAAGACACACTTCACTGTTGTGATTGGGGACTTCAACGCAAAGCTGGCAATACGATGCGATGGTGAGTTGAGAGTGGGGCAATTTAGGTATGGGCAATAGAACTCCAGGGGACAGACGCTGTCCAGGCCTGAGCCAGAGGACTCTTCGTGATGAACTCCTTTTTCCAAAATTCGCCTCATAGGAAATGGACCTGAATGAGTTCCGATGGTTCTAGAAAGAATGAGATTGACTTCATCATGACCAATAAAAGACAAATATTCAATGATGTCACTGTGATCCATAGGGTGATCACCGAATGGTAAGAGTTTTTACGACATCCACGGAAGTAGATAGAGTGTTGATATATTCATAATACAGATACCACACGGATTATGTATCTAACTATATATAAATGTAATGGAATCTTGCAATTAAATTTTTACCCACTTCTTGATGTCTGATTTAAACAATCCCAATAAGAGGTTGTTATTATTATACACTAGATGTGTGTAAATAATGAATTTTAATCTATAATAATTCATTAATTCATAGGTTCTAAGGTATCATGCTAAGCTAAAAAAATTGTTCAAATAACTAATAAAAACATGGTTTTAATGAAATATGAACTAAAAAGCACAAAACATTTTTTTATAATAAAAGCCTGGGTTCGCGTTATCAAAGGTAGGTTAATTATGAGAATATAAATGTGAAAAAGGGGAGCCAGGACGGGCAAGTTCAAGTCAAAATACATTAGATAGACCTGTGCATTTCAGTATTCTGCAAATCATTTTTAACATTTGTGGAAACAAACCAAATATTTTACTGCAAGCCTGGCCTTTTTGTGAGTATTAATGGCGTTAGTGATCACACGTTGATTGCTAGGCTGTTAAGTGAACACAGCAGAGTGAGTTCACAGCTCATTATCGATTCAGATGAAACAGTTAGTGTTGGGACTGTCGCTCAAGGGAGATTGATTAGTTTTTCAGCAAAGACGTGTGAACAGCTGTCAATAGCATGCGCAGTGGCAAATCTTCCGGGTATGGCAGTCTCAGCATTGAACATGTTAATTATGGAGGCACTCACCTATTGCAAGTACTTTACATTTACAGCCTATGTTTGTGTCACGGATATTTACCTGAGCAATTGACTAGAACAATTGAGGTCCCAATCGTCATAAATAAGACGGAGGATTTGCCTGACAAAACTAATTACCGACCATCTTACTTGCGACCATAATGACTAAGGCTCTTGGCATCTTGCATAATAAAAATAAACTGCACGACGCCCAGTTCTGATTCGGAGCAGAGATCCCTACCGAGAGAGTGTGATTTTATGTTTAAAGCAGGCTGCCATGTACTACACTGACAGGTAGGTCTCGGGCAAAGGTGTTCGTGCTTCTTAGATCTGTAAAAGGCCTTTGACTCCGTCATATATGATAAATTGGGACAAGTTGGATAGTGCGGGTATACCGGCTGAAGTTATATATCTTTTAAAAAATTGGTATAATTTTTGCCAAATGAACCAAATTAGATAAGCAGGTGTTTTGTCTGATTCATATGCCGTGGAGTATGGATTGCAGCAGGGGGCGCCAACCTCTCCTCTACTGATAAACCTCTACATTAAACACCTCATCAGCGACCTCAGCAGTGAGCATTCGTCACGTCACATAGATGATGCTTGCAACAACATCAGCTACGCGAATAATATGGTGCAGCTGGTGTCGTCGGTGGGGGTGGCTTGAAAATCTGCGGCAATCCGTGAGGCATATACGGTGGAACTCAAATAAAATACAACTCAGCCACAAAGCAAGTGCTTATCTTCAAGAGCAATTCTGATTCCCCAATCCATAATATTATCTGAAGTTTACGCGAATTGAATTGAAATATAGCTTACGGAAGTATACCATGTTTATTTCATTCATTCTATATACCTACGTGCAACATGCAACCCTAGCACAAACAATTATTATATTATTAGTGCTCAAATATATGAATAATCTCTGGTACTAGTAACCGTACTGCGTTCACCAACCCGCCTACCAAGAGTGGTGAGTACTGGCAAACTCCCCCTAAAATTACGGCATATGTGGATAATTATTGAGTGGGGAGACATTTGTTCAGCAGTGGTTGGCTGATATAATGATATGAATTATAAAATAGAACAATACTTTAAGGTCTACAAATGTATGTATATGGGCTACATAGATTTGTTTATAATAAATACCTAACATCATACGTGCGAAATACAATCACGCACACATATTTATAGTGGAACATAAATGCATGCACGATAAATATATAAAATAAAATTCTACTCTTAATTCGCTCCTCAGCGCGCAGCAATCCATGTTCGTCTACTACGGTGAGCGAGACTCTGCGGGTGGAGACTAGTTATAGATAGGTATTTGGGGTATATTGCGACGGAAGTCCTGAAAGATAATGCCGATTTCGAGAAGGAGCGCAGGGCGTTGGCGGAGGAATATGTTAGCACGTTGGTTTGCACGCTGTTCGAGAAAAGGTGATCATTGCCCTTTTTAAGGCGTACTGCCCATCCTTTATTCAGGCTACCTATGTGTGGGACATACATACCCAACGATATCCCGCGTTTACAACATAACAATATCTCAAGCATGCTGTTGCGGCTGCCTCGCTACTACAGCACGTCGGCAATATTTGCTGAAAGTCGCTTCTATTTTAGGTGACTGACGGCCGAATACTTAAACGCCAGTTAATATTAATTCCCGCTTTAACTATTTTAGCCGCACGGTTTTGTACCGAAATCTGGTTTCTTGAATAGTTAAAACGGGATTTAATATTAGCTGGCGTTTCAGTATTCGGCTGTGAGAGGTGTAGCAATAATATTATAAAGATGATTGCTTCACGTGTAGATTTCCCGATCTAATACATATATATGGCAACCATGTTGGGTATTATACACTATCAGTTGCCAATGTTGGATTTTGTGTTAGTGATTATAATTTTATTGATTCGCTGATAGCCAGTTGCACTCACTGATCGGTAAAGAGCCGGCGAGGATAAGCAATGCTTGGCGTGGTTGGTCTATGTATGGGTGACCGCATAGTGGTATTTGAACTGACCGTCTCCGTGCTTCGCAGCGCACGTAAAATTTTTGGTCGTTATCATTAAACAGCCGCCGTTAAGCCAAGTTAGAGGCCTTTGGGCGGCTTGAAAAATTTTAGACAAGGTTGGCCACTAACCACTGAAAAATAAAAATAGATTTTTGTTTATTGATTTATTAGTATTGTATGTAGTATTTTTCCTTTAGATTTTATTAATTTTATTGAATATGGATCTAATTATCTGAAAAGAATGATTTTTTGTAAATAGCCAACACGGTAAAGCGTGTAATTTTAATTGAAACCAACTAGGAAATGTACTATTCAAATTAAAAAATCTGCCCGTTTCTTTCAGTTTCAGGTTCAGAGATCAGTCTTCAAGATTATAATGATCAAACAATTAATCAAGTTACCAAAACATATATAAATATTTTATGTCGTTAAAATAGTACATGACATTAAATTATGTTTTGAAGAGATATAATATAATCCGAATTCCATTATGAAAATGATTTTAAGCGAAACCAACTGCAGATAGAGTCGGGAAATATCGATAAATTGGACCGCAAAGTAAACATAATTAATGAAACTTATTGTTGAATTGAAAACGTTGTGTATTGAACAAGAGACGTCTTTACTTATCGGAAATAATTCTTAATAAGTAAGCCGATTACTTTCCACACAATACCTGCTTAATAATGAGGCATCGTTCAATTAGTGAATAGTTTTCTCTGAAGTTCGGAATTTAACTAATTGCTCGTTTTGAAAAGGATGAAAAATCGATTTATTTTATTCTGTCTGATTGTAATTTATCATTATTCGGTTTTGTAACATTGTTTATGTATTGCAATTATAGATTATATTGATAATCTGATGCTTCAATTTGCAGTTCTAAGTAGCCTCTTAAAATTGGCTTTGTTATAAGACAGATTAATTTGAAGGTTTAAAAAACAATAAATATGACTGACACCCATAAATTTGAATCGTTACTAAATAAATTATAAATTTATTTGAAATCTATTTTTGGAACCCTTTGTATATTGAGATTATGTTGACGCAAAGAAAACAAGGGACATTTATTGATTAAATATGGCTACTTATTCAGGCGATATTGCGATACAGTCCTGTGAATATGTATACAGAATATTACACAGCATAGATAAACTAGGTCATGTAAAAACTTTGTGGAATACAGGAGCACCTATTTTTCTTTCTTTCTGCCATTCTGTTTCATAGCTGTGGATTACCAGAAAAATGAAGCTTACTAGAACTTCTTAATTAAGAAAATACTTTGTGTTATGTAATGTAACAAATACTAACTTGAAAATTTAATAAAAATGGTTCGTAACAACGATATTAATTTTCACAACGAAGTACCATAAGATTTGTTAATCTTGTATGGTTTTTATTTATTCTAAACAATATAAGAAACAACATAAATAATATATGAATATTTTAATCAGGAGATATCCACTTAGTCGTTCGTATATTCTATTTTCATATTCCTATTTCAGAGAAGCAGAGATTTAATATTTAATAACTACCCTGAATATTTTAGATATTTCCGTTAGTTAGTTAGTAGTTTATTTTACTCTATGAGCCCTTTTTCTGTTCGCTGCAATATTAATAGCTTGAACTATTAGCAAAATTAAAACTTAGCTAATAAATAGAAGAATCTAAACAAATGCTGTCCTTTTAATCCTTTTAAAGTGCTGCTAAAGTACTGTGGTTTTATTATAAAACTTTAAAAAGTCACCGTAATACAAATTTTGTATATTCATTATAAATTCTCAGAAAAAGCAAGTTCATTTTTGGTTCAAATATATAAAAAGAACAGTTTTTAAACAATCTAGCCCATTCGCTCACGCAGTATCTGTTTATCAGATTATTTATGCGAAAATCAGTTACGGCCACGTAAGCTATATTTATAAAAGTAACCTTTAAATAGAGTAAAATAATCAAGTTTCTATTTTACAACTTATCTAAATTGAAGTTAATTAAGCTAAGGTAAAGGTATATGAATCACACTTCTCAGGAGAAATTGCTTTTTAATCGAATAAATGTTCACTTACCCTCGAGGCGAGCGGCGCGACATCGGCGACCGTACCGAGGCTGCGGCACACAGCCGCGCCGTTCAACCCCGCAACCACAACTGGTTTTCCAGCGCGAAAACTTCCCTAGAAAGCGTCATCACTCACCCCATTCCCGCGCCAGCCAATCATCTGTGGGCGACACCGGCGAAGCCTGTCGGGCCCACACGAAAGCCTCCGAAGGCTGGGGTGGCGATTGGATCTTTTAATCTGAAACGTAAATGCATACAAAAAGAAAACGACTGAGCTGTAAGCCACCGTGCACGGGTTGTAGGTTGAAACGAGTCGTGCAACAGGTAAAGCTTTTCAGACTCAATCTGGAGCGGTGCTGCTTAAATAACTTGGGTATAATTTACCAAGTGGGTACATTTATGGTTACGTTTACGGGTGAACATAACGTTTGCTTAGAAATGAAATATGGTTTATTCAAAGTAGGCTAAAAATAGTTCTTTTTTATTTGATTGCTATACCAACTTACATCTAGTCTTTTGTTGGTTAAATAAAATGACAGCAAGCGAAATAACAAAATAGGATACGTAAAAGAAATAACTGTATGAACTAGAAATATAAGCGTTCCATTTTCAGCTGAAAAATGAAAATGCCATACTATTTTTTCAAAAACTTCATATTTTTTACGTAAGGCATTTTATTATTGTGAGGTTATTGATTGAAATAATAATTTTGAGATAGTTATCGAATGCTAGTTCATACGAAATATCAGCTTGGGAAAAGAATAGAAAAGAAGTTAGTATTTTTCGACACTTTAAAACTGTTGTTGGAACACCTCGCCATTCGTAATTTCAGCCGAAAAACCTCCACCGCTGGATAAGGCTTACCCAAAGATCGCCACAATGACTGGTGTGAGTTTGTGTTGTGTGCTCATTGCGGAGTTTTGCCATAATTTCCAATTGCCACGGGTTGGCGATCGAGTTTAGTAGAAAATGTAGTAGGACGCTGCTGCCCATCCTCTGGCTAACCCCATCGACGCCTTTTACGACACCCAAGGGACGAGATGGGGTGGTGCTATTCTTAGCTGGCGCCACATGTGAGCCCCGCTAAATGTAGTAGTGATTTCGGTTTATCTCGACTCCACGACTGTATACTGAAAATATTATCCACAGAATATGTGGAATAAGTTTTTAAATGGTAATGATAATCTTTGCAAAACTCACGAATGACAGTAGTCAGAAAATTTGACAAATTATGATTTACCCTATTTACAATTCTAATTATTTGTATACATTTGTGAGTGGGAGCGAATACATTATAAATTTATTTACGAGGTGGATTTTTCGTCACACATGTCAGTACCTACCTACTGCAGGACAATATATTCAATTTGTTTCTTTTCAGCGTAATTTCATAAATTAACTCGAAGCAAAATTGTAGTTATTTATATAGATTTCATTTGTTGTGCATATATCATTAAAATTAATTGAACTACCTCCTAAATCCTATTAACCTGCACCGCAAAAGACGTGCTGTGTATGTATAATTGAAATCCTTTCAATTAGATTGTTTGGCGGTGGGACACGTTACGAGTGGGCCATTAGATTACTTGTTTAATTCTTGACCACCAGAGGAGCAGTAATCTAAGTTGTAAACTAAATCTTGGGCTCCGTCTCACATATCCCCCATAAGCCGGGCTCGGCTGCTATTTGAATGCTCCTCGAACGACCACGAATTAGTATGCGCGCTCCATTCGGGCCACCGTCCCAATGGGCCGTAAGCGCCTCTATTCTATACCAGTTAATCGCAGTCGCATTTTTGATTTAAGATTTGTTGCCCTTTTAATCAAAAGATGTGTTTGGGTACCTGAATGTTTATTTGTTGTTTTTAACTCATTATAGGTTAGTTATCGTTGCATTTTTACTGGTGAACATGATCTGAACTAAATGATAGAAAATGAAACGTTATTTATTTTATGTATTCAAGGTCTTTTCAAGCAGCATCTTTCTACCATTCTGTAACAAATTTCCAAAAAACTTTGTTAATGACATGTTTGTTGGTAATTCAAATGTGTTTTAAACAACAGTAATCGGCAATCAGAATAGCCCCACCAACGCGGTTCAATTTGTAACCGGGATCTTGGGATACGTTCATTTTGTGTAACACAAACTACGGAATCATTCCGCCGGTGCCTGAATTATGTAAATATGGATCCAGAGTACATATTCGTGGGGATAAATGTAGCTACAACTTGAACATGACTTGTTTAAATACTTATGTTTATTTGTAAATATTTATATTGGGGAATATATTTGAGAAAAGTTAAGTCGGTTAGTGATAAATATCCAAAATAAGATTCATAGCTGCGTGCAGTCTTCTTTGGAATTAACTCAGTTTAAGTAACTTACTTAATGTATTTTAACTTACTTACTTGTATAATTATCTATCGATCGATAATCTTTGGGGAAGTCTTTATTCAGCAGTGGACGTCCTTGACGTGAATGTCCAAATTTATAAATTTAAATATTTTTCGTCATAGAATGCCTTATTTATGTCCTATATACAGAATGAGTACTAAAATGTTCATCTTATGGCTCTTCCGGTTATAATTGTCGCCTTTTTTTTCTATAATAAACAGTTCCATAAAACCCATACGAGTAAAAAGTGAAATAACTAAAAGCAAGTAATACAAATGTATATCTGCAGTAGTCGCAGTGCCCAGGTAGTCTAGGAGCGGTATACCAACAGGAAGTTCCGAAGTAGGATTTTACGTATCTTGATGTAGTTTGTGTTATCACGGGCCGGTAGTATTGTTCCATTTCATGTATCTTTGCGGCGAATACTTAGACTAGCTACGTACGAGTAAGCTGTTTATATGAGTCTGCACGACAACAATATTTTGTGATAGGTATTTGTTGCATTTTATTTGTCTTGTTTCCAATTATTATATATATTTTTCATGTAGTTGTGAGATACACAATCCGAGCGACAATCAATTCTTCTTTTTCAATCAACTCACATCGAAATTATCTGGGGAACATGATGTATTATATAAATATTTTAAAACGTATTTAAATGAATCGGAATGGGACGTTGTCTTAAGTACTAGTTAGAATATTTTTTTAATGATAGCCAATGTTTCTGCCTATAACGCATATTACACAATTGTCTCGCTTAATATTCAATATCACTTTGCGGGACGGCCGCCCATGTCCCTGGTTATAGATCTCACAGGTTTTATTGTGTATGTATGGCACCAATACACAGCACTCAGCAGAGTTCTTCTTGAAGCATATCCGATGCGTAAATTCATCATTTTAGCGGAGATATTCCAGTGCTGGACGTAGGTCTAAGCCGCCACAACGACCGATTAACGCAACCTCCTCCTAGTCATCGGTCCACCTCGTGGGAGGTCTACCTATGCTGCGCCTTCCGGTATGCGGTGGCCACTCAATGAGTCAATTGGAATTATACATGTCTGGCGATTAGGCATGCTATGGCAGGACGTTGATATGAGTTTTGGCAAGTATCCTTGTCGGGATGTCGGAAGTCGGGCGGGGCCAGGTATGCCCCAACCATGGTTCATGCAGACCAACGAGAAGTTATATTTTATACCCCGCCCGACTTCATAAATAAAGTGTTGTTTTCCTTTTCAGTGGTTTTAATATTTTTATATCATGTAGGGTTTTTGAAGACGGCCTTTTTTTTGTTAAAAAGTTTTATATGATCGTGCTACTGCTAATATAGGTACATGGACTTCCTTAAATGTTCTTAAATGAGCTTTACAACCAGAGGTACGTCGCATTTCTATACGCATTATGTATCTTATTCCAAAGCAAGAATATCAGAAAAACACACCACGCCAGTCTTCGATAAGGAATGACCTCTTCTATGCTTACAAACCCATTGTAAATGCGGCCTGCGATTTCGGGACACAATAAGTGATACTCACTAAGTAGCAGCGGCCTTCAAGAGTTGAGATTGAGTTCGTGTAAATGATTCCTCAAACTTTAAGTACTGGTTAACAAGCTACCACAATCACTCAATGACAACTATTGCTGGATTCCGGCGAGCAGCGAGCGGTCTTGTCTGCATGCGGTGGTGCAAGATTCTTCTCCATTCCGCTTAGCCCTGCTTCCAGTGATGCGACCACATACCTAGAGATGGCAGGCCGCAGTTTGTTGCCGGGAGACAGTTTCCTACATTCACATAGCTCTGATCATCCCTTCTAGTGTCAGATCACGTTCCTTGAACTCAAAGCAAAAATAGCACGAATGTGCCATAAACCATTATGTATCAACATTTTATAGAAATCTGAATAGACACTGAACTTTTAATTTAAATATCGGATAAATAATTAAATTTATCAACTTTTTATAGAATAGAATTAAACTTTATTGTACACCAAAATGATATGAAGGATTATTCTCAAAAGTTAGCGTGGCCCAATATGTGATATGATGATGATCAGGAATCAGTTGAAAAGTGATATTATGATTTTTATAGAATGTTGCATTTTACTGATAAGAAATCTCCAGACAGTTTTGAAGTGTATATTATTTTTATGATGTTTCATAAAAAGGGAAATCCTACTGTGATGATACATAATAAGGAAAAATAAGGTATAATAAATATAATTAAAATAACACGAAAATGCGTCGCAACGATTTTAAACCTAATTTTGATGAATATTTAAAATATTTAATAAGAAAAACACAATTTGCGTGAGTAATGGGCGCGAAGCTGACCTGCCGTCACTCGGTACTGCAGGGCCAGGAGGCAATTTAAAAATTTGTCCCAAGGCGTCGCCTAGTTGTCTATATTATGTGGCGAGATATGCAGGGCGCCCACCGCGTCGCCTCCGCCCGTGCTACAGTGCTACGACGCTACGAGAACAGCTACGATATAATATAGCTTGCTTATCAGATAGATTAAGAAGGAATTTGAGTTTAACTAAGTAAACATGCAAACGGAATTGTATGAAGAAATCTTTGAAACATTTGTTTACTAATAAAAAAAACAAGCTTATAATTAAATATGAACTAATAAGGATTAAAAAAAAGTAATATAACAGCATGCTGTGCTCTCTACTTATATTCTCATTTCACGCTTTTTGTCACGGTAGCTGGTTACAGATATATTAGTAAAGAATTTGAGTTTTATTAAGCAAATATGCAAACGTAATAACGAGACTATGAATAAAACCTTAACAAAAATGGTTTTAAATAATGATAAAGGCACGCTTTTAATGAAATTTCAACTAAACAGCACAAAATAAATTTAAATGTAAAATATAAACGTGGGTGGTCTTTTAAATATATATACTATAAATTTTTAAATATATTTATTTATTATTTATGTACACACAACAGTAGAAAAAACAATAGGGTATATAGGTCACTTAAGTACAAAGGTGCTGCTTATTCCTAAAGAAATTTCTGCCAGCAGACCTGCGACAGGAGAGGGCAATTGGGAACGTAGACACAGTGTGTAACATTACAAAAAAAGAAAGATAACGATATAATAATTTCAAACAATAGATATACATAATAAGGGTAAAATACATACATAAAATAACTACAAATATACTAATACATATACTATCACAATTATGAGGAAAGATAATGTTCTTTAACGCGTTTCTTAAAAATAGATATAGATTTAGAATCACGTATATTAGGCAGAAGTGAGTTCCACAGTCTTACTGCATGAACAGAAAAGGAGTACGAATAGTGATTGGATTTGTGGGGTGAGAATTGTAGAAGAGATCTATTCTATCTATCTATATATCTATTACTTTTCTAATGGGCGACTTTGGCGCCTCACAACTCACAAGTACCTATTAGTATAATGTGACATTTGATCTAAATGTAACTGGTGTACAATAAACAGTTTTCTATCTGTCTAAATTAATAGTCTGTAGTTTTATAATAGTAACATTAAAACTCATAATTGATTAATTTACAAAAAACAAAATTATAAATCACTAACAGGTGAAATTTTGCAAACGCGAGTTTAACAGGCACGCCGTTATTTCTATACATATGTATATACATTAGACTCACCATATCGGCCATTCAACGTCCACTGCTGAACAAAGGCCTCCCCCATAGATTTCCACAATTGTGTCATTATATTGGGGGGAATTTGCCAGTACTCACCACGCTTGGCAGGCGGATTGGTGAGCGCAGAATGACTACTGTTCTACAGAAGGGACGCTGCTACCCATCCCTCTGGTTTAGAGTCCCTTAGTCGCCTTTTATGACAACCACGGGAGGAGATAGAGTGGCTCTATATTCTTAATCCGGATACCACACGGATTTAATCCGGACACCACAATTACACAATTATAATCAAAAATTATTTCGATGCACGCATGCATATTATTTGGTTTCAATCCAATCATCATCAATTCCAATCCACCTTCCAGTTTAGTGGTTCTTCCGTAGGGTTGGGCTTCTTGTTGGAATTTTTCCACTTTACTCGATCATCGACATCTTGAATTTTACGTTTTTAGCTTTCACATCTTTATCAACTTTCAGCCTGCGTATTTTAGGCAGCTACTAGGCCTTACTCCTGTTACTGCTAGGTTAAGAAATCTCCTTCAGACATACTCCTTCGGCTTTCATTTGACATGGAAAACCATCGCAGATAACACTTTTAGTTACCTTGTCCGTTACCCCATGGATGCGGAAAGTATGCCCAGATGACTTTGAACGTTGAGTACAGTACGAGCTTGTGTCGTGCTCTATGCTATTAAATTTATGCAGAACTGATCTTGTAAGTTTAACAGTATTAACGCTAATTCAACAGTACATTAAAGTCAAACGACTAAAATACTTTGCGCTGCCGCTGCATCAAACCTATCGTTGGGTGGCAGAGGAGTCGCGCTTTTTCCGAATATAGGTTGTCTGGAAAAGTAGGTCTCTTTTTTAGATTAATTTCTACTTGAAAGTTTTAAGCTTATTAATTTTGTCGTCTAGATCGGACCAGACATATGATAAATAAAACATACTGACTGCTTGCTTTGAAAATACATTCTTATACAGTCGATAATAATTCCTCTGTTAGAAATGAGATTTTTGTGAGCCAACTGAGCAGACAAGAATAATACTTTTGAACTTAATTTTTTTTTTGATAACATCTTTCTTTCTTAATTTTTTTCTTTCTTTAATAAACGTTGCCCCTCACTAGGAATTCTGCTGTGTCGTGGGTGTGTTTACAGACACAAATTCCACACAACACACCCAGACCCGGAACAACTACCTGCATATCGTACAAATATTTGTTCCGTGTGGGAATCGAACCCACGATCCGGTGCGAAGCAGCCGACTGTATCAGCCACTGCACAAACCGTGCCGTCCTAAATACACAATTCTCTACCTTACTTTTTATAACTCAGTATAAATGTTTTTACTGAAGTAAGAAATACATACATACTTAATTAATTAATCTAGGATAAGGCACATTATAATTCAACGTGCCAAGAACTCAATAACATTTGTAATTGAAGAGATAAAAGTAGTTGTAAAATGCAGGTAGTCAGTGAAGAGTGACAATATGGAACGCACTTTACCTGCACACTACGTCCACTAAAATTACTACGAGGTAAAGGTACATTTTTATATTCAAATTTTTCTCTTATTGTATATTATTTATTAATATTGTAGTTTGATTTTACATTTAAAACATTGAGTTATTTATAATATTGACACTTTACAAACAATATACAAATACAAATACAATATACAAATGTAAAGTAAATATTGTAGTTTGACCAGTGACCAAAAGATTTGGTAAAATGATTTCAGCCAACAAGATTCAGACACGTCACAAAATTAACTTGGGAAAATGGTCAAGTACATTAACGGCCGAAGTAAATGATGAATATAACCCAAAATCTATAGTTTGAGATTGAGGATTTGAACAAGTTTACAATAAAGCCACAGTTGGACCATCTAAAAGTTCATCGATCTGTGTAGCTTGCTCTGCCGGGCGCGCACGGGGGAGGGCGCGAAGTTGACTTGATTGGAAACCCTATTCCATATTTATTATGGGCCTATTTTGTCATGTTTATTGACGCCCTGTCGGGGTATAACTCCAGGTTATTAGGCGAGTTTCAAACTTACTTTATTGAATAACATAAGTGGGCATTTAAAATGCCTTTTAATTTTAGTTCGCTTGAGGCCAATTGGTTTCTAATCGAAACGACTTTTTAAGTAAAAATTTCGATACTGATATCGGAACTCTGAAGTCAGTCGAAAAGTCCATTATAATACCAAAGGTTAAAACGGCCAAACGATCATCAGTTCTACGAGCTATGTACCCCGCCCATTGCCACTTCAGCTATGTTAGAAACTTTAGTGCTTGTACGGATCTTCTCAGTACTTTTCTCTCATTTGATTTCGTAGAGTAATGCCAAGCACAGCTCTCTCGCTAACTGAGTGACTTTGAGCTTCCATACAAGGCCCATAGTGAGTGACCACATCTCTGTGCCATATGTCATCGCTGGTAATACAGAATGGTTAAAACATTCGTCTTGAAGCACAGCGGTATTGTTGACGAAAAGGTGTTGCAAAGTTTCCATTACTCTGTCCAGCCGAGACGGATTTGACGATTGACCTATTTCTTGAAGTTGGACCTACCTAACTGGATGGTTTATCCCAGGTAGACATATTCGTCAACAACTTCGAGAACACAGTTCCCAAGAGATATTGGGATGGGCCCGTTATGGGAATTTGACATAACTTTCATCTTAGCCATGTTCCATTAAGGCCCACTGTTGGGAAACTCTATTGAGATCATCGAGTATTGTGCCGAGCTATTGTATCAATTCTGTCATGACTGCGATGTCATCGGCAAATCCAAGGTTTGTTATGTGCTCGCCATTGATGTTAATGCCTTATCCTTTCCACTTCAGTAGCTTGAAGGCTTCCTCCGTTGCCCGGTGAAGAGATTTGGGAAATAAAGTCCCCCTGTGTCACAGTTCTCTGCAATGGAATTGCCCATGTGCTCTATTTATGTACTAGGACCGACGTGGTGGCGTTTCTGTATAAGCACTTTAACACCTCCAAGTACCGATAGTCAATGTGGCACCGCTGCAGAGATTGCAGCACCGCTCTAGTTACGATCGGATGGAAAGTTTTCTCATAGTCCACAAACGCTAAGCAATAGTGGCAAATTATACTCGGTTTTCTATATAACCTGCCGCAGCGTGGGTGTGGTTTATGGTACTAAAACATTTAGAGAAACCAGCTTCTTTGGGAAGCTGGAAGTCATCAAACCTATGCTCATAAAAATAAATATACTCAGAAGTGAAATGTGTGTATTATTCATTAAAACGGTGTTATCACACTTTTTGAAGAAGAGCACCATCGCGCCTCTGTTCTTTGCTTTCAGCGTTGTGGACTCGAGCAAGATTAATCAATAGCTGCTGATGGATTTTAAATACTGGTGTTCCATCCACTTTCAGAAGCTCTTTCGTTAGGTATTCTGTCATCACCCGGTGCCGTCTTATTTTTAAGCCGTTTCAAGGCCATCCTAATCTGATATAGGCTGATGTCCGGGATATCTTTTGTATAATAGTGTTAGTTTAATTTTGCTCGCGGGTCTTTGTCAGATTCAATGATAGGTGTAGTTAAGGAGGCGTATAGCTGTCGGCAGAACATCACAATGTCACTAAAATCTCTGTTTTAGACGACGCCTCAGTCTTCAGCTTCATTAGTTAATTATTATTCTCCATTCATTACTTTCGTTGTATAAGAATGTCTAAACTTTTTCATTGTCTTAGTTTAGAAAAGGATTACTTAATATCGGACAGGGTTTTTAATACATTTTGTATATTGCTATTACTAATGGGAAAGTTTGTATAGTTTGGTTGTTTGAGGTTCCATTATGCTCAAATGGCTAAATGGATTCTAATAAAAATGACACAGAGGTAGATTATGTTATGGAATAGGATATGGGATACCTTTTATTACAATGGCTGTAAAGGTTTTAAATAATTTCCTCACGGACGAAGTCAGTGGTAACACCTAGTATTTATATAATAATAGCGCCTACCCTATGACCATCTAGAATAATATATTTTCCCAAAAACATTATTAGTATCGGTGCGGTTGGAGACTACTTTTATCGTAGAGTACATATTCGTGTTAACAAACGAACAGACACACTATCCTTTTTATATAGAAATGCAATGAAAGACAAATCTTTTCAAATGAGCCAAAAATGGGTAAACATGGTGTGCACTTGCCAGATGTTAGGGGTTTAGAAAAACACTTAATGTGAGGTCGAAAGTCTATCAAGAAGCGAACAGCATGACTTGAAGGCGGTACCATCTTCATGCCTTGTTCAGACTATTTGCTAGTTAGAAGAAGCATAGTGACTAAAAAGATTAATAAAAAAATTGGTAAGACAATAATTCTATCAATTTGTTTTACGTGGTCTTGGTAGAACCGATGACATGACTATGAATATCCCGTGAACCAAAGTCTATTCATCATTTCGGCCGAATGAAGTCCACTGCTGGACACAGGCCTCCCCCAAAAATCCACAACGACCGATATGGATATGTTGTGGGCTCATTGGGGGGTTTTGCCATAATCGCCACGCTTGGCAGACGGGTTGGCGATCGCAGTTGAGTTGTTAATGTACTCGAAGGACGCTGCTGCCCATCCTCTGGCTAATCCCTTAGTCGACTTTTACGACACCCATGGGAGGAGATGGGGTGGTGGCATTCTGAGCCGGCACCACACGGTAAGTCTATTGTAAGTTGTTAATTAATGTCACGTGACTTTAAACCGAGATCGATGACATGACTGTAAAGGCTGTAAAGTGAACAATTCAAAGTCCATTGTAAGTCGATAAATCATGCCATGTGATATTGAACTGAGGATATAAGTAAACATTAACGCTACAAAAGCAGTATTCATTTTTCAAAAATCTATAAAATTTACAGTGCTTTAAGGTATCATAAATGCGTGCGATTACAAGATCTGTCCAAGTCTCTTGAATGTAAAGAAACGCTATGTGATTATTCAGGACACTTTTCGCCTAAGCAATCACTGCCACTCATAGAGATCCATGACATCGGAGGAGTCTCTGATTTCTTTAAGGCAGACAAGCTTTTTCCGTGAAGGCACCATGTCGTATGACTGCCATATGTTTGGATGGTGGGCTTCCGGTATTCGTTACCCACCGTTTAAAACGCAGCTACATTGTTGTCACTGAATGTGTTGCTACTTCACGATGGTATTCTGTGACGGCGTGATACTTACCTAGTTGAGCTTACTAACGAGCTTTAGGTAACTAATGACTACACCTAGGCTCTCCCAATGGGGAATTCTCCACGACAGAAAAAAGGCTCTCGTGCATAACGGACAAGGAAAATAATTTAAGTTACAATGTTTTTTGATTATTGAGATTCGCTGTCGCCTTGTAACAATATTCTTTCGTTTAAGTATTTCGTGTTTTATATTACTACTAAGTTTAAATTTTTTATCGTAAATACTGGTATAATTATCTCTAAAATTTCAAAACTCTCTTTGGTGCAATGGTATTCATTTGTACATAAGTGCGTTTTTGCAAAACGTATATTATTAATCAGTTGAACAGAATGTAGAATTTTGTGTAATTTACCAGAATTTTTGCGTTTAATGATGGGGCAGAACAAGTGTCGTTCGCTTTGTCGAGAGAACACTAAAGTTTTGGTTACTATTTTCATTTTGATTAGACGCTTGAGTTCAGACAGGTACATTACATTACATTAAATAAACGTAGCATACATTCAATCAAATTAATTAACAAGGCTTTATAAAAACTATCGAGGAAAGTTGCAGGCAAGCGCACTGGCGTGTTGGAATGCACCTCGATGCGCCCGGAAGCGTTGTTAAAGGCATTATTATCCGGACGGTCGCGCTGCAAATAAATCGTCTGCCGAGCGCCCGCTCTTTCGATTATCTTCAAATCTTCATTACACCGACGTATGTTCTCGCGCCTCTTACACCTATGTTTTTTTATTGCAGGGATGAATTAATCGCTAATCGGAGTTTTATGAAGCTGATAGTGTTAAGTGATGTATATTTCAACTGTGTCTGTTTAAAGTTCTAGTAACATTTTTTAGGACTTCCATTTTACTCTATGAAACACTCAAATAAACGTAAACTTGCTAGTCTCGTCCTTAGTTACATAGGACCTATTTCGGTTCGAACTGGTAATACGGAACTATTCTTCGCCCTATCTTACTGTTATTTTATATGATCTAGATTCTTAAATGAAAGTTCGTAATATATATAACTTAACAAATCAATTAATCGATACTTATAATGAATTAACTTAATCACATAAAAACTTCATGAGTGTTGTGATAAAAGCTCAGAGCGAACATAGTCGAAAGTTGCAATTGAGGGCCTGGCATGTATTAAATGTTACATTACTTTGGCCGTACGAACCGGAACGTAACAAGTAGATGCTTACTTACGAGTAATATGGATTGAACATTGCAAGAAAATTCCACCCAACATGTTTCAAACTCTATGAGGCAATGAAACTTCAGTTCAATAACAAACTTTTAATGAAACACGGTTAGTTGATCTCTACAGGCTGTTTTTGATTTAGTTCAATGTTAATAAAAACCTCGTTAATAGTCGGAATCGAATATAATATTTGTGTTATATAATATTCTATGATTGGTTATGTTTCAAAGGAGACTAATAATGAGGATAATAACCATGATAAATCTTTGGCAAGAAAACCCATTAATAGTTATTTATTACATTCGATGTATACAGGTTGTCCCAGAAATCAACGTCAAGCCGACAACGGGCAATAGGTCAAGTAGTAACAGTATTAGAAAAATATGGCTAAAACTTGGTCATGTGATTATGCAAATTATAAGGATTCAAAAATAAATCTTAAAAACTGACACCCTGTGATGATCTTTCAAGTCCTAGACTACAAATTTTAACTTTTCGTCAGTTTATTTTTCTGTGATGTAACCAGGAATAACTTCTGTAAACTACAGCTAAAAGATAAAACTTAACTGCCTCAGTATTAAATAAAATGTTAGATTTTTGCCCAACATTGAATTCAAAATATTACATGACTCAACTTTAATCGGCTGTACTGTAAAACATGTACTACACTATTTTGGCAAGGAACTTTAAAAGATGGCGCGTTTAGTTTGGATTCCAAAATGGTATGACACTTAACTAATTGCTATTTCTTAATTGAGGAAAAAAGTAATTTGTTAGTTTTAGGTGCATTTGAAATAAAATTATGTTATTGGATTTCTTTAGTTATGATTTTTACTCAATCAGATTTACAGGTTTTGCAACAAATGTTCGAACTGTTTGCCTTCAGCTGCAATGCAGCTTGCATTGCAAATAAAGGCAAACAGTTCTATATCTCTTTAAAAATGATCGCGCATTGCCCGTTTCCTTTGTTTTCTGGGACACCTGCATATGAAGATATTAACATTGATATTTACACATTCATAGAAAAAAGTGGACTTTGTTTTAAAGATACATCTATTATAATTTTAAATTAACAAAGCTTAATTATTGTTTACATTATTTATTTGAACTTATAATAGTGTTTTAGATTTTGGATTAAAACGAATCAATATTGAATTGTTATTAATCTTATTTTAACTATCATACAGTAATGTCTTAGGTTTTCACGATTATTCCTCATTATAATAAAACATCATCCTGCTACCACGAATGCTGCAAAGTGTTCGAAACGTCAGGAAAAACAAGAATTTATACGCGATGTAATCCATTAAAAAGTGTTTTATTATATTAACTATCATAGTTTAATATTACTAATGAAAAATTCATAGTTATAGTGTATATGAACATAACCTTATCTTCTGCACATGATTTATTTGAAAACTGAAGATAGTTTAGGTATCAATATAAATAGTTAACAAAGTTTGAAACAATAATAAAATTAGGGCTAGTATCTAGTATAACAACAACCCGCACTCTGCAGCATCAAACTTGAGAATGTAGTTAGTGATTTTATTGAAATGTTGGTAAAAGCCGGTGACAAGCGTGCCCACCGGATATTGATTTACAGAGGCCAATGGCGACCAGTTCCGCCTGCGCCAGATAACTAGTGCACATTAGCATTGTACGTCACTGTGCTGCCTAATAAACTTCCTCACTGTTTTGTAATGGAAGCCACGATAAATGTAATTTAGCTGACGTTGGTCATTTTAAATTCGTTTGAAGCTTTTTGAACAAAAAAGCTGCACTGAATGTTTAAGAAAAATAACAATCATATTTGAAGGCAAAACAAAAATGATTTTTGTTAAGATTATTACATTATAACCGATTATCTGTTTGTTTCCGTGTGGTCTCTGGATTGAGAATATAGCACCACTCCGGCTCCTCCCTTGGATGTCGTAAAAGGTGACTAACGGCCGAATACTGAAACGCCAGTTAATATTAAGTCCCGCTTTAACTATTTGAGTCGCCCGGATTCCTACCAAACCAGGTTTCTTGAATAGTTAAAACGGGCCTTAATATTAACTGGCATTTCAGTATTCGGCCGTAAGGGACTTTAAGCCAGAGCGATAGACTGCAGCGTCTCTTCTGAGGAGCAGTAGCCATACTGCGCTCCCCAATCCACCTGCCAAGGGTAGTGAGTAGGCATTGGTAAATTCCCTTAAAAAATACGACACAATTGTGGAAATCAATCGGCCACCATTAAGCAGTGGACCTCCTTTGTCTGATATAATAATGTTTGTTTGAATTTTACAAAAATTACAGTTTTAGATACAGTATTTTTTTTACTCATTCACCTGGTCATAAGCTTCATGCCAGCATGTCAGGACAAGTTCTGCGTGGCGCTCCACTGCGCTCGTCACCTCGGAATATAAAGTTGTTTAGTTTCTTATGTTCAGTAATTTCAGTAGTGCCCTTCTAAGCGGATCACGGGTAATATTCGATGTCCTTAATATATTTTAACTCTTCTACAGTTTACAAGGCACCCAGAGTATATAACTTGTTGTTAAAAATAAATAGAAAATAGAAATAAATATGATATAAAACATATGAACTAAACTAGTCTTTTGAAAATCGAATGATTAAAGTATCATAAGCTCGAAACCGTTTTATTTTCCACTGTTGTTTTTTTATCATCATCATCATCAATTTAGCCGAATCAAGTCCACTGCACAAAGGCCTCCCCTAAAGAGCGTAACGACCGGTCTAGGTGTGTTGTGTGCCTATGGGGGCTTTACCATAATCGCCGCGCTTGGCAGGCTGGTTGGCGATCGCAGTTTATATGTTTTTCTCTAAAATAAAGCTGCCCACACCAGGATTTCTTCTGTGTGTCGCTTACGTACACAAATTTCACACACAATACACCTAGACCCACAACAACTACCTGCAGATCAAACATATATTTGGTCCGTGCGGGAATCGAACCCGCGACCCGGAGCGCAGCAGTCGACTGTATCAGCCACTGCACCAACCATGTCGTCAATGTACTTGTAAGGCGCTGCTGTCTATTCTTCGGCAAATCCCATAGTCGCATTTTACGACACCCGCGGGATGAGATGAGTTGGTGCTATTCGTAGCCGGCACCACACAGCGCAGGCTACGAATTAGTAATTGTTTTCTTAAATCTTTATTTATTTAAGGACTATTACCAATATACTAATAAAAATAATTAATAATCAATGATATATAATCGCTAACAACGACATTGCTGACGACCAATTACATCGCACAACATTTTTGCTGCCACCGATGTTGGTTAAGCCAAAATACTCTGAAAATTCCTACATAACATTTACTTTTCAGCTAGTTATCAAAACTTGTCTTTGTCAGTTCCGAATAAAATCCATCAACAAGTGTTGGTCATCTTCCATTCTTTCTTTTCCATATATTATAAACTTCACTTATTGGAAGATGCGATTTTCTACAAGATATCCAAACTTACTTACTGTATATAGACCAGGATGACGTGGCATTCTAGATAAATAAAATCGAGTTTAATTAAAAACAAAAACCAAAACCTCTAGCCAGCCACCAGCCAGCCCAGAGGCTGACACTGAATTGTTTGATAATACTGTTGACGATCATTCATCGATGATTACATAACTAATATGCTTAAGCTTGACCATCAGCAGGTAAATCCAAACAGTCGGAATCAGTGTAATGCTCTCTAAACGTTTGATATGGAATGAATAACATCACAAGCCCGTTACAAATGGATGAGCCGCGCGAGGCCGACACACGAATCATGTTTACGTGCATTCTATTTGTTTCAAATCTGTGGATGCGGTGCATTAATTTAGTAATGTGTCTACTTATTTAGGCTGGAGCGATGTTTGCTTATTTTGAGTTGATGTTATTAGAGCGATTTGGTATGCTGAATTAATAAATAGATAGTATGTTGGATCTTAGAACTATATTATTGAATATTATGAATATGTTAACGAAGCAAAATTTAAATCTAAACGTTGGATATGACCAATAAAAAGTCCATTTTTAAAGAAGAATACAGATAAATCCGGGTGCCAGATCAGTCAGCACAATTTTATACGATAAATAAATATAATAATATTTAATCTAACGCTACGCTAAATATTTCCTAGTTCCACGTAGGCAGTATGGGGCGAGCAGAGCGGGGACACGATTCTCTCACTCGACGGATCACCTGAAAGTGTACCACTTAATAACTCACATCCTCTCGCGGTTCACTGGGCAGCCGCTGGATCGTCACATATCTCTAAATATGGCCGGCGAAGCGTGACGTCGCCTGTACAGTTACAACACTCGGATTAAGCCCACACCTTTGCTTCGGTACGACCTACACCGTCACGTGTACCGTGTGCCTGTATGCGGATAAATAGGAAATTAACGGTAGGCTTTGATAATATTTTGGGTTTTATTTCAAATACTTTGAACTGCAGGCACATTTTTATTACAAAATCATGTTTGTCAACTTTAGGTACCTAAAAGTAAATACAACCACACAAAAAAATTAAGCTATTGTTGTCATTCATTACGATGCAGGGGATCTGTACAATACATGACCGATTTTTGATTATTTTATTAGTCATAAATTAAGTATTATGCATTTTTTGCAACTTTTTTATTTTGATTATCATCCATTTACGAGTATATACTGCAATATACAATTACAACAAGTAATTAATACTAACTTAAAGTTGCGCATTATTTATTTTAGTAGAATAAACTACGTGTATCTATTGAAGAGTATAATAATATTCATTGGGCTCGGGCAATTTTCCGGGTGAGTGGCAACGCGTCTTTGATCAGCTCCGCCAGTCTCTACACCGAGAATAGTAAAAATTTAAGTATTAACCTTGGCTTTAAAAGTAATGAACCCTTTATGATTTTACATACTTTATTATAATTTAATACTTTTTTAAATACCTATGTGTATACCTGTCTTACAATTAAGCTGATTTGGCACGACACAGTACACGTCATTGAAAGTTGTTTTGGTGTACATCACTGCAAGCATTTTCCAAAATACTTGTTCCACAAAGTGATTTAATTTTACACCCCAAATAAGTCGGCCGCAAGCACGTGTATGTTGATCACTCATCGTTTGTCTATGGGCACAAACCGTAGGGGACGGGTCGCAGCGCAAGGGTTGAGTGACACGTCTTGTAAGCTGCGAGCCACCTTTTAAACATTACTTCCAGTAAGTTTACCAGTAATTATCCATATCACAATGACATGCAAAAGACTTCAGTATACTCAAGTTGACTAACTATACACTTTTATTATATTTAGAATCTTACAGTAACTTCTGGTTCAGATAAGTTCTGTATCTAACAAGGTATTTTTTCTATAAGCAAACGCCACTACACTCTGAATATAATCCAATGTGATACTTATTATATATTTGATTTTTCCGTCGGTCAGCACTTTGCTTTTAGTGAAATATTGCCGTAATATATTGAATCTGTTGAGAAACGTCACAAAAATTGGTAGGTTGTATTTATTTAGGTAACTTTTTATATTACTAGGAAAACTTGTCCCTCGCATAGGCATTTTCTTCTTTTGTCTTTGTTCTTTATCGACATGCAATATTAATATTTGGAACTTATCTCCGAAAAAGAAGTGTAATGTAAAAAAATAACTCCGGAAATGTTCAAGTCAATGGATGTTAGGAAATGTATGATTTTTTTACATTTGTCTTCAACTTTTTACTTAATACTATAAAAATACGTTTGTCTTCGTTTTGTTTTAGGTCTTTTAGACCCTCAAACCAAATTTTATATATCTATTTATAATTTAAATAACGGACAATTAAATTAATTAAATAGCGATGTGTAATTTTGATGGGTTATCATCATCATCATCATCATCACCATATCAGCCACAGGACGTCCACTGCCGAACAAAGGCATCCCCCATAGACCACCTCGCTTGGCAGGCGGGTTGGTGAGCGCAGTATTGATCTTCTACAAAAGGGACGCTGGCACCCATCCCTCTGGTTTAGAATCCCTTAGTCGCCTTTTACAACTTCCACGGGAGTAGATGGAGTGGTGCTTTATTTTTAATCCGTACACCACACGGATAATATCTTGCATGATTATTTTTTATCACCACTGGTTGTCTGTGAAACATTGCAATTAGCGATAGAACCACCAATTGTATAGTTTTGCATCTCTAAAATTGCTTCTGTGTTTTATCATGGTGTGCAAGAAAGTATACCTACTCGTGATGACAAAGCATTCATTGTGTTTGATTTCATGAAATGAATTTGTATAAACATATGAAAACCAAAATTAAAAATTAATTTCTTACCTGTCCACCTATATATGTGTCACATCTTGCTGATTCCCTCTTAACGGCGTTGAAGCGCTGAACTGTGCTGGCGTGGAGGACTCTTCACTGTTACACTTCTAATAAGATTGATGTAGTGCTCCTACAACTGACGTCGAGATCGGTTAACGTTTGTTCAATTGCCATTTGGGAATACACAAGCAATACAGGCTTTATTAGGTTTGTAAAGGAACTAATAACGTGGTTGTTTATTTTTAGATTTATTAATATGACTAATTGGTTTAATTTAAAAAAATAATTTGGGCTTATTTTGACAATCGTATTTGTAACGTATGCTTATTGAAAATATATTTCATATTTTTAACCGACTTCAAAAAGGAGGAGGTTCTCAATTCGAAGAGTACCTTTTCGAATAACACTGTCGTTTTTTATTTTTATTTATCACAGTTTCAGAGTAGATCGCGTGTGTCACTGGAGGACAACAAAACGCGTGTGGACACACAGGTCACGGGTGGTGGGGAGGTTTCCGGTGTTCTGTGTCGCACCCTTCCGGTGTGCGCAAGCGCCGCCGCCGCGCCGCGCGCTACATCGAGCGTGACCGCGGCCTACTACCGTGCACAATAATATCCTATTGTCATCTAATAAATGGATTCTAGCCATATATAAAAATCATTCCATGCACGAATAATACACATTAAATCTACTATGAAACATTTTAAACGATGAGGCTCTTTCAGGTGTAATGAATACGATTAAAAATATTATATATAAAAATGAAATTACAAGTCCATATTTTATTTTAAGCATTTAGATTTCGGTGATGGACGGAGTATATTTGAAGTTTCATTTCAGTAGTCTAATTTGAGGTTCGCTTTAACTGTTGTTTATTACAACAGTTTAAAAGTAAGTGTTTAAAAGTGTATTCCAGAATAACAAATGGGTATTCATTTTTACAGAGACATGGTATGTGTAATGACAGGCGGCCACCTAAGAAGCAGCTTTAAATATTTTCATTATCTGATACGCTGTCGCAACTTTAGTTTAAATAAACCTCTACACCATGAAAGGCTTCAATCGTAATATTGGAATAGCATAATCTGGTATAAAGTGAGAGATTACTGGAGCATTGAATACCTTTATCAGCCGTCAGTCACGTGTTCACATTTCGTCAATACAACGCGGTGGTTATTCAGAAGAGATCGGAAACAATTAGACAACAGTGGCATTGGTCAGCCGAGCGCATATCCGTGCGTCGCGCGCTGCCCTACTGATACTCACGAATATTTTTCAGTACCGCTTCGGTATGGAAACAACTAAACGACTAAACAAAATTAAACTTTAATGCTATACCTTCTCGGCTCAATGTCATACATGTAGCAGACATGGGATGTTTGTCCCTTTTATAAATGAATTCGCCTTATTTTAATTCCACGAATGATTATGAATATCGGTCAGCGTGTTTGTATGAGAATTTTAAAAATACAGATATTGGTTCTATGGCTGGGCTTTTGTTTTATGATATTATTGCATTCCACTGGGTGATTATCTGGAATTCTTAGTTACATATCGACGCTAGAAAGCAATTTTGCGGCATTCGGAGAAATACAAATATATATAATATATGATAATAAATATGAGAATATAATATAATATGAGTTACAAAAAACTTCTAATTAGACTAACATTGGCAGTTTCAATAATAATTTTGAATTATAAGTTTTATTTTAAAAATGACAGTCTCAAAAATTATATATGGTTATATATCCTTTAGTTTAAGAATTACTACAAATGTTTTTTGACGCCCCTGTGAAGTTCCGTTTTCGAGATACAGCAAGATCGCTTTCTAGCGTCAATATGTAGTTTAAGGCGCATAAGGCAATGGTTTTTTAATTACAGTTGACCACCCTTTTGAGAATATTTGTTGTCGGTTTAATAAAGTGGAGCAAAAGGGTTTAAGTACAATTTATCTCCGGCTAATCATATCATCTCACGTAAACTTCCACCGCTGAATATGGGCGTAGTAACGTAACGGCTGTCATCTACATGCTTAGAAAACAGATTGGTGATAACAACATGTTGTTATTAGCACAAAGATGGATACTGTTACCCACTCTCTTCACATAAATACTTATTCACCTTTACCGGGATATTTATCCGAATGGAATATTTGAAAAAACACCTTGAATAAGCGGATCAAATGAGTCATCATATCAGCAAAATGACGTCCATTGCTGAACAAAAGCCTCCCCCATTGATTTCCACAACGAACGGTTACATGCCGCCCGCATCCAACGACTCCCAGCGACCTTCACTAGGTCGTCTGTCCACCTCGTTGGAGGTCGTGCCAAGCTGCGTTTTCCGGTGCGCGGCCTCGACTCGAGAACCTTTTTGCCCTAACGGCCATCAGGTCTACGAGCAATATGCCCTGCCCATTGGCACTTCAGTTCACTAATCCTTTCAGCTAAGTTTATTTCGTCTTCGTCTTTATTTCGTCTACGGATCTCCTTGATTTTGATTTGATCTCGTAGAGATACCAAGCATAGCTCTCTCCATAGCTCGCTGAGGGTATTGCAATAGGTTGATATATATTATTAGCTTATGTTCGCATGCTGTGTTAGTATGTAAGTGTGGTCACAGTAACTAGTTTGTATCTTGGACGTCGCCTAAGTGCGCTGCTCGTGTGTGCTCGCTGTTGCAGTACTTAACCTAATATTCGGTAATTGCGTTAGGGGCTGCACCATTAATTAACAGGCTCTCTGAGTTGGTCAGCTAAGACGCTGTATTGATACGTGCTTTGAGGTCGCTTGCGACTACGTTCACGTGTGTGCTTAGTAGATACTTAGACAGATATTGTTTGACTAGTTAAATCATTACCGAATGAAAGTTACATTTCAGTTATACTACTTTTTTTTCACTCAATTACATGACAATGTCGTAGCACAGATTTTTGGAATGTTCTGATCAATATCCATTTATTATTCCATTAGTTAAGACAATAATTTTGTTAGAGTTTTCAGTATTAATGATACCAGACCAAAGTTTACTTCTGATGAAAGACACAACCGTTAATATCGTGAATGGTTTAATTGTAAACTTCCGTATAAAAGCTTAAAACTAGGTATTGAAAGTTACTGCTATATTATAAATTAATAATTTTCTTAATCATGTTTATAAAAAAAATAACTTTTACAACACTATGATATCTTCCTTATAAATTACACTAGTTATGATTATTAATTAAGTAAACACCTTACTAAATAGATTTATTTATAATGTTATTTACAGACTTTTGTACATGATGTGATTTATAATTTAACTACTTGCCCTACAAAACTGTACGACTATGCTACTAAACTGTCTATTATGAACTAAACTAACAAAGCAATCTTAGCTTATGCCGTAAAAAAAAACCATGTTGGTGAGGACAACATTATTCAATTATGTAATCGTCATTAATCATAATTAAAACCTGAATTACTAGTATTATTAAAACAATTATATGTAATAAATTTAATATCTATAATTCAACTTAATAAAGTGATATACAGAAAAATATTGACTGACTAAATTTAGCTATTTAATTAAACTAATGTTCTGCGCCGGGTTTGTATGCCGAGTCCCATATATCGGCGAAACACACGCTTGAATGGAACCTATAGAACATGATAAGAGGCAAACTGATGTGGCCTAATATTGTCCAAATTACTTTGCCGTAGTATTCGTATCGTTCGTCGAGGCTTTCTGGAGATTTGTAGGAGAATGTGTTAAAAATCCACATAGCCACGTTGGAAATTAGGAGGAACATGAGAACTTCACGACCTGGCTTCTTTCTGCGAAGCTTCTTGCTGTTGCTGCAGCGGCGTAGGCCATCCATGATCAGTGGTGTTTGGATCACTACTTGTATGACCTGTACGATAAATGCACATAGTTACTGATACATTTTTACTTTAACAAGAATGCACACCATATATGCAATAATAAGACAACCCGGAAATGAGTGTAGTATTTAGTAAATCATCATATCAGCCAATAAATGTCCACTGCTGAACAAAGGCTATAGATTTCGCCATTCTGGGGGCAATTTGCCAGTACTCACCACGCTTATCAAGTACCCTGGCGAGCGCAGTATGGCTACTGTTCCACAGAGATGCTGCAGCTCATCCCTCTGGTTTAGAGTCCATTGTCGCCTTTTACGACATCTACATGAAGAGATAGAGTGGTGCTGTATTCTATATATTTAGAAGAATATCATGTCAGCCGTTAATCGTCCACTGCTGAACGTGGATCAACCAATGACCGCTACAATGATCATTTATTGCTATAACCACCATTCTTGTTAGAATTGATGTTCGAAAAAAGTCTAAAATACGCAGTAACATCAGTAACATAAATCCTGATAAGCACGATATTCTTAGCACAAGGGAAACGGATCTTAGCGATAGAGTTTTAATTGATTTTTACAGCACCTGTGGTAGAAATAGGGTGTCACATTATTTGCGCCCGACACGCATACACTTCACATAAATAAGTTCCACCAGGAATCAAGTCAAATCATTTTTGTAGATGATTTTTCACGTATGAAAAGTACTTACCATAACAATAAAATCAACGCTTTTCACAATGTTTGTGATACTGATGGTTGCTATTAGAGAAAATACCGTCTCCATGAAGAAGGCAGGTAGGCATATGAAGAGCAGCACATCATCAAGAAGAGATATAGGATGCTCATTGATGTCTAACTGTCGCATCTGGTTAAAGGCTACTAGAACCGCGAACAACAACATGATGTGGAGACCTAGTTTTGTGCAGGAGTTGAGAAGGTAGCCAATTTCCACGAAGTCACTGGAAAGAAATAATATAGTTCTCTAAATTAAGACTGCATTATGGTACTTTACATTTGTACTGCATATGGTATTCTAAATTAAGACTAGATATGGAACTCTAAATTAAGACTGCATATGGTACTCTAAATTAAGACTGCATATGGTACTCTAAATTAAGACTGCATATGGTACTCTAAATTAAGACTGCATATGGTACTGTAAATTAAGACTGCATATGGTACTCTAAATTAAGACTGCATATGGTACGGAATGGGTGGGAATGGTATGGAAAACCAACACAGTAAAACAGATAAGGAGGCCATGGGCACATTAATTTAAAAAACCGGGCAAGTGTGAGTTGAACTCACATGGAGAGAGTTCCGTACGATCAGGCACATACTTGTTTGTGGTAGGTGTAGAGGGAAATTGCTTAATATATTGTCTATTGTTGAATTCTGTCCTGTACGGTCGCGTTCATAAGTCCAGTAGCAATTTCACAAAGCGATAGATTGAGACTTTGGTTTGACTTACAGCCTTCTCTTAATTAGGTAGTTTCTATACGATAAACACGCATACACTAACTATTGTGTGGAACTGATTGTAGTTTATAATTTCAATCAATTAGGAAATATCATGCTAGCTTAGCGGGTAGCGTACTGTAGTGGGTGCTCAATGGGGCTCCCCATTGATCGCACCCACCATAGTACGGTACGCTCGGTGGGTTCGAGCCTCACCTACATTGACAGATTTTTTAATTTTAAACTTACTCACTGTGGTTTGATGATAATTACCTAGTTTATTATCCAGTTCGTCTCATTTAGATAAATTTTATAGTGAAGATAGAAGGTAGGCCACAGAAACTTAAAAAATTACTTCGATTTTTTGGGGTAGACATGCAGTACAATTCATTCGCCTAGATCAATTAGAACGGTATTTGTTCGTTAGTGACATGTAATGTATTAGCAGTGTTGTTTTAAAAAAAAAAGCAAAACCAAGAATCAAATGAAAATACGAACGTCATCCCACCTGCCAAGCGTGGCAATTATGAAAAAACCCCCCAATAAGCATACGACACACCCAAACCGGTTGTTGTGAGATCTTGGGGAAGGCCTGTTGGACATAGTTGGAGCAGTCGACTTTATTCGACTGAAAAGATGATGACGATGATGATGAGGGCGAATATTATTGCGCTGCATAAAAGTGACGTAATAGTTATATGCCAAATACTTATCTAATGAAACTGGGGTTAATGTATTGTAAGTGTTACTATTTAAGTATTTTATTAAACATAAAACTACACTAATCAAAGAATTGTTGATCTTTTAATTATTCTTTACAGTAAAGTTTTAAATTTATCATGACCTTAATCAATAAAGTATAAAGTTAATTAATTTCAGTTTATTTATTTTGAAAAGAATGATGAACAATAATTATGTAACAATTTAAATATTATAAATTATGAACAGAAAAGTAATCAGTCTTAGTAATCTGCTTATATGTACCTAACATTAATTATTTTTTGTTCTAGAGAAATACTGTGACTGCTGTAAGCCCGTATTGATAGGGTTTGAAGGTGCAAAGGTGGGAAGCACGGAATGAAAGGCGTATAGAGCAGTTGAAGTCGCATTACATGGATATATGGGAAACTATAAGAAAAACTGGAATATATAATAATATGTTTTAATCTCACTAGCTACATTGACTGTATTGAGAATAACGGGGTTTTACAAAGTATAACCTATTTTTATATTTTTCTTTGTTGTTTAATATAATTTGGTTTATTCATAGTGTAAATTTATATAGTGTTTAATGTCTATATGAAGATTATTGAGAATTATAAATAACCAAAGTATTAAACGTTAACATTATTGTAGGTTTATATTATTATATCTATACAAATAAATAAAATTGAAGTGTCTGTTTGTAATGTCAAAATAACAGCTTTTTACTAAATGCATATGAAAGTATATACAGTACCTATAACAAAAAAACAATTTTAAATTTTTTTGTCTGTCTGTCTGTCTGTCTGTTTGTTCCGGGTAATCTCCGAAACGGCTGGACCGATTTTGATGGGACTTTCACTGGCAGATAGCTGACGTTATAAGGAATAACTTAGGCTACTTTTATTTTAGAAAAATATTTAGGGTTCCGCGCGAGAACAATAAAACCCTTGAAATCCAACATATATATTATATGTCAAGTGTCTATGTCGAAGTACTCTAAATTTCTTTTAAATTAAACGTGGGTGAAACCGCGGGTCTCAGCTAGTTATACATATATCACATCAATACAAAGCTTAACGTGTTACTGCACTTATGAACACTTACTCCCATACATTACAACTGCAAATGTAAGTTTGTACGCACAATATTGAAAGATTTATCCCGCTATTTTAAGACCACATACTTGTTACAAGTTTACCTATAATACAATAAGCCCTTCTATTTGACCTGTAACATGGCACAGTTTGCAATACTATTTACAAAATTTTCTATTTTCCACCAAAAGTGACCCCCATATTAAAAATGTTATATGGTTGTCTAAGGTGACAGTGATTTATATGTATACCAAATTTGAACTTAATAGGAACAGTGTATTCGGAGAAAATTGGCTGTAACAGACGGACAGATGGACAGACAGACAAACACACGAGTGATCCTTTATGGGTACCGCCGTTTTTTCATTCGGACGTTCGGAACCCTAAAAACCTGAACTGTCAGTTTTTTTTTTATAAAACCCGTAAAGTATTAAATAAATAAAAATATTTTTATTTATTTAATACTTTACGCACAATTTGTACACAGGCGGACTTAATGCCATTAGGCATTTTCTACCAGTCGACCTTAGGATGGTGCAGACAAAACATGGCAGCAATTCATTTAGTCGCATCAACAGTCACGACAGTTTAAGTTTTTGAGCAAAGCACAAGTATTATATCTGTATATTATAGTCGCAACAGCACATTGTCTATATAAACATATTAAATATTTAATTATCCAAGTTTATAAAAAAACAAGTGGAGATCCAAACTCACTCTCCAACACTGCTGAAGACGAAACCGATGATGAGCATACCGATGATGATGACCAGCACGATGAGGCCAAGAAACAGGCCACGGTTGGAAGCATGACAGTCCGCGTAGATCACAATGTTGCTTGTGAAGTCATTTTCTTCGTTCGCTGTCGGAATTCTGCGAAGATTATTGATTAAACAAATATTCGGTTGTAGCAATGCAACGACTAGTAGAAGCACATACATTTTATAATTATCATATAATAACACATTAGTTACAACAAATACTTGGTAAATTGACTCTGCACAGCTGACCGATAGCAAAATATTCTTTATGATCTGGGCTTTAGAAATAACGACTCTAGGATCAAAATAACGCGCAAATAAAATTAATTAATAAAAAATTACGGTGTCTACTTTTATTTGCAGGTCTAGAATATCTATTATTTCATATACATTTAATTGTTCTCGCTTTTTCCACTTTACCATAATTACATACCTGCAAAGATGGTAGTTGTCTTCGCTGTTAGAGTTTACATCAGAGTCGTTGTCCTCATTGTCGCAATTACCAATGTTACTCCAGATTATGTAATATATAGCAACTGGAATGATTAAAAATACTATTTTATCAGTATCAGTGTCAACAAATTTTAACATTATCGGTAAGAAATACGTCTTTATACAAACGTAAACGGGTAAAAGTAAATAGAGCAGAATAACTTTTATGTCGTCCATATTGCAACATGCAACATAATCGGCAGTATAATACTGCAACAACCATACACATTTGTATGTAACATAATTTTAAGGTCATCATCACCCAGCGAATTTTGTTACTTTACGCTATTACATATTACTGTATACAGCATCTGTCATTTCAAACTACTTGCATAGAAATTTTGTGATACGTACCAATAAGAATATTAAATTCCACGTTGAAAGGATACAGGTACGGCGAGAAATTCTCATAAATTGAATTAATGGCCGCAGATCTGTTGCAGTTCGGGTTGTACAGATTGCTTATATCGAGGAATCGCTCATCCATACTCTTTTCTGTAAATTAATCATGCTTAATGTTATAAATTTATTACGAAGTATTTCTGATCGTTTTGGAAAATTCCCCCAAAATGACGACACAGTTACTGAAATCTATGAGGGAGGCTTTTGTTCAGCAGTGGACGTCCTTTGGTTGATAATATGATGATGGTGATAGTTAAAAGAAATTGGTATATTATGCCGACAGGTATTCCTTTTTGGCAATATTAATTAATTTATTTATTATAGTCTTTATTGTACACCAATCGTTAAAGGTAATAAAAACACTTAATTTAATCACTTTGTAAGTATATTTCAGGTTGTGCATTATTAATGTATATTTCAGTTTAAACTAAAGAATATAAATCTCACCATGTTCAGCGATTGTAAGGTTTCCGCTATAGTCTGAGTACTCGCCGTTGCCATATTTGGAGTTGGCATACAGTGACAAACCCAAGATAGTTTCACGAACGATAGCTGACACCCAGAAGCACAAGCTGCTCCCAATTAGGTGCATGAATGCAAAATGGGCTACACCCTGAAAAGGAACAATATTTTTCAGTTTCTTTTCGCTTAATCGGTAATTTATTTATTTTAACTACCTAGACTTAATACAATTTTAAGAAAAAACTTTTTAGTCTATTATTTCTATGTTTGTCAAGCGTGAGGCATAAGTTCAATTCCCTGGTCTGACAACGTGTAATTATGTTATTCTATCAGTAGATTGTCACGTAAGTGGGTGTTAAATAAGTATAATAATAAGTTTCAACACCCAATGTAAACATATATTTATTAAAATAATAAAATACCAAAAAACGGTGTGTGTGTGGTCGTATGGCCGTCACTATTAAATTTCCAGTTCCTAAGGTCGGTAGGCGCAACTGTTCTCTCCTGGCTCAATCCCCGAGGTTGGCAGTGGGCGCGGTGATTAAAACCAGGTGCTGGCGATAGACACGGCGATGGCGACCCGAGTTGGTGATGGTGACCCGAGGTGGTGATGGTGACCCAAGGTGTTGATGGGCTGCGAGGACTCGCCATATAGGATAGCACCGGCTGGTACTTGATGGGCAGTACCAATGCGGGTGTGGTGTACCCGGTACATCGTGCCCCAAATACAAGGTTTACGATACACAGACTTATTGAAAAGTTAAGTATTAAATATTAAAATATTAAAAGTCGTGTTTAAATTCGGGAAGCCTCGGCCAGTAAGTTGCCCTAATAGCGAACATGCGCTTCCTGAACAAGAGGTGTGTCTCCTGTATCCTTCCGCGGACTGTTTATAAGGCCAGCAGTTCATGGAAAACGCAAAGCGACTGCGATCATTTGAAAGTCACGTTCTTCCTCAGTTCCAAACGTCTTAGGCGATTTGAACAATATCATTATCTAATTAGGTATTTATCTATTATTAGGTTTCAATTAGCGTTACAAGATTCCAGATGTAGTCCCGGGATTGGATTAAATGTTTACTCTGACATAAGCTATGTGATGACTTAAGATAAATAGAACTAAGTAGTAGTAGGTAACGGAACGAAAACAGACTAACTATAATTAAATCATATCACATTCCTAGAAACCTAAGTCCATCGTCCTGATGGACAAGGTTCAATGGCCAAACCATTTGCATTTGCGAGAAATATTGCCCTTCACTGTTCTCACCTGTGCTCTCAAGATTATGACGTTGGAGTACTTGAAGATAAAGTAGAGCTGCAGGAAGCAGTAGACAGGGAACAAGACATCCAATACTACTTGGAGGATATTCACACATTCATCATTGTCAATGTTATCGTCGACCAGTTGTCCTATTTGTACGGCTAGTAAAAGTACCGAGTGTACTAAGTGGCCTAGAGCGAAACCTGTAAAAAGAATTTTATGAGTACATAAAACCAAAGTTTGACTGGCAACTTCATAAAGTGGTTCATCGCCGTTAATGTCAATAAAACATTCCCATTTTGAAGGGTCATCACATAATATATTCTCTTACAAATTAGTGCATTCAAGATTTTAAATGTCCCAGTGGTAATTAATCATGAAATTCCTTTTGCCCTGGGGAAGAGCGAAGGAGCATGCAGGACTCCTACTGGCTAAAACCACTAGAGCGGTTATCATCAGCACCTTAGGGGAGATCCAGGACCTCGTATGATCACACTGAAACAATACTAGCTGCAGCGCTTAATTTACCTCGCAAATTACGTTTATATTGTATAAATCCTATAAAACAAATATCTGTATTGATGAGGATAAAGCTAATAGGAAGATGCAAGTCACATGCCACAGTTTTCCATATAACTATTGCATTTATTTTTTCTGGTCATATCAGTGTATAATTAAAAAGAGACAATCAGCTACAAATTCGGCAGTTCCCACTTAGTTGCTCTGATGATTTATTACTGTTGTACATTTCCGCTGGTTTTTTTCCATTTCGATCAATCAACTCATATTTAATTTCCGTTAGGTACCGTCATTTTCAGTCTTTACAGGGGGGGGGGGGTCATGCGCCCTGCGCTGCAGAACCAAACTTCAAGGTCTGCAGCGCAGAGTGCTACACGAACTTCCTTCGCCCCGGGGAAGGCGATGGGGTATGCCGGACTCCAAGGCTAAAACCAGTGCAACGGCCATCTTCGGCACCGAAGGGGGCTCCAAGTCCTCGTAAGATCACATTAGAGCCACCCATTGGTACCAACCTTTTAGGCCGATCACGGAGGGGATGACTGTAAAGCATTAATCTCCTCTAGTGGAGGGAAGGCGACTGTAAAATGATCGCCCCCCAGGCACTTCTCGGGGAGGATTATAAAGGATCCCCTCAAGCCTCGCTGTGCGCTGTGCTACGCATACGGTGGCACGTGACCACGTGTGCGCAGCCGTCTTCCCGGGGGTCGTTCACAGACGTCACCCACTCATAACAATTGTAATGCCATTCAGGATTAGTCCTTCTTGGCACCACGCTTGTCACCTGGAGACATTAGTTATTTAGTCTCTTATGCCCAATAATGTAGGTATTTTTTTAAACTGTCTTCTCATCAGAAATCATGTATCGTGAGGTCAGTTTACATCAATAATCTTACATGCACAAAGACCCAGACTCGGAACAACTACCTGCAAGCCATACTAATATTTGTTCCGTGTGGGAGTCGAACCCATGACCCGTAGCGCAGAGCCAATCGCCACTGCACCTCTCTTAATCTCAAACAACCCAATAAATATCAGTCAAATCAACCTACGAGAATCCTCAGCTAGACTGCAGGTCTCTCCTAACCTCAAAGTTATTATGCAGTCTTCGAAATATCAATTTGGAAAATAATATCATTCGTACATATAATTAATCCTTACCAGCGGCTCCCATCTTCAAGTAGAAGCTTCCAGAATGCCTGCCCTGACTGAAACAGTACTCGTGCTTGTTGGGTATGAGCACTGGTGGAGGCATTCCAGGTGGTCTGAAAGAATCAGGAGTGCGGTCTCCGGGAGAAACTGAAACTTGTAGCTCCTGCCCATGAAATAAAATAGATGTTGAGATTAACATCGGTAGAGTATTTATTTTACTTATATTCTTGATATGTGGAAACGTCAGGAATCAACATTGTGTCAGCCGAAGTAGGATTACTGCTGAACAAAACCTTCACCAGGTCGTTTCAGGCATTTTCCAGTGGGTGGTCTCTACTCGAGAACCATTTTGCCCCAACGGGCAAATTCTACGAGCTATTTGATATTCTTCTCATTTCGGCTTACTGATAATTTTTTTGAGTATTAAGTTTATTTTTAAATCGTAGAAGGCTACTTAAATAATTATCAAACAACTGATTATACAATAAAAATAAAATAATAAGGTAAAGAAAATTAAAACGAATAATTTTACTTACATCTTGTTTTCTAAAATATTGCATAACTTGTTCTTCATGTAAAGATTTAATTTTATGATTTTTAACCGCAATCGATTTGTATCTATTAATATCGATTATGAGAAATAGGATATACAAAAATCCTACACCGCAAAGTACAATCGAGTAAACCTAGAACAAAATAAAAATCTTAAAGAAATCTTGAAAGTTTGTTCAATCGAAGAAATAGTAGTGCCATAAGTTTCATAGAGCAGTCTCACAAACTTCTTATTTTATGGACTTATAACGCTGATTAACCTGGAACTAGAGCAGAGGGTAATAAGGCAAGGAAAGCACTTAGAGATAAAAGTCAGCCTCACCTCAGAAATAGACTGGGCGACGAACGAATCACTCAAATAGATCACTACTCCAAGAGTTACCAGCAATATTGCGTACATGCAGCTCATTATAAGCGTCAGGTACTTCCTGTAGTAAAAATATATTATGTAATACACACACTTAAATAAGCGAAAAGGTTATGCTGTGAATCGCGGTTAAGAGTAATATGTGAATATGGCTGTAACACCACATCCTGAACAAGCACAATGTATTCGAATAAGCACTAACTGCTTGAAAAATCAAGATGTTATCGGGTGTGTTTGATGTACCAGTTTTTTGTGAAAGTAGCTACTGTTTATATTAAATGTAAATATTTGTTAACATTAAAATGGTAAAACTAGAAACAAATCAAGACGGAAATTACTCTAAATCTGGTTTTCTAAGCTGCTCAGTAATACGAATAGTAAACGAGTACTATTATGTACGTACCTTTAAGTACCAAAAGCCCCAAGACAAATTATGTAATTACATGTACGTACTCAACGACATATACAAGCTATAATTGGCATAAATCTAATGTCAGCGTAAATGCATGAAAGTGTAAAAACAAAGTAGAAATCAACGTTTACTCGTTTTTTTTTTACAAAATATTATCTATACAAATAAATAAAATTGAAGTGTCTGTTTGTAATGTCAAAATAACAGGTTTTTACTAAATGCATATGAAAGTATATATGGTACCTATAACAAAAACACAATTTTTATTTTTTTTGTCTGTCTGTCTGTCTGTTTGTTCCGGGTAAACTCCGAAACGGCTGGACCGATTTTGACGGGACTTTCACTGGCTGATAGCTGATGTTATAAGGAATAACTTAGGCTACTTTTATTTTAGAAAAACGATTGGGGTTCCGCGCAAAAAAATTAAAACCTTGAAATCCAATATATCTTCTATACAAATAAATAAAATTGAAGTGTCTGTTTGTAATGTCAAAATAACAGGTTTTTACTAAATGCATATGAATGTATATATGGTACCTATAACAAAAACACAATTTTTAATTTTTTTGTCTGTCTGTCTGTTTGTTCCGGGTAAACTCCGAAACGGCTGGACCGATTTTGACGGGACTTTCACTGGCTGATAGCTGATGTTATAAGGAATAACTTAGGCTACTTTTATTTTAGAAAAACGATTGGGGTTCCGCGCAAAAATATAAAAACCTTGAAATCCAATATATCTTCTATACATCTATACAAATAAATAAAATTGAAGTGTCTGTTTGTAATGTCAAAATAACAGGTTTTTACTAAATGCATATGAAAGTATATATGGTACCTATAACAAAAACACAATTTTTAAATTTTTTGTCTGTCTGTTTGTTCGGGTAAACTCCGAAACGGCTGGACCGATTTTGACGGGACTTTCACTGGCTGATAGCTAATGTTATAAGGAATAACTTAGGCTACTTTTATTTTAGAAAAACGATTGGGGTTCCGCGCAAAAAAATAAAATCCTTGAAATCCAATATACTTATCTTCTATGTCAAGTGTCTATGTCGAAGTACTCTAAATTTCTTTTAAATTACACGCGGGTGAAACCGCGGGTCCCAGCTAGTCTACTATAAAATAAAAATAATATGTGTATACAACATGGGATGATGATCAATCGTGGACAGCAATAGGTTAGTTTATTAACTCGTATTTGCGTTGGAAATCTAAAACAATAAATGATAACCGATATCTTTGTCGTCTCTGCTTATTATATTACGTCTAACTATAAGTTATTCCAACATCTACCCATTTTTTTATTGGCTAATAATAGATATTGCTTTCAAATTAATAATAACTTCCTAATTCCTGTTACAATATGACATATCATAATAAAATAAAACGAAGCTCACATAAAATAAAATATTATGTCGTCGCAAAAATACCATATCACATAAAACTAAAATTCATTCATAATATTTACAATAAAATATTATAAAAATCGATTACTAGAAATGTGGAATATACCATACTGTTTTCCTGTTAACCTCTCTAACTACGCTAGAATTGCTTGTGCTAGGAGTGCGACAACGTCAATAATGTAACAGGTAGGGTTTGAAATTAAGGGCTCTTCGGCACCACGGATGGAGGTGCTCCCATAGGATGAAGCTTAGCACAACGGATACATGCAGATTCTGTATGGACAATCAAGAGTCAATGCAGCACATTTTGTGCAGCTGTGACGCTTTGGGAAGATGTAGGGCAAAACATCTAGGAATAGCTTATCCATTGCTTGATGATTTTGCACGGCTCCAAGCAGGTATGTTTCCGAAGTACCTACAGGGACTTCTTGATTTGCCAGCGGATGAGTAGTGCTTTGGGCAGCAAAATGGACCCAATAGGGTCGAAGTGCGTTCGGCTTATGCTGAGCCCGTGGTAGCCACAGTACAATAGAGCCACAATAGAATAGAAGGCCTCTCGATCGGAAGCTCGACCACTACATAGCTGTTGGGCTAATATCATTTTTAAAGCAGTTCAAACAGAGTATTTTATACATTATTCAGGTCATTGTACAAGTCCTAATTATACGGGTAGTTAGAGCGTATTTGACATGCTTCATATGATATCTGATATCTAAAAGGGCAAATCACCAATAGATAGGTTATTGAGACCGACCGTAGCTGATAGACTAGCAACTTACTTAGTTTGCCTCTTGTTGTCCTCTGGGCTGGTAGGTGGAGGAGCTTGAGTATCTACTGAGCGTATAGATTGTGCGTCCATCGTCGCTACCGATCGCTTGCGAGGCGTCGCGTTGCCTCGCACTTCACTTTGCGGCATGTAGAGACGGTAACTGTCTGTTGATAATGAGACGATGAATTAGAAAACATTATTTTTATTTTATGGTCGAGGTACATTGCTCATAGAACTGATGGCCGTTGGGGCAAAAAAGTTCTCGAATGGAGACCGCGCACCGGATAACGTAGCGTGGGACGACCTCTGACGAGATGGACAGACGACCTGGTGAAGGTCACCAAGACTTGTTGGATGTGGGCAACATGTAACCGGTCATTATGGAAGTCTGTGGGGGAGACTTTTGTTCAGCAGTGGACACCCTTTCGCAGATGTGATGATGATGACGATGACTACTTTTAGTTTAAAGTAAACCTGAAAATGGTTAGGTTAGGTTAGGTTGGAATAAAATGTTGGTTACTTCATAACTTATTGGGAGTATCAAAGCCATAATAAACACGTTTTATTACAACAGTGAGTTTATTGTTATATTAGGATGTTGTCGGCAGTGAGAGGGCCTGATAAAATTATATCAACGTATTGGAGAGTATTCATCAAGAGAATTTTAACAAGAGGAAATAACTTGATACAATCAGATACCTACAGAACAAGAAAATGGATAAATTTCGCTTGGCACAGTCTATGAAAGAGCAAAATTGGAATTCAGGGGTGGAAGGCTAGGTGACCTGAGATACAGGCTTCAAACTAGTTTAGGCACCAGTCTCCCACAGTAAATTTTTATTATACCATAACTTTATCATTATTGTGGTGAGAAATAAATAAATAACGCCAATTAGCTCACCGTGCCAGCGACATACCGTCGATAGATTAGGCATGTTACTCCCCCTCGCGCTACCCTATGTATTATCACTCGTGCTACATGATTATGCGCGGACAACGGGGCAGCATAATAAGCATATTATAACTTTGCGAGTTTTCATTATATTTCTTTCCATAAACAAAAGCAAAAAGAACAATGTAGTTGGTTTTTACATCTGCCAGCTACTACAAACGAGCAGCTGCATGATGGCAAATAGCAACCACACCCATAACATCACCATCTAGTGATTGCTGATGCTTTGCCAACCTAAGATATTAACCCAATTACGCATCTTCCTGACAGGAAGTTAAAACTACGCAAAAAAATCGAATAAAGATTTGTAAAATGCAAGACCATGTTGATGATAGGGACCTAATATTAGCCTTACTACTAGACCTAATACTAGCGTTGCCAGGAGTCCCAATTTGCGCGAGACGCCCCAATTTTCAGTAGTCTGTAGACGTCCCGACTGACCCTTAATTGGGACGCTAAATGATGTTTGTATATTTATGTACTTATTCTATTTAATTATACAATATATATAGTATCTATTTTTATATTAGTATAAAACGTGCCTATTCTTCTTTTTAATTAATTTTGCAGCTTTGTTTTTGTATCTCTTTCGATGTACTTTTTTATCCCAAAGGTTAACTGGTAGAGAATGCCTTATGTAACATCAATATAGATACAAGTTTAAATGATAGTGATAAATGTCCAGATTTTCTCGTTCATACGCATCAATTGTCAACGTTACTGAAGACTTAAAACAATAGCTGAAACTAACTAACACTATAGCCTCACTAATACCGCTGTACCGCGCCTTAGGTATGCGAGCAGCGAGGCGGAGGGACCGAGCAGCCGCTTTGCTTGTCATTCCGCCGTCGTTCGTATAGTTCGTACTCTTTCCTTCCCACTCCCCACCTCCGCGCGCATACCTAAGGCGCGGTACAGCAGTATTGGTCAACCTGTAGTACAGTAATTGAACCATTTGCTTGAAATGTCTTGCAATTCTCTTAATATTAAATTCACTTAATGTCCAATACTGCGATATTTTCTTAATCAAATGGGCGTTAGGTTCGAAATGAATGTTAACTTACAAAGGCTTAGTATTTTAGCTGGCCTGGATTGAAGGCAAAAGTCCCGGTGTTTCAACCTTCCGATGTTTTGCTTGCTTTTATTACCCTAGTGGTTGTATGGCAACCCCTGTCCTTGATAAATACTATATAAAGCGACTAAGCGATTATGTAATGCGGGCGAACACTTTCCTCTGCGCTAATAAACACGCTGCGATCACCAATGTGTATGCCCAGCGAAGTAATTAAGGCAACATTCTCTCACAGCTGTTCAATGTAGCGGTCAGAAGGCCCATGTACAGTAGTGACTGTTTATAAGCTATGATGATGACGTTTAAAAAATCAGGTAAGTACCTATGTCGTCTGCCAGGGGGAAAAATAGTTTGATTTAAAACCACTCCTATGTAAGAGATTACTTAAAGGTATTCTGGCATTTATTGATATGATTATATTTTAACATCTACTTGTTATATCGCTCGAATAATGCTGTGATCCGTTTATATCAAAGCCTACAGGCCAAAATCTATTTTTTGAGTGAGGTATACGGGTGATAAATGTTGACCATGTTGTGGTAGGCTACAACCCATTACCAAAGTATTCTCTCGGGCTTTTGCAAATGTATGCATTTATGTGAGTATCTTCTATATTATATTGAGATTTCTTTTAAATACTTAGTACTATCATCTACTTATCCGTACACCACGTACTACCCCATCATTATTTTTCGTGACTTTCTTGTCCATCCTAAGGTTGTATAGATAAAGATAAAGATAAAATTATTACCAAACTAAACACATAATTTGTTCAATGCAAAACAATACAGATAGGTTTTAATTTTTTAGTGTAGCATGGTAAAAGGATCGGGCTCAGCTATGTTGGCAGTACGCAGTGATTAAACCACGCACGGATCAACGCTGGTTTTCAGTCCGTCCCCTTTATGACGAATAATAAACAACAAGAAAGACTCAGGTTCTACAGAAAAATAAAATACAAAGAAACTTACGAAAATCAAAACAAGACTTTTGCAAAATAAATAATTAATACTTAGGTAAATGAAATATTTCCCGTATCTATTGTTTGTGGAGTGGTTTGCCTGCGCATCATAGAATACAAATAAATAAAGTAAGTAAGTGATTAACAATAGAGGTGAAAGGTGAAAATTTGACAAAACTGACAAGTGAGAAACAGTAGAAATTTTCGTTTGAGTCATGTGAATAAGTGTGGTATTTGCTATAGGCGCGTTACGTGTGTAAATTGTATTATGTTTATGGCAATTTCTAAGGTACAGTACGTGGTGCGAACATTTAGTGTTCATATAAAAATCAGTGTGCTATAAAATCTATTTTTAAAATGTTAAGGTAATAAAATCGTATTCATATCAAGAGTAACGTTTTCTTTGCAGATTTACTCTGCAAATATTTAATTTAACTTGTTTTTAAAATGAATGGGCCGTAATGCGCTCAGTAAGAGCAGAGCAGCGAAATGGCTGCCATCTTACAAAAAATAAGAATACGGGCTGAAGACTTGCCGGGAGAAGGTCGCCATTTTCAAACTCTAGGTTGGACGCCACTGAATGCTGGAAGAAAATATTATGGAATTTCCATTAGATAAATAGATATTTTACGACGGTTTTCATACCAAAACAAACTTCCGCATAAAACGCACAAAACGTTATCAATAAAAAAATGAATAGCAAAGAAATATCGAGTAAACAACATGTCGCAGCTTGTGGTGTAATATACGCCTTATTATACTTCATATTATATTTTAGTATACTTGAGAAAACGCTGTCTATTTTAGACAAACAAAATTTTAAAACTTATAATATATCAGATAAGTACGTGCGTTTTTTACTAAAAGGGGAAAATTTTAAGTGATAATTATATACGTAATAAGTAATTACATGAAAATGTATAGATAGCCAGATAACAATTCATTATGCAATCGCAAGTTATAAGATTAGAGTGAAAGATATAACCCTTTAGTGAATGATATAACTCTTTGCAAATATTCTGCTTTTATAGCAGATGTAGGTGTAAGTGAGTAAGCGACATCGTAATGAAAACTGATACCATGGATCCAATACATGATTCTAGAACCACCAGCGTTAGAATGTTGCAGCGGTATTTTAATGAATTTCCAGATATCTCCAGCTGATTTAACTGATTTCAGTTTAAAATAATTGTTTTCGTATATCCTAATGCTATTTTCAATAAAAAATACAGTAAACTATTTATTCCCACATAAAACTGCAATGTAAATAAAAAGTAAACAGCTGTTGTTTCGCTACAGTTTAGGGATGAGGTCATCGCTCACAGTACTAGCATAATAATTTCAGTACAGTACAATAATCACGTTGCGTTTTGATCGCGTTGTTTACGATACATTGCGTTCTCAAAAATTACATGAACTGTAATTTATTATTATCGAGATAAATGATTTCCTATTTCTATTACAGGCATAAATGTAACCTCTTCCTGAAGTTTTCGATGTGTTGTGACTTCCACCCTGTACATTATACCTATAATATGAATATCATCGGTAAATTTTCTTTGAAACAGAACGGGTTGTATTGCAATTCGTAGCCTTTTAAATGGGTCAACAACTTGTCCTAATCATGGTAGTTCGTAAACTGGTATACTATATACTAACATTAGATTGTGGTGTTATTAGGGAGAGGTTTATTGTACAGTTACGAACGTAATAGGTCAAATACATGTGTATGTATACGAATTCGAAATGGTTCTTACTGTATTTAATCACATCGCCATTTTCATCTAATGGTGGTGTTACTTCATACATGTCACTCGTCGATATAGAAAAAACCCCGTTCACCATGTTTCACTCGTGTAATGGGATTTAAAAATGATCACTCAATTATTAAGATTATTCAAAATTAAGTCCGCATTTTTCCGTATCACGGTTATAAAGAAAATAATACTTAAAATATTTGAGTAACAACTATCTTGTAATCAAGCCGTCTTGCCGAATTTTATCTCCAGTTTTTATCAGTTAATTCGTCAATGATGGATCAATTACCCAACCTGGACAATTTGGATTACTATTTATCTTTTTGCGATTATGTATTAAATTCCTTTATTTAGGCGTCACATTTTACTACAACGTATGAAACGATTGTTCAGTAATCGGTAAATGTTTTACATACAACCAAAACTCCTGATATTTAATCTTGCGGAAGTGAGACGGTTGATTCTTATTCTTATCAGATAAAGGTATGTACAGGTATAGTATTAGCTCTGAAAGTTTATGAGATATCTATAGGATTTACCATTTAACGTTATATGAATTTCTGTTCTTTTTAAATCTGGTAATAAATATCACTGTATATTGTGTATTTGAACAACATTGATTAATAACAGGTTTTCAAAATGTTTAGTACGATATTGTGAAACTAAATAACATATAGTATTACTCGTAATACTATTTATAGCTTCGACGATTAATTTGATCTGAACTCAACAAAAGTTACTAAATCTTTTTAATACTTACTCAATGACTTTGCGTCTCCATTTCTAATGTTTCCATTATATGGAAGTGGACTGGCACGATCACCTGAAAATAATGGCAAGCTATCATAGGATTATTTTTATAAAAGTGTGATAGAAATATGGTTAGAGAAAGAAGAAGACCAGATTTTGTATTATTTTATTTTCAGTAAGATGTATAATTTTATTGTATACTACTTCAGCAAAACATATTTACGTATATAAAAAAATTGTGAGATCTGAATAGTTTGATTGCCTTCTTTTGCCCCAATCCAAAACTTAATACAAACCATGAAATCAACTTCGATTTAATAAATGTTTAACCGTTAAAATAAAAGCATCCATCAATAAACATGTTTTCATTCAGAATTAAGACAACATAATCAAACACAGTTTAAAACTGAACTTGCGGTTTATACATACCTATAGGTGTAACAGATCCAGAATCCTCTCCTCTCGTAGGTAATACAAGCCTGGGTGATTGTCTCTCATTCGCAGAATCCTGTGGAAAACAAAGGTGAGATTTAGGAACGCAATATAATCCACAATTTACCTGCCTGCAATTTATATCTGCATAGCTACGGCAACAAGCTAAAAAAGTCGCAAACATGAATATCGAAAGCTGTATAAAATCGGATTAATAACTTCATTAGCCGCTTGTTTCTCTCGATCGACACCACCCGGTATTTCACTATAATCCCATTACGGTGTTCCAACGCTCCTCTGCAACGAAATTCGGCCCGCGTTGTAATCGCCCGACGAAAAAAACTCATTTTATTGCTCGACACTTCCAATGAACTGCACTGTATTGTTAAAGGAGGTTCGATAAAAAATTCATATTTTGGTACAAATAAATGGGTAATGCCACCACCCCATCTCCTCCCATGGGTGTCGTAAAAGTCGACTAAGGGATTAGCCGGAGGATGGGCAGCAGCGTCCTTCGAGTATATAAACAACTCAACTGCGATCGCCAACCCGTCTGCCAAGCGTGGCGATTATGGCAAAACCCCCCAATGAGCCCACAACACATCCATATCGGTCGTTGTGGACATCTTTGGGGGAGGCCTGTGTCCAGCAGTGGACTTCATTCGGCCGTAATGAAATGGGTAAGCTCTCGGGCGGTTAATTTTAGTTATTTGATACCTATCTTGAAGAATCATGAATGTGTGCGTACTGGAAAGGAATAGGGTACTACTACGTGAAAGGTGCATAAGGGTATATCCAGAGTTGGACATAGACATTCTGTAAGCAAAAATCAACATACTGCGTCATCACACATCATCAATCCGCCTGCCATTCATGGTGAAGATGGCAACGTGTCTTTTTTTATAGCTACTTATCACTGGCAGGGCCTTGTCTACAATCGGATGTTTACCGTACTAAAATGACCCTTAAACAAACTTTCTTAAATCGTCATTCAATATTCACATTCATTTTCCGTAGAACCCTAAAAAAGGATTACCAAAAGCCAAGTAGGTCTTAAAAACCTAGAGGTGGCTTTTGGTAATTGTTGAAAAATTTGAGAATAAAATTATATTATGTGCATTTTAAAGTTATCTAAGTATTGAGTTCAAATTTTGGCGGCATGGTTGGTGTAGTAGCTAAGTATTGGCTTTCTGCGCTACATGTTGCGGGTTCGATCCCCACACGGAATAATGATTTTGTACATAAATCTACAGATAGTTGTTTCGGGTTTCGGCATTTGTGCGTGTGAGATTTATGTCTGTAAACTGCACCCACGATACAGAAGAATTTCTAATGTGCGACAATGTTTAAAGAGGAAAAACCCTTTATCTTATGTCATGTATCATCTCAATAATAATTTATCATCTCCATTTAATAGAACCAAAGCACTTGTAAATTTTCTTTTCAAATCATACAGTATCTTCAGATAATTAGCTCTACGGCCTATGCTACATTTTTCGGTCTTTTTTTTCATTGGTCGCCCGGTGGAAATTCTTCTGGAAAGTCATCTTCGGCACCGCAGCGGGCTCCAGGTAAGGTTACTCTAGAGCCGCCCATTGTCTCCACGCCTTTAGGCACATCTCGGAGGGGATGAATGTAGAGCGGTCTTTAGCAGAGGTGACTAAAAATGGCCACCCCACCAGGAACTTATCGGGGAGATTGTAAAGGATTACCCGCCGAACATTTACCGATCTCGACTCTAGTTTATATCGATAGGTAACTGCGCGCCATATTTTATCGCTTAATCAATCACCGCTGCACGAAGATTAAAAATCGATTTATAACGTTTGTCATATGCACAATCGGTTAATGAATTTTTCGAATGAGCATGTTGTATAACCTCAGCAGTGGATGTGTAAGGGAAATAAAAAGTAGAGATCGAATTTTCATTAGGCGAGGCGTTGGGGCGGCACGGTGTGTCCGCACTCGGTATTAACAGGCAGGAGGTGAGCTCGGCAGGGTGGAGAGGGGCAGGGGCGAGGGTGGCTCGCGGCCGGCTGGACTCAAAAGGTTTCCAGTTGGCTGCGCGAGAGTGACCCGCCTCACAAACACGGCCCGCGCTCGCCGCTCGACGCTATGGAACTGTACCGATGCTTTACAAACCTTTTATAAAATGATTTTTGTTGCAGGAATGATCATTTTGATAGACAGCTTTCATTAATACGTTTAACTGAATGTTATTATGAGCTGGGTTTAAAGAGGTCATTCTCATGTTATTGAAAGTCGAAGTAAAATGAAGGTCTATTGTTTTATGTTTTAATAGTTAACATGTACTTGTATTAAACATTCTTCTGTTTTGATTAAAATCGATATTGCTCCTTTACGTCAAAAGCATCCTCGCCTTTTAGTAAGTCTCTAAATAAGTAATCAGTATACATAGATGTATAATTTATCGAATTAATTGACAAAACATTGGTATTCTGCTCCTCTTAAAGTTCAGTCTGATTTCATTATGATCTCAATTCAGTCTCATATCAATGTCAATTTTGAAGTTTGTTTAATGGAAATGTTAGTACCTGTGTCAGTTCAGTTCAGTTCAGTTTCAGTTTAGGAGAAAACCATTTGTGACATTTACAACACTGAGACTAGATCGGAACTATATTTTAATTACGAAAATTGGCCTTTTTATTGCAAAGGTTTTGGCGAAAATGTTTTACAGTTGGCCTCCTGCCTTATATTGGTATATAAGGCAGGAGGCCAACTGTAAAACATTTTCGGTATGCTAGTATTGGTGATTTATCTGCCATCTACAGGTAACCCAAAGGGCTTAATGGTACGCACCGGGTGCCAAACTCCCTTAGTAGCCTTGTACGATACCCACGGGATGAGATGGGGTAGCCCTGTTTGCGGCACGGAGCTATGCGGCTTTCTTTCTATTGCTAAACATAAAGCAAATATTTGATTTAAAATTTAACTATCCTGTTTTGTAAATGATTTAACTACCTCGAGGTACTAGCTAGTGTTTTGTTTTTAGTAACGCCTAAATCAAACCGGAATATACGGAAAACGCGCTAGATACTCAACCAACTCTAAAAAGAAGATTAGAATTATTTGTCTAAAGGCGTATCCACATAATGCTCTAGTAAAAATCATTACAACCCATTGGGCCCATATATACGAATTCGTTGTTTAAACTACGGACGGTGGCGCTTAAAATAAATTTACTTTGAAAACATGCCCAAACAATACAGTGCATCTATAGGCGACCGTTTAAAAATGAAAACGTGAGCAGCTATCTTAGGGCTGACAAAATAATGTTTTGTTATAAATACGTACATGGCATAATCGGATAATCTCGATAAGTAATCATAATTAATTAGTGACGTTTTTTGTTTTGATTTTCTAGTACTTACATTATTTTTATGAACTTGTTTGAATTGTTGATCTATCATACTTTTAACAGCTATATATATAGTTATATATAGTATATATACTTTTTGACAAACAGACATTTTCGTCATCATAAATATAAAAGTAGCAAACCTTGCGGAAGATGCGTCCCTACTAGCGACGCAGTAACGATTTCCGAATTATTATAAAGAAAAATAAAACAAATGTACAATAAAAAACCACTCACAAGGATAAGAACGATCAAGAGTGTACTTAACATTACTTTATGAGAGACTTATTTAGCCGTTACCCACCCGCTTCGCTAGGCGTAAATTATATTTAAAATCATATCTTCTCAACCACGCAAGATATCATAAGTAACACGCAATTCTAAGTTAACATTTCGGTTTTAATTCCTTAAATTTTCATAAGGATATGTTTAGCCGCTTCGGAGCCTATTCAAGACAAACTTTCAGGCAGACAGACAAAAAATCAATAAACTATGATTTATGATTAGGCATCGTATAAATACTTAAAGTTTGCCATTTTATTTAGAAATCACAGACAGACACTTCAGTTTTATTATATTGGTATAGAATATTAATGAATTTAAATTGTGATGAATTACAATCAAGTAATTAATCTAAAGAGAACAGTCCAAGTAATGTACGAGACCTGAATAAAGTAGATGCTTGAAAGTTAAACGTGATCATTCATATCTAAAAAAACCGAATAATCGTGATAATAATGTTTTTGTAAAAATACCATATAATATAAGGCGTTGCCTTCCTCACGTTGCAAATATTCTGCATTGATAAGTTGTTTTATTACTTACCTTACAACTTTGAATATACCAAGATAAAAGCTATAACTTGTTACATACTTATTAACTAGCGAATTCTCTATTTTCACCAAAATGAACCTACACTAGAACCTTATCGCAAATACAGATGTATTGATTTTTGTATTAGTGTTATGTAAAAAACCAAGTTTATACCAATTTATTAACATTGTTAATCTAATTTAACTTAGGGACTCTAAACCAGAGGGATGGGCAGCAGCGTCCCTTTTGGGGAACAGTAGCCATGTTGCGCTCACTAACCCGCCTGCCAAGCATGGTGAGCACTGGCAAATTGTGTGTGGAATTTGTGTCTGTAAACGCGCCCACGACACAGGACAAATCCTAGTGTGGGGCAAAGTTAAAAAAAAACAACGACGACAGAATTATAGATATCTATGGTCCCTTGTTCAGCAGTGGACGTTCTTTTTTTCCCTTTTTTCTTTTTATTAATATGATTGATTGATGATTAAACATACTTTTACTATAAAAAAAGCTAAATGTATTGACGGAAATTATTCGTGATTGTGGAAAGGATATTAATAATCAAAAATGAATGGTTTTCGTTTCTATGAACAAAATTTGGGTTTTTAAACATGTTTTTAATAGATAAAATGTTTAACTTTACAAAAGCATGCGCGCCATCGATACACAATATATATAATTATCTTTAATTTTAGTATGCTATTTTTAATATTTTTATGGTCAGAGTATCCACTACTCCTGCTACTATTACTCGTCCATTGTATTGGTTATTTATTGCTTGAAAATAATTAGTGCTTGATTTCTGCCTACCATCACTAGCAGATCGCGTGATTACGGTTCATCATTGCGCAATACATTATTATTGTTTATCTCTCACAATGATTTCATAAATAAAAACACTTTCAACCCTTTATAATATTATGTATATTACACATCGAGTTAAAGTGCGGTCGCTGAGAGAATGTGTGAGTTATGTACAAACTATACACCTTTACAATTTCATAATAGATTAGAATAGAAAATAGATAGAAATTCTTATATAATAGGGGCGACCACGTTTACCGACGATCATTTCAAACCCTGGGCTGCTGCCACATTTGGGATCGGATCCAGAGCCTCAAGCTCGGTAACCACGAGACCAATAGGCTGTTTTAATAGGTAAAATTGTGAGAGAAATCATTGTTGCCTCCTTCGCTATGGCTTTTGGTTTTTAAGTTATAGCCAGAGTTCTCTTTGTTAAGGCACGCCACGATAACGGTGATCAGATCCGTCACGGAGGAGTGGCTGGAGAGGCGGCAAGGTGCCCAGGTCATCTTTCGGCTGATGCATCAGTATCAGGACACGGGTGGTTTGAAAGGTATCTGTTTCGCATAGGCCGGAAGCAGTATAGCCGAATTTTAAGTAATGTAATTGGTATTGTTGACTAATACGGATATGAATAAGCGTGAATGAATATTTATCACACGTCACATGTCGTTTCCACATGATGCGCGAATTAAACTTTTTTCAATTTTTTTATTGATGTCACATACTACATGAACATATGCCGAACTCCTATCGGCTAAAACCACTGGAGCGGTCATATTCGGCACCGAAAGGGGGCTCCAAGTCCTCGTAAGATTACATTAGAGCCGCCCATTGGTGCCATGCCTTTAGGCACATCTCGGAGGGGATGACTGTAAAGCGGTCACCTCCTCTAGCGGAGGGCAGGCGGCTGTAAAAAGGCCGCCCCCCAGGCACTTCTCAAGCCTCGCTGTGCGCTGTGCTACGCACACGGCAGCACGTGACCACGTGTGCGCCACCGTCTTCCCCGGGGTCACTCGGTGTGAGCACACAGACTACCCGATCTGCGCGCCCGCCACCCCAGATGTAACGACGGCTCAGGCGTGTTGGATCTGGGCGCCGGGGCAATTGTTACCCCGGCGCCGTCTCGTCCTTCTCCGTACGGGATCGGCCCTCTCCCGATTCCTTTCTGCAGTCTCCTTTTGGAGCATGACGCTCTCGCAGAAGGAGACCACTGCAATCAAATTTTCATGCTCTGCCAACATACCCGACACTACTGCTGGCAGAGAAAGATCTTGCCCGATCCGATCGACCAGGATCCGCCGCTCGGCAGCCCACGCAGGGCAAACCTCGAGCGTGTGCTGTGCGGTATCCTGATCGCTTCCACAATGGTGGCACTGTGCCGTAACCTCGCGTCCTATTCTGTGCAGGTACGCACCGAAACAATCGTGACCGGTGAATACCTGCGTCAGACGGTAGGTGACGCGCTCGCTCCTTCTGAGCCAGGCTCCGAAGAGCGGCAGAATAGCTTCAACGATACGTATTTCTCGTCACATTGGCGGGAATTTGCCGGTACTCACCACACTTGGTAGGCGGGTTGGCGAGTGCAGATTGGCTGCTGTACCACAGAAGGGACGCCGCTGGCCATCGCTCTGGCTTTTTCGCCTTTTACGACATCCACGGGAGGAGATGGAGTGGTGCAATATTCTTAATATGGACAGCACACGGTCTTCACGTTTGAGTGCATACTGAAGAATGGTTGCTGTTTCACATAAGGAACACTGCTCACCATCCCTCTGGTTCACAGTCCCTTTTCACACATCCCCGAGAGGAGATGGAATTGATGCTATATTCTTCTTAATCTGGACACCACGGACTTAATATTTATCGCTTTTACAATACCCGTGTACGTAGAGATGTACAAATGATTCTATCAATAAATAATATCAATAATATAATCAGTATTTTATCATGATAGGTAAACCCCATGTTATGATAAACGATTGCTCATGAGAATTTTATTACACATTTTTACATTTATGGGCCTGTAAATTATATATAAATATACTTTATATCTTTTAAAAATAAATGTTGCACCTTGCACATTTTAGTGAAATTTGTATTAAAATATATGATAATTCGATATAGAGTCAATACCGAAAAATAATCTTGTGAGGGTGTTTTGCTTTTCCTTATAGAAGTGATTTAGTTTTCTATCTACCAACATCTTAGCATCTTAGAATCTCATGTTTATATTTATAGTATGTTGACCTGGAGACAACGGTTCTCTTTTATACCAATGCAGACTGTCACCAAAACCGTGTCAGTTTTGCGTTAGTCATACCTAAAGGAAATATTACTTACTACAGTGCGCCATGTGAATTGCAAGAGTCCTTTGAAGAGGCTCAAGAGTCTCTCAAGAATAAGAGAGAGAGTGATCAATGGCTTATTCTTTTTATAATCGCCAGTTTTACGAACGCTACCTTTAGGAAAAGATATATTTTGAAGTTTGATGTGATCAGAACATAATATGTTGCATTCATCACCTGTTAACAAACCCGCAGGACGAGAGAAGTTAGCCTATTTTTACCACCATCGTTACTAATCTTATGGCCGAATACTGAAACTACGGAGACGAGCGTTTCCGGTAGTAAGGCAGACGTCTCTAATCGTTAAGCGAGATTTAAATATAAAGTGGCGTTTTAGTATTCGGCCGTTACTAACATAAATGGGCAAGCTAGTTTGTTTGAATGTTTGAGGTTCCATCACGCTCGAATGGCTGAACGGTTTCTAATGTAATTTGGCAAAGAGCTAGATTATGTTAAGGAATAAAACATAAGATACGTTTTAATGAGCTATTAAGTTCTTCAGATAGTTCCATCGTGGACGAAGTCGTGGTAAATAGCTGATCAGTTAAAAACGTACAAAGGCACTCCTGGCCTTACATCGGATTGCTATTTCAGGGACCAGGCCGAGAAACACGGCCTAATATTTTACTATATCTTGTTCATCCCTATGATGGATAGACGACCTGGTGAAGGTAGCTGGGAGTCATTGGGAGGCATTGATGTGAGCAACATGTAACCGGTAATTGTGGATATCTATAGGGGAGGCCTTTGTGCAGAAGTCGATGTCCTCAATGATATCCTATTTTTTTTTAAACTACCGCTCCTGTAAGTCTAGGAGCCTCAACAAACACAATAATACTTTATTTTATCAATATTCATTTGAAGTAATACCTAATTAATACTTACCAGTTTGTAGATTTTATCTTTTGTTAATAACGTGATTGATATGACATGATTAGATTTTTTCCTTAAATCGATGAACCCTAATGAGTATTTAAATAAATACGAACTAGTTAATGTACTCGTAGGAGTACATTAACCAGTTCGTATTTATTTTGTCTGATCGAATTTTTACGCAAATGTTAGTTGATCATGTAGTCCGACTTAATGTGATCAGAAGACATCATAGACCGCTTCAGTATTGCCATAATCCGTACGCTTGGCAAACGAATCATCCGATTGAATCTTGTCAGAATCACAGAACACAAGTTATCTATTTTGTGGTCAGAATAGGATCTTCGATTTATAAAACTTGCACGTGGGGCAACATTTGACATTTGAAGCTAAAGAATTCGTTATTAAAAGAAACGTATTCTTTTTTGTGGTAACCTTCACAGTGTAAACTTCAGCTATAGGCAATCATTTAAAAAATGTTCGGTTGGTAACGGTTAATCAGTCTTTTATTCAAAATTTGAATATAATAAAGTTTGAGCAGAGAAGCAATAGAAATACACGATAACTTTATCACGAAACTTAACAAAAAGAATGTAAAATAAGCTTGTTCTCCTTTACACTTTATACCTATACGTATACCATGACCTTATTTAGATCCAGCAGTTGTTGGGTTAATCGGGTTGATCTTTAAGTTCAATTAATGATGTTCCTGAGCTCCGGCATACGGGACATAACGTAGTTAATACTGGTTACCAGTTGATATAACCTCAGTACTCATCATCATCATCATCATCATTTCATCCGAAAAACATCCACTACTGGACCAAAGGCTTCCTCAAAGATTGCCGCAACGACCGGTATGGGTTCATGTTGTGTGCTTCGCCATAATCACCACGCTTGGCAGACGGTTTGGCAATCGCAGTTGAGTTTTAAATGTACTTGAAGGAAGCTGCTGCTCATCCTCCGACTAATCCTATAGTCGCCTTTTACGACACCCATGGGATGAGATGGGGTGGTGGTAATCTTAGCCGGCACCACACGGCACCCTTAGTGTCACTTGTCAATTCATTGCAGCGAATGTCTGAAATTCGATGTTATTGTTCCACTTTTGTTATTTAATTTGTATACAGTATATATATAATGTTTCGAGTGGTGTCCAGGTTAAGAATATAACTCACTCCATCTCCTCCCGTGGATGTCGTAACAGGCGACTAAGGAACTCTAAACCAGAGGGATGGGCAGCAGCGTCCCTTCTGTGGAACGGTAGCCATACTGCGCTGACCAACCCGCCTGGCAAGTGTGGTGAGTACTGGCAAATTCCCCCAAAAATGACTCCACACGAGTTAAACTTTACTTACAGCGAATTAGGTGACTCCAAATGTACTTACACTTCGCTCAGTATCAGGATGGTACATAACATTTCGCTGCGGTCTTCGGCGCGCAGCTCTAGCGGCTGTGGCGGTCAGCAGGTTGCCAGACACGGGACCTGGCTGCGACATTGTGCGCCTACGGCCAAGCTGTTCTTCTGAGCTGGAGCCTCCGTTACTGAGGGATGCATTGTGTACCTGGCAGGGAAAAGACCGTTAGAGATTTTATTGGTATTTTTAATGGAACGTCGTTTAACCAGTATAACCTCTACATCTGTGTATAGTCGGCCAATCAGCTACCGCAATACGCCTGTTTTCAATCTTTGGTAGAGAGCGAGTTTGGTTTTTGGTTCTAGCACATTTTTTATTTATTTATTGTACTCTGTGCACTAGTTAGTTAAAAAATACACTAAAAACCAGACACGTGCGAGTTGAACTCGCTTGGAGAGAGATCCGTACGATGAATATGTTATCTTTAGGTACGAGAAGTTTCGGAAGCCTGGCCTAGTTAAGGCGAACGATTAGTACCAATAATTTATCCGAAGAACAAACTCAACACTGTAGTTTAACCCCATGTTTTCCCATACATTCCCACTGAAAATTGTATATTTGACCTCATATCTTAGAAATATATAAAACGATTTGGACGATTTAAATTTGATCAAGACCTGATTTAGTAGATAGCTAATGAAACTCCTCAACGGCTGGCTTGTACAGGAGAAATAGTTGAAAAAGTTTGAGTGAAAAGAACTCCTCAACGGATGGGAGCAGGTGAGTGGTGCCTAAATCTTACCTTTCACTATCAAACATTTACTTAAAACGTAGCGTATTTAGTAGTAACGTTGTGATATAATAGAAAAGCAGAATAAAAATAGTATCGATTAGAGGCTTGCCATAGACTGCAGTATTTTTTAACGGTCTGTGGGTTTACCTTTGTATATAGTAGTATCTAACTGAAACTCTTCTATAATGCACGTTAATTTCAAATACGGCTGCCGAGAGAATGCGTTCCTGACACCTGTGTGTAGGACTAGTTTCCTTTTTATTAGAGGGTAAATTAAGCGCTATACTATTTTAGTTTATTGCAGGTTGAAGTTATAATATGAATAGTTATTAATAATCACATTAGATTTTATGACGTGACTAACAGCACTATAGTTAGGTTCGTCGGTATGGTGTCCGGATTTAGAATATAGCACCACTTCATTTCCTCCCATGGATGTAGTAAAAGGCGACTAAGGGACTAACTAAAGGGATGGGCAGCAGCGTCCCTCCCGTTAGTGCCTGTGAGATGAATGTCTGTGAACTGTAACCACGATACAGGAAAAATCGTAGTGTGAAAGTGTGATTCATAATTGGTTAAATAATTTTAGGTAGGTACTGTGAAATCTTTATCCGAATGAAAGAAATTTAGTAATGGGTTACGATTCGATAAAATTACACAAATTTTTGTCACCCCGTTATACGCTCGACTTATTTCTCTTCAAGATTAGCGTGAAAGTTATCTCTTAATTTTCTGATACAAAATCTCTTTAATGATAATATTATCAAGCATAGTCCAAAGGGTTCTTTGATCTGTCGGACAGAGACTTAGTATCTTGTTTTAATTCTTCGTCAAAGAAACATTATGGTGGTTTTCTTGGGTATGTTTAGAATTGTGTAGATGTAGAATGTATGTAAAGTAAAAGTGATAAACATGCCTCTTGCAAATCAAAGTACGATCGGTCGATTATAAAGATACTGCATTTTTTTATGATGGACTGCTGGCAGCTTTGGAAGCTATTGTTTTTCTTGACCATTAAATTTGGCGATGCTGATAAGCCATCCAGCCAGGTAAAAATCTATATCTATATATAAACGAAGCAACATAGTCTCGGCCCTCAGATTTCGTCAAGGATGATGGGGGGGGGGGGGGGTATTTTCCGGTCATTGTGGAAATCTTGGGAAAAGGGGAGGCCTATTTTCAGCAGTGGACGTCTTTTGCCTCGAAATGATATAAACGCGTCATATGAGTAAGTACTTGTAATAGATAGTAATAATAATTTCCGATATAGCTGAAAGAATTAGTTAGCAGAAGTGACAATTAATGAGCGGGACACATTGCTCGAACTAATGGATGTTGGGGCAAAATGGGGCTGGCCTCCAACGAGATCGACCGACGATCTCGTTGGAGCTGATTAAGGTCGCTAAGAGTCGGTGGATCCCCGGGAAGACGGTAGGGCGCACGTGGTCACGTGCCACCGTGTGCGTAGCAAAGCGCACAACCAGGCTTGGGGGGGATCCTTTACAATACCTTTACTCCCCGAGATGTGCCTGGATGGCACATTTCACATGGATAGTAACAATTCGGCGCGCCCTGATACAAAGCGGTTACCGTAACCTATGAAGGCTTGTAACACCAGAGGTCTCACAGAGGTCAGAAGTATTTATTTATTTATTCTTAATGTACAATAGTGTACAACGGCGGTCTTAATGCCATAGGCATTTTCTGGCATACGACCTTTGGGTGATGCAGAGAAACCAAGGTAGATGTACAACAAAATAAGAGTGAGTGGTATAGATGCGATATAGAGACATAGAATAGATTGAACAAAGAAGGTAGAATGAATAAAGTCTCATTGATGTGTAGGACATTGAAGAAGACAATTATTAGTAGAACGAAGATTTTTTTCATGGGTGGAACAAAGATACTGGAAGTGCGAAGATAAATTGGATGCGTGAAGTATAGAGAACAGGGTAGTCAGTGCCCTCATATTTCTGCCCTGCCGAATGAGCAACTAATTTAAAAATCTAAATCATATTTTCGGAGATTGAAGACGAATCGAATGCAATTGTTGAGAAAACCGTCGAATTTGTTGAGTAGATTTGCATTCAGAACAAAGTAGCACACATCACCATAATCGGTTATTGGGAAAATTAAGGTCTGCACAAGCATTACTTTTGTATGAGATGCTAGAAAGTTTTTGAGGCGATAGAGAGACCGCAAAATACTCGTCACTTTTTGGCTTTTTTAATTGGCGTTCGCAAGTTACTACATTCGTAATTTAATTAATTTAGGGTAGAGTCGAGATGTAGGCCAAAATCTTTGACGCTGGAGTTGACAGGAATGATTATGCCTTTGAAGATGATGGATGGAATAGTAGAACTGCCCATTTTGCAGATATTTCTATGGCTTCCTATAATGATGGCTTGGCACTTAGTGGGGTTTACCTACACACCGAACCTCACAGCCCAGTTCTTACGTATCTTTATATCCCAAGTTTAACCATTCATAGACCTAATTAATGTTAATAATTTCTAAATAAATTTCACCTAATATTACATGTTCTTTTTCGTTCTATCTTTTGAATATAAATATATTATCATCTCAATAAGAAAACCTTAATTTATTTTAGTATTATAGTAAACTGTAAGATACTCAAATCTTTCTCAAAACTGACAACATTGTCTGAGTTATATCGTTAACTCTATCTTGGGTTGTTTTATAAGCCTTTATAAAAATCTATAAATGGTCTACAGCGAATTCCACTCATATGATAAGTTTGTTGAAGCAAATTTTAACTATTTTTTTGTCGACTTTTATCAGTTGTAATATCATAAAAATTATATAACGCGGCGTTGATAAATTTGCTCCTATGTATATCAGAAAGCCTTAAAGAAAGTTCTTTATTATTCAGATAAGAGTATATCAGCGAAATTCCGAGTATCTTAAAAATAAATCAACTTATGTGACTATCCACCATTTTGAAAAAGGCTCTGTTTTATTACTCACGTGAGTTTTCGTTGCATAGAACTTCGGGCGGGCGTCACACTGTTTTATAGAGCGGATATATTCGTCCCGCGGAGCAACGCGTGTACCGAGTATAGAGAGGCAAACTATATTATAGTGTAATATTTCACGGCTAGCCCCGTAAAACAATTGCGAAGTGTCACTATTCAAGCTTATCGCATCTTAATTGGATATTAGTCCACTAGGTTAAACAATGCGGACTCACGTTGTGGCATTCTGTATCAATATGCAAAGTCGGCAGCTGCTATCACAGCTATACATCTCGAGTCTGAGTAAGACGCTTTAGAGCCATGCGTGATGGGTAAATGACGGACCGTCAGTCCTGTAGATCATCTGTCCTGTAGTCCGTGGAATCAGTTTGACAATGTCATTTAGTGTCGATTTTTGCATTGTGATTGTAATTAGTATTCCAATTTACTTTGTTTAGTGATTGCTTTGTAATAAGAACAATAGCTTTTGATGAGGCAAAGTTATAACTAATATCTTGATATTTACGCAGCATATTAAGGCTTGTACTATAGGCTATTAGTTAACTGCCTTATTTTGGTTTTGAATATAAATTACATTACATATGAAACAAATAATAAAAACCTAAACAGCAAATGAACCTTAGTCATTATTGCTAAGATATTGCCTCGGAATGTCTAATTCTTCCAAAGAAAACTCATAGTTTATAAACTGCGAGAGATAAGATCTCTGATACTATGAAAACAACGGTAATTTGTGAAACAGAATTGGTTTATGGTTCATTATGTTTATACGTACCCCTGGATCGTCTCCGGCGGTTGTCTCCGAAACATCCGCTGCTTCATCTTCACCAAATTGTTGCAGCGACGTCTCCGAGTGAAATTTCTTGTCACCTAATTTCCCCCTATTTAATATTTCATCCAAAACTTGTTTCTTAGCCACATTAGTGTCCGTCATTTTAAAATTTTATTTTTGCACCTATTACTCTTAAAAACTGGTTTCGATTTGTTTATTTCATTTTTATTCACTATTTAGATGGCATGTTGACAGTTCGTATGTGCGATTTAGATTGCAAATGAATTAATAAAAAATATATGATCCGTATCCGTTATCAAGTAAAGACATATCTATAATAAAGGTGTAATTATCGCGAACGTTTTACGATCATCGCACACTTCCTCTTTGTTTTAATTTCGTCATCAAAACCTCAAAAATCCGATTATTTGTTTATATTGAACAGATTTCAATATATATGTACAACATATGAAATAATATTCCTTTTTTCTTTGGCCCCTGTGCTTTTTATACCATTTGTACGATTGAGTTGAAACTTTGTACAGCTTGAATTTTTCTGATATAGAAAAAAACGGAATAATTGAAAGTGGCATTGCAACGCATTGGATAGTAAACGATAAAAAAGTTTTCACTAAACGTCACCTGTCCGTCCGAAGACATTTAATGTATTTAAATAATTAAAATACTTCATGATGTATAACGTTTGTACTTAAATATACTTTTTAATCGTTTTTGCACTATTTGAACACGACATTAAAGGACTCATATCAACTGATTGATAGCTGCTGATATATATTTTGATATTGATCTAAAAAGTTAGTCATAGGTCAATTACTTTTACTAAGCGTATTCTTACAAATAAACTGTATTTACCTGTTTTTTTGTTTTGTTTTATTATCTATTAACTTATCTGTGTGGTGTCCGGATTAAGAATATAGCACCACTCCATCTCCTCCCGTGGATATCGTAAAAGCCGACTAAGGGATTCCAAACCATGGGGTAGCAGCGTCCCTTTTGTAGAAGAACAACCATACTGCGGTCACCAACCCGCCTGCCAAGCGTGGTGAGTATTGGCAAATTCCCCCCAAAATGATAATACAATTGTACAAATCTATGGGGGAGGCCTTTGTTTAGCAGTGGACGTCCAATGGCTGATATGATGATGATGATCTATTAACTTAATTATTTAATGCCGATACTTATCCACTTGCATAAATTCTACATGAAGAACCCAAATTTATAGTTGTCATTTTGGAAACAATTTATTTGGTTATTTATTTATTAGGGAAACAAACAGATACAATAGTGATTTTAGATAAGTATCATATAGATAATACATAATCCATGAACAGTTTCCACAAGTTACTTATAACATAATATTATATATATATATTATATAAAAAGATGACAACGGAAGAGAAAGGACCTTGTACATAAACAAATTATAAAAAATAGTAAGAACACTACACAATATAACAGAATCTAATTAAATCTACGTACCAGAATATGTCTTATATGCTTCTTGAAACTGCAGAGAGAAAGGTGAAAAACATCAACATCACTCTCGTCATCTGACTTTAATTCATTGTAAAATCGACATGCTCTTTTAATAAACACCTTGCTGCCATAATTGGTCTTTGACAAAGCTATATGGAATAAAAGATAAAACGTTGTTCGTTATTTACCTCAGTTATTCTGGCATTGCAAGAGATATTTAAGTTAAGTTACCGAATTCGTGGCTATTATAAGCTGACAAATTTCCGCTTTGTAGATGACATTGTTATCTTCTCTTCATCAGCTTCGGAGCTAGAACAAAAGCTTCAAGACTCAGGTGTAACAAGTCTAACCTCAAGACTCAGGTGTAACAAGTCTAACCTCAAGACATGCTGTACACATTTACGACAAGACTTTGCATGCTGAGCGGTGGATTCTGTCGATTGAATCGGGTAAGATCTCTCTCTGCCGGCAGTAGTATCGGCTATGTTGGCAAAGCATTAAAATTGGATCGCAGTGGTCTCCTTCTGCGAAACCGTCAAGCTGCAGAAAGAGACTGCAGATCGGGATCGACAGAGGGCCGATGCCGCACGGAGGAGGATGAGATGGCACCGAGGTAACAAACACCCTGGCACTCAGCTCCATCACGCCTGAGCCCACTTGTTTTTATTGATATCCAGTGGAATTTTTACATGAACTTCCTTGGCCCCGGGGAAGGGCGAAGGGGTATGGCGGACTCCTAACGACTAAAACCACTGGAACGCTCATCTTCGGCACCGAAGGGAGGGCTCCAGGTCCTCGTTAGATCACACTAGAGCCCCCCATTGGTGCCACGCCTTTAGACACATCTCGGAAGGGATGACTGTAAAGTGGTCACCCTATCTAGCGGGGGGCAGGCGGCTGTAAAAAGGCCGCCCCCTAGGCATTTCTTGGGGAGTAGCCTAAGCCTCGCTGAGCGCTGTGCTACGCACCCGACGGCATGTGAACATGTGCGCGCCACCGACTCCCCGGAGGTCACTCGGTGTGAGCACGCAGACTCCCTAGTCTGCGCCCCGTGACTCCCGAGGCCCCCCACCATGTAACGACGGCAGTGGGCTCAGGCGTATTGTACCTGGGCGGTTGTTACTCCGGCGCCGTCTCGTCCTTCTCGGTGCAGGATCTGCTCTTTTCCGATCCCGTCTGCAGTCTCCTTCTGGAGCATGACACTCTCGCAGAAGGAGACCCACTCCAATTTGCATGCACTGTCAACATAGCCCACACTACTGCTGGCAGAGAAAGATCTTGCCCAATCCGATCGACCAGGATCCACCGCTCGGCGGCGCACGCAAGGCACACCTCACGCGTGTGCTGTGCGGTGGATCTTGGTCGCTATCACAATGGTGGTATTGCGCCGTGGCCTCGCACCGATACAACTGTAATCAGTGAACACCTGCGTCAGGCGGTAGGTGACGAGCTAGCTCATTCTGAGACAGGCTCCGAGGAGCGGCAGGATGTCCTCAACGACACGCTTGGTTGTGAACTGCAATCTTAGGCGATGTTGCCACATCTCGAGTGCGCGCCGTCGAGCCAGCCGCTTTAGCCTGTCAATCGCCCCTGGAGGCAAGCTTTTGCCACTCTGGCGGAAAGAACGTGTCTGATCTATACCCACGGATCCGTCTCCGCCAGTATGTCAAAAGGCGGAAAGCGTGCCAAGAGAGTTGCTACCTCACCTCCCCGTGCGATCCGTATAGCCACTCTGCGCTGCAGACCATGAAGTTTGTTTCTGCGGCGCTGGACGCCTGACAACCGGGATGACCATACAGTCGTCCCGTAGAGGGCCACGGACTGCACGGCCCTCCTTTAGAGACAGCGAACTACCTCGCTCGGCCTCCCGAGATTGGGTAGCACCCGGTGTAATGCACCCACTACCCTCTCGACTCGGGGAATGAGGCGCGCGAAGTGCTCATTGAATCCCCAACGACTGTCCAGGGTAAGCACCAGGTACTTAGTACCAGGTACAGGTACTGGCCCACCCTGATTTGTGCGTCACCAAGGCGTATCTACGAACTGGGTGGTTCTCTGCTCCGCGGTAGTTTGTGGAAACACAGCACCTCGGTTTTGTGAGGCACTATCTTCAGACCCAGAGCGTGGATTTTAGCTACGACTATTGCCACCGTTTGCTCGGCAAGCCGGATGGTTCCCTCGAAGGACTCCCCGCTGGCCAACACAAGAGTGTCATCAGCGTAACAGACCAAGCTGACGCCAGCGGGGAGAGCGCCACGCAGGACCGCGCCGTAGGCGAGGTTCCATAAGAGGGGGCCGAGAACCGATCCCTGCGGAACCCCGCACGTAATCTACCTCCACTTTACGCTGTGACGAAGTCATCCTTCATCTTCATTTCAATTTACCGTCCTGACCCAGAGCAATGTTGCAACTCTTCAGGCAGCCAATGGCTCTGCCCAGCTCCCCATCCGAAACCCCCAATTCCTCAGCCCAGTCCGAGGCAATCGGGGGTGGAGAGGGACCAGGACGGTCCCGGACCACCGGAAAGAGCGTTGAGAGTTCTCCCTCCAGCAAATCCGGGGCCATAGTTACGGTCACCGAGGGGACCCAATGGCGCAATTTTCCCACAACCATACGATAGGGCCTCCCCACGGGGGTTCAGCCCCTCTAGGAGCTCGCTCCAGGACCGAGCCTTCGCCTCGCTAATGTCGCTATTTAGGCAAGGAAACCTCCACGTGCGCTCGGTGGCTGCTGGTCCCTCTTAATACGTCCGGGGGAAAGAGCATTGCCGGTGCACTCTGGGCACCGGGCAATAACTACTCCAATTTTTAGAGGACCTTGTTGCCCGGTGCGTAATATTCTGACAGGGGCGGGCCCAGTTTTTGGGCTGTAGTGTGCTTCTCCGTTTTCGGAGAAGCATGGGCGGGCTAGCGGCAGGCTCGGTGTGACCTTCTCCGAGCAGGTAGTGGGAGGACTCCCCTTCCCTGTCACCGTCGATATCGTAACTTCGGTTGGAGTGTTCCCGGATTGTGATTCCCCGAACCCAAAATAGCGTGCGGCGAGGCTGATGGGAAGTTAAGTCGTGAGCACGCCCTCCCCAGAACCAGCGGCACCTAAACAAGGGATACGCATGCCCGGGTACAGGGGGCACTGCCCGGGTGGACCTGTTATTTCCCCCATACACGTGGGTCTAAATATGGAAAATTTAACATAAATCAACAAAATAAAACACAAGAATAATGTGCAGACTGGGAAGGTGGAGGTTAAGAAGGTGGGGGCCGAGAAGTCGGCGTCTAAGGCGCCCGTTGAAAAAGCAAAATAATGAATTATGACAGTCAGTTATGACCGTAAATATATATTTTAATCATTATTATTATTGGTATATAAACGAGAATAACCGGTCAAGTGAGTTGAACTCGCGTGGAGAGGGTTCCTTACGATGAATATGCTATCTACCATGTCTTTTTTAAATCTAACCCAGTATCATTTGTGGTAACTAAAAAAATATGGTCCAGGATTGTAGCAGTAAATTGCTGAATTTAGACATGAAGTCATTATGTCTATTGTAAAATTCTGTCTTGCACCAATAATCTATCCCAAGAACAAACTTAACTTCGTAGTTGAAAAACACGTTCTCCGATACATTCCAACTGCAAATGTAAGTTTGTACGCACAATATTGAAGACCATAGAGTTCTTATGTTTTTCTGTAATCTACTTACACACGTAGGAGATGGGTAGCTTTAGAGTTTAAAATGCGCTCATAATGTTAATTATCTTCTTTATCATTGGAACAAAACTATAACGTATTGTTCATGTAGGTGCACACAAACTTAAAACATTTTCGAAATTTGCTTCTATCGATTTTTATTATAGTTACGCTAGCTGATCGATAGAATATAAATTAATAGTAAAGTATATACTAGTAGAGCTTACGGACGGAGCACCATCTAGTACTTAGTGACTGAACTACGTGTACACGCAGACAAGCTAAGACGATACTAGATACATGTAGATGGCGCGATTGTTTTCTGGATTGCTTGGGAATGTAAGTTAGTCTATATAAGCGGAGGTTGAAATAAATTAAAAAATGGTACAGTTAGGTAATGTACAAATTACTTTAAGAATGCATGCATAGTACTTCGCTGAAAAGTATTTTGATGAACTGAATTAAGAAACTTATAGTTTCCGTATAGCAATTTGTAGGTTAAAATACTTCACTTCTTGTGAGAAATAATATATTGACGGCACGGCTGGCGCAGTGACAATGGGCTTTCTGCACTACGTTTCGCGGGTTCGATCCATGTACGGAACAAATATCAATATGATCTACAGATAGTTTTTCGGATCTGAGTGTTTGTACTCGTAAGACTTGTCTGTAAACTGTACCCACGACAGAGAAGAAATTCTAGTGTGGTTCATCATTTATATAAAAATCGCCTAATTTTTGTTATTTATTTCAGATTTTTTCAAACTAAAATTGTATGCTGTCAGTATAATGATGAGTCATTCACTGTACGTGCAGTGCGCCTTTCTCGCTTCCTCATTCCTTGCGTATAGCCCTTCGTCTGATGTTTTCAAGAAAAGAATAAAGGAACATTTTCTTTCAATATCACTTAGTAGTATATACTCGTATGTATTATTAGATATTGGTATATGTATGTACATTCAGTCATAAAAGTATCGGGAATGGATGATTTGTTTATGGTTCCAAATTCAAATTTTTGTTTTTATTGTTGTTGTTAGATTGGCACAACTGTTTTCCATTTTGGCGCGGAGTTTGAGTTGCACCTGTTATTTATATTAAATACAGTGCTGTTTTTAGTTATATCATATCTAGTGTGTATAGCCAATTTCATTATAGACAAAAACACCGAACAAAGAGTTTGTCTTAAATTTTGCATCGCCAATGGAATTTCGTGTTCGGAGTCACTGAAAATGTTACAGAAGGCTTACGGTGAATCGACTTTATCAAAAACACGTACTTATGAGTGGTAAAAAGCATTCAAAAGCGGTCGAGATGTGATGGAAGATTTGCCTCGCTCTGGTAGGCCATCAACGTCTGCAACTGAAGTTAACATCGCAAAAGTGAAGGAAATAGTGACTGAAAATCCTCATTTAACTTTGAGAGGGTTAGCCGCCCGCCAAACTTTCTGTATCTCACGAGCCGATCCGTACCATTTTAACTAATCATTTAGGTATGAAACATGTTACCGCTCAGCTAGTCCCAAAAGAACTGAATTTTCTTCAAAAAATTAATCGCATGAGAGTCGCTGTGGACATGCTAGAACGAGTAAATTCCGACCCAACATTCATGAAACGCATTGTTTCTGGTGACGAGACGTGGGTTTACGAGTTTGACATGCAAACTAGTCAACAAGCTTCGGAGTGGCGCCTTCCAACTGAACCGAAACCGAAAAAACCACGCCAAAGTCGATCAAAAGTCAAAGCCACTGGGAATTATAGCCGAAAGGTCAAACGGTAAATAAAGAATATTATTTGAGCGTTATGCGGCCAGATTTGTGGAAAGAAAATTCTTGGATTTTGCACCACGATAATGCGCCTTCACATACGGCCAGCGTTATGAACGAATTTTTGACCAAACACTCAACAAATACCATCGAGCAACCACCATATTCACCAGATATGGCTCCAGCCGACTTCTTTCTTTTTCCGAAACTCAAATTACCCGTTCGTTTTCAATCAGTAGAAAACATAAAGGAGAATTCGCGGCGAGAACTGAACTTCAATTCCGGAAACAGCGTTTAAAAGATGTTTTATGATTGAATTATTCGTTGGCGTAAGTGTATCGTTTCTGAAGGAGCATACTTTGAAGGTGATAAAATAAATTTGGATGAATAACAAACATTTTGTGTATTATTGATCTTTTGCCGTTACTTTCTTGACAGAGTAGTATGTATGTACATATGTATGCGTGTTTTATTATTATTGTTGTATATATTTGTATGTGACTTATTTTCTATGTATATCTTTATTTATATAACTAATATGTTATGCATTTTAATGTACTTTTATTTTATTAATATCTGGCCATGCTTCATTCTTGTTGTACACTTAATCAGATCCTCATATTAACATTACTCTATCACTCAAAGGCTTGCCGTAAGAGAACTAAATATTGAGTTAAGCTCGCCTATGTACATCAACTTTTCTTTAGTAATGTATTAATCTGTAAATATTGCGTGCAATAAAGAATAAATAAAATAAAGTTAATCATTCGTATTCTAAAGTTTGGCCTTTATAACATCTTCATGAATACATGATCAATAAATCTTCACTGAAAACATAACATATATAAATACGAGGGATCAAAAAGTAACGAGAATGAGATAGAATATAATGACTATTGATAACTTAATAATTTATTTTTCTACATAGTTTCCGAGTCTCTCTACACACCGAGTCCAGCGCTTTTCCAAGGCTTCAATCCCTTTCACAAAAAAAGTTTTGTCTTGGTTCTGCAAAAAGCTCTCCACGGCATCCATCACCTCGTTATCGTCTTCGTACCTGTTTCCTCTTAAGTATTTATTCAATTTGAGGAACAGATAAAAATCGCTAGCCGCCAGATCTGGTGAATAAGGTGGGTGGTCAACCAATTCGAAGCCAGCTTGCTGAATGGCAGCCATCGCAACTGCCGACCTGTGCGCGGATGCGTTGTCGTGATGAAACAGCACGCCCCTTCGAAGTGCCCCTCTCCTTTTCTCTTTGATGGAATTCCTCAACTTGGGAATTAAAGCTGCATAATATTGGTGTGTAATAGTTGTTCCACGCTCCAGGTAATCAATCAACAATATCCCTTCTGAGGCCCAAAATATTAAGGCCATAACCTTGCCAGCCGATGCCACGACACGAAACTTCTTCGGGTCGGTGATGATGGCCGTTTCCATTGTGAAGATTGCCGTTTTGTCTCGGAATCAAAATGATGGACCCATGTTTCATCCATTGCTACGAAACGAGACAAAAAGTTTTCAGAATCTTTTTGAAACTTGTCCAACAATATCTTCGAAATGTCAAGCCGATTTTGTTTCTGACTGTCGGTTAACATTCTCGGCAACCATCTTGCGGAGACTTTTCTCATAATCAAAAATTGTTTCAATATGGATTTAATACTTCCATATGAAATGCCCGTTTCTAGAATTAAGTATCGGATGGTAACTCTTCGATCGCTCAATATAATTTTCTCGACTTTCGCAACATTTTCTTGGGGCGACTGACGTCGATGGACTGCCGCAACGATGTTCGTCTTCCGTGCTCGTTCTCCCTACTCGAAATTGAGAAGCCCACCTTGTGACAGTGTAATACGATGAAGCAGATTCTCCTAATGTTGCCTCCAAATCGCAATGAATCTCTTGCGTCGTTAATTTTTTTAAACATAGGTATTTAATAACGGCTCGCACTTAGTTTTTCTCCACTTTCGAGAACACGTTCCGACACGAAGCAAACAAATGACTACATTCAGAAAAAACGAAAGAGAATCGAAGATTTTTTTCTTTATTAATATTACAAATATGTATCTGAGCTATGCCTGACAGTATTTTTTTTTCTTACCAAGGAGTATGTCGTTCTCACTACTTTTTGATCTCTCCTAGTATACTACAAAGATACACTTTTTTACTTTTTTTTTATTGGGCCCAGTGGGAATTCTACTACATGAACTTCCTCCGCCACGGGGAAGGACGGAGGGCATGCCGGACTCCTGCCGGCTAAAACCACTGGGGCTCCAAGTCCTCGAATAATCACACTAGAGCCGCCCACTGGTGTCACGACTGCAAAGCGGTTGACCCCCGGGGGATTGTAAAGGACCCCCGAAGCATCCCTGTGCGCTGTGCTATGCGCACACGGTAGCGCGTGACCACATGCGCACCACCATCTTCACGTGGGTCGCTCGTTGTGGGCACGCAGATTCCCCAATCTACGCACCCGTGAACCCAGAGGCCCCCCCACCTTATAGCGATGGCAGGACGTTTCTGGCGTATGGGAATTAGGCGCCAGGGTAGTTGTTACCCCGGCTCCAGGGCGGTTGTTACCCCGGCGCCGTCTCCTCCTTCTTCAAGTAGGATCGGCCCTCTCCCGATCTTGCTCTGCAGTGTCCTTCAGTTTTCGTGCTCTGCCAACATAGCCGACACTACTGCTGAGAGAGAGATCTTGCCCGATCCGATCGATCAGGGTCCGCCGCTTGGCGGCCCACACAGGGCACGCCTCGAGCGTCTGCTGTGCGGTGTCTAGATCGCTATCACAATGCTGGCATTGTGCGGTGGCCTGAAGTCCTATCCTGTGCATGTACGCACCGAAACAACCGTGCCCGGTGAACACATGCATCAGGCGGTAGGTGACGCGCTCGCTACTTTTGAGCCAGGTTCCAAAGATCGGCAGGACGGCCTCGACCACGCGCTTGGTCGCAAATTGCATCCGCAGGCGGTGACGCCACTTTCCAAGTGCGCGCCGCTGAGCTAGCCGCCTCAGCCGTTGAGCCTTTGAGTTTCGGCCAGGTTGGGGCCAACTCGCGACAGGTGCTCAATGAGTCTTCGGGTAATTATTCTTTCGAATAGCTTCGAAACCTCGTCGAGCAGGCAAATGGGTAGGGGAATATGCAGAAGGAGACTTTGCAACCTTTCCTTCCTTCTTCAAGAGAACCAATCCGGCTCCCTTCCAGGACGGGAACACGCTAATACGGAGGCAACTGGTGAACAGCCGCCTCAAGCGATCCCCAAGAGACCGTAGTGCAACCCACGCACGGCCTGGAATGCCGTCCGGAATATTGGCCATGATAAAGCCAATCACATTATTTTGGAACCATCGCGACAAATCCAGGTCCATTTCTTGTCTTTTGGAATGAGGAGTTTATCACGAAGTACCTCCTTTTCCAAAAAGTTAGCCAACCTCGGTCCCCTACGGTTCCATTGCCCATACCCTAATTGCCCCACTCTCGACTCAATATCGCACCGTGTGCCCAGCTTCGCGTTGAAGTCCCAACAGTATCATTACAACAGTGAAGTGTTATTTGGACCTCCAATACATACACTATAAGTACATACGACCTCATACATACTCTCCGCTTAATTATCTGGGTGTGTCGAGGTTGGTACGTAGACCTTTATGACCTTTAATGACTAACCTCTTGGATATTCTGAGTATAAGGTACGCTACCCTGCTCGACACACTTTCGATAGTAATTTTATATATTTTATTAGTTGTTAATGAGAGACCTGCGGATGAGTACTCCGCCACCACCTTGAGACAGATGGTCGCTTTCCTGGTAATAGGATAGGTTGCTGGATTTCGGAGTTGTCGTGTCCTCACCTTCTGCTCAGACTTCCCAGTACAACTTATTTATTTTCCAGTTCAAAGATCTTTTCGTCTACCCTCAGTGTGCGTTGTAGGTTACCAGGGTCGTTGTCGTTTGGGGTGTTCGCTGAATCTCTTCGCTGGAGGTTCTTAGCACCCTCTTCTCCGCCGGTATTATAACCTGAAATAGCGGGGCCATTGGGTACTGGAGGGTGGTTTTTAAAAATTATAATATTTTACTACATTGTTCTTGAAACGAAGGTTATGTAAGAACAATGTAGAAGAAAAGAGTCTAAATTATATCAAGTCTACACTAAAGAAGCCAGATTTTTATTTTTATTAACACTTTTGATTAAATAGCCATGGCAGTATTAAGCTGACTAGTCCCAACAGACAGCACTCGTTCACGAGCATGACGCATGCATCAGGATCGCTTAGCTCAACCCTATTGTAGGGCAACTCAGTGACTTAATACACGACGCCACGGTAAGCAGGATGCTTGAGTGAACATGACATACTTAATCTACCAGAACAACTATCATCAGTTAAACAAAATAAATCAATTCTTCGTTGTTGCACTTCAATGGGCCGTGTGGTGCCGGCTACGAATAGCTCATCATCTCATCCTGTGGGTGTCGTAAAAGGCGACTATGGGATTAACCGGAAGATGGGCAGTAGAGTCTTTCGAGTACATTAACAACTCAACTGCGATCGCCAACCTGCCTGCCTTTTTTTTATTTTTTTTTATTGGTGCCCAGTGGAAATTCATCTTGAACTTCCTTCGCCCCGGGGAAGGACGAAGGGGTATGCCAGACTTCTACCGGCTAAAACCACTGGAGCGGTCATCTTCGGCACCTAAGGGAGGCTCCAGGTCCTCGTATGATCACACTAGAGCCACCCACTGGTGCCACGCCTATTGGCACATCTCGGAGAGGGTGACTGTAAAGCGGTCACCCCCCCAGGGGGATTGTAAAGGATCCCCCAAAGCGTCCCACGGCAGCGCGTCACCACATGCGTGCTACCGAACCTGCTTGCCAAGCGTGGCAATTATGGTAAAACCCTCCAATGAGCACACAACAAACCCAGACCGGCCGTTGTGGCGATCTTTGGGGGAAGCTTCTATCCAGTAGTGGACTTTATTCGGCTGAAATCAACGAACGAACGACGTGGCAACAACCGAAAACTAATATTTTTAAAGTAACAGCCTAGGTCCGGCCATACAGTTAACAGTGTAATAAATAAGTAAAATCAAGACAGGACAAGTACAACGATAGTCCAAATGCAAATTCTGCTAAAAGTAAACCAAACTTTGTCATAGTACCTTTTTTGGGTATATTTTATACTATTGTTTACCCAGCCACCGTCATCCACGTAGGTACATAGCATACCGTTAAAAAGATTGTCTAATCATGTACCAAGAAATGATTTCATAAAATTATATTCACTGGCTCAGCCAAAAATGATTGTTTGTTTTAATATTTTGTAGACGAATAAATAGATCATTCGATTTTTACATCCGATCTTCATTTTGCATAAGATTCGGTCTAGGAGATCATATTCAACTGAATCGATAACAAAAATTAGAGATCGTGTTACAAAAGATACCTAGATCTTCTTAAACATAGATTCAGATCGGGCATCCCTAGCTGAAACGATTAGTAGGCTGAAGTGGCAATGGGTGGGCAATTGCTCGTAGAACTGATGGCCGTTGCACCAAAAATATTGTTGAGTCGACACCGCGCACTAAAAATGAATTTACTGGAAAGAAATATGATTACAAATCATTTATTGTACATTTATTTATTATGGCACTCCATGGACGTATTTACTAATATTATACAATTAATAAATGATCAGAATTTTTGGAATAATAATAATAACGTCAACGTCACTGTCCTGGTGAATCACTAAGACATATAGTTTCTGGTTGTTCTCGTCTTGCTAACGGCGAATACTTGCACAGGCATAACCAAGTGGCCAGGATCATCCATCAGCAACTTGCTCTAAAATACAACCTTGTGGAATCTGAGGTACCGTATTACAGGTATGTGCCCGACCCAGTTCTTGAAAATGACCATGTCACGTTGTACTGGGATCGATCTATCATCACTGATAGGACTATTGTCGCCAATAAGCCTGACATAGTGGTGATAGATCGATTAGAGCGCCGCACGATGATTGTTGATGTTACAATTCCGCATGACGAGAATCTCGTGAAAGCCGAGAAAGATAAACAAATTAAGTATCTTGACTTGGCACACGAGATTGTCGACATGTGGGATGTGGACTCTGCAATCATTGTGCCGATAGTTGTGACAGCCAATGGCCTTATTGCCAAGAGCCTCGATCAACATCTGAAGAGGCTCTCGTTAGGTGGCTGGATCAAGGGCCTGCTGCAGAAGCTTGTAATTCTCGACACGGCACGCATAGTGAGGAGGTTCCTTTCTCTGGAGCCCTAGCAACCGGTAGCTTGGACCCTGTGCCCGTTGCCGGTTGGTCACTATTTTTTATATTTTTAAATGTATGCGTTTTTGTTTTTGCAATATTAATATAATTAACGCAATATTAATGTAATTAATATGTTAGTTAAGTGAATAAAGGAAATAATAATAAAATAATAAAATTTATTTCAATTACATGAGTTTTTACATGACATGATTTGGAGTCTTTTAAGCAAGTAATTGCTTGTGTTAGGGGATTCCGCTCTTCCACTTAAAGTTATCTACAGTGTGCAATTGACTGTGAGATTTTAAAGACTAAGGTTAGTTTGGGCTTCGAAGAAGGGTATTACATAGGCTGCACTAAAAGTATCGGGAATGGAATATTTCCACTGTTCCTGTCATATTAAAATCTTTTTAATTGAAAACTCCTTGGTTTTACAAATCGAATACCATTTATTTATTTAAAAAAAGATTCACGGTCTTGTCACAAGGTTTTGTCAAACCTGTTTAGTCGTTGAGAAAATGGAATTGACTCGAGAAAATTCAAGAGCGATGATTTATTATGACTTTCGAAGTGGTTTAACACAAAAACAGTGTGTTGACCGGATGATTTCTGCATTTGGTGATGAAGCCCCATCCAAAACCACAATTTATCGCTGGTTTGCTGAATTTCAACGTGGATGTGTCAAGCTCAGTGATGATCCTCGTCAAGGTCGTCCAAAAACTGCAGTCACCCAAGAAAACGTTGATGCTGTGCGTAAGCTGATTGAGGAAGATCGACATGTGACATACCGCAAAATTCAGGCAACCTTAGACATTGGCATGAGTCAAATACAAATAATCTTGCATGAACAATTAGGTGTAAAAAAGTTGTTTTCCCGATGGATACCGCATTTGCTATGTGAAGAGCAAAAAGCGGCTCGCGTTACTTGGTGCGTCAGAACTCTCGAAAAATTCCACGCAGGATCCTCAAATGCTGTACACAACATCGTATCAGGTGACGAATCCTGGATATATGCGTACGAACCCGAAACAAAAAACCAGTCACGAGTTTGGGTGTTCGAAAATGAGTTAAAGCCAACAAAAATTGTTCGTTCACGGAGTGTTGCAAAAAAAATGGTGGCCACGTTTGTCTCCAAAACCGGCCATGTTACGACTATTCCTCTTGAGGGACAAAGAACGGTTAATGCAGAATGGTATACTAGCATTTGTTTGCCACAGGTCGTTTCTGAACTCCGTAGAGAGAACTGCAACCGCCGCATCATCCTCCATCACGACAATGCGAGTTCTCACACCGCGCACAGAACAAAAGAGTTTTTAGAGCAAGAAAACATAGAATTATTAGACCATCCGCCGTACAGCCCCGACCTAAGCCCTAATGATTTCTATACTTTCCCTAAAATAAAGAATAAATTGCGTGGACAGAGATTTTCATCACCTAAAGAAGCTGTGGACGCCTACAAAACGGCCATTTTGGAGACCCCAACTTCCGAATGGAATGGTTGCTTCAATGATTGGTTCCATCGTATGGAAAAATGTGTCAAATTTCGCGGAGAATACTTCGAAAAGCAATAAATACATTTTTAAATAGTAATGTTGTGTCACTTCCTTGATTCCCGAAATTTTCAGTGCCGCCCTCGTAGTTGGAGAAAAAATGTACAAAAACAATAAAAAGTTAACAAACAAAGTTATAGATGTAAGCGGCGAATAGGTGCATATTTGTGTGTAAATGTGCAAGTGTGTGTGGTAATGTGTGAGGGTTTGAGAGTGTGAGTGAGGGTGGGTGGGAGTGCAGCGTTGCTTATGATTTATTTTAGAATGTTAGGTTAATAATACAGTTATTTTTAATTTTTAATTACAAATTAGGGTCAGTATACTTTTAGTTGTTGTTAACCCTACGACATTGACGCGAAAAGTTTTAAACATCTTCTTCCACTAACATTAAATCACAACAACCGGATTATATTCATTATCATTGAAGGGTTGATACCAAAGATTCTACATCATGGTAGCTTTTAGTCTTAAGCCATTCAGTTACCATTTTTTTACAGTCACGGAGCTTTAGGGAATATATGCGTAACTCTTTGTTTAGCAAATTGTATATGTGGGAAGATTGTCTTGCGTACTGTCTTTTAGCAAAAACAGATCTAAATGTGACAGTTGGAGCGACCAAAAAGTTTCTTCTGCTGTTTGCTTTTGTAGGATCGTACGGTAGGGATTTATGTTTTTTTAGAATGAGTTGGAGCACGTAAAGTTTCCTTATAGACAGAAGGTCAGATGTTAGGTATAGGCTTTGTGTTGGGTATCTGAAGGGTTTAAAGAGCATGACCTAGAGATCTCTGTGCCCTCTCTAATTCCAAAATGTTTGTCTTTGTTGTCCCTCCCCAGCATGGTAAACAGTACGTGAGGACCCATTGAGCCAAAGAGACATAGACTTGCTGCAGAAGGTTCTTAGAGGCTATGTGTCTCAGTGTTTTAAAAGTCCATATAATTTTTCTTACCCTTTTCAAAATCAGTTCAGTGTGCATGTGCCAGGACAGACGCTGGTCAATGATGACACCTAGGTATTTAGTATGCTGTGACCTATCAATTTCTACACACGAGCAGTCAGTAACTGCGGGGGTGGGACAATTATGAATCTTTATTTGGGATTCAGATGGTGGCTGCGTATGATTATACTTAGTAAAACAAATGTAATTAGATTTGGAAGGATTTAGTGACAGGAGATTTTGGTTGAGCCAAGCTACTATCACCGAAAGGCCGCCTTCGGCTAACCTCCTTACACCAGACCACGTCTTATCAGTGAAAACTATGGCGGTATCGTCCGCTTATGAGAATATGTGACCCCCAGAAATATTCATGCTACATAGGTTATTAATATAAATAAGGAATAACGTCGGACCAATGACGCTCCCCTGCCCGACTCCGTACGTAACGTGAGCTTCTGAGCTAGAAAAATTCCCTATTTTGACAGTTTGTTTGCGTCTGATAAGGTAAGATTTAAATAGCTCAAGAGGGGGTCCCCTTACGCCGATGTTCTCGAGCCTATGCAAAAGTATGGGAACAGACACTGTGTCAAAGGCCTTTTTAAGATCAAGGAAAACAGCCAGGCATTTGCTACCATTGTCTACTTTATCCACAAGAATGGATGTTAGCGACAGGACCGCATCCTCAGTAGACATTTCCTGCCTAAAGCCAAACTGGGAAGGTGACAGTATTTTATATTTGGTTAAATATCTAGTTAAGCGTGAGTTAATTAATCTTTCTAAAATTTTTGAAATGGACGGTAGGACTGAAATTGGCCTATAGTTTGACGGATCAGTCTTGTCACCATACTAGTGCACAGGTGTTATAAGGGCTACTTTCAAAGCATCCGGGAAGAGCCCGTGTTCAAAGCAAAGGTTTGTTAAATGAGAAATTATCGGCACAAGTTGTTCCTGTGCAGCTTTGAGAAAGTTAATTTGTATTTTGGAATACGGTGAATTTGTCACTTACAGGAGTACAAAGCACTTATAGAGAAAAGAAGAATATAAAATATAACACAGAGTTAAAAAGAGAGATTATTATCTCGTGAAATAACAAATTTCGGGACAACAATTTACCGTTATTTTAAATGGTTCAGAGTTATTTTAAGCTATAAATATGTACGTTAAATGTAAAGAACAAGGTTTCTGTAAACACAGCAAAATATTCAATAAGATCTAGTAAATATTGAAAAATTCATTCTGTCAAGAGTTTTCAATATAAGTACACTGGGGACAAGTGAAAATTAAAGGCAGTATATGAATTAAAATAAAATACAAAAGATGCACTTTCAGTTAAATGAAAATAAATATTATACGACTGCACCAAGTTCTGACAAAAATACAGCTGCAAAGGACGGAAGACATGAAATTACTCACCATAGCATTACAAAATCTTGTCACACACGACACAGGGACATTTTTTCTAGGCGCCACTTATGGCTGTCATAATCATCATCATCATATCAGCCAAAGAATATCCACTTCGTGCAGAACACAGTCCAAAACCGTAATGTAAATGTAAATGTGTGGTAGACACATTTGTCCGGTTGAGTAGCTACAGTTTCCGTTTGTGAAAAATGTATTTATTTATTTATATTCATCAAAGCAAAGTTAACCAGAAGCGACTCAAATGTTTTGTAGTTAATCGCTGCAGTAATTTATCCCAAACCCTGATTCGGAACATGGTAACTTAGTTTTTGAAAGAACTTGCTGCATGTTGTTAATATTTTTATTAAAAACCTTTTTTCTTTTTATATTGTATATGCTTGTGTTTGACCACAATCCCACTTGATGTTAAGTGATGATGCGGTCGATGATGGTGCAGGTACCTTAAATTGTCCTTTACGATTAGATAATAAAGATACCAGTTTCACACAAAGCGAACATGATTTTAAGTAGTAAATATTAGCAAAAAATAAAATACCAAGTCCTAAGAGGAATTTTATTCCTAATGATGATGTAATTTAATGTCTACACGATCAAATTAGTCAAATATTGAATTATGTACTAAATATTCCTCCTATTTCATGTTCATTGATTCATAAGTTGGCTGAGTACTTCCTTTAATTCCAGCGAGAACTGTGAGACAGGGAGGGCGAGATCTTGAGTCGATGGAGGGGATGACTTTTCGTTTAGCACAAAGTCTGATGGCACCACGAACGGTTGCTTCTTATCCCCCCCAGGAGCATGCAGCTGTTTGAGATAAGGTGGCATCGACAGTGAAGGATGTTGCACCAGCCATTGTTGGAACGCCTTTGTTGAGCTAAAATTAAAATAACAATATCAATGACTTCCCTATACCCCTATACGATATAAAAACATTAACACCACCGAAAAGGAAAAAGACTTTATTTATGAAGTCAGGCCCATTTGTTTCTTTTTAGTGAAAATAAATGTAAGAACTTTTTTCAATTTGGTATCAGTATTTAATACTAAAAATAAGTTTGAGTCATCAAATCAGTTCTCTGACCTCAGAGGAATCGATACTATTAAGACATCATCTAGATAAGCGCAGTCAAATTAACCTGTTCATTGAAACTAGCTAAAAATCTACTATTTATATAAACCTATTCGAAAGCATTCTGCACATGTTAAAAAAAGAACTGCTCAAGTCAGTCTTCAAATCTCTGAGTAATCGATGTATATACATAAAAAAAAATACGCATCGAATTCAGAACCTCCTCCTTTTTGACATCGGTTAAAAATTGAGTACGTTTGTATAAAATTCTTTATTGTCGCCATTTAGCGTAATACTCATTTTAGAGCCATTTTTAACTGGTAGGAACGGAGTGAATTACGAAATCTTATTTCCAGGCAGTTTATACCGTAAACTAAAATTGCCTTGCAATGCCGTACTATGAACTGTTAATACCAGCTAGTCAGCGGTCACGTGATACTTGGCTGACTTCTGCCCGGATTTTGTTTGGCAATGCGGTATTATGAACTAGCATTTGACATTACTTTTTTTATTTTCACTGTCAAAAAGTAACATTCAGTTTATACTACATTCGTATAGCTTTTATTGGATTGTTTAAATTTTATTTGGCGATATATTTTGATTTTATACAAACATTGATTGGTAGATGTACGAAATGAAATACATACGCTATTTTTGTTACGCAGTAAACCTTTTAAAATAGTAATTACTAGATTTATTTACTTATTATAATAAATTCTTAGCTAAATAATTTACAGTCACGATGATTTTGTACGTATGAAGCACGAAATAGAAGGCAAAGTGCGTTAGTTTCATATGATCTAAGTTTATATAGCAAAAGAGTCATGGGATACGAAGACGTATCTAGAATATTGGACTTAAAACATGGATAATAAATAGTTCTAACTAATTTTTTTAAGTTCTGTTCACAAATTAAAAAGTTTACCAATATATAAACTCAAGTGGATGAATTCTCCGCTAAAATGAATAAAAGAATTGCTTTCGTTCGGGAACTTTATCTAGTGTAAGCATAATTCACAAAAGCAGATAATTAAAATATTTATTAATTACGTAGCAAAATATATTGTTTTAATATTTTCACGTTACTTTTGTACGTGATTGATAACTATCTATTATTTTTCGCATAATCATCATATTACTGAACAGTACAGTTTACAAGCCAGCCATAGACAAATTATCCAGCATGAAGTCAGTCAGAATTATGCATATCATAATATGAAATAGAGCCTGTCAGTTTAAACCCGCAAACTGAACTGCCTGGAACTTGCATGATTTTTTAAAGTTTATAATACTACCCCAGATACAGATGAAGGTTAGATAATATTACAGGTATTGTTCAGGCATTTATGAGAGGACTTAGCCTGACGGTTTGTGGTAATGAGAGGCAAGACTCACGTCCTAATAGTGTGATCTTACGAGGATCTGGAAGGCCCCTTCGGTGCCGAAGATGGCCGCTCCAGTGGTTTTAGCCGGTAGCAGTCCCCAAAAAAGCCCTGAGCGGTGTGCAAGTAAAAAAAATATAATTTGCTCGAGTAACTAACGTAAGATGCTGTATATCCTCCCAGACGCACGCCATGCTACGCAAGTCCTCTGGTATCTGGGCACCGTGCCACTGCTTTTCCGTATTGTTCTTTGGTGGCATATGCGTCAGCTTCTGCGGCAGGCTGCTTCCAAACGCCATTGTATGTGCTGGACTGGTCTCCGCTTCGATGTCGAATGCTATTTGCCGCCTAAGAGCTTTTAGGCATGACGCCTGGAATGAAATATTGTTTGATTGAAATAATAAAAGGAAAACATAAACCTACCATCATAATACCCATGTCGACTATCATAGGTAATATTATCGTTAATCTGAAACGGGACCAACAACTTAACATCCTTTCAATGTTTTGGAGGGGTATGAAGAATGGTCAAACAAGGCAACCACGGCAATATTGCCTTAACCTCGCAGTTCAGTTGCTATGCATTGTAACCTCTGTCAGTCTGATCAGTCAAACTGAATCTCGTATATTTCAGGCTCGTTTACATCTATAGTACTTAATATATGTTACTCCCATAGACATCTCAACGAGCCTGCATTACTAATTAAACTTAGTAGAAATAATTGACAGTAGTCAAGTTATTGACTTGATTTTAACCAAGTTTTGTGCCATTTGGAATTGCATAAAACTTAGTTGAAATCAAATCAACATGAAGGTGTAACCAAGCCAACCAAGTAAAAACATACGTCTGTGCCTACGTAAAAACAAATATACAATCATGTTAAATGTTTGTTCTTTGAGAAAATATCTAAACTTGAAGAAGCTAATTCTCCCCTAAACCCTTTTTAATTGCGGTAGTAAAAAAAAGTCTACTTCTGCGGCCCAATTTCAGTTAATATTAATTATACCAAGATAGATTAGGTACATAGATGTGTGGCCGGAGACAGTCGCGCACTCAGTGTAATCTGACGTACCAACTTCAGAACTTAATCACTTATTGAATAACGTGTAAAGGCTACACTTGTTGAAATTAAATAAAAATATTGTAAAAGGGTACCAACTTGGTCACATCATACGCGTATTGTAGGAATCAGACTAAGAGGATGGTTGTGTAATCTCATACTTCAACGCGATTTTAGGCTGTCCTTATATGTTTGATATACCCTATGACGTACGATCTTAAAGTATTTATAGATATCTCTATTTCGCACCGTAGCTGCCAGGCAAACAGGCCCATAATAACAGCCCTTCTAAAAAGTTAATTGTTAGTTCGATACATTTCACTCGACAGCATAAGGGTTCTAAGGATATTCGTTATATCCACTGTTGAACAAAGGCCTCCTCCGTAAATTTCCACAATTGTGTCGTCATTTTGGGGGAATTTCAAGTAGTCACCGTGCTTGGTAGGCGGGATGGTGAGCGCAGCATGGCTACTGTTCCACAGAAAGGATGCTGTTGCATATCCCTAGAGCCCCTTAGTCGCCTTTTACTAAATCCACGGAGATAAAGTAGTACTATATTCATAATCCGGACGCCACATGAAATGTAGACAAAAATAAGAATAATCAATAGGTATACTGAACAAACTACATACGTACCTTTTCTACTCCAGTAGCTTTAGCAACACTACTAATTACACAAGGTATGATCTTGGGATCCAGTACAACGCCGCGAGAGGCGTGCTCGTCAAACCACACCTGAAAATTGGATATTCTGATTCAAAATCTTTTATTTCATATAGACCTTTAGGTTCTTTAAGAAAAGCCAACAGTTAAAGTAATATTACTGGATTCTTCTATAGTACGCGATCAGAAATATTGATATTATTAACGCATAATGCTAATCAATCTTTAGTCGACTTAAATATCCAGTATTGTATCAGTAAGTATCTATGTATAATATTATATATCTAGAGTATTTATTTATTGTGTTTATGTATTATTATGCAAATTGATGTAGTTATACTATTTATTTATGGTGTATGGTGTACCCTAGTTATTCAATACTGAGACAGATTTTATTTTTATTATTACACCGCAACATTTATAAAAGTGATCCCAGAAAAGGCATGTCTATGTGTTCATCAACAGCCACTTCTGGGCATAGGCCTAATGTCACGCCAGTGAGCATGATCCTCGGCTGTTCTCATCCAATTCATGCCAGCCACCCTGCGAAGATCGTCACTCCGCCGACCCTGAGGGCGTCCTACACTACGTACTACACAGTCTTCACTCAAGAATAAGTTTGCCCCAATGGCCATCGGTTCTACGGCTAATATGACCAGCCCATTGCCACTTAAGGGTGCTAATCCGATGGGCTATGTCGGTGACTTTGGTTCTATGTCGGATCACCTTGTTTCGCATTCGATCCTTCAGAGAAATGCCAGGCATAGTCCTCTCCATAGCTCGCTGAGCAACATTAAAGGAGAATGTTTTGTGGACTAGATGAGACATGAGCAAATAGAATATAATCGACTTACTGAAAAAAAATCTCTACCCTAAAAATAACGATATATTAAAACTAAGCAGGAACTCAAACTCATTTTTTTTATTTCATGTAGGCTCTTACGAACAGTCAAGTTAAATGCACGGTTCGAAAAAGTCGGTCCTATGGAGAAGAGCCGTCAAGAAACTCCATGGATATACTCTTTTCAAAAAAAGTTATATTACAATTTTGTTATTACATTGTAATAAGCTATAGGCATGTACGAACAAAATAGACTAATTAAATGTAAAATACACACAATAACAAAACAAACAATTGCCTCTTATACAATAGGAAACTGGAGGTACTTAAAAGGCAATTGTGTTTTTAACGTTGCAGGGTAATTACTAAATATTTATTTTGAGTAAGTAATAGCATGAAAAGTTCATTATAAAACTTGACTGAATAATTGGTTTAAATTAGCCTTGCTTTGGTTATGTTAAACTTAAAACTTTAACCAGACTATCTATTAATTTCACTTAATTATGTCAAAATAATGTTATCGACTGTCACTTTCTTGTTACATACTTAGTAAATTATTATATCAACGCCTGTCGTCAACGTAAAGCCTTTCTTTGTCTTATTTTAATTTATATACCTATATATTGTATACGATAAATCCTTACTTTTTTCAAAATAAATTAAACATTTTTACAATAAATTATAATAATAATAAACAATGACTGATTATAAGTGAATGTCATTTTATCAACTGATATCGATAAAATTATTCTTTAGGATTATGATAAAAGTATTTCTATGTGTCCTGTTTTAAAAAAAAACTTCGACGTCCACTGCTGAACAAAGGCCTCCCCCTTAGATTTCCACAATGAGCGGTTACATGCCGCCCTCATCCAACGACTCCCAGCGACCTTCACCAGGTCGTCTGTCCACCTCGTTGGAGGTCGTCCCACGCTGCGTTTTCCGGTGCGTGGTCTCCATTCTAGAACCTTTGTGCCCCAGCGGCCATCAGTTCTACGAGCAATGTGCCCTGCCCATTGCCACTTCAGTTTACTAATCCTTTCAGCTATGTCGACAACTTTAGTTCTTCTACGGATCTCCTCATTTCTGATTCGATCACGTAGAGAAATACCAAGCATAACTCTTTCCATAGCTCGCTGAGTGACCTTGAGCTTTCTTATGAGGCCTATTATTTCTGTATAGCCTTTAAGTCTCGTGTCAAAATAATTATAAAACGTAACATTATGCTGAAATGTTTTATACCTGGAACAGGGCCTCAATGTCCTCAGGTCTCTTTATTTCACTTTTGAATTCAACGTTACCTAAACTAACCCACCAGTCGTAGAAATCCTTGGATATCTGAAAATTTAAACAGAGAATACTAGTATTAGTACTATGATTTCGGGACTTTTAGCGCACAAGTAAATCAAAATAATACTTTGACTAACCTCGACGTTTCGGACAAGTGATAATTATACAACAAACAACAAGTGTTATTCTTACTAAGAGCAAAATTCGCCATAGTTTAAAAACTTATAAAGAATACTCGAGTATAAGACAATAGACCATAAAATAGTACACCAGAAAAAAACCTTGTTCAATGGACGGTCCTATCGCTGTTATCGATGTCTTCTAGACAACCTTTAGAAAAGGTGCACTCTGCGGTGTGAATAATATAAGTGGATATGTATAGGTACATAATCTATTTTATTTATTCTATCCTCCTTATATATTATTCACACTGCAGATTATCCCGTTTCTAAAGGTAATATAATGACAAACATACTCATACATGATGTTGATCTGTAAATTTTATTTGTAAACACAAACAGCTGATATCGGCAAGGAGTTGGAAGCTGAAATACTCAGGGCAAGCCGCTATAGCGGCAGTAAAAGCCATCATAGAGAAATGGCTGGAATAGCGGCATGGCGACCTCACCTTCTGGATGGAGCAGATACTCTCGGGCCATGGGTATTTCGGGAAGTATTTGTGTCTTTGTTGCGGTGGTCGAAGAAGTCACTTCCAGCCATGCTTCAGTCTATCGTCCGGAGCGAGAGCGTGTGGGATGGCGTCGCCTCCTTTTGCGAGGACGTTATGCAAGCAAAGGAGGCGGTAGAGTGGGACTGGAGGAGGCCACCTCTGATCCCCGCCACGGAAAACGCACCGGGTGCGGCGCCGGTGGAACGGAGCTGAACGATCTCCGGCCTCCATGAGTAGCGGCCTTTTGGTCTCAGTGGAAGGAAAATCGTTATGAACTTCCGCCCCGGGGAAGGACGAAGGGGCATGCTGGAGTCCTACCGGCTAAAAACACTGGTGGTGGTCATCATCGACACCTAAGGAGGCTCCAGGTCCTCGTATGATAACACTAAAGCATGAGTGGTGGCCTGCGGATGACGGACTCAGGGCAGTCCGTCACCCGAACAGAAACAGGCCTGAGAAGGCAGCGTTGTATTCTGCTCACCTCTCTCTGAAGGGATGTGCGGCCGGCCAAGGCGCGTCTGACAAACTGACGGGCCGATACCTGCCGGGGGTGCGGTCTAAAGGTGAGAAGGCGAACACCTCATCCCCTGCCAGAGGAAAGTGGAAGTATACCGTGGGGTTTTAGTCGTAAAAGTGCCGTCCCTCCACCCCTCCCAAGGTGGAGGAAATACATGAGGATTTCCTCACGACAAAAAAGAAGTGATGACGCTGCACTGCCATGCAGCCAACTACAAAGGAAACTAATGCCTTTCAGCATGCTAGCGCATCAGCACGGCATCCGTGCTTCAGCATCACCGGAGGACTGGAGCTTCATGGCGCGTCTTTCTGCCGTGAGGTCGAGAGTGGGATCGGAGAACTTATTTAATCTACCTTTACGGTGGGTTTTAAAGAACTTAAACCCAACCGTTTGGACCGTTTATACAAACCTACCATTTAAATCGTCCACAGATACGTAATGTTCTAATATACGTGAGTGTTATCAACGGTGACTATTTGAATTATGTTATCTTTATTTTTATTCCATTTGCAAATATAAAATCGTAACAGAGAGCTTAGTAATGTAACATACACGGTCACGCAGTTCACGAAGAAGTGAATACTCACTGACTGCATCTGCCCTAACTACTGTGTAGGTTATAAGCAGTATTTGTTGCCATACTAAACGGTTAATCCGCCACAGCTTAGATAAAGAACAACATTAGTTTTGGTTACCTCTTTCGTCAATATTTCTGCCCTTTTGCTAAATTCATCGGATGCTGACACCTCGAAAGTTTTTTGTTTGTATTTGGACTTCCACTTTATCATATCAGTTTCAGATTTGTTGCAGTATAACATTTCATAAAATGGATTTCCTCCACGCCGTGGCCGACGTCTGTGATACAAATAAATAATATAAAGTATTTTAATAAGATATTGATTGACTGATTAATTTTACTAAGTTATATTTTATTAAGGACTTATCACTAAATATATACGGCAGTGATCCATCGGTTACGAATCATGAAAATAACGTGCATTTAGGTAGGCATATAGGTAGTAAGCCAACATTATACAATGTTGTAGGTATATCAAACACTAAATATTGCTTTACCCATCTATGCTACCAAGTCTCACATTCAGGTCATCGTAAGTGTCAGCTTCTGACTCTGGTGAATCCGTCATGACTTCAGTATCGGCATTTAATTTATCAGCACCATGTTGCTCAAATAACTTTGAGAAAAATCTGGAGAATGATTTAGACAGCATTTTGGATAAAGACTTCGGAACAGTTATAGATTTGTTGGATCGCATAGTTTTCAACTTATGCTCCTCCTCACTTGCATCAATAGTAGAGACGGTCCAGTCTTCAGATTGCTGCTCCGGAACAATTTCTTCTTCCTCAATGTGTTCGTAGCCGCTCAAAGAAAAAGTAGATTTTAATTGCGACTGCGAACATAAATATTTCCCACAAATAATGATGCGCAGATAAATAATATTAAAATCAAACATGTTGGGAGAAATATGCTCCTGACAGTGAAATCCAGCTTCATAATGCAATTGGTATTCATTTAGATTTAAGGCGATCAGTTTCTTTCAAAATAATAATAATAAGTTTAAGAAAGTTAATGAATTTACTAAAAGGCAAGATGTTTTTACTAAGTACGAGTACAACTCGTGGGTCTTGTATACTTTCAAAAGTATGTTTAACGATAGCTTCCAAATTATAATAAGAGTCGACTAAAATGAGTTAATGGAAACATCTACAACTGTTTTTAATGCTAACGGTCACTGCTGCAATTTCTGCATAGGGAGTTTTGTTAATGGTCAAATTAGTTTGATGTACAGTACATCAAACTAATTTGACCATTAACAAAAATTTTATTTTTCATTGTTAAAAAGAGATTCTGTGTAACTTTACCGTAGCTTTCTCCACATAAAACCGTTCAGACGGGACTATGGTTGAAGCGTCATCTCGTGGTTCATAAGTTTTCTCCTCCTCTGGTAGATCAAAAATCTTTGCAATACGTTGGAAGATTACAGGACCCACTAAGGTACGTACTGTATTACAATTTGATTCCCAGAACTGTAAAATAATAAATTTAAATTTGTAGTGCGTAGGTAGTTTAGCAAAGCAATATGTTTGGAACGAAGTTCCTTATCGCGCGTTGCGAGAGGAGGCTAGACGGAAAAAATTAAGCCCAAAAGTTGTAACGACACTTTTTGCTATAGTTGCTGTAGTAGTTGCCGTGCGGCGTGCGCGTGTTTCTCTCTCTCTCTCTCATAGAAAGCAAGCCAGTTATTTTCGTTTCGTCTTTCTATTTCGCATTGAACAGTGTGGTGTCGCGACGATTATTTTTGTTGAGTGTATACAGGTTTCTTGTACATAATAAATAATAATAACAATAATGAATCCTGACAGTGTTTCTGCACAAGTTCCGGATATTGCTGATGGAGTTAGGTAAGTAGAGATTTTATACAGACAATAATAAATGCTTTTGTATTTTTAGCAAGTGCGCATTATAACCTCTCTTTACTATTGTGCTAACCACGTTGTAATCTCGCTATTATTGTGTGTTTAGCAAGTGTACGCGTCATGACTCATGACTTTAATAAATTTAAAAGCAAATTATATTTTAATATTACAATATCAATGCGTATGTATTTAGCAAGCCGTGCGTGTTATAACCTATACGCTATTGTGTTTACGAAGTCGAGAGAGTATATATATATATATACACACACTCTGTTGTGTTTACAAAGTCCCGCGCATCTATGACGTGTACGAAAGAATAGACAGACAGAGTGCATATATATATATATATATATATATATATATATATATGCATATAACATAAATGTTTGTGGGTATGTATATGTACAATTTTTTCGCTTTTTTTATTTCAATAGCGAAAAGGAACTTCGTTCCATCCGGGTGTCCCTTGACACCTCTCAAGTTTTTTTTAATGTGTTCTACAATGTGAATGAATGATTATTATTAAAGATCATCAAGAAAACGAACTGCCTCATCATTTCGGCCGAATGAAGTCGACTGTTGGACACAGTCCTCCCCCAAAGATCACCACAGTGACCCATATGGGTGTGTCGTGTGCTCATTGGGGGGGTCTTGCCATAATCGCCACGCTTGGCAGACGGGTTGGCGATCGCAGTTGGTTGTTAATGTACTCGAAGGATGCTGCTGCCCATCCTCCGGTTAATCCCTTGGTCAACTTTTACGACAACCACGGAATGAAATGGGGTGGTGGCATTCTGAGCCGGCACCACATTAGCCTTATTGCTTAGTATGAGGTCTAGTGCTCGATTTCCAGGCCGAGTGTGTTTTTCTGATATGAGTTCTCAGTAGTGACCCGGGTTAGGTATTGTACCTATAGCATGATATGGATTTGATAAATATTTGTCATGGCTAGATATTTACGTTTATTGAATTATAATTATAAATATTGGGATGAGTCTGGTCACTATATATTTTTGATAACATTTTAGGATGATTCTAGTCACTATATATTAGTGATAAACTTAATGCAAACGATGGCTATTTTAAGGGTGATTTATTTATGGCCACATAGAATTGTGTAGATACTTATTATTGGTTACGACTGTAGCTACCATTATCAAGGAACTGTAATACCACGCTGTGTAAATTTTGGAAATTAAGTGCTTAGGCAAATCTTTATCAAAATACTTAATTTTAGTACATTTATTACTATTTGCTACTATTCAGCTATTTTTTAGATGACGAACTCATCGTAGCGTAGTTTTTCTACTACGAGGTAAGACCTTAACTTGTGACCATAGGCTTCAGCCTAAATATAGTTCGCATCTTTCGCTTACAGGTACTCAATGGTCATTAACAAGACGTGCCATGACAGCACCGTACTGTATTTTCCAACGAAGAATCGAACAAATTAATGGAAAGCCTTACAAAGGTTCACAAGCCATCTGAGAAAAATAAAATAGCATGCCATCACGGGTTGCGGCCGTTGCGTTGGAATGGCCACGTCTGGGTTAAATTTGGAAATTTTGTATGTTTCTAAAAGAGTAAATGTAGAGGATAAGCCTCAATAACTAGTACCTATTTCAAAAGTTTGTCTCTGTGGTAAGTAGTTCTGTTCTCCTTTCAGTATGACTCCTTCACATTTAATGCCTAAAATCTTTGGGTTATCAAACTTATTAATTGGCCAAACTAGTTTCTAGCAGAATTGAGCGTTGGTATGGCAGCTAGTGTAATCTTCCGCAAGCTAGTCGCAGCTCGCGAATAGGCGCAAAATTCTTTATTAGGTATTACATTTGCTTGCGGCTCTTCTTTTTTCACATATGGTGAGCATCCTTCTCTATTTATATTGCTTTTAATCAACGTTGGTTTAATACCTTATTTAGCTAGCTTCAGTACTAAATTAAAATTCTCACACTTTTTTCAGGTCTCACATAGATTACTACTCGTACTTGTTACTTAGTAAGTACATGCTGTTCGTAACACAACTAAAATATAGAGTATATATTTAAATATAAAAATAATAACAAATGTAATCAGAGGTCAGTACCAGCGTGTCAAGTACCTTTTTTTATTTCGAAACCACTCCGGGACAAAAGGTGAACAGAAAAATCCTGATGTTTCAAAATATTCTGCTAATCTGTTTAGTATGAATCATCATAATTGATCAGATTGACAAAGTAGTTTCTTCTAAAAAATAGGCTTACCACTCAACTATATCAGGGTTCCATGAGTTGTGCTGTGTTCTGCGCGTGTCTCTCTGGAGGATTGTGTTGTTGGCCAGGCCGTCCACGAGGTTGGGGCCTGCCAGACCAAGTGGCTGACTAATATCGCCGGGAGTGTGTGATTAATTAAGTAAGATTCCGGGAAATACCTCTGGGTAGGTTCTAACCCACAGTAAAAATAAGAACTAATTAGTGATTATGGAGGTCCCACTCGGTGCCTTATGGGTGAAGTATGAAAAGAAGATTGGCGGAAGTGTACTTCTGTACGCTATATAACTTTCTACGATCACCTTCAGCCAAGTGGAATGATTACAGCAGTGTCTCACGACTGTTCGTTGTAGAGCTATTGGGAAGTGAACCAAAGGACATTTAAAGTTCATGGTATTTTAATGATCACCTGTTCATCCTTATAGGATGCCTCCAGATCTTTGACGACATTCTTCCAATGTACTTTGACTGAAGCTTCATTTTGTTCATATCTAGACGGCGTGATAACCCTTATGTGTCTTGGTTTATCCCAAGTTTTAACGAGAGGTCGCTTTCCACAGGACATGGCAAAATTGCTACCCTACGTTTACACCAAAATACCTATTAAATTAAAATATGTTTTGTTACAAAGAGTATTATGATATGTATAAAATGCATACAAATGAGTCTTCTTTTATTTTAAAAGACAATCTTAAATAGACAAGTTGATGACAGATTAGGAACTTATTGTATAAATATTTTATTCAAAAGTCTTTCATGTAACCTTATAATATATTCAAAGATTTAAAACATAATAACTAAGAACAAAATAGAATATGAACTAGCTGAGCGATTTTATTGCAAAAAGCTTAATAGAAAAGTATAAAACATGTTATTCACTGTGGTAAACGCCATCTATTATGTATTCCAAACACTACTTTAAACAGTCCACCACTAAATGGCGAAAATCAGGAACATACAAACGCTTACAGGGCAGGAAATATACATTATTCAGACGGAAAACCATAGATGGCGCCTTATTACAATAAAAAGTATGATTCGGACATTACACAGTCAGTGAAGAAATATGTAAACTGATAGTAAATTACTCTTTACCAAGGCGTTCAGCGTCTTCGATGGTATCTGGTACCTTTTGTCCCCGTGTTTCAGGTTGTGTTAGAACTAATAGAGCAGATATTAAAGCTGTACTTGCAAACATCACAGATGGTATTCCCGACCAATAAACCATTAAAGCAGGAGTTAGTGGTGCTACAATTGAACCAATGCGACCTAACATTGAAGAAAAGCCTAAAAATGAATGTCTATATCTGGTTGGGTAAAGCTCTGCGGTATACAGGTACAAAGACGTCATGACTAGACCTATGCAGTATTTTCCGGTCAAATACAGAATTAAAGATAAAGTGTACATACTCTTAGGAACAAAGGCAAAAGCTAAACAACAAATTGCGCAGATCATGAAACCACAAAATAAAGTTACTTTTCTTCCTACCCTGTCTAACAAAAAAAAGGCAGTCCAAAAACCAGGTATCTCGATAGCAGCTGTCGCTATATAATTCAAATACATATTGCCTGATAAACTAACTGAATTTATTGCTAAGCCATAGTATATGAACACAGTCGTCATCCACATGATGGGCGTAGTGCAACATCGCCGCAATAATACAGGAGACTTAATAACTCTTAGCAGAAGGTTTTCCTCATTTGTGTGTTTATTTTCTTCAATCTGGCGAGGTATTGCTGTTAGCAGAAAGTTCATGTTCTTGTCAGAGATTTGCTTCCCATTCAATCGAGCAGCATACTCTAAGGTAGCTTTCCCTTCCTCTTGCTTATTTTGACTGAGTAACCAGCGGTAGCTTTCAGAAAGTATCCAGTAGTAAAATATTATGAGAAAGACTGGTATGTATAGTACCAATGTGAGAGTTCTCCATGCGGGTATTGCAAAAGCGAGTATACCCAGAACAACTTGCCCCAGCGCAAACATACTGGATATGGTTGCGCTTGTCCTGACACGATATTTAGGACCGACGATTTCAGCGGCCAATATGTACGCAGCGCTAAAAGCACCTCCACCTATTGCTGTTTGCATGAACTGTAGCGCTGAGTACATCGCAAAATTTATAGAGAACGCACGAATGACTCCCACTAAAGCTAAATTGAATGAGAAGAAAACTATTGACAATTTGCGTCCAAAACGGTCTGATATGAAACCCGCCAGCACGAGGGCGACCATTCCTCCTGCACTGTTTAAAGTCCCAGGTAACGCTCTTAACCATTCTTGACATTCTATGTTGAAGTCATAAACGGCAGTGTTAGTTCTCTCGTGTACGTAACTGTCACATGGTACAATCGTGTCTCTATCGAACAGAGTAGCAGGACAAAGGTCTTCTGATGACACAGAACTAACATTTACGCTAGCGTAGCGATAACAGTTATCAAACCCGGACGTGGTGTTTGGCACGGCATTTGTTATCCATACCGGTGAGTATTCTGGATCCGGTTCGTCACATTCAGGTATTGCACATCGAGTGGGGAGGCTGCCGGAGGTAAATATATAATCTCCTGCCATAAACGCACAGAAAAGAGCAGGAAACGCCAATAGAGAAATTGTTAATAACTGATATTTTCCAAACTGTCCTACTTCACGATACAACACTGAATCAAATTCCATGTCACGCTCACTTTCACTAGTTTTCTTATGCATATTGTGTGATTACTTATACTTACATCAATGTGATAATCTAAAACTTCTTTCTGTTTTTATATAAGCTGAGATATGATCGTTATCAAAAAAGGTAAATAAACCTTATCTACTACCTAGTACTAAATCCAACAGTTAGACACCTGTTTGTGTCTATCGTTCAACAACTAGGTATATTTCTATGTTATTTATCTGATGGCATACATATATTTTAAACGAAGCATTATCGTTTCGAATGTAATCAAAGTATTTCAGGCAAATTACGTTTTTAGGAACCAATCAAAATTTTATGCACATTGTACTGTAATGACTCATGTACGTATATAGAACTTATATTTGTTTTCTATTTCATAATAGTTATAGGTATGTGTATCACACATATATTACAGAAGAATCAACTATATTGAAACTAAAATTATCTAAAAGATAATTTTTTGTTTGTAGTTTGGAGTTTATTATGGAAATTATATTATCTTCTAAATTAAAGAATATGATAATACTAAGAGATTTTCAAATTACTTGATTTTTAAATATGTGTATTTGTAGTTATTGTTACATCCATTCAATTAGTTCATATTCATAACTTTCAAAAACTGTGCATAAATACTATAATACAATTAGATCCGTGGTTTTAGCTAGCGAAACTAATATGATTAGTAAAGATCTTGTCAATAGATAATAGCTGTAATAAATATTCTGTAGTGGGTAGTGAGATTAATTCATAACATGATAAGCGTTGTGGAGCGCTGATAATATTCAATATCGATATATATATAAAGATGATGGTAACAATAGTCCAACAATGCCAGACGTTAGCTTGGTGATCGACGGCTCATACATTTGAACCCAGCGTTTTGCACTATTTTAGTAAGACAGCTCCTAGTGCAAACTCGTTGAGCTCGTAGGAGGGGTTGGTTATTAATCCAAAATTATAAAGCAGACCAAGTAAATTAGGGGGTGTCTGCCAACACAGATAATCTTTTGAGCATGTCTTCGATTGGTGCTGCAGTGTCGTGAGATGATTCGCCAGGCGTGATTTGGTACTCGGCTTCGAAGGTTAGCCTTGCATCCAAGACCGCAGGGTCAAATAGGCCCAGACTGCTTAAGTACGGCGGACGTCGGTGCTCGGGGTGATCGATCATCCAACGGCAGTATTCCTTAACACTCCTGCAAAATTGGACTACTATTTGATACGTAGGAATAAACATTAGCATAATCACCAAGCTTGTAGTGAGGGGTTAATTTCATTGTGTGTATTCGAAAGTGCATTTTTAGTAGTGAACGTTTACGTGCGTACTTAATATACCTAAGTACTATATAGATTCAGAAAGATCAGTCTCATCATTCGTTAACAATGATAGCTGAAGACATGGAAGTAATATTTGCATTCCATTATTTCGCGGCGAAATCAAAGATATTAAATTATAAAAGGTTTATGTTTGGGGAACGATACCCGCTCGAAAATGATGGAATTTTTTGACTTTTGAACTTATGGCAAAACCCCCCAATGAGCCCACAAGACATCCATATCGATGGTTGTGGTGATCTTTGGGGGAGGCCTGTGTCCAGCAGTGGACTTTATTCGGCCGAAATGATGATGAATACTGGTTCTCCAAGATCCCTCGTATACTTGATACTGGGAATCTGGCGATGTGTTAAGTATGAATCTGCAAGAACCAACTTATTTAGAACAAGTGAATGTTGCATTACCTAAGGCTCGTGATGCCTTCCCATACAGTTTTGAGTGAGACGAGTTCTTTGGGCACGTGGCGTGCAGATCGCCAAAGCTTTTTAGTATGGTTCCGTGGTCTGTAGTACTGGTCCAGAATGGGCAAACTCTGTCCAAACGCCTTGTAATTAATTGGACGTTGCTCTGCCCTGATATCTTTAGTTATTTCACGTTCTAATGTCGCATAGCGGGATGCCTAAAACAAACCAAAGGTATTAAACAAAACATTTTCGGGTTCCTGTTCAGAATTTAACTTAATATTAAATTACATATTTTTTTATGATTTATTATATCAGTGACAGCCTAGTAGTTGAACGTTTGCCTTCCATACAGGAGTTCGATCCCAGCCCGTACCTCTGACATTTCAGATTCATGTGCGGATCAGTACTTGATTATCGACGAAGGATACCTGCATACCTGAGAGGGCTCCAAAATGTTCTCAGTGGTGTGTGTAGTCCGACAACCCACACTAGGCCAACCTACTAAGGCCTAACCTTTCTCATCGTCAGAAAAAGCCCGTGCCCAGCAGTGGGACAGTAATGAGCAGATTATGTATGTACATTTTTTACAGGGGTGCCAAAAATACAACCTACCTCAGGAAATCCAGTAACTGCGGCTATTTTATCTTCAACACATGGTAATTCTTTTGGTACTACTCTGAGACTCTGCGCTACATGAGTATCAAACTCAATCTGGAAAAAGTGTTCAAATATCTGTAACTTTAATATATTTATTTACATATATATAAATAAAATTATAAGTATTTATATCTTCATTGTACACCAAAAATAGTCACAGAATATATATAGTCATATGTTATTGTTACAAATATCTTTTTCTCTTCATATATATTAGTTAGATAAGATAAGATTTATGAACTGTACCCACGATACAGTATCACACAGACAGATGCTAGAGTGGGGAACCTTTATTTAAATGAAAAAAGCTACACATATACATATGTCAAACACACTTACTTGGAACAACTCCTTGATAGCTTTTGGTGTAAACAATTTAGACTGTTGATCACCTCCCAATTGTTTCATGTATTCGCAAAACTCGTTTGCAATCTGTTCAAGTTCAAATAAATCCTCAAGTTAAAATAGATTTCGGCTCGTACAATGAGCCGTAGAATACGTACAGATAGCACATCTTGGGCTAATATTACGCCTGGAATGTCATACGCGTACGTCTCTATAAGACGCCACGAGTGCATATGCGCTTGTTACCTGAGAGCAACTTGTATACGCGCGTTACATGTGGATGGAGCTTGTTCCTAATACAGTAACGATGCGCGTTTTAATACGCGCGTGATGCTACACATGTAACGTGCGAAACGTTATGTAGTATTATGTTATGCAGTGTGTCCAACCCTGCCGTAAAGTAAATCTGCTTATGACCGTAAGAAAAACTGCAAATAATTAGAAAAACCTTTAATAATTCGATTTACTTTATTTAATTTTATAAGTTATGCATAGGGATGTGTGGTCTTCCAAAGGAAGAGGCTTACGTTATCAAATTTACACAATGATATTAAATTCTTGCAATAAAAATGTAGACAAATAACGGTAACTTACAGTTTTTTACAAGTAATCCCGTCTCTAGCAGACTGCTGTGAAGATTTGTAAAAAACTATAGAATTACCGTTAAAATTGTAGGGTTGGCTACACCGGTGGCGTCCTACATTTACATATAGCAGTGATACATTCCGTCTAAATGCATCGTGCACCTAAGTACCTACTATTACCCCATATCGTAATATGCGCGTAAACGAGACATTGGGGCACCTTTTGGCATAGTGGACTTTATTTTTACGTTTATTTTATCATAAACATATTTGTGAAGATATATTCCGTATGGTGTCCGGATTCATTATAGACAATACGGTGAAGTGGTGCTCACTTCATCGCATTCCGTGGATGTCGTAAAAGCGACTAAGGAACTATAACTAGAGAGACAGGAATCAGCATCCCTTCCTGTAGCAGTACCCGTACTGCGCTCACTAACCCGCCTGCCAAGGTTGGTGATTACTGGCTAATTACCTCTAAAATGACGACACAACTGTAAAAGTCTATGGGGTAGGCCTTTGTTTCGCATTAGACATTTGACTGATATGATGACGATGATTACGTAGTTTTATCAGATATACTGATTTATTGTAAAATTAGAGTTTTTCAATAATTTCCAGAAATACTGCGATATCAACAAATTATCGATAATAGCGATATCTACTAGGTATTTTAATCAGCTCCAGTGTGATCCTCCTTAGGTGCCGAAGATGACGGCGCCAGTGGTTTTAGCCGGTAGGAGTCATGCGCCTTTGTCCGTCCCCGGGGCGAAGGAAGTTCATGTAGAATTTCAACTGGGTCCAGTAAAAAAGAAAGGTGTTTTGATCAGGGTGGTAGTCTTTGACGGCACGTTCCGTGCAGTGGCTAAGCGATTGGCTTCCTGCACTTCGTATCGCGAGTACGATTCCCACACCGAACAAGTATTTGTATGATCTAAATATAGTTGTTTCGGGTGTTTGTGCGTGTGATATTTATGTTTCTGTAAACTGTACCCTCGATATAGGGGAAATCCTAGTGTAACGAAGTTATGAGGAAATACGCATAGACCGCGTCTTTTTCCGAGACTATCGTAACAGGTGGTCAATGGCAGCAAAAGGATCAGATGAATACTTCTTAAACGAAGCATCAACCATGTACGCTAAAAGTACCAGCAAAATCTTGATCGGATTTAAGAATCAGATATTGATCACAGGTATACTAATTAAAAGCACGACATGTTCTTTCAAACGAAGAAGATCGCACAAGTTGGAAAATTCTTTAGTTATGGTACCCTGTTGGTGAGGTCATCGGCCTTTTTGACGAGGCTCTTCTCATCTTCCTTCTCAGGCTGAAGGTATCTGGTGGCCCATGTTATCTGCTCGCGCAAAGGCTTGTTCAGCAGCTCTCGGTGTATGTTCGGCTTTTCGTCTTCGTCGCTAAAATCAGAGATTTTTATGTCAAGGTTGGTTTTAGTAATAAAGAGCACTGAGCTAGCCCATATGAATGAGGAAAATTCAAATGAAGGTACCTAAGCTGCAGTACAAATTTCAATTATCTGGTAAAGAATCACTGGTTAGTTGGTAACACACGAACACAAATATATTTCAAAATAAAATAGTATTAGTGTATTGAAAACCTCTCCGTGTTCTATGGTATAGACCACTGAATCGCCTGCCAAGTGGGCTAATTATAATCGCTTAAGTTTTACACGTGATCGTTGTTTGTATTACATCTATCAGAGTGTGGAGTTCGCCCACTAATGTCCAGCGCAAACACGATACTTTTAGCATAGGTGAGAGCAGCGAATGATCTCTATGCCAGAGACTATTCAGTTTTTGTTGAATAACCAACCTTTTTATGTCTTGGGGAAATCCACATGGACTTCCTCCACCTTGGAAAGGGCCTTGGTTTAACGACTACTGTCTAACGACAACAACTGGGCCCAACGCTTTATCGTGCCCTCCGAAGCAATGAGACGCTCAAATTCTAATACTATTATGCTGTCATCCATCTATAAACTTACCGCGCCTGACGCTTCTCAACCTCAGAATCAAATCAAATCTCAAATCGTTCACAGGCCATTGAAAGTGACTGACTATGATCGCCCCTAAAAGTAGCACTGTAATACAGAGATTTCTAGAAACGCCACTACCGAATTTATACTCCCGACAAGAAACTTACACGCAATTTGAAATGCGCATTCGCGATTTGAATAAGTTACATAATCCAATAAAAAATCTCGTCATATATTATATATTACACCATGTCTGTAACCCTGTATATCCTAAAGCAGACAGAGATGACATCCATAAGTCATCGCTGAATACATTAATGTAAAATAGAACGTCCAATTGCTAAACAGAACAAAAACAAAAATCAATACCACTTTGCCTTTACAATTAAATCAAAATCCTCCATTGGGCAGCTGATACCTGCGATACAAAGAATAAAAATGCAATATAAAAATGTCCGGTTGATTAGCTAAGCCAGATAGTGAACTCACTTCACTCGGCCCAGAAACATAATTATGTAGATCTACGCAACAAAAAAGAAATAAACTTACATGTTTTTGTAAAAATTAAACATCTTCAAGAGTTTTAAGTAGGCATTAATATATTGAGTGCATGTGAGACGTAGCTATTTTTGTAAGCTGCACCCACAATATCTGGGTTAAACAACTTGCTCGTTATTTTCATACAAAAAATGTGTACCATAAGGACTTCTATTAAGAAGCATACCTACAAACCGCAGGGCAGCGTGTGGCGAGCTGTGTGGCAACAATACGTTACCGAAGGCCCCAGGAAGTCAGTCAGGGCCAGGTTCAGGGTTTCGTCTTCGGTCTGCCTTTATTGGTTGCCTAGAGTGGATCCCATGAGTGCCGGCAGGACTCCCAACGCTGGCTGGTCTTAGTTGGCCAATCATAGAAGGGCCACCAGAGCTTTATGTTCGGGGGTGGAAGTGTCTAAAGATTGAATAACGAGGAAACCTGCTCCGAGTCTTCGAGTCGTGCGATGGTGAAACTAGTACAGCACCTCGCGACATCCTGAGCCTCTCACGCTGGTGTTGCTCCGTATCACCTGTAGCAGTAGCTATTTAGGGGTCCCATCTTATAAGTGGAAAGTCACCGTCGGCCAGTTTCATTTAAAGGTGGAAAGGCAGGCGACGTTACAATAAACTTTATGATTGTAGCTTCCATCTCATACAATAGACCTACACCACCGGCGTAATTAGTGACCGTATTTCTATAGTGCTGCTACTGAGAGTGCTAGAGCTACCGATTAGTGTCCCATTACATTTTCGATTTAAACTCTCTACAGGGCCTGTGCTCCTGGATCCTATGTCGCCGCGTTAGCCCAATGAAAGACTGGGTTCCTCATAAGAGTACAATTTAATCGCTCATCAAAATGAATACATCTTACCAAGTATTATAAATTGACTCTAATTAAATTAAATTGATGAGGTCCCCATAACATAACGCATTCATTCCCAATATAAATATGCATGAATCGGAGCAATTGTGCGTTTTACAGCCGAATACTGAAACGCCAGTTAATATTGAGTCCCGATTTAACTAATCGAGAAAACCGTTTTCGGTAGGAAACCGAGCGGCTCAATTAAGTTAAAGCGGGACTTAATATTAACCTGCGCTTCAGTATTCGGCCGTTAGATGCATATTAATTTTGGGAAGCAAAATAAATATATTAATGCTCACCAAATATATTTCATTAAACTTCAGGTTGTAAATCATAAATACTTATTGCACATAAAATTAAGTTGGACCAAATATTGGCTGCCCATGGGCCTTCCCAATGCCGAAAATACCGGGTATAATGATGAGTATTAATAATATAATGTACCTGGAGCTAAATTCCACGTCAGTGTCCGAATCTAACTCCCTGTTTATGTAAAGACACTTTCTAGAAGACAACTGAGGCTCTTTCACTAGACGCCTCGGTAGTTTTACTGTAAATATAATTATATACATCCTTAATTATGGAATACAATTTATATCAGCAGCGACATTATGTGAGATATTATTACTCAGTATCATAGAACGTGATTATCAAGAAAATAAATATATTAATGTATCTTTACAGTATTGATAGTTGTCCTGCTTATCTTTTTTCGGTTATTATTAGATAAATAATCCACTTACTGAAGTAGGTGTGTAAAATATACGCAGTATTATTTACGGAAAATTAACTATCATGAACAAATTAATAGACAAAACACTATCAAAAGTACGTGTTTATGAATGATTCAAGAAAATGTTATATTACCCCGAATTTTTTCAGTTTCTTGTTTGTCTGTTTCTGCTTCAGGAATATTTAGTGTTGCACAAACTTTTTCATACAGATCCTGTGGCAGGACTTCTGCTAATGCTCGGCTTTCGTCCACCTGAAAAATGGATAACCTGTTTTATTTTGTTCTTGGCATAACTAACAGTGGAAGAAAAAAGAGATTATATATTTACCGCCGATTTCGTGCACGTATCCATTTGGTGGAAGACATTATTCCAGTATTTTCTATTAATATGCATTGACTCGGACAAATTAATAGGCATGTTAACCTTTAGTAGCTTGCGCGGTTTCCTTTTCCCTTCACCATAAATGCTATCCATGTCTCTGGTTTATGTGGTTTGCACTATGACAATTTATTCCGTATAGATTTAATAAAAAGATGTCAATGCGCGCGTGGCCGCCGCGTCAAGTGTCTCCACTGTTTAACGCCGCCGGTGAACAAATGCAAACTATTTTTATATAGACTACCTAATTTGGATAGAAATGGCGACCAGGTTTTCAATAATATTATTTAAAAATAATGTCTTGTTATTAATTATTATGTGCTAGTTACCTATCTCTCACGTGTAACATGTATTGTATAGTTTTTAATATATTGACTGCATGTATTTCTAGTAGTAGTAGTAGTAGCCTATGTAGAACGGGCTATCTTTGATAAGGAAAACGAGCGGGAACTTTTACATGCGATGCAGTCCCAAAAGTTTTCTTTGAGACTAATTCTAAGACGTTGGACATATTACTTGTGCTGCAGCTGTGGGTGCACTAGGTACTTAACTTTTGTAACTTGCAATAAGGAGAAAGAGTAACTGCATCTTTTGAGTAATTATTATTTACTTGATATCAGATCAGTGGGCGGGAGGACAATATAGCATAAACTGTATACAAGATTGTTTTATCAGATGGTAAAATAATGATAATTTCAGTATTTATATAAATTTTAGTCTTATGGTTAAAAATAAGAGCAAAGCGATGAAAGAAATTAAAATAATATTAAACTCAATACTAATACTGTGTTTTTATTAAATTTAGCCTGTAACGATTGGTCATAAGATAAAAGCAATTCGAATATGGAATTAACTTTAATTTGCACCGAATGAAAGTGGTAGGACTACTCCAAGTGTAGCGCACGCACGTATACGCACAGCACAGACACATACACACACTGCTTGATTATATATAATTCTCATTACATTTTTAGGGAAACGGGATACCATATCCATGTATCATTAAAATAAAATAACTGTTATCATTATGTACCTACACGTTTATTAAACCCGCCGAAATATTAGGTTATGTGATTTTGAATTGTCTGTGTATGCTATTGTGAAGTCTGTGGTTTGTTGATTCATTTCCATGGGTACCACATAAACATATAGCCCTATGTGTACGCCTGTTTGATTTAAATGAGTTGCTAGTTGTTACCCTCGACTTTCTCCGCGACCTTGAAACTTGTTAAAAACGATAACCAAAAACTATTGCACACATTAAATTATATACACTCATTAGAATCTGTTCAACTGTTTGAGGATGACTGAGCCTCAGACAGTCAAACATACAGATTTTCACTTTGATAATAGCAGTAAGATAAAATTATACAGATAGATAAAAATATTTATTCTAATATACACTGAGATTAACAGTGATATTATAACTACAAGGTAAAAAAATGCAAATTAAGCAAATTATTATAAACTAAAGCCGTTGAATTAAGAGAAAATAATATTAGAAGAATTTGGATTCGTAGGTATTAAATAAAGCAAATGTAGTAAATTATAATAAATATCACTTTTTAAATCGAACAAATTTGTCTTCGTCCTCCCTTGACGACAACGTGACTCTAGATTTTTCTGTTAACAATACCTAATAATATGTATGAGTTTATAACTTACTTGACTAGACTCACTGTAGAAGTTAAACACGGTATTTGCACTAAACGAAGAATGGACAAATATATTTATAAAGTATTTGGGTGTATATTTCAATGTGTAGCATTTATTAGTGCAATGTCGCGAAGTTTGATCAATAGTCGCTGCTCGCTCGCCCCTCGCTGTGCTACCAATGTTCTCTTGTATGGGTTTTCCACTTCTAAGTGTGGTGTATGATAATAATACAGTATGCTATATCATGTTTTATGATGACATTCAACTGTTTTTTTAGCTTTAAGTAGTTGTACGTGACCAAACTAAATTAGGCTTGCTGTTACATAGAATGGTATAAAAGTTGAAGATCGAATTGAATTAATAAGAATGCTTGAAATATATATATATATATATATATTATATACAGGCTGTTTGGGAGATGGGAGCAAAGCCCGACGGGGCCATATCTTAGACTTTTTAGAACATATCAAGCTAAATTTGTCTCAGACGAAGTCTGTCCCCTTGTTTTATTTTTGATACTTTGGTTTTAACAATAAACCCAGTTTTTCAATGATTTGCTAATAGTATTCAGTAAAAGTCGTTATGTTATTATATTACAGTTATTTATGAAATGTGTGTGATTACTCTAACGAAATAATTTCCAAGCATCTGTGTCATCAGAGAAACGATCTACGCATATTCAAGTTTAAGACCCGTAGGCCACGGACCGCACGAACCCGAGATTGGGCAGCAGCCGGTGTAGTGCACCCACTGGGTAGTGTCGTAGTCGACTCGGGGGACGAGGCGTTGAAAGTGCTATTCGAAGCCCCTACGTGTCCAGGGTGAGCCCCAGATACTTCATATACCAGCCCACCCCGATTTGCGCGTCACCAATGCCTATCCACGAACTGGATGGTTCTCTGCTCCTTGGCAGTTTGTGAGGCTCGGATTTGTGAGGGGTTATCGGCAGATCCAGGGCGTGGTATTTGGCCACGACAATTGCCACCGCTTGCCCAGCAAGCCGGATGGTTCCCTCGAAGGACTCCGCTGACCAAGTTGACACCAGCGGAGAGGACGACGCGCAGGACCGCGTCGTAGGCGAGGTTCCATAAGATGCGGCCGAGAACCAACCACTGCGGAACCCCGCACGTAATCTCCCTTCGTTTTATGCTACCATCCCTCCCACGTAACGAATTTGACTATCGCGCAGATAGGCCACTATGATGCCCTGTAGGTAGGGGGGACACCGATGATGCACTAGCGCCGCCCTAATAGCGCTCCACGGGATAGACTTGAAGGCGTTGACGTTGTCTAGACTTACCGCTAATGCCACCCCACCCCGCCGAGACACTGCCTGGTCCAACAGCGAGCGGACGCGAATAATCGCGTCGATGGTAGACCGCCGCTGCCGGAAGCCATACTGTCTTTCGGCTAGGCTGTACGCCCTCCAGCAAATCCGGGGCTATGGTTTCGGTCAACAGGGAGCAGGGCAGCTCACCTTCGGCTCCAGACCAATAGATAGCGATGGAGTCCTCGGCGCCCCCGAACCAGCGAGGATGTTCCTGGACGCTGTAGGGTTCCGCCACAACTGCTAAGGCAACCGACCACTTCGCAAAAGTCTATAGAAGCAGATTCTGCGCGATGTGGCAGACTAAATAGTTTGCCCTGGAGGAGTCTTAGTTGGGCTTCATCGCCTGGGCTGGTTTTCCCCTCCTGCTCTGCTGGGCCGGACAAGAATTGCAGCCCAGCCTGTGTTCGGCCGGAAGACCGAATTCCGAGCACAAATCCGAAGACAGTTTTTTGTCTGCACCGTGCATTCGCGTATTTTGTGGCTCTGGCTGCAACAACCAGAGCACGTGGCTGCTCTGGTCACCCCCCCCATGTATGGTGCATCGGAGGCGCAAATGCCCGAGTTTGAGGCACCGGAAGCACTGTAATGGCCGTGCCGCCAACACCTCGACCGTGGCCGACGTCCAACCCACGCAAATGCGGCATGTAGACGCCAGCTTCTTGATTGTCTCCAGTGGGATCCGGACCTAGACCGTGCTTAAGGACATCGGTGAGCGGCGAATTTTACCCACCCTGACATCCTCGGGCAAACACGCCGTCGCAGCCACTATGACTTCTGCAATCTCCGCTTTGGTGACAGCGTCGTCCAGGTCCAATACCCTCAACTCCGCCATTTTAATCAGACGTGCAATATGCGTGTAATATTTTGCGCAGTGACGGAAAGCACCATTCCGCCGCTGGCTGCCCTCTTGAAAGTCACTATGGCCGGACGATACCGTGGTCGGCGAGCTTAATACTTCGCCGAGCCGCGGTCATGACTTCACCCAAACTTGTTTCGGGTGAGCCCTCGGGCACCGTGACCGATATGGCGGCAGATACGGGAACTTTGGGGAGATTGATCTTCCCCTTCCTTCCTCTCTTTCCACCCAGTTTTCCGCGTTACGTCCACTTCTACCAGTTTTAACCTGTATATACGAGGGCGCCACTGAAAATTTCGGGAATCAAGGAAGTGACACAACATTACTATTTAAAAATGTATTTATTGCTTTTAAAGTATTCTCCGCGAATTTTGACACATTTTTCCATACGATGGAACCAATCATTGAAGCAACCATTCCATTCGGAAGTTGGGGTCTCCAAAATGGCCGTTTTGTAGGCGTCCACAGCTTCTTTAGGTGATGAAAATCTATGTCCACGCAATTTATTCTTTATTTTAGGGAAAGTATAGAAATCATTAGGGCTTAGGTCGGGGCTGTACGGCGGATGGTCTAATAATTCTATGTTTTCTTGCTCTAACAGATTTATAAGTATTTAGATAAAAAAGGCATTTTAACAGAGGACCAAAAGGGCTTCCGAAAAAATAGAACAATAAACATGGCTATTTACGATTTTTTAAACAAAGTAATTACTAATTTGGACTGCAAAATACCTGTATGTGCAGTATATTGTGATATGACACAGGCCTTTGACTGTGTCGAGCACAATATACTGCTAAGAAAGTTGGATGCCTATGGCATACGTGGAAATATATTAAAACTTATAACATCGTACTTGAAAAATAGACACCAATATACGGAAATATCTAGAATCGACCACAAAACGAAACAGGAGCGAATATATAGGTCAGGTCATCGGACAGTTACATATGGTGTGCCACAGGGAAGCGTTCTAGGCCCTCTTCTATTTATAATTTATATTAATGATTTGCCAAAAGTTACAAATCATCATATGTCATTGTTCGCCGACGACAGCACGGTTACCATTAACTGCACAAACAAACATAACTATGAAAATGACATAAAACATACAATCAATTCAATAATAACATGGTTAAATAATAATAATCTCAGAATTAATATCACGAAAACAAATTTAATGATCTTTAGTCAACGCTCAAAAATGGATGATATGACAATTCAGTATGATAATAAAAACATTAGTAAAGTGGATACAGCCAGTTTTCTTGGCTTAAGAATAGATGAAAAATTGGATTGGAAAGCTCATGTAGAACAATTAAGTAAGAAGATGAGTAAATCTACCTACGTCTTGTACAAACTAGCCCCAGTTTTGGGCCTTGCTAACGGCATATCATGGCATCGTTGGCTCGATTTTAAGGTTTGGCGTTATATTCTGGGGAAACTCGAGCAGCAGAGAAATAGTTTTTAAACTTCAAAAAAGGTGTTTAAGATCAATGTTTGGGCTGCATGTTATGGATTCATGTAAACCTTATTTCAGCAATCATAAAATACTGACACTGCCTTCATTGTATATATTCAAAGTTGCCGTTTTTGTAAAAAGTAACCCTAAACTATTTAATAAATTATCTGACGTAAACAATCGTAGTCGACGGGATAATAGTAGATTATGTGTAAGAAGGTCTAATACAGCACTGATGCACAAAAGTGTGTTCTGCATGGCACCTAAAATATACAATCACTTACCAGGCCACCTAAAGAAACTTAATATAAATCTGTTCAAAAAACTATTAAAATCGTTTTTGTTAGAAAAATGCTATTATAATATTTCGGAGTTTCTGACGGAAAAAACATTTGATTAATAATGTATTATGGACATTTTCTTGTTTATAGACATTTTATTATAACTGAACCTTCTGCTGTTCATTAGACATACCTATCATGATTGTGACTTTATATTTTTTATTCCAATGACATTTGTATTTCATTATTATTTTTGTTATTAATTCACAATCCATCGTACTTTTATTTCATCATTGTTCGTGATTATGTTTATTGAATGCATGCATTGAATATCTAGACTCATCATAGTACTTAACATATTTGCACACCAGTTTCTGGTAGAGTATGACGGACTACTTTGTTCACTACTATCTTTCATCAACCACTGTACTCATATTCTGACAAATAAATTATTCTTATTCTTATTCTTATTCTTATTCTTATTCTTAAAAACTCTTTTGTTCTGTGCGCGGTGTGAGAACTCGCATTGTCGTGATGGAGGATGATGCGGCGATTGCAGTTCTCTCTACGGAGTTCAGAAACGACCTGTGGCAAACAAATGCTAGCATACCATTCTGCATTAACCGTTCTTTGTCCCTCAAGAGGAATAGTCGTAACATGGCCGGTTTTGGAGACAAACGTGGCCACCATTTTTTTTGCAACACTCCGTGAACGAACAATTTTTGTTGGCTTTAACTCATTTTCGAACACCCAAACTCGTGACTGGTTTATTGTTTCGGGTTCGTACGCATATATCCAGGATTCGTCACCTGATACGATGTTGTATACAGCATTTGAGGATCCTGCGTGGAATCTTTCGAGAGTTCTGACGCACCAAGTAACGCGAGCCGCTTTTTGCTCTTCACATAGCAAATGCGGTATCCATCGGGAAAACAACTTTTTTTACACCTAATTGTTCATGCAAGATTATTTGTATTTGACTCATGCCAATGTCTAAAGTTGCCTGAATTTCGCGGTATGTCACATGTCGATCTTCCTCAATCAGCTTACGCACAGCATCAACGTTTTCTTAGGTGACTGCAGTTTTTGGACGACCTTGACGAGGATCATCACTGAGCTTGACACGTCCACGTTGAAATTCAGCGAACCAGCGATAAATTGTGGTTTTGGATGGGGCTTCATCACCAAATGCAGAAATCATCCGGTCAACACACTGTTCTTGTGTTAAACCACTTCGAAAGTCATAATAAATCATCGCTCTTGAATTTTCTCGAGTCAATTCCATTTTCTCAACGACTAAACAAGTTTGACAAAACCTTGTGACAAGACCGTGAATCTTTTTTAAAATAAATAAATGGTATTCGATTTGTAAAACCAAGGAGTTTTCAATTAAAAAGATTTTAATATGACAGGAACAGTGGAAATATTCCATTCCCGATACTTTTAGTGCAGCCTATGTAACGTCAAGCATAGTGAACTTTAGCTCAAAGGTTTAATCAATAGGTTATAAGGGAAATTTCCATGTTTTATGTGATTTCTTTATATTCAATTATTTAATGAATTAGAGGTTCGAGGTTAAAAAATATTTGTTATTAGTTATAGTTATAATATTTCTTGCATCATTTGAATAAAGCGGCGCGTTTTCATATAATTTATACGTTTCCGTAAAAAGACGGAGAGAAAAGGAAATAATGTGCTAGATTAGCAAGTTTATTAATTAATTATTTTACAATGTTATTGTTAAAAAAAATTGAATTACAACATTTATTGATAAACACAATCCCTCTAACCTGACCTTTGTACCCTTGAAATTAAGTCACGATTTTTGTAGGACTCTATATAATATGGGGCTTCGAAGAGCACTTCGCGCGCCTCGTCCCCCGAGTCGAGAGGGTAGTGCGTGCATTACACCGGGTGCTGCACAATCTCGGGAGACCGAGCGAGGAAATTCGCCGTCTTTACGGGGGCGTCGTGCCGTCCGTGGCCTTCTACGGGGTGCCTGTATGGTCATCCCGGCTGTCAGGCGTCTAGCGATGCAAAAACAAACTTCACAGTCTGCAGCGCAGAGTGGCTATACGGATCGCACGGGGATACAGGACAGTGTCCTACGAGGCGGCAGCTCTCCTGGCACGCTTTCCGCCTTTCGACGTCCAGGCGGAGACGGATGCGTGGGTCTATGACCAGACGCGTTCTCTCCGCCAAAGTGGGGAAGGCGTGCCTTCAGGGGCGTTCGACAGACTGAGGTGGCTGGCTCGGCGGCGCGCACTCGAGATGTGGCGACATCGCCTACGGTCGCAGTTCGCGACCAAGCGAGTCGAGGCCATCCTGCCGCTCTTCGGAGCCTGGCTTAAAAGGAGCGAGCGCGTCACCTACCGTCTGACGCAGGTGTTCACCGGTCACGGTTGTTTCGGTGCATACCTGCACAGAATAGGACGCGAGGTTACCTACGGCACAGTGCCACCATTGTGGAAGCGACCAGGATACCGCACCGCACACGCTCGAGGAGTGCCCTGCGTGGGCGGCCGAGCGGCGGATCCTGGTCGACCAGATCGGGCAAGATCTCTCTCTGCCGGCAGTAGTGTCGGCTATGTTGGCAGAGCATGAAAATTGGAGTGCAGTGGTCTCCTTCTGCGAGAGCGTCATGCTGCAGAAGGAGACTGCAGAGCGGGATCGGGAGAGGGCCGATCCCACACGGAGAAGGACGAGACGGCGCCGGGGCAACAACCGTCCCGGCTCCCAAATCCAACACGCCTGAGCCGTCAATTCATGGTGGGGGGCCTCGGGGGTAGCGGGTGCGCGGATTGGGGAGTCCGCGTGCTAACACCGAGCGACCCCCGGGAAGACGGTGGCGCGCACGTGGTCACGTGCCGCCGTGTGCTCAGCACAGCGCAAAGCGAGGCTTGGGGGGATCCTTTACAATCCTCCCCGAGAAGTGCCTGAGGGGGCGACCTTTTTACAGTCGCCTTCCCTCCGCTAGAGGGGGTGACTTTACAGTCATCCCCTCCGTGATGTGCCTAAAGGCGTGGCACCAATGGGCGGCTCTAGTGTGATCCTACGAGGACCTGGAGCCTCCCTTCGGTGCCGAAGATGACCGCTCCAGTGGTTTTAGCCGGTAGGAGTCCGGCATACCCCTTCGCCCTTCCCCGGGGTGAAGGAAGTTCCATGTAGAATTTCCACTGGACATCAATTAAAAAAAAAGGACTCTATATAATATAATCAAAATAAGAATAATATGATGTTGTTGATATTAATGTATTCAGGAGGTAAAATGCAATCACTTTTCAACCAAAATGTGAAAACGTTGCTACTTCTCAAAAACAAACCTAAAAACTTGCAAAGAAGTTTATATAAAATAGGAACAGAATCAAAAGATGAATGAACTCTTTACGTTGAAGTTGGCAAGTTTATTCAGACTGTGCAGTTGTGTCAGATTTCACGGGAACTGGCGCTTAACACAATATTATGGAATGGTGAAACGTCAACTTAGCATAACACTGTTTAACTTCGCCCGGCGATAGTAAAATTGGAGTAAAAGTTGACGATTATTAGATAAAAACTGGTTTATTATGTCTGTGTTTATTATAAGCAAAATTGTAAAATATCGTGTAATGAGACACAATTATAAACGAAAATCATTTATTTCGACGCTTCAATAGAGAATTTTTCGTTGTCTAGTTCTTTAAAACTGAGTTGCTACTTATCTGTATAAAAAAAATTGAGACTTTATAATAAAACTTTTAAACGGATTGCATCGCGTATCCGTATTATAAATTTTTTATTTACCTGACGTTTTGAATACTTTGCAGGTTTTGAGACATTCATACATGCATAATACACACACGCATTAACATTCACGCGCAAACACACACACACGCCTTCACGAACACGGACTCGCACGCACAATACACACACACACGCGCACGATAACACACTTAAATTGTGTTAATCTCTCACCACATCTAATTTAAATAAGTGTAATTTTATAACCTGAATGTGTAATAAATGAATATAAATGCATCCTACTTGCAAACTTACCGCTGGGGTGAGGACCTGGTGATCTGTAATACAGGGCTATACCTATCTCAGACACCAGCTCCTCACAATATCTTATGTTTTGAAAATGGAAAATGTACTGTGTATCTACGCTAGTTATATTATGTGAGGAGAAATAAACGATTTTTTTTATAATAAAAATAGGTTTGCTTAGTTTCAGCATTTTGCCACCAGTTACATGAAATAGAAAAGGCATGTACTTCTTTTTGCTATATTAACTTATTAGGAAGTCTGTGAAGCCATAAATAGCCGAACAAATCGTATTGTATATGTTAATTCATGCAGATATATTGATAAAGTACATAATTATCTAAATATCCACTCAAATGGTTGTTCTCCTTTATTTTTGTATCTTGATTTGTTTGTATACCTCTGTCACTTCGTTGAGATATTGTCTATATTTAAATGAACATCGCTTCGTTCCATAATTTATGTTGTAAATTTTGGTAGCGTAACTGATTTTTGCGCAATATTTTATAAGGAAATGTAAAGGTAAGGACTGTATAGTTTTGTCAGTAGGTATACGAGTACTGTCCCATGTCAAAAATATTGAAGCCATTTACGGTTAACGTCATAACGAAAAGGAAATTTGTTGTACAGTCATCGTCATAAGATGTGAACTTTACAATATTATGTACCTAATAGTTGTTTTTAATGACAAATACAATTTCTTTTGGACCAAATTATCATCACACTGGTAGCTATTATAGTAAATTTAGCAAAATTGTTAGCTTCAATATGTTATTTTAAAATACCGGAATAATTTTTGACTTATGCTTCTGATTGTATTGTACATAATAAGGTGTATATTTTATTCGTAGTTGCATAGCTTGCAGATTTTTCATAACGATTGCTCTGTGACCACGATCGCACATCGGTACAGTTTACAGACATAAATCCCACATGCACTAAACCCCAAACCCTTAATATCTGTAGATCATACAAATATTTGTTCCGTGCGAGGATTGAATCCGCGACAGGAACGCAGAAAGCCAATCGCTTAGCCACTGAGCCTAACAACTGAGCTTAGCAACTGTTAAAGCTGCTAAAGACAGTTTCTAGAGCAGCCGAAAAACTAATAATGACAAAGTATAATGTTAGCGTCGATAGAAAACGATAAGTACAGATTTTTATATCGCTTACGCATCTTAACGCGTTTCATAGTACAGGGATGAGAGAGCACCGCTTTTTCGGTACTATAAAACGCAGCCAGAAAGATGCGTAAGCGATGAAGAAGTATTTGGAGAGCGATACATATCATTTTCTACCATCATACTTTGTGTCATTGTGCTTGCCCTAAAAACAGACTTGAGTAGTTGTCTACAGCTCGAAATCGGACTGGATCGACCGGGGTGGATACCTTGCTTCCAAAGAATGCTGGCGTACAATAGCCACACTTTGTTACAAAATTTCATGGTGCGAATTATGTGTACCGGAAGCCCAGTCCTCGTTATCTCCCGCCTGCTCCGTCTGCTTTCCCCTTACGCTTTAGTAGCTACTCCGCTGTTGCAGATGTTCATGACCCAATGTGATGGCTTACAATCAGGTAACTCATCTTAACATAGAAAAAAGAAGTCAGTAATTATAGTCATCATCATCGACATCGTCATATTAAGAAGGACGTCCACTGCTGAACAAAAGATACGTATATTTCATGTATATAAATCATAACGTCTCGCTTCAAAATACGGGATTTTTCTGGAGTCACAGTAAAACGATTTATCGATGGATACTGTCGAATATAACAATCATGATTGGTGTTCATAATATTGCGATCCTACTTTAACTAGCCCTCTTTAAATTATCTGACTCTTATGGATGTGCTACTCCAATGGAAAATGACTTATCACTATTTAGAGCAATGATTTTATTATAGTATCTGTTTTTAGTACGTATTGTAATAAAATATGTTACAAAATTGATACTTAATTCATTAATGCTTAACTATTCATATTTCACACTCATTTATTCCCTGATACTGCTTTTGAGACGGTTTTCATTTGATAAAACAATAATTCAATTATACGGCAACACGAGTAATGTAATGCTAAATGTGAGCCACGTTAGGAATGCGATGAGTCGCGTCGTGTCGCCTTGCGTCGTCACGCTGACGAATTAATAAGTTAACTTGTTACGGGACTTGTGTAAATTTACCTTAACACCCAATATACCCGCTCACACCCGTCCCTACATTATTCTTAGCTAACGATCTAATTTATATCATTGCCAAGTATATGTTTGTGTTGTGACTATTATTGTGTTACTGTACTGTTATTATTAGGTATTCAGATGTTTAAGTATAATCTTAGTACATGCTATATTATTTAAGGAAAGACTAAGTAAACTAAGTATCGACTTATACATTGCATCTTTTTTTTAATGGTTCTAATTAAAGTATTTCTTAGCTTTGTCAGTTATAAACTTATAACCTAAGAATAAATTATGGACAGTAATAAAATAATTGCTAAGTTTATCGCAAAATTTTACGAATACTACAGCCCAACTTTCTTGGTAAACAGATATTGTATAGCAAACAAGAACAAATGAATAGAGTTTAGCGACTAACCGCAAAGATACTTCGAGTAATTTGTGATCTCCGACAGCAGTTTGTACTCACGCCTGGCTAAATTGGACTTACATAATTATTGTTTATATTGGCGTGAAGATATAAATGCAACGTATATTGAATGTTAAATAGGTTAAGCTAAGAAACACTTACTAAGATGTTTAACGTTTAATAAACGCTGTAACTTCAGAAAATAAGACATACCAGATAAGCATATGTATATTTGAAGCGAAGCGGTAAGCAATATACGTTTAATTAAAAATACACTACTTATTTTATTGTGTAGATAAAATCAAAACTTTCGTCTGTAAACATTTTGAGCAACTTAGGATGTTGATTTATTACTCGTTGAAGGGAAGCCTTACGTTTCAATAAAATTTCGTCCAATTCTTTACTTTTTGATTCCTTAACTTTAGTATTCGATTCATGCATGTCATGTTCAGAGACATTTTCCATACAGGGACACTTTAAGTCTGTAATAATATCTTCTTGGCTTGAATATTGTGTACCTACATTGTGATAGGGCTCCTTGGTCGCAGAAAAATGCAGCTCCTGAGTAGTCATGATTTCGGGATCAATAAGATCTGGCGTAACATCCATTGTAGGTGGCTTACCAAGTATGCCTTTTACCGTCGTATAATTTTCTTCAGTAAAGTCAAAGTAAGAAGGCAAGTAAGGAAAACTATATCTCTTAGCAAAGTCTTTGCAACGCCTAATGGGACAGTCCTTTAGAATATGAATGTCTTCCATGACTAGAGTTTCATTAGATGATTCGATTTCAATAACACTGGGTGATTTTGTTTCTTTGATTGCGGTAGATTCAATGGATATGGAGGGAGATGGAGGCTCGGGTGATGATTCCATACATTTGCACCGTTGTGATTCAAGAAATTGTTTGACTTCTTCCATTCTGCCACATTGTGCATAAATAAACTTCCTTTGAAGTCTTACATACGGTAGATCGACATCTGAGGCTTGAATCTCACCACTGTCGTATTTTGGTGGAATTGTATCTAATAAATCACCCTCGACTACAAATGGCTCCTTATCACATATGACCTGTTTTGGATCGGGTTCTATGAATTTTAAAAGATTATCATCCTCTTTACATACTAAAATAGAAGCTGTCTTTTTAGGTGTCTTTTTTATTTCATTTAATTGTAACACGACCATCTTCTCAAGGTCGAATAAGAACGTTGCTTGTTCAGGTAATAATTTCAAACTGAAACTAACAAATTTCAAAAATAATTGTAGCACTTTTTTTATTTTATCTTCCCATTCCTTGTTAATGTCCGAGATTCGTTTTTCCCTTTTTTTGAAAGAATCTATAACGTCCTGTCTTTCTTTGACCTTTTTGTGCTTTTCAGCTAGTTCAGTGCTTTGTATATTTTCTAGAATAAATTGTCTAATTCTACACTTTTTTCTTTCTGTACTCATCATATACATTGTACTAGTAATATTTTGTGCATCTACCTGCGTGTAAAAAGCTTTCAATGCATCATTTCTTTCATATATTGCTTGATTTACGAGTTTATTATTTCTGTATATTTCATTATCTAAAAGAAGTTTATAGTAATGTTTTATTTTAGTGATTTCACTATCGTACCTTTTTTTTAAGACATCATCAAGAATAAGCCCTTCTTTTTTCAGGTTTTCTTTTATTTCTCTGTTAAGGTCGCTTACTATATTAGCATGAGCAGAAATCAGTACAGTCTGAACTTCAGTCCTTAAATGATCCTCCAGTTCTTGCAGACTGTTTTCATAAAATTGGTTTATTTCTTTCATCAAAGTTTTACTTTTAGTTGTAAGGATGTCTTGATAGGTTGCCTGTACTTTTTTAGCAACTTGAGATTTTTCGTGTTCTAGAATATGATTCCAAGCAGCATCATTATCATTTAATAGTTTATCAATATATTTTAGAAACGTCTCACGTTCTTGGTCTAAAATGCTTTCGCCTATTGCAAGAATACCTTCGTGAGTTTTGCCTCTTGTTATTTTTGATGTAAAAGGTGGTTTCAAATCCAATATGCCTATCAGTAAATCGCTTGGTGATACCCAGGTATCAATGGGTTTTTCATATTCTATAGGCTGTGTTTTGTTTGTTTTTGTTTTCTCAGATATTAGTTTTTTATGTCCACAATGATCATCATTTAAGTAATTTTCTGCATATAGACTAGTTACACGTTCACCGTTATTTGATGTATGAACAATATCAGTTTTCTTCATGTTCTTCTTCTTCTCTTTGATTATGGCTTCTGTAGAGTATCTTCCACAATTTCGCCAATATCAAGTTTAAAGGCAACGTTGTACGGTGTTTAGATTAATTAATCTTTACATATCCACAAAATATTTCACAAAAATGAAAAAAATCTAAAAAGTATGTCGGCAACGCCGTACGGTTCAATTGTTTTTTCTTCTTCGTGTTTAATGCTGTTGTAAAAAATATGGAATGTCAATGTCACACTTTTATTTTTTACGTTCTATACGTTCGTTATGGGTATCATAGACAAATACAGTAAGTTTAGCCTTCAAATTAAACTCATAAAATAAGAATACAGTCGGATCTTATTTCGATTTCATTTAATCTGGCAGAAAATAAAATTTCATGTTGAACAATATAATAAAAATACGTAAGTGTATACGTTATTTCATAACTTTAAAACATTGAAATCTTAATTTAGCAGGTATTTAATGAGTTTTCTGGCGCTTACAGAAAAACAGTTTGTTATTCAAATAGGCGAACGTGTCGACGTCCTACCTGTGATTAGCGGTGGTGATGTAAAGCGGCCTGAAACCTTCGCCGCTAGATTTAATTAAATACTTCCTTGTACCGCCCACCTACCTACTATTTCACTTTATCTACTGCTCGCTTTATTGCTCCTTGATGCTAAGTTGTAAACATTTAGCGCTGTTTATGATTATGAGGTTATTTTACTGTTAACACATGAAACGCTATCGTAAGTATCATTTATAGTAAAAACGGTCCATTTTACAAGGCGGATTGCACGTTTACTGAGCATGTGATAATAAATTACGGACATATCTCGACTTCATTCTCATTACGGATGCGGCAATGTCCGTCGGAGTTTTGTCATAATTCAGTCTCGGTTGAAATTATTTCCGTTGGGTCTGATGAGAAAACTAGAGGTGGAGAACTCCAAATGTAAGTATTCGCGCAACAAGCCGTGGAATAACGACGGGGCATATTTCATTCTTAACGAAGTTAAATTTCCGGGACGGCCCTGTAAGAGCGTGCGTAACTCTGATAAAAGGCTACACCTCCACAATACCGATTTCGTATTTGTGTGACATTTTAGGAATGATTAATACACAATACTCTAATAGAATATTAGTGATTTATATTTAGTACATTATGCGGTACCTATCTACTTATTTAATTATATATCATCATTTCAGCCGAAAAACTTCCACTGTTGGACAGAAGCCTCCACCAAAGATTACCATAACGACCACTATAGGTTTGTGTTGTGTGCTCATTGGGGGTATTGCCATAATCGCCACGCTTGGCAGACGGGTTGGCGATCACAGTTCAGTTATAAATGTACTTGAAGGACGCTGCTGCCCATCCGCCGATTAATCCCATAGTATACTTTTACGACACCCACAGGATGAGATGGGGTGGTGTTATTCTTAGGTGGCAACACACGGCGGATGATTTAATTATATAAATATTTATGTAAAGAATAACTGCAAAGAAAGTTTAAGGTGGCTGTCCAAAAGTTATCAAACGTTTGACGTGCTTACAATAAAACAACGTCCATAATTCAGAAACTGAGAACAAGTTGGATTGTTTTCTACACATCATATCGACAAATAAATCTTTCGGCCGCTTATCTGCCGTCAAACTTAATTTTCATGCATAATTCATAGCGTCGATTTCGTGTGAAGAGGGAAAGTTCCTCAACTTAGTACAACAACCTGGTTGGCTGATAGCCGCCTGATAGTATAGTGACTGGAGTTTACTTATTTTTGGGTGTAGTGAGACAAATTATCAGTATTATTTTTATGGACTAAAAATTTCGATATTAATTAGCTTTTCATGAATATTATAAACTCGGAAGTGTCAAATTAGATTGTTCTAGTGACGGGTCCTGATTTTGTGAGGAACAATTACCGTAAAATGCAGCTACTCGCTCACTCCGGGGCTACTTGGTCACTACTCGGTGTATTATTTTAATCACTTTTATAATTTCATTATTTATTTTATTTCCCGTTTTTCGTTTTTTGGTTCATTTATTTAGTTACGGATACAGCTGGAATAAAAATGGTGCGTAAGTACCAAGACTTCAGGCTTCAAAGTCTAAAAAGCGTCAGGTGTATTGGTGGTTGCAGGAGATCTCGGCACAGCGATCGTGGCGCGATGCTAGTACACTAAGCGTAGGAGGCGTAGCCGCGTTCAGGATGCGGCAGCTGTTGAGGTGGGTTTGCTCGAGCTAGGTGGCGATTGCGCAGTCCAAGTCACTAGTCCGCGAAGAACTGCTGGCGACTCTGGACCAGGATGCCCTTACCTAATGATAAGAGGCAAGCTTCGCCCATGGGCCCCCCCGCTGTTACCCAGAGTCACCGGCGTCAGCTGCTGTAAACATGGTGAGCGGCCTCTTCCTTTCGAGGCCTGAGCACACTCCACTTCAATCCTGCAAGCTGCCTGCAATCCATGGCTCTTTACGGCCGCCACTGTGGGCGGACTCCTTGAGGACCATATACTGCGAAGACCGCAGCGAGCGATGGCCTTCAGGGTGATATGGGGATACCGTACCGGTCTCCTATGAGGTAGGGAGCTTACTTTCCGGATCACCATCCTAGGATCTGGCAGCGAGAACCCATTTTACTGTTGTCATAGGGGACTTAACGGACGAAACTGGGCAAACGAGATGGTGAAGAGCTGACAGCAGACTGGGGTAATTTGGAGTAGGATGTCGGAACCTTTGGGGCTAACTACTAGCGGGCTTCATGGAGAAGAAAGGACTCTGTATGATAACTCCGTCTTCAAAAAGCGGAACCACAGGAAGTGAACCTAGATTAGCCCCGACCGACAAAAAATGAGATTGACTTTCTCATGTCGCCAAAGAAGCAAATATTCAATGATATCTCTGTGATCAACGCGGTTAAAACGAGAAGCAATCACCATATGGTAAGAGACACATTAAATGTGCATATCTACCTTGAAAGATCTCGACTGATAAGTTTCTTAGTCAGTCAGCGTCCAGCTCGAACTCGTTTCGATTGCCTAGGGAGTGACGTGGACGATTATAACGACGGGTTCGTGGAAACTGTCCATATGGTCGGGTCTGAGTTATTTAAGACCCGTCGTACATACACGACCAAAAAAAACTCTCTGAGCCTACTCTTAAGCGCATGGAAAAACGACGGGAATAATTCTGCACTCCTCTGGGCTATGCTGCAGTCCCTCCAGCGTGGCCAAATCCGCAAAACAACCAAGTTAACCGACATAGCCCGAGGAATTGCTAAACTTAGGAGGCAGTGGGCGGAGCACATTGCTCGTAGAATGAAATGAAATGAAATGAAATGAAATAATCATTTATTCAAATAGACTAAATTATTAGTTCTTTTGAACGTCAACATTAGACAGCACCCATTAAGCCCACCCTTCACCGCTTCCTAGTGTTTAAGCTGGGGAGAAGAAACGGCGCAACAAACTCCCCAGCAACACGTTAGTCTGTCATATATAATATTTATACATACATGTACACAAAAAATAAAAAATTACAACAGTACTAAAATGTACTTGTATGTCAAAAATTTATGTAAATTAAATATAAATAAAACGTAAAAATTCTAATATAAAACACATGTCAAAAATCTGTTTGAATTCAATGTCAATAAAAAGTGTATAAAATAACAGATGTCAGTTTTTGTATAAATTAAAAAAAAAAACAATGCTGACTGTACCTAGCGAGCAGCTCAGTCCCAAGCTTTTTTATCCTCAAGACAATCAGAAATCTTATAATATCCTTTATTACAGAGTTTAGATTTAATAAAAGTTTTAAATTTCTTAAGCGATAAATTTCTGACTTCAGTGGGAAGTTTATTGTAAAAACGTATACATTGACCCATGAACGAGTTGCTTACTCTGTGGAGACGAGTACAATGTACAGCTAGATTGTGTTTATACCTGGTGTTTACACTGTGAACATCGGAAATTTTTACAAAATTTGAAATGTTTCTGTGCACATACAATAAATTTTCATATATATATTGCGAAGCTACAGTCAGAATATCAATCTCTTTGAATTTTTCTCTGAGAGAAACCTTTGGACCCAATTTGTAAATGGCTCGAACTGCCCTTTTCTGTAATGTGAAGATGGTATTAATGTCTGCACAGTTTCCCCAGAGAAGAATCCCATATGACATTATACTATGAAAATAGCTAAAATAGACTATTCTGGCTGTATCTTCATCAGTAATGTTCCGAATTTTCTTAACGGCGTAGGCTGCCGAACTAAGTCTACTTGACAACTTGGCAATATGTGGGCCCCACTGCAATTTGGCATCTATAGTTATCCCAAGGAAAACCGTTGACTCAACAGGGTCCAGCTCTATTCCGTTCAGTAGTACATTGGTATGTAACTGTCTGACATTAGGCATTGAAAATTTTACAAATTTTGTTTTTTTCTCGTTAAGGAGAAGATTGTTTACATTAAACCAATGGACAACTTTAGAGATTGCATCGTTAACTTCGTCAAAATTCTGTATTTGTCGCTGGATTTTAAAAATAAGCGACGTATCATCCGCGTACAACACAATCTCATGATTATGCCTTTCGTAAAAAGGCAAGTCATTAATATAAATAAGGAACAAAAAAGGGCCTAGAACTGATCCCTGTGGAACGCCCATGGTGACCGAAGATCCTGGAGATCTCTTACCATTAACATCAACCTTCTGAATTCTGTTGTTTAAGTAAGAAGTCAGAAGGTCAAGAGCCTTATCCCTAAATCCATAATGGTGCAATTTCCTTATGAGCGTATCGTGATGTACGCAATCGAAGGCCTTGGACAAGTCACAGAATATACCAAGAGCGTCTTGCGAGTTCTCCCAGGCCTCGAAAATGTTTTTCAGCAATTCCACGCCCGCATCTGTAGTTGAACGACCCTTGGTAAAACCGAACTGTTTTTTGTGAAGCAGGTCGTGCTTGTTGAAATGTCTCAACATTTGGTTCAAAATAATTTTTTCAAAAACTTTACTCAGCGTAGGCAGTATCGAAATAGGCCGAAAGTTTGTGGGATCTGATGTGCTACCAGATTTAAACAGTGGAATTACTTTACTGTGTTTCATCAGGTCAGGAAACGCACCAGATGCGACACATGAATTGAACACAGTTGCTAAATAAGGAGATGTTATATCAATTATTGATGAGACGGTCTTAACTGACAAACCCCATAGATCTGCAGTTTTTTTCACGTCGAGACTTTTGAAAGATTCTATTATGTCTTTTGCATTAACAAATGAAAATTCAAAATATCTGTCACATACAGGTACACATTCTTTGAGTATGGAGTAAGCAGAAGAGGAAGACGACAGCAGACCTTTAGTTGTCAAAATAGGAATATTTGTGAAAAATGATTCAAACTCTGTTGCTACCTCCATGTCTGCCCTAATGTCTACATTATTTATTTTCAAATGAAAGTCACGATGACGTACTGCGGATCTTCCAGTTTCAGAGTTAATAATATTCCAAGTTGTTTTAATTTTATTACTGGATAACTTTATTTTAGTTTTTAAGTGTATTGATTTAGCAGAGGCACAGGCACGTTTAAAAGTTTTTGAATAATTTTTAACATATTCATGAAAGATTGCATCTTGATTATGTGACTTTTCCGAATATAATTCATACAACTTTTGCCTACTTTTATAGATACCTGGTGTTGCCCAGTCACTAAAAGTAACGCGATCACAGACCGATACAGTTTTTGGGGTAAAAACCTTACTAAATTGACTATTTATTGTATTAAATAACAAAGTATACGCTTGATCAGGGTTTTCATGATAGGGCATTTCAGGTAGTTTTTGTATCAAATTATTTTTAAAAAGGTCTAAGCGGTTTTTATTTACAGGTATAAAACTTAAAAGTTTTCTATGAGCTATAACATTTTTTTTAGGAAAAGCTACTAACTGGCCGCAGTGATCAGAGTCTAACTTATTTAAAATTAATTTGTGATAGGGTTTTATGTTTGTAAAGATATTGTCAATACATGTACCACTTGTAGCAGTTATTCTAGTTGCTTCAAAGAGAAGAACGGATCACAATTGCCGATGCGGCCGAAAAGCTCTCGAGTAGTGACCGCGTACCGGAAGATGCAGCGTGGGTCTCCTCAAGAGGTGGACCGACGACCTGGGTGGGCTCGCTGGGTGCGAGTAGCGCAGGACTGTTCATTGTGCGATATTTGGGGGAGGCCCATGTTTAGCAGTGGACGTCTTTCGGCTGAGATGATGATGATTAATATACTATTTTCATACATTTACATACATACATTTTTGTACATTTAATTAAACATTTTTTTTGTTACCAAGACTAAATAAATTTTTATTATTCAAATTTAATAACAATTACAGTGTGTTGATTTTTATTTTCATAACAAATTGTGTGTATGGACCTCTTATTTCTCTTTTTAAACATAATCCATAAAGCTTCAGAACCGTATATGTAATCCTGGTAGATGTGCTACTTGGTCATTCAATTTATGTTTTATTCTATTTTTCCAATAAATATTTTATGGACTTGCAATTGCAAACATTGTCAGCAATGTTTTAATGTTGTTGATACACAATTTTTTCTTTAAGATTGATATGCGAAATAGATTTATAAAACACTCAATAAAAAATATGTATTTATGTAGGCGCCCGGACCTCCGACTGCTTTTTGGCTTCGTTGGCGTTATAAATATATCTCAATAATTATTTATCATACAATCTGGAAACTATTATTAGCTATCGTTAAAGTGACAGTCAATCGGATGAGCGGTATACAATTTCGTATTTTCAAAATATTAATATCGTTGCACATAGACGTAATTTGCATTTTGGCGCACAACATTCCTGAGGTTCTTATCGGCGACATTAATTTTATATATTAAGCATATGCAATCAGTATATGCACACGTATACCTACACGTTTAATTGCTAGATATGGTCGTGAGACATGCCGTACAATATTTCATACTTAAAGAAAACAAGTTAGTGAAATAGTTGTGAGAAAACACAGCGTGCCGCTAACAGATAAAGACGCTCCACATGACTTAACCGAGCACGAGCGACAGACGCAGACCATTTTTGATTAAACATACTATGATATTTTGAATCTTGTATGTATTTTTATATCTTTAGTGTATTTCTTAAGAATAATAATAATATTAGCTTTTCACTTTAAAGGTTGAAAGGCAGACGCCGTTTTTCTTAGTATTTAATCCATTTAGCACCCATTGCAATAGACCTTATACTTGTAGTTTCCATTTCATACAATAGTTTTATACCTCCGGGGATAATCTGAGACTGCATTTTATAGTGCAGTCATGGAGAGTCCCCGGTTAGTGTCCCATTTCATTTTTGATTAAAATTCTCTAAAGGGCCTCTGCGTGTTGGACCCGTGTCCCCGCGTAAGCCTATCAAATGACCGGGTTCCCCCTTACAGGGGATATAAACCCGTGTAATAGAGAAATATTAGCTTAAGTCCTCTGATGAATGAAAAGTATCAAGGAGGTTTGAGTATTAACTTTCTGAACTGAATAAACATTTATCATCATCATTTCGGCCGAATGAAGTCCACTGCTGGACACTGGCCTCCCCCAAAGATCACCACTACGTCCGATATGGGTGTGTTGTGGGCTCGTTGGGGGGTTTTGCCATAATCGCCACACTTCGCAGACGGGTTGGCGATCGCAGTTGAGTTGTATCCTCCGTCGGATACCTATTCAATCAATTACAAGTAATGTGGGCAATCGCAAAATGAACAACCGGTCCAATCTCATGATCGATACGTACCAGTAACAGAGTTGTAAAAGATGACTGTAAAGTCGTGTAAAACAATTATAATTAACCGCATCAAGTTAGACCGGGAGCTGACTCTAATATAGTTGTAAAAAGGCTAGACTGATGAGAGAATACTCAGACACTTTTTTTCATACTTTGAATACACTGACACAAAAGATGGCAATAATTTATTACTTGTATAACATTGACGGTAGCAGCAATTTATTAGTTACTTCTGTAACGTTAAAAATAGCAACGATCTACAACTTCTGTTACATTAAACACCCTCATAATCATCATTTCAGCCGAATAACGTCCACTGCTGGACATAAGCCTCTCCCAAGGATTTCCACAACAACCAGTCTGGGTGTGTTGTATACTCATTGAGGTATTTTACCATAATCGCCACGATTGGCAGGCGGATTGGTGATCGGAATTGAGTTGCTAGTGTTCTTGAAGGACGCTGCTGCCCACACTCCGGCTAATCCCAATGTCGCCTATTACGGACACCTAAGGGATGAAATGTGTTGGTGCTATTCGTAGCTGGCTCCACATGGCCGATATTAAACATAGCAACAATCAACTACTTCTATAACATCAAAGATAGCAACAATCTATTACTTCTGTAACATTTAACATAGCAACAATGAATTACTCCCGTAACATCAAACATAGCAACAATAATTTACTTCTGTAACATGAAAGATATAATATATATATAAGAAGATAATAATAAAAATATATAACATAAAGATCTGCGATCATAGCCAGTTGCACTCATTGATAGGTAAACATTCGGCAATGTTAAGCAAGGCATGGGGTGGTCAATCTACGGATGGGTGACCGCGTAGTGGTATTTGAAATGAGCGTCTCCGTGCTTCGTAAAATCGTCGATTCCAGTTGTTGTTATACGATGGCTGTCCTTAAGTCAAGTCGGAGGCCTCTAGCAATTTATTACTTCTGTCAAATGAAAGATTAGAACAATCTATTGCCACTGTAACATTTTCTCACAGACAATTCGCCTTCCGACGTCATTAGCTTTATGTTATATAACTATAGTAAGATTACCGCATCAGTAGTAGAATTGAAGATTGAGGAATGAAAAAGTTATAGTATTCTTCAAATTTTATGTGGGAGACTGGTGCCTAAACTAGGCTTAAGCCTGTATTTCAGGTCACCAGGCCTTCCACCCCAGAAGTCCAATTTTGATCTTACATAAACTGTAACAAGCGAATTTTTTTCATTTTCTGTTTCTTCGTGTATCTGATTCTAGTAAATTGTTTCCTCTTGTTAAAGTTCTCTTGATGAATACTCTCCAATACGTTGATATAACTTTATCAGGCCCCGGTACTGGTTGATTTTGTCCTTTATGATACAGTTATCATCTTGCATCCCATGAATGCGCACTTTCGCTGCAGACAACATCTTGATATAACAATAAACTCGCTGTTCTAATAAATGTGTATATTATGGCTTTGATACACCCATTATTGACCAAATTTTATTTTCTTCTTCTTCTCTTAGATCCTGGCTTCTGTACAGTATCTTCCACAATTTCACCAATGTTAAGTATAAGGCAACGTTGTACGGTGTTTAGGTTAATTAATTTTTATTGATTTTAAACGTTTTATACGCTACTAATTGCGTGTTAGTGGGGAATTGGATCACTATGTTTTGGAGTAGGTTCGGACAAATTGGATATCGCGATTGAGTGATTAAGAGGAGACCCCGTGAAGTGACGCCGCGGGAATCAATTCCCTGTCAACAATACTTCATGTCACACAAAAAAATCACTATTGCAAACGGATCATCTTTAAAACTTCTAATATTTCTGATTTTTAGAAGTAAGGTGGAAATACTTACGAAGTGTTTTGAAATGAAGGGTCAACCATTGCAAAGATTTTCTTTTCAATTGGAAACAGCGTGACATCTAGGGTAAATGAAATATCAGTATTTGAAAATGTGGAGGTTTGGTGCAAAATTCGTGTGGTGTCTGGATTAAGAACCACCACTTCATTTTCTCCCTTGGATGTCGTAAAATGCGACTAAGGGACTTCAAACCAGAGGGATGGGCAGCAGCGTCCCTTCTGTGGCACCGCAGCTATTCTGCGCTCACCAACCTGCCTGCCAGACGTGGTTAGTATTTACTAATTCCCCCCACAATGACGACCATGTAACCGGTCATTTATGGGGGATCTCTTTGTTCAGCAGTGGATGTCTTTTGGCTGATATGATTATAATGATGATTTGAAAATGCAATGTTCCACAGTGTGTCCGTCTCCGCTCCGTCCAGTACTTAGAGTTTGGATCGTTGTGACTCTGCGAAGTAGAATTGTAGAACAGTAGATAAGATCCAGCATAGCTCAGAAAGAACACCCAGCTTACTCTTAATAGCATAACAGCGATTAGTACCTTTTTTATATCCTCCTTGATGTCGAAAGGCGGAAAGCGTGCCAAAGCGATTAGTACCTACTCGCTGCGAAATGTTGGTGCATTGCGCTGGTGGCAAACTAGCCGTATATTCTACGTATGGTGGATGTGTGCGGCGTATGTACACTGAAACTATTTGAAGCCTATTTCACATACCTTTTTTGACAAGTTGTCATATTCCGGCTTAAATCCGAACCGGTGTTGGGCAAAGCCAAAAAAGCGCAGGGTGCGGTTTACTTATGTTCTCTTCACCATCATCATATCAGCTCAACTGCTGAGCAAAGACCTCACCCTTAGATTTCCACAACGAGCGGTCACATGCCGCTCTCATCCAACGACTCCCAGCGACCTTCACCAGGTCGTATGTCCACCTCGTTTGAGGTCGCCCCACGCCGCGTTTTCTGGGGAGTGGTCTCGATTCGAGAACCTTGTTGCCCCAACGGCCACCAGTTCTACAAGCAATGTGCCCCGCCAATTGCCACTTCAGTTTACTAATCCTTTCAGCTATGTCGACAACTTTAGTTCTTCAACGGATCTCCTCGTTTCTGATTCGATCTCGTAGAGAAATACCAAGCTTAGCTCTCTCCATAGCTCGCTGAGTGATCTTGAGCTTTCTTATGAGGCCCATTGTGAGTGACCACGTCTCTGTTCCATATTTCATCACTGGTAACACACACTGGTTAAAGACTTTCGTCTTGAGGCATTGCGGTATTGTTGACGAAAAGACGTTGCGAAGTTTCCCAAACGCTGCCCAGCCGAGTCGGATTCGACGATTAACCTCTTTCTGGAAGTTGGACCTACCTAACTGGACAGTTTATCTCAGGTAGACACACTCGTCAACAACTTCGAGAACAGTGATCCCAATGGATATTGTGATGGGCATTTGGCATAACTTTCGTCTTGTCTACGTACATCTCAAGGCCCACCTGTTGGGAAACTCTGTTGAGATCATCGAGCATTGTGCTGAGCTCTTGCAGCGATTCAGTCATACGATGTCGTCGGCAAATTGAAGGTGATATACTCGCCATTTATGTTAATGCCGAATCCTTTCCACTTCAGTAGCTTGAAGGCATCCTCCATTTCAGCGGTGAACAGTTTCAGAGAAATGACGTCCCGAATTAAACTTAAATTTTACGATTTACTCTTAAATAAGATAAAACTAAATGTATTATTCACAACTCCTAATTTTATAAATGTGAAAACCAGTGTACTAATGAATGGTGTGGAGTTGGACTCTGTGGTCTTCGCAGATGTTGCCCCACACTAGGATTTCTCCTGTGTCGTGGATGCGTTTACAGACATAAATTCCACACACAATACAGCCATACCCGAAACAACTACAGTCAGATCATACAAATATTTATGCCGTGCGGGAATCGAACCCGCGACCCGGAGCGCAGCAGCCGACTGTACCAACCGTGCCGTCAAACTTAAGCTGCAATGGGGCCCACATATACTGAAATTGTCGATGGCTAGGTGGCTTGGCTCTGTAGCATGCGCGGTTAAGAAAATTCGTACTTTAACAGACATAAAAACCGCCCGACTTGTATATTTCAGTTATTTTCATACTATAATATCGTACGGTATTCTGTTGCTGGGGAATGCTACAGACATTAAAACAATTTTTGTGCAGCAAAAACAAGCTATTCGGTCAATTACCCTCTTTGCAAAGTCAGTCATATCCATAGTATTAATACAAACATAAGCTGGTTGTTCATGCTACTAGGCTCCAGAAGATAAGCGTATCACTTAATGTGTACGTTTTTTATAATAAAATCCCAAGTCATATTCAAATTTAAGTACTAATAAATTCAAGTCCATTACAAACTAAAAGCTATGCAGAAAGGGTTTCTATAAAGTTACAGCGTATATTGACGACAAAAACGCTTGGGATTGAGCTACTCTAATGTTCAGAGAATTATATTGACATTCTTGGTTTTGATATATCAAATACAATTGCCTATTTTATCTTGACATTTAATTACGTCATGATTTCTTTAACGGATTACATCTATACTATAATAAAACCGTAAGGACACAAAAACTGTAAAAAGAATATTTTTTTGAAAATATCACTGCCGCGTGCTCCAGATATGAGACTGATGCCAAAAATGCAATTTTTTATTCCTGGCTGACTGTTTCTGTTGGATGAGAACGCTAAAACTACAGCATGGGATTAGTCGTTGAAAATTTGCAAAAAAATTCTTTCCTGTCCAAGAAGGGATTTAGAATACAAAACATAATGCTTTTGTACATGGGAGGTGAGTAGTATAACAATATGTCCACAAAGTTTTGTTTTACAGCGAATATTATCTATACTATAATAAAATCGTAGAGACAGAAAAACTGTAAAAAGTTTTTTTTTTCATTCACTGCCGCGTGTTCCGTGTATAAGACTGATGCCAAAAATGCAAGTTTTTTGAATTCCTGTCTGTCTCGATGTTGGATGAGAACGCTAAAACTACAGCATGGAATTAGTAGTTGAAATTTTGCAAAAATTTCGTTACTGTCATACAATCATACAAGTGAACACATTCGATATCAGTATGTAATAAGAATTATTTAAATAAAACCGTTACTATCACGCTATATCTAAGGAGAGCTAAACAACAGATTTTAAGAATAAGAACACTTATTTCGTAACTTTTCGTAATTGGTTACGGAGCCTGCTAAACTGACACGCGGGTTTTCATTGTTTTGTTCTCGGGATCTCAAACTTACACCTAAACCTTACTTTTTGGATTTTGTTTTGCATTAATTTTATTCTCTTAAAAAGCAATTTCTACATTACATATTCTATCTGGTCTGTAGTCGATAATTAATTAATTATACAATATGTTATTGTGTATTATGAGACGGGCGCAAACAATAAGCCACAGCATCATTGACATCTGACCGTCATGCATTTGGGCGTCTATTTAGAGAATGGCTAGTGAATTTATTTCAATCCTGAAAATGTCATAGAGCGCATGGAAAATCAGCGTCTAACTGCGCTTCTCGTATTTTTTTAAATGTGCAAAGAACGATCTGTTCGGCAAATCGCGAACGAACGGCAAGTGTCGTCATACTATACGTACGAGAAGCAAAGAGGTGTGTTTGATCAACGTCAACGTGGGCTAACATTCTACAGAATATAGTTTCTCGGGAGTTATGAAAAACGCCGCATTGGGTAAGGTCTACACTGTCCATCCAAATAATGGCGACTGTTATTTCTTGCCCCTTTTACTGCACACAGTGCTTTTGATGCCGTTAAGTTTCCCAAATATCACCCAGCCTACGGAGCGCTCCATCTACTTGACGATGATAAACACTGGGACGATACTCTCGGCTCTAGTGTGATCTTACGAGGACCTGGAGCCTCCCTTAGGTGCCGAAGATGACCGCTCCAGAGGTTTTAGCTGGTAGGCGTCCGGCATACCCCTTCGCCCTTCCCCGGGGCGAAGGAAGTTCATTAAGAATTTCCACTGGGCACCAATAAAAAAAAAGGACGACACTCTCGAGGAGTTCAGCGACAGTCCCAGTCAACTGCGATATTTATTCGCCGTTATGTTGGTCTTCTAAGCGCCGACGGTTGGGGATCAACTTATTGCTGTCCAGTCAGCGCACAGTATTGCGAGTGATCTCGAATGCGTGTCTGTATAATGGACGGCACTGGTGGCGTCAGCAAGCAGATAGCTTGCAATTGGCACGCTGTATGTTCGCTTGAGCATTCGGTCTGCTCATTCGGTCTGTACGCTGTAGGTGGAATGGAAGGATGGCAGTTGCGAGCGCACTCGCGAATTTATCTTGATACGACTTAAAGCCCTAATATAAATGAAAAAATGAGCGGTGTGGTTATAATGGGTGATTGGACTGTTAATACTGGGTGGAAAAGGGCTGTATGCGTAGCATAGCGCACAACGAGGTTTGGGGGGATCCTTTACAATCCTCCCCGAGAAGTGCCTGGGGGGTGGCCTTTTTACAGCTGCCTGCCTTCCGCTAGAGGTATAACCGGCTTACAGTCATCCTTTCCGAGATGTGCCTAAAGGCGTTGCACCAATGGCCAGCTCTAGTGTGATCTTACGAGAACCTGGAGCCCCCTTCAGTGCCGAAGATCACCACTCCAGTGTTTTTACCCTTCGCCTTTCCCCGGGGCGGAGGAAGTTCATGATGAATTTCCAGACCAATAAAAATAAATAAAGAAAGGCATACATCTAGCTCTTCGAACATTTTTGCATAGAATATAATAAACTAGCATCTTTGTTTCTTCTTCATAATCTAGCCATTCAACTTCAAAAGTGAATTAAATGAAAAAGTGCACTTAATATGTTACTACATTTTTGTATTTCATCTATTCCAAAGAGATATTAACCGCAGTAATTAATTAAGTTTCTGGCCTAAATCAAAATATAACAATACCTGAAAATAAAATCCTCCAACAGAGTACTGTAAATAGTCGGCCATGTATGTGAATTTATTGATAGATACGTGCGGCGCAATTGTTTGTTTACGTCATTTGAATTCAGAGCACCAAATCGCACGAAAAGTTTTCTGTATTTTTCCGGTGCGAACTATCACGCGGAATTGTAAATCTATCGCAGTCCACAGGACACATAAGGCTCTTCCAGTTTGCATTAGAACAGGCTGTCCTACGCATTGGGCCCTTAGCCAGTGTGCCAACTATGGTGCTATGACAATTTCTCCAGAGAAATCCAATGTAACATCGTTTGCAGAAATTCACCATCACCATCATATCAGTCAATGGAAATCCAATGCTGAACAAACGCCTCCACCGTAGATTTCCATAACGACCGGCTACATGCAGCTAACTTCACTAGGTCATCTTTCCATCTCGTTGCAGGCCGGCTCACGCTGCATTTTCCAGTGCGTAGTCTCCACTCGAGAACCTTTTTGCCCCAACGGCCATCATTTTGATGAGCAATGTGAAACATTGCCCAGTGCAACTTATTTAGCTTATTATTCCTTTTAGCTATGTCGGCAGCTTTTGTTCTTCTCCGGATCTCCTCAAATCTGATTCGACCTCGTAGAGGAATACCGAGCTTAACTCTCCCCATAAATCCCTAATGACCTTGAAGGAATGACCTCCTTATGAGGCCCATAGTGAGGGGCCACGTGTTTTAGCTACCATCATCATAAGTGCATGACCAGTGTATGACCAGTGGGTCAAAGACTTACATTGCGAAGTTTCTTGTGGTTCCAAAAATAACGCGACTTTATATTTGTGGCCTTACTGGTCCGACTGAAAGTCATTTCAGGCAGGATGTCTGTAGTCGTCATTAATAAGTTCCTAACAGAAAAGTCCAAGTCCTTATTGAAGCCTCAGGCTCACACACTCGGCACATGCGTTTACACGGGAGTCAGCACGGGAGAAAATAAGGGATTCATCATCATATTCATATTGCATTTTTTTTACATCTGTATCCTCCTTGTCCACTATTTTAGCAAACATATTCAAAACGAGTTAACTGTCTGACTTGGAAATGAAGTTCGAAATAATATATTGTCTATGGTAAAGTCCGCTAAATACTGCTATATGGTAAGTGACTCTTCGGGAGCAGGACTCAGGAAAATTCTGAACCAATATCGGACATTTTTCAATCCATGTGGTTGTCACAGTTTGAATTTAGTGATAGCTGATTTATTTTATTCTCTTGATCTACAAAGCAATATCCAAGCACATAGAAGGCATCGCTGAAAAAAGTTTGTGATACTCGCTGGGAGAGTAGAGTTTCTAGCCTTGTTGCTGTTCGCTTTAACTACACTTCAGGTCGTGATACCCTTCTGAATCTTCATGAAGAAACAAATGACTCAGTTACAGCATCAGCAGATCTTGTCATTATTATATTATTGTCATCAATACCTTACTGCATTTTATAATGTTTGTTTTTTCATTATTATTATTTTGCTTATTCAGTACATGGAGCAATTTGAGTTCATAGTTACAACAGTGGCTTGGTTTGATAGGTATATAGTTTCAAGGATAACATTGTAAGTAATCTTCAGTCTGAATCTATAGACTTACCTAACGCTTCGCAATTGCTGAAAAATTTCTCGGAATTAGTGAAATAGTACCGAGCTTCCTCATCTGCTTTAATAACAGCTAGCGAAATAGCATCTCAGGCTGAGATAGATCTAATTTTTAAACCAGCCCGATCCAGAAGAAAGAAATGATTATTGTAGCAGGCGTGGGTGTTTATACCAGTGAAAAACGTTGATTTATATGCCACGAAATGGTTTATTATTTTACACAACAATAAACCGGGAGAGGGACGCAGGCGGCGGCGCGTGAGCAGTGCGCATGCGCGGTGCGCGGCGGATGCTTAGCTAGCTTTGCGGCGACGCGCCGCGCCGTACCGCGTATCAAACCGCAAAATGTTAAATGCGTCTTATATTATTTAATTACGAAGCCATAGATAAGACACAAACTGATCCTGAACAATTGTTTAAAATGAACGCTTGTAGAAATGATTGACACAATTGAAAGTGCATTGGTCACTCGATTTAAATAACTATCAAAATTCAATGATACGTGGCCATTTTTATACAACATGAAAATAATTCCTGAAAGGTCCATATTCGAAAAAGCCTGTGCATATTTGAAAATCAGATTAAGAAATGGGTGAAAATGTGACGTATCTGGTTGTGAATTGGTTGAGGGACTTATGAGCTTGAACCCATTATTAAAAGATCTTCAATCAGCAGAACCACTTAAAGTTCTCCAATTTATTAAAAATTGATTGATTGGCAAGATAATTTTTTGAATGTGTGGACAGCACTTTGTATATTGCTGACTATACGTGTAACTGTCGCTAAATGGGAACAAAGCTTCAGTAAATAAAACAAAAAAAAAACTGCCGACAGAAGTGAAAACTTAGATTTTTTTATTTATCTAGACACGTTCGCGGTCTGCTACATGTACATGCATATATGCACACACTATAGCTGCGTCTCGTAACGGAGTCGCGAGTCCAGAGATTTTATCTCATCTAAAAATATGCGTTCCGCGCTCCGGTTTTTGCATGTTATCCCGAACAACACGACACTTTAACAAAGTTTCACTTACGCGATCGAATCTCAACTGATGTTATAAAACGAAAAAAAAATCCGACATGCCCGGATTGTGCACGTGACCGTGACGGTGTCGCGGTAGCGCCCCAGTACCACTTCTTTCCCAACTTCCACCACTTATTCCCTATTTCTGTAGTAATTACCTTAATACAGATAGATATTATGAACAATTACGAGAGGACTCGACGATGGCACTGTATATTATATTTGATCAACTTATCGTCATTTTATTTTGAATATTTGTATAAATACGTCAAATGACTAGAACAGAAAGTTATTATTACCAACGTATTATTCTGATTTAATGTTTAACAAGTACGTCAATTGACTAGAATCGGAAGCTAAGTGGTGGCAATTTTTTACTTTACGAATTTATTCGTCTTGTTGCTTTGATAAAGTGTGTATTGAAAAGTTCTTGGAAAAACTCTTTAACGCTGAATACTGAAACGAAAGTTAATATTAAATATCTGATGGCATGGTTGGTGCAGTGGCTGATACAGTCGGCTGCTGCGCTCCGGGTCGTGGGTTCGATTCCCGCACGGAACAAATATTTGTATGATCTGCAGGTTGTTCCGGGTCTGGGTGTATTGTATGTGGAATTCATGTCTGTAAACGCACCCACGACACAGAAGAAATCCTAGAGCGGAGCAAAGTTTTATAAAAAAGAAAAAACCGCTTAAACCTGAGTTCGAGAAATCTGTATTCGGTACAAAAATGGGTGGCCCAAACAGTTAAAGTGGAGTTAATATTAACCGGCATTTCAGTATTCGGCTGTAATATTGGTAAATACTATATTCATACTCATGTTTGTGGTTATGTAGTTTAACTTCCTATATTCAGAGTACTCTTTAATATCAGTCAAAGGACGTCCATTATTTTGGAACTCCTTGGGCTCATATGATGATGATGTTTAAAACTGTTACTGACCATACGGCATATACATGTATGGTATATATATTAAGGTAACGTTATGAAATCCGTTATGAAATATTGCGGCGCCTATGCTGATCACAACTTATAACACAGTAATGATTCTTCATAAGCTCTGCTTGTAGTGTACAGGTTCATAATTAAGACAGAATTCCTGTTCTGATACGGTGATAAAACAACATACACTGTATCACTGCTATCGTGCATACTTACATAGTTGCATTGCACCTTAGGTACCTACCTAGCTGGTTAGGTAGCCGTATTTACAGGTATTTACCATATCGTGCAAACAGGGTACACTGGTGGATTGAGGCATACCTATAAGAACTTGTTACTATGAATTGTTATAGTTTTTTTGACCTAAAGAAGGGCGAATCCGATTTGATTTACTTTAAAGATGATTTTATTTCCCGACTCCATGTGGTGTCTGGATTAAGAATATAGCACCACTCCATCTCCTTCTGTGGATGTCGTAAAAGCCGACCAAGGGACTCTCAACCAGAGCGATGGGCAGCAGTGTACCTTCTGTGGAACAGCAGCCATTCTGAGCTCACCTACCGGCCTGCCAAGCATGGTGATTATTGGCAAATTCCCCCCGACACAATTGCTGTGTGTGAAATCTAAGGGGGAGGCCTTTGTTCAACAGTGGACGTCCTTTGGCTGATATGATGCCTTTTAAATAAAGCTTTTTCTTGCTGTTTACAGTTCAAAACTGTTTGCAGCAAATTTGTAAGATATATTTATCAACGAGCTGTAAACAATTAGGCTATGATATTTTCGTAACATAACGCCCGTTCACTTATTGACTACGCAGTGTTATTGCTTGCAGACACGACACAAGAAGGTGTTGCTTATAATTTTGCCGGTGTAAGATTGCGCTGTAATGTAGGGTAAGGGCTGTTTGAATTGCTGTATTTCCTTAATAGTCTGCATTTACCCTCGCCGACAATTTGTGACAAGAGCGTGAGCTAAATTGTCGCCGAGAGGAAATAAACTAATTTACTTATATACGGCATTCATAAACTACAGCGGTAGTTGAAATACAAAGTGAGCACTGAGAAGTGAATAATAGAATAAAACGGAACAATAAACATAACAGTGCTCATCTTCATTTATTTTTAAGACTGTGCATGATAACGTTTGTACTGAAGTGCCCTTTAAGAATCCGTTTAAAACATCGTTCAAGTACAAGTGGAACGCTACTAAAATATTTGCCAATTTTCGTATGTTTCAACTATCGTAAAGTCTACTGTAAGTCCATATATCTACGTTGTTGATAAGGAAAAAATATTTTTAATTTAAAGGAACACGTACACCGTCTTAAATCTTAGCTCACATTAACTAAGACAGTTGTAGTCCCGAAGGTATTTTAATAATGAATTCTTTTCAGCAGGCACGTAGTTAATACCGACGTTACCATTTTAATGAAGGGTGTCATAAAACGTGTCTTTGTTGGTGGTAAAGTGTAGACGACGTCGGCAAGCGGCAGCGCCCTGAGTTTAATGCTTCGCATTAACACTATCGCTCGCGTGAGCCGGATTAGCGGTACTCTTTATAAACTTGCATATGCATCGCATCGCTATATGGACACCGACACAGACACATATTAAAGATATACCGCTGACTCCGAACAAAGTTTTGTAAGTACTGGTGGTGCACGCTGGGCGCCCCTTACCGTCTTTAAACGTCAGATTAATTTGGGTAGTAACGGTAAATTAATCTAAACGCCACTTCGGAATATTAATCGGACCCATAACGTACCTTGCGATTATGCTTGGCGCCGGCTACGTTTATTGAGGCATTTACCGGACCGAGGCTGACGATAGATGTGTATGTAGACATCAAATGTCCGGGGCCCAAATGCTTGCTCGGAATCCGATCGTATCCCAGTGCCCACTGTCCGCAGTTTGGTTGCAATACATTAGATTAGACACTGCTCACATTCCTGCCGTTCAAAATGTATCTGATTGTAACAAAGTCTTTAGATACGATGTACAATTGTAGTCACTTGAGTTATGTTAGTTCCAATAAGTGTCTTAGAATTACTAGATGTTTCTACTAGATTTCTAGATACCAAAGTGTATTTATGTAATTAAAAAAAGTTTTAAATAGCTGGAGGTAAAGTTAGCTGCTTGGAACAGCTACCTAGATTTAATGGTTTATATTTATTGACTTTAATGTAAATAAATACAGCGATAATCTCATCAAATTATCTTTTCAGCTGAAAAACGTCAACTGCTGGCAGAAGCTTCCCCCAAAGATTGCCACAAAGATTGGTATGGCTTTGTGTTGTGTACTCATTGGAAGGTCTTGCTTTAATCGCCACGCTTGACGGGTTGGCAATCGCAGTTAGGTTATAAATGTCTCGAAAGATGCTCCTGCTTATCCTCCGGCTATTCCCATAGTCACCTTTTACGACACCCACGGGAGGAAATGGGGTGATGGTATTCGTAGCCAGCACCACGGCAATCTCAATACAAATAAAAATTATTTTAGACGTAAGAATAGAAATACTAACATAGAAAGGGAAGTGACAATGTACAACGGCAAACAACATCAAAGGATAATACATTTAAGTGTGTGTTTTTAGAAGTTAGTAGTTAGCGTCCGAGTGCGACGTGTTAATTATATTGGATGCGCGGTGACGTTTGGCTGACGTGACGCAGGTCGGCTTGAAGACGGTCCAGTAGCAGACAATTGAATCATAAAGGTACACGTGACCTCCCTTGCACCCCCACAACATTACGACGCTTTATTTTATCTAGTATTGTTCAGTCCACTCCTATTTCGGATTGTTGTTCTAGAAACGGTCGCAGGCACGTGGGTTGGAGTTGTCAAGATAATATTTTGCTGACGGAAACGACGTTGAACCCTTCCTTGAAACGTTTCAACTAAAAAGGCGAGTATGACAATATATATAATGGAATACATAGTATACAAAGGTTTTATTTCTGGAGAGAATAATTTCAATAACAATCACTTAAGGAAAAAACCTACAGCTGATATTAATTAATATCAATCTAATACGAAATCTTTGAATTTGGAATTAAGGATTTGTCTGTTTTAAATGTAATCTTAACATAAAAACAGATCAAGTTATAAAAACTAAATCCAAATATTTTGGATTGTATAGATTATCAATTTTTCCCATTAGGGAACAAAGATCGAGTGTACTTCCTTGCGGAACATTCAACATTGCCTTTTTGTCTTAGGAAAGTCCTCATGGACTTCCCCGCCTTGGGAGGGACGGACGGGCATGCCTCTGACTCTTAAAAAAACCCCACATTGTTCCTTCCAATTACCTATGGCTGAAGGTGCAGTGTTCGCCGTGTAGACATTGAACCAGACTTCTGGCAGGTATTGGCCCATCACTTGGTCTGACGGCCCCGTCTCAGTGCAACCCGACCGGGTGCACATTCCTTCAGAGAGGCGCGTGTAGAAAACAACGCGCTATTGTCTTGGACCTGCTTCTGTTCAGGCGACGGATTGCCCCTAGATCGTTGTCCGCAGGTCGCAAGTACATCAACATTACCTGATTTTGGTGTAAACTCTAGTACATCAACGCTAAAAGAAACATTTTCAAGAATCGTTATTTGTTTCTTTTAAATTATTAGGCTGTAAAACTACATTTAAAATTTTTGTCATCTGGTACTTAACATCAGGGGGTAGCATAGCAGTTAAATGCAAGCCTGTACCGTTAGTTTTTCAATGACAATGTGTTTATCCAAATTGTATCGACGAAAGAGGATACACTTAAAAAAGGTAATTAAACTGAAGATTGTCGTTTATTTGTTTTTTTTAAACTATGGTATTTCTTCTGTATCATGGGTACAGTTTACAGACATAAATCTGACATGCACAAATACCCAGATCCTAAACCATAATCTTTAGATCATACAATATATTAGTTCCGTGCGGGGAAACCCCGACATGTAGCGCAGAAAGCCAGTCGTTTAGCCACTGCACCAACAGTGCCAAACATGAAAATGTCATTGATCAATCTGATGCCTAATAGCTATCATAAGAAGTGAATAGAGCAGAAATGTAATCTCCAGACAGAAGTATTTTACCATGTGGATGTCTGAATAGGATCCCATGTGTGTAATAAAATACAAGTAAGTGATCATATCAGAAGAATGGTGGCAGTGGCCGAGGGGAAGGGGAGGTAAAAAAAAACTAACTAAACCGCAGTGATCAAGGTCATATTCTCTCACGACTGTCCATTATGGCGGTCGAAGAAGAGTAGATTCAGTATTGGATGTCATCATATCAGCCACAGGTCGTCCACTGCTGAACAAAGGCCTCCCCCTTAGATCTCCACAACGAGCGGTCACATGCCGCTCTCATCCAACGACTCCCAGCGACCTTCACCAGGTCGTCTGTCCACCTCGTTGGAGGTCGTCCCACGCTGCGTTTTCCGGTGCGCGGTCTCCATTCGAGAACTGGAGTATTGGAGTCGAGTATTGGATGTATCGGAGCAGTATTAGAGCCAGAGTAATATTTCCTTTCTAGATACAACAAGAATGACAAGACTGATAAATATGCATGGAAAAGAAAAGCGATTGTTTAAAAGTCTATTCAAAGTTTTCAAGCATACTGTGTAGCATGGTTCAACATCGTATCACCCGAAGGATGTCTCACTGCTAAACAAAACTTCCTCCATAGTTTTTCACAATAGATTTCGTTATTTGGTGGGAATTTGCCAATACTCACCATGCTTGGCAGGTGGTTTGGTGAACGTAGAATGGCTACAGTTCCACAAAAGAGGCGCTGCTGCCCATCCCTCTGGTTAAAATTTCCTTAGTTGCCTATTACGACTTCCACGGGAGGAGATTGATGCTATATTCTTGATCTGGACACCGCACCGACATAACGGACGTGGCATGGTTGTAGCGTGCAAAATGAACAGACGGCTGAAAGTAGTAGTAGTTGACGGCACGGTTGGTGCAGTGGCTGATACAGTCGACTGCTGCGCTCCGGGTCGTGGGTTCGATTCCCACACGAAACAAATATTTGTATGATCTGCAGATAGTTGTTCCGGGTCTGGGTGTATTGTATGTGGAATTCATGTCTGTAAACGCACCCACGACACAGGAGAAATCCTAGTGTGGGACAACGTTTTAAAAAAAAAAAGAAGATGCTAAGCTGAAGTTCTTTTTTTGTTCATTTTTATTTTTATTTGTATAATCGTGCAGGAATCGAACCCGCGACCCGGTGCATAGCAGCCGACTGTATCAGCCACTGCACCAACCGTCCCCTCAAAGTAAAAATGGTTTGGCTATTTTGGTTTTATGCTGTCTGGAACTGTCGGCCAAAATTACCGTGCAATTAGAGCCTTGGACATATTTAATAATGACTGGATAATATGAACACAAACCGCATAACTGAAATAAAGGTACTTTTTAGCCCAGTGGTGGGATGCGACATGTTAACAATGACACAATGCAAATAAAATTATCGTTACAATATTAGGTTCCATCCCTTCATGGTACAGTAACCGGAATTTAATTCCAGAGATGCAATCAGCGGTACATACGAAGTAGGTATACATCATGACATACGTGATATTCTAACTCAGCTTCCTGTAATAATCCCTTGTAGATTCCGAGTGTCGTAATCAAATCCTGTCGGGGCGAGACTCCTAATCGAGGCAGACCACGCTCAACCTCCGTCAAATCGTGCTAAGGAACACGACCTGAGTGTCACAGCGACACAGATAACTGCAATCGACTGTACCCGACCACACCCGACCACTCCCGATCCGTCGTCCCACGCGGATTTCATTCGGACGTAGCGATACAAATTAAAGAAAAATACTCATAAACTCGTCACAATGTAGTTTAATTCGGCTTTTTATTCGTCTGAATGTAGGGCACCGAAGTCCATCACTTTGGGTTAAATGGTGAGTAAGGATACATTTTATAGCAGTTTCACCAAAAAAATCAATATGAAGCTCGTAAATAATAAAGTTGCTTACGTTTCTAAGCAATTGTCTTCTCGTTTTGCTACGAATTTATATTGTCAACGACAGGAGGTGTCGGGCCGCTTAGAGCGTTGGCCTCCCCGAAACATATTTCACTACATAAATCATAACTTTATTTCCTCTCGCTCAGATGCCGAGAAGCGAGGTGTCTTTGAAATGGCTTTAAGAGTTCCCGCACGGCTATACCACAACAAAGAACTCCAAAATTCAATTAGGTGTAGATGGAGCTGAGGGACTTATATAATTTCTAAATATCCATATGCATTTATGCGATTAAAGTAATTTATTTTAGTGAAACTATGAATATTGCAAAAGCCGTTGTATTTGGAGTTCATGTAATATTTTTGTTAGAGTTATGTGTGTGTGGTGTCTGGACTAAAAATATAGCACCACTCCATTTCTTCCCGTGGAAGTTGTAAAATGCAACTAAGGCAATATAAACCAGAGGTATGGGCAGCAGCGTCCCTTCTGGGGAACAGTAGCCATGCTGCGCTCACCAACCCGGCTGCCAAGCGTGGTGAGTATTGGCAAATTCCCCCGAAATGACGACACACGGTATGTAACCGGTCGTTTATGGGGGAGGCCTTTGTTCAGCAGTGGGCGTCTTTTGGCTGATATGATGATGGTAATAATCTTATCTTTAAAAACTACACAACAAAAGATGGCTTTCATCAAAATGAAGAAGATTTATATAATGAAACTATATGCCTGTAAACACAAGGCACCTACTAATTTGCGATCATTTTAGCGGTGTTTCCTGCCAATTAGCCGCCTTAAAACATCGCGCCGCCAAACAAAGGGGGCTGGCTCATGAATTTATTGTTAGGTTACTGTCTTAAGTTATTTAAGTGTTCGTAGAACGGCGTTATTCACGTACGACGCCGCGGAGAATGCAGCTTCCTGCGACAATTTATCATGAATCTTTAATTAAACTTTAGCCGCGACTGTTCACAGTCTCATTGTGCTTCACAATAAATCCACCGTATTGATTGTACATTATTAATTATTTGTCTCGGCTCGATATTTAATAAGATGTTTACTTTGTTTGTTTCTTGAGATCAATATTGAGAGATATTTTTTGTTGATGTAAAATACTATTAAAATACATTGAGCTATTGTGTATAGCACAATGTAAAAAAAGTGTTTTTTATGTGAGAAATGGAATTATGGAATTACAGCCGATTTATTGCATTCAAATAAAGAGGATGCATACATACTGTTTTAGGATAGGCTTCGCATAAAACACAAACCCTTTAATAAATATCGTTCATCTATCTATATAATACACTCTAGGATTCATATCAATATATAGCATTCTGTACTGTCCAGATTGTCACGGAGTATGCATCGTCCTCGGGAATGAAATCCCAGGGGTGCCACTAGTCAATATAGACAATGTAAGAGAATGCGCGCTAGTGCAGCCGTAATATAAGAGGAGCTCAATGTAAGAATAGCTCGCTGAAGTAAATACCACAATGAATAGTGCCGAACTTTAGAATCTTAATTTCTTTGCGTGTGTACAAATGCTGTACAACGTTTACGTGGACGAATTAAGGTTGGCACACATGTTTATATTTGATGTATATAATATATTATAATATAGCTGTGTGGTGCCGGCTACGAATAGCACCAACCCATCTCATCCCTTGGGTGTCGTAAAGGCGACTATGGGATTAGCCGGAGGATGGGCAGCAGCGTCCTTCGAGTACATTAATAACGCAACTGCGATCGCCAACCCACCTGCCAAGCGTAGCGATTATGGCAAAACCCACCAATGACCACACAACCATATCGGTCGTTGTAGTGATTTGTGGGAGAGGCTTGTTTCCAGCAGTGGACTGTATTCGGCCGAAATAATGAATATCAGCCGACTACCTCGGACACCACAGTACGATCAGCACGATATGCCAATATTAATGACATTATCCGTCGTGTTCTTGTCGCCTCCGGTGTGCCGGCTGTATTACTTGCTCTGTCCCATCTTGCAACTGTAGTGGCGTTACCGTTGCTTGACACTCGAACGGCGTAAATAGTATAATAAGCTCGTTGGAGACTATGCAGTTTGGGACCGAAACGCTTCGGTCATGGGATAGGACTGCAGCTGGCCTTTTAATAGATATTACTAGACGCTTATACACCTCTTCGTATGACCTAGCCTATTTTTTTGAAAAAAAATAGCGCTGCTATTCCTCGTGGAAATGCTGCCAGTCATCTAGAAACGTTACCAACTGACAGCGATGCGGAGTGGCACCTAAGTCTAAACCTTTCTTATAGTTTTATTTACGTAAATATTTTATTGTGTTAGTTGTATTATTAGTTTTAATTGACGATATAACAATAAAATTATCAAACTAGAATAATAAATAAAGAACTATATCAGCCAGTAACTGTCCTAGTGCATGGCTAGGGCCTGTTCTTACACAGAAAATGAATCAGCATTTATCACCATGCTTGCACACTGCGCGTTGGCGATTTCAGACCATTGGTTTCAGCTGAATAAAGTTCACTGCTGGACACAAGCCTCCCCCAAAGATCACCACAACTACCGGTCTGGGTGTGTTGTGTGCTCGGTAGGTTTTGTTATAATCGCCACACTTGGACGGTGGGATGGCAATCGCAGTAGTGTTGTTAATGCACTCGAAATACGCTGCTGGATGGGCAGCAGCGTATTTAGAGTGCATTTATTTGCCGGTTAATCCATAATCGTCTTTTACAACACCCACGGGTTGAGATGGGTTAGTGCTATTCGTAACCGTAAATTCGTAACGGTGGCTATAATAGTCCGTGTGGTGCCCCACGGCAACCAGACCATTATACTCAGGATTCCTCACGATGTTTTCCTTTACCGTCATAGTCAGTGGTGTCTTAGGTTAACTTTGGGGGTCGAAGTGCGTTCGGCTAATGCTGAGCCCGTGGGAGCCAACAATAGAATAGAATATAATAGGTTAACTAACGGCCGAAATTAATAATCAATCTAATCCAAAATCTTCAGATTTATGATTTTGAAATTCATCCGTTGTTACGATCACGTTTAATACAAAAACAGACATATCTATAATCCAAATATTTTGGATTAAATCGATTATCAATTTTGGCCAGAAGGAAGTAAGTACATATGACATAGAAGAAGTCATATTGGTACATGCCAGATTTTGAACCCACAACCCAGTGATTAAGAAGTGAGTCGGTAAACCTCAAGACCACTATGACGTAGCGTGACACTTTGTGATTTAAAAAAGATCTACGTTATTTTCTTTTTTTGGCATCAGCGTAGTAGCTGCCTACAGCTACTAGATTGCAATCGCCATCTGACAACAATCAGATTGCGATATCGTGGGTAAGCCCGCACAATATTTGACAATAATTTTTTTGTTTAATTTGAAAATAAAAATATCACCTTTTTCTTTTCAGCCGCTAATTCATAGTTCATGTTAATGACAATGTAATCTGAACATCTACAACAAAAGTGCATTGTGATCCAGTTAGCTGTGTTTGCGAAAACTGCTTTAAAAGCAAATTAAATGTTGAAAGTTTCCAAGTTATTCAGAGTTCGTTTACAATAAAATTACCTGTGTCAGTTTGCCGGTAAAATTCAATTAAGAAGTTTTTGAATAATTTATACTTGTAATAGGGATTCGTGGTTTAATTGATAGTTAACATTATTTTTACATTAAAGACTAGGCGGGTTTCTTTGAACTAAAGACAAAGGAATGGGCAAACTTTGTAATCAAGGGTTTCAAAGTAACAAAGGGTTTTGTTCACATATTCTTGTGTGAAACTAGTGTTTCTCTCCATTACTTATATGTTAATGTTAGTTAGTCTAATGGTTCTTTTTTTATACAGCCTAGTAATGAGACTTGCAAGTCATTCGCTTCGTGATAAACGTCACATAACAATTGTAATGCTATCCATGACTAGTCCTGTGTAGCATCACCCTGCGCTCGTCACGATAGATAAACGTCAGTAATTACTTTCACCTCAGATCAAACTACATAGAGGGGCTACTTCTTTCTCTAATCAGTTTTTGTTGTACCAGACGACCGATGAATGTTAAATGAATGAATTATCTGAAAAGGTATGCAAGCCTTCGTACTTCGACAAGTTAACCGTTGACAGTGTTTAGTCTGTTATAAAAAGCGAGCTATAAGAATTGTTTTGTATAGTATATATATGTCTGAATCAGAATTTCATAAATAAGAAAATCACATTGACATAATATGCATTTTACTTAAGTAATTCCATAAATTACATATATTTACAACAATATCAACAAACGTTTACATCTAATATACATTTTCCTATGCGTAACAGATTATCTATACATCATATAAATCTCTACACAAAGTCTATACATAAATGGTAACTACAAGTATTGCGTATAATTGTTTATATATAATGTTCCCTATGACACGTAGACCCAACTTACCCTTTTAGCCGAAAATATTTATATAAGTGTTAATTACATACATTTCGTACTCTAGAATATTTTGGTTGTCTCCACTAAAAATGTATAAACTATTAAAAGAATAAGCCAATTGCCGTATTTGATATTGAGAGGCATACATATTTAGGTAAATCAAGACATGAATTCTATTCATCTAGAAAACGCGTAGCTTCAGACTATGACAATTTAGCAATATTCAAAAGAAAATTATTTGTGATGGTTTGAAACTTTAAACCTACTATTTTAGAATAAACTACAAAGAATACGGCAGAATTAACATCTTATTCGAAATATTGCGTAAAACAAATTATTGCGTATGTTTTTAAATACGATCAACAAAAACTAGACCATATTTTTTTTTATCACAGGGCCAATTCTCGTAGTTAAAAAGTTTCAAATATAGTTACAATCTGGTCTCAATGTCGTAAATGTCACAAATGGTATTTTTGTAAAACAAACAACGTCAACCGTGAACTTATACTGTAATGAGATCAACAATCAATCGAAAGTTGATCGATGCCAAAACGATATTCTGCTAACATTTTGCACTGACACAGGTACTAAAATTGACATTAAATAAACGTCAAAATTGACATTGAACTGAGACTTGGTTGAGATAATAGCGGACATTTTTGTAAATTTTCATTTTTGAGAAATGTTTTATGAATATGTAAAGATTGATTAATCTGTATACCGTACAACGTTGCCTTTTACTTGACGTTGGCGAAATTGTGAAAGATACTCTACAGAAGCCATAATCTAAGAGAAGAAGAAGGAGATACTAAAGAAATCCGACTGAACTTTACGAAGAGCAGAATACCTATTTTTTGTGATTTCATCATTTACACTCAGTTCGATCAACTTTCAATCATAGTGTAAATTAATTACGAGAATTAGCCCCCATATGTTACTTCGTTCACAAAGCATAACACAAAATATTCATTATTGAAGTTCGTTCAGCCAATCATTTTTCTAAACGCGATCCAAAAGGCACTAGATTTTATTATAATAGATTTGAATTGATACGTTTCCGAAAGTCGTTGTTGTTCATGACATAGTAATAATAATTAGCTGACTGGTAACACATTCCGCGCAAAAATAAACTACGCTTGACGTTCATGGCCCACGGACAAGCATTCTCCATGTCGCTATTACCACAAGATACATACACAAACATTAAGACTTAGAAGATATATTTGCAATGGTCTACCATACAAACATTTGTTTCGATAACATAGGAACTGAATGGGAGACAAATCACTACAGCGCCACTTAAGCAGCCAATGTTTAATATATTATTTGAATACCTGCTTATTTTTTTGGGGTAATGCGTCGGCGTTTACATATTCATACATACAAGTTCAATGTAATTCGCAAACATGGGGCTCAAAACATTACACCTATTTGTAATTCGTCCTACATTATAGTTATTTGACATCGTTGTAATCTTATTTTATATTCTTGTAAGTGTTTATGTCCATCAAACATGTAAAATTGACATATATATATATAAACAATAGTATTATTTCGATTTCCGAAGCATGCGACAGAATTTGTCACAATTCCTAACAATAAGCACAACCGGTCTGAGACTTGACAAACCTAATTTCCGAGCGCGTACTACGCGGGTTCAAATTGAAATCATGCCAGTTTTGGAACGGCGTTTACAGCTGGCGTGAAGAACTAAACTCTGTCAGTAGAGCGACTTTTATTAAAAGCATAAGTGAAATAAGCTAAATCGATTAATTGGCAATGTAACCAAATACATACATATTATTACAGATCATCATCACATTGTTCTTTCAGAAAAACTACAATTCGTTTGCCTTAACGCATTTTTTATTTCAATTTGAAACCCCTTGGCTTAATGCTCCATTTATAACCATGCGAATCCAGTAGATAGGTACATAACATGGATATTATACGACGATATAAAACACAATGTTATCACATCCACTATAAACTAACTCAGATAATTTCATACGTCTTAATAATAATAATACGTAGCGCATAAAAAACCGCGAAAAAAATCTATAACAAGCGTCAATTAACAACAATGTCACAGGATCACAATATAAATTCATCATCGGCATATAAGGCTCTCCTCTCTGGCTGCGCAGGCGCCGTGAGGCGGTGCAAGGAACAGTTTGCCGTTCGCACATGCACAGAGCTGGTAAATGTTCTGGTGGTGGGAGTCGTGCGTGTGTACCGCAGATGGCGGTAGTGGCAGCGCGGATTTAAGCTTTGGCATGAATATACTTGGCGCGTCCAGACGTATCTGCAAATTATGATCAAATTAATCCTTTAAATTAAAACAATGCTCTCTTTCAATTAACCAGGGAGCCATTTTTAAAGATTTGAATTCATTTAATTTACTGTTCATGATTTATGAGGTTAATGTAAGAAATAGGTTACAGTGATTATTTAATGGCTTGCATAAAGAATGAGAAAAGCCATGTTTTGTTAAACATTCTTACTTTTATTTCCTCCAATTAACGAGTATTTATCATGTCAGTCATAAAACGTGCACTACTGAACAAAAGCCTCCCGAGACCATAAGACATGCCGTGTGGCGGGCCTTTTCACGGGAATTTGCCAGTACTCACCACGCTTGGAGGTGGGTTGGTGAGCGGAGAATGGCTGATGTTCCATAAAAAGGACGCTGCTATCCCCATCCCTTTGGTTTACAGTCCTTTAGTCGCGTTTTACGACATCCACAGAAGGCGATGGAGTGGTGCTTTATTCTTAATCCGGGCACCACAGGGATAACGCGTATTGCATCTATTAAATTGAACCACTGCAAATGTGTATATATAATAAATCAATAGTCAAATATTAAAATTTTGCTGAGGATGTCCAAAACTGTGCAAGTTTAGCACATGCCCAAAAATCCTTATACCTAACATATTCCAACTAGAACGCAAGGTCAACAAAATCTTGTGATAATTACGAGCGAGTGGTGCTTTATTCTTAATCCGGGCACCACAGGGATAACGCGTATTGCATCTATTAAATTGAACCACTGCAAATGTATATATATAATAAATCAATAGTCAAATATTAAAATTTTGCTGAGGATGTCCAAAACTGTGCAAGTTTAGCACATGCCCAAAAATCCTTATACCTAACATATTCCAACTAGAACGCAAGGTCAATAAAATCTTTTGATAATTACGAGCTAGTATTGAAACGCTCGATCATTTATTCAGGTAGCATCACAAACATCGTGCTCACCGAGCCGGCGACGGATCTGAGTCGGAATGTAGTGAGGCAGCTGGCGCTGATGTCACCAGCACGGGACTCCAGTACAATGTTTTGTGCGGCGTGCATCTCTAGCGAACGCGTCGGTGATTCCAGTCTGTGTGTAAAAAATAGTAATAAATAAGTTTATTAAAGCTTTGAATTATATTTTGGTAACTCAATAAACTCAATAACTCAATAGACTTTTTGGTTTTGAAGAGATAGTCAGATATTTGGTACTGTACTTACCTCACAGTAATGTAATTTAGAATTGTCTGAAAGAAATCAAATACATACTGCTATATATCTGCCAATAATCGAGGACCTCAGACTGGCAGACAATCTTGCGACCAATATAGGCAAGCGTGTTTACACATAGACCTTAGTGCTTTTTGCTACGTCCCTATCGGAGTATTTATAAACTACGCGGCGCGACGACTACTTAGCGATCGTATGGTGGGCGCAGTGGCTAAGCGATTGGTTTCCTGCGCTACGTGTCAAAGGTTCGATCCCCGCATGGAACAAACTCTATCTACTGATATATGTGTTTAGTATGGTTGTTTGTGCAGTTGAATTTATATCCATAAACTGTCCCCAGGATCCTAGTGTGGGACGATGTTTTTAAATAAATCTGCTTTCCAATCTTCATTCAAATCATGAAAATCAGTAATATTCAAAAGGGTTCTATACATTTTCTGGAACAAGTGGCAAATGATCATGCTTTTGATCCGATAACAAACTTGAGTGGCCGTTCCATATAACTAAATGTTCCAGCTAATGAGCTGTAACTTCGTCTGCGACGGGAACAAAGCATGCGTTCATTAAAGTACAAATATACTTACACTAATGGTTTTGATGGGGGTGCTTTGACTAGGGGTGTCTGCACGGCAGCTTGTACGGTGACGCCGGCAGGGCTGACCACAGTGAGAGTATCGGCCCCTATCGTTACCGAATCTTGCCCCGCACCAAGCAGCAACACTCCCCGAGCATCCCGCACCTCTAGCCGGGCTACATTCACTTCGAGACGATCGTGACCTAGAAATTGTTATATGAAGCAAGCACGAATGCGTACTAAATCGATCGTCCCTAGAATTTGATGCGCATTGTGCGTACAATGCGCATCAAATTCTATTTCTAATAGAAAATATATTTTTGCGATAAATTAGAAATGGAACATTTTTCAACTTATCCTAGATTTATTTGAGGCATTTTTGGTCGGCCACCGGATTTATTTTCTAGGCGTATATTTACATCTATATATAGGTATAGGCACTTAAAGAAGCAAACAAAAAGTAATCATCTCCTTAAATGGACAAAAGATTTTCTTTTGATATCACAAAAATGCTTTTCCTACAAAAGACCCATGTTATTTGTACTCACCTAGATATAATCTACTCTGTAGCATTCCATGCGAGTCTCTAGTAGAGACAGTAAAATTTCGAGAAGCTTCCATGTAAATTGGATATCCTCGACGTGACTTGATGGTGGAGGCAAACAGAGAATCCAACATTAAAGCCTGTCCTAACAGTTGCAAGCCTCCTGGCACGATGCGGAGTTGGCCCATTCCTTCCTGAAAATAAACCTGAAGTATGTATTCAACCTATTTTAAAAACATATTAAGTTATTATTTAATGTTTAGTATAAATCTGTATAGCAACGAAATAACTTTGAATTAACGAATAGAAAAGAAAAGTTATGTACCATGTATTGTTAGGTGGACTGGTAGAGAATGCCAGTGGCATTAAGTATGCCTTGTGTATCACCGTTGTGCATAAAAGTATAAATAAACAAATATTTTCTAGTGAACATTATTACTAAAAAGCAAATTCTAAAATTATATCTAGAAAGAAAATGAAAAAATAATAAGTTATTATTTTCCGAAGTTAAGACTTATTACATTTAAGCATTATAAAAATGACAAGAACCGGCTACGGCTTACCGAATTGAAATCTAACACTTTGAGCACCCAAAGCGTCAAAGCGAGATTGACAATCATCATAAGCATAAGCGCCATAACAAGTATGTACAGGCATTTTTTCCTCCAGCCGTAGATTCCTACTTTGAATTGGCTATTATAACTGTTTCTGATCGAGTCGGCTTTTGTGTCTCTACTTGTATTGTTGTGCAAGATCGGCTCGGGAGTGATCTTGTCAGCGTACGGTATCCTGCAAGAAAAAAAGTTGTTCAAAACAATGCGCTATTCACCGGAAAATGAAATCATTTGTTCGAAATGGAGTGCTGTTTGCAATTTGCCTAATCTAAGAAATACTTTTTGAAAACTGTCAAGAAACATTTTTTGAAGCGAAAGAGTTAATTATAAGTAAAAATATCAGATTTATCTCCTTTCCGTTCTCTAACTTAAATAAATGCAGACATGTTTTCTATAGATACCGACCCTGATAGATCTACTATAACGTACTATGTAGTGTCGGTTTGGTATCCACCTATGTTATTTGAGCCAAATATCCCAGAGGAATTTAGTTATTCAAACTAATGAATCCTGCCTAGTACCTATTTTGAATAATCTCAAAACAAATCCTATATTTTGTTACATTTAAGTGTAACAAAGTCATGAGGTAATGATTTTTTTTATGTAAAATAACTTATTGTTCGTTAAAGTAAAAAGACTTAGTTATAACATACACGGGATTATTGAAGGCTGCTATTTGTTGTTATATTTCTACTGGTCTGGTTTAGTTTTTCATTCTAATTAAACGTAGTTCGTGGACACACGCAGAGGAAGCAAGTTCGACATGACTTTCCACGCGAATTAGGGTACCCCTTAAACCAGTTTGTTTTTACTTAGATAGTGAATGAAAAAGCAAAAAAAAAATTGTAGAAATTCATTGTATTGTTTTTTTAAACAACACTTTATAGCTCTAGAATAAATATTCCATTTCGTATTGTGTATGACGTGCTTAGCTGTAGATTCTTTACAATATTTATCCACAGCATATATTCTTGCTATAAATTGGTGTAGAATTAATATAGCACTATTCATCTCATTCCATGTATGTTGTAAAAGGCAAATATAGGACTCTACGCATCTACACTCAGCACTCTATTACATTTATGAAAATGTGTTGTATGTAAATAAAAATATTAACCTCTTAGCAAAAACCAGTAATATCTATAGTATTAATACCAGGAAAATACACAAACTGGTTGTTCCTGCCACTAGAAGATAAGCAAAACATTAAAATGTCAATGTGTACGACAAAACAAAATCCCAACTCATATTCAAAAATTAAGATTTCGTTAATTCAAGTTCAGTATAAAACACAAGCTATGTATAAAAGATTTCTATAATATTACAGACTATATGGATTAAAAACACGCATGGGATTGAGCTGTACTAATTTCATAGGCTTAGATTGATATTCCTGGGTTTGATATAAAAAATACCATTATCTTTATTCTTATCTTGATATTCAATGAATTACGTCATCATTTTTTACAATGGACTATATTAATTCATATAATGACATTTGAATATTGCTATTATATATATTTGCTATGAAATTTATTACTTGTTTTTTATTTATTTTTATATTCACAATTAACTTAGATTTCATAATGTATGTGTGAGTATCATGCGTGTTAATAATTTTTTTGTTTAATTGACGTTATAGTTGTGCGGAAGATTAGGGTTGTCATGCTCACTCAAATGTCCTGCTTACGGTGGCGTCGTGTATCAGGTAGCCGAGTTGCCCTACAATATAGTTAGCTAAGCGACGCTGATGCATGCGTCATCCTCGTAAACGAGTGCTGTCTGTTAGCACTGGTCAGTTTTATACTGCCATGGAAATTTAATCTTAAGCTTTAATAAATACTAGCTGTTGCCCGCGGTTTCACCCGCGCGTTTATTTTTATCAATATAAATACAAATATAACCGATATCACTCAGAAATAGTCTAGCTTTCTATTAGTGAAATACATTTTAGGTACGTTTCAGTGGTTTAAGAGATTTCCCCGTACAAACAAACAAACTAAACATCTTTATAATTTTAGTATAGATGACCACACCCAACGATACAGCACAACTGCTCAATGTGAGATCCGGGGTTCAATATAATTGGAACAATATATTTTAAAGGAATATCAGAAAAAGGTATTTCTTGTCTGTATTAAAAAATAAGTGAACGTTGTTTAAGTGGTGACATTTTGAAAAGTATTTTTTATACGACCCGGTCACGAGTAAGTCTATTCATTCGTCTGGTGTTAAGTAAGCATCACGCCTGCCCACAATAATTGTTATACTACCCAGGACTAAACCTGCGTGGCACCCCACAGTGCTATTCACCTCGTGAATTTAGTTATATAGTGCCCTATAAACCACACCACTGTAATGTCTAAAATTAAACACTACTACTTGGCAGCAGAATATCTGGCACTGCGGAGGTACCTACCTACCTAGCTGGACTTGCAATAAGATATCATTTTCTTTTCACTCTGTGGTAATGCATCATGCACTTCCCCCGGTCCCGGGGATTGCCGGACTCCTACCGGCTAAAGCCAGAGCGCTCATTTTGGGTACCATAGGGGGCTCCAGGAACTGGCCAACAATCACACTAGAGCCGCCCATTAGTGCCACACCTTTTGGCACGTCTCTCATGGTTGTAAAAAGGCCGCCCTCCCGGGCACATATAGGGAGATTGTGAAGGGTACTCCCGAAGCCTAGCTATGCGCACACGGCCGAGCATTCCCAAGTGCGCATCAGCGTCTACTTCAGGCGTGTAGGTCTTGGCCACCGTGGCAGATATTACCCCGGCGTAATCTCCTCCTTCACCAAGAGTGATCGGCTTTCTCCCGATCCCGCTTTGTGGCCGCATGGCGTTCTCACCGAAGGACACTATTGCTCTCCTACTTGCATGATCTGCTAGGATATCTATTATCGGCATAGCAACGCTAAACATTGAATAAAAACATCCAACATCCACCCATGAGTGTCATAAAAGGTGATTACGGGTTGATATCAAGTGGATAGGCAATAGTGTCCTCCAGTGTGCTAATAACAACTCACTGCGATCACCAATCCAACTGCCAAGCGTGGTAATTATGGCACAAGACCCTATGACCGCTTATTGTAGTGATCTTTGTTCGTCAGTGAATGATTACGGGCTGATGTGTGTGTGTGAAGTATAAACCACTTTACTAGGTTTTTTATGATAAGATTTATTTTCCGGCTATGTTTAATTTATTATTTAGGTATTATAAAGGGCGACTGTGATCCTATGTGCACTGGCTTTTCACTGAGCGTATTTATGCTAAGCGGGCCATGGCAGAGACCCAGGAAAACTCTTAGATGCAGAAAAAATAATCATGTTACAATACAAAACAACACAAGAGATTACTGCAATTTTTTTACTATACCATACTATACTATATTTACAAAATATGTTTAATCTGATTTTAACTGCGTTACAAATTACAAATACACTACAAATTGGTGGAAAATAAAGAATAACCTATTTATCTATCGATCTAAGCTCTCTGCTTGAATTTTTAATAGTGTAGCGGAGACAATGTTATTTATAATGCACCAGGTACTTAATAGAAAATGCATTTCCAACGCTAACTTCAATCAGTTGACACGCTCGAGTGCTCTGACCACATGGCAATCGGACCTCAACAGTGTTTTTATACATGTATAGGTAATTTTGTTCAAAGTGTAGTGCGAAGGTGAGTACAAAATAGTATTTTCAATAAAACTTTGTGAGAAGAGAGAGAACCAGTAAGAAGGTTATTGTTATCAAGTCATAAACCGATGGCAATAACCGGGGATGATGGCAGCTCTAATTGGCGATAGTCACGGAGTGCTAGACATAATCTGTAAAAAAGGCTAAGCTGTGCATATACATTATGCAAAATCCTTACCACAATTTATGTTTAGTATTTTTACAGTTAAAAATGAGTTAATTTGGTCCAGACGATACGATTTTAAAGTTGCTATTTTGCTACGGTATGCTAGGAGTTTAATAAAGCGTGTCCAATTATGAAAGTTAGGTTAACTAACAGATCTAAATTTAATAAATGGTCGATTAAAGGCATTATAAAAAGTAGGGACGTTCTTCATAGTTTGTATTATAAAAAATCATGAACGTCCGATCAAGTTTCACATAATTATGTAAGAAATGATTCTAAGATATTTAAAGGTTTGAGATTGCATACAATATATATATATATATGTAAATAGTATATATATGTAAATCAATATAAATCAACAATAAAATTGGTTCGGGAAATAGAATAAATGCAGTGTGGCAGATAATAATCAACCGGCACTGCCGAGCCAAATTTTACGGTCCGCAGCGCGTCCCGATCGCACCGAACGGTACGGAACAGTGTCATATTAGACGGCAACTCTCTTGTCTCGCTTTCCACCGTTCGACATCCTGGCGGAGACGGATAGCTGGGTTTATGATCAGAAATGCTCCCTCCGCCAGAGCGGTGAAGGCGCGCCACCTGGGGCGATCTACAGGCTGAGGCGGCTGGTTCGGTGACAAGCTCTTGAGAAATGGCGTCACCGTTTGTGGATGCAGTTCGAGACCATGTTCGGAGCCTGGCTCAGAAGGAACGTGCGCGTCACCTACCGCCTGACGCAAATCACCAGGTACAGTTGTTTCGGTGCGTACTTGCACAGGATATGAAGTGAGGTCACGGTATAGTACCACTACTGTGATAGCGGCCAGGATACTACACAACACACGCTTGAGGTGTTTCATGCGTGGGCGGATCTTGGTCGATCGGATCAGATAAGATCTCTCTCTGGCAGCAGTAGTATCGGCTATGCTGGCAGAACATGAACATTGGAGTGCTGTGGTCTCCTTCTGTAAGGGCGTTATGCTACAGAAGGAGACTGCAGAGCGGGATCAGGAGAGGGCTGATCTCGCACGGAGAAGCACGAGACGGTGCCGGGGTAACATCCTGACCGTGAGACAGGTGACAGACAATTCCCCAAAATGACGACACGCGACATGTAACTGGTCATTGTGGAAATCTTTGTGGGAGGAGGCCTTTATTCCTTGGCCTTTATATATTTTTATTAGAATGGCCATAGGCCACTTACACTAATTAAAGACAAAACTGTTCCACAGAATTCTCTCATTACATCAAACACACCGAGATAATCATTTTCCATTTGTCCGTGAACACATCAAAATTAGAATTAGCTTAGTGCAGTAAGGGTACGAGGGATGGCTGAATTGGCGCGAGCTACTGTACGAAATGAGTCTACGGCCAACAGCTTATGTTTCCTGCTGCGCTTATAATTTTTGGGCACAAATAGGCTGGTAAGCGGTTCATGTAGCTGAGGAGCATCTATTAGACCATGAATAATCTTGCACATAATTCTCGTCTGATTAAGATTTTTCCTGACCTCTAAAGAATTATACCTGAAGCAGCCCAAGATTTAGAATTATTACATTGAGTATATTGGGTACATTTAGGGATAATATCCGTAAGTACGCATGCATATACAGATACCTTTGGAAGGCTTTCTGTACTGTCCCTAACAATAGCATATATGGTTTTGTGGGGATTTCAGACGCATGCACAGGACTCAAGTTTGCATTGAATTACATAGTATTTTAACTTTCGTCTTCTTTGGCTGGTATAATGATGATGATGAAACACGGTATCTCCGTGCAGTACTTCAACCTACTGTGACAGTATTACATTTGTGTTGCGTGCAATTTTCACTATAGAGGAAATTACTATTAGATGCTTCAAAACATGACTTTTACATTTATGTTGACTTAACTTATGCCAAACAAAAAGATACAGTGAAAACAATATTACTTTAAACTACTATGCATATCAACTACCATGCGAAAATACTTTATGCCAAACATTTACATTACATCCAACATTAGGACTTCAGTTAATATGCGAACCAAGAGCATACTATTTCGACACTTTCAACCTTATATTGGTGTATGAAAGTGTGCTTGTACAACTGCATCTCGAGTATCAATACAATAATGAAATCTCTAGTTGCCGCCGCTTAAAGAAATTAATGGGGTTAAGCAATCGGTCATTCTTGCTACCACCGTTACTCTAAATAGCTAGTGAGCTTAGGCTTTAAATAATGATTTCCAAAGAAATTTTCTCCAAAGGGAGTGAGTGATGTTAGCCAAGCCAGTTTTTCTCCAGAATAAAAGTGAGTTCGCATGCTGAATTCTCTCTTCATCATAATATTGTATGTGTGTATATTATTAGCATAAAGTTACCATTTGATAATCTAACCCACCACTAGCTTATAAAACGAGAGCGCGCACCTGCATTACTAACATTGTGTGCTTAGACTTGGTAACATCATTTTATAGTTGAATTGATGTCATTAGAGATACTTGTTGATATTTTGCCACTATGATTTTGGAAGTTAATAAGGCAGTTATCCTTTAAATAATATTCAAATGTTAATAATTGATTAGATTAGTTTTTCTTTAAGAAATTATTTTATAAAACGCTAATCATATCTAATTATTGAATTATTGTAATATTATCTTTTTTATACCTCTTTCGAAGCATTTCTTTTTAACACGCTTTTATTAGCTTGGTATATATCTATGTATGTATGAGTCTATGTATCTGTGTAACAGAATTTTGAACGCGGTTTTCATCCCCTTCTAAACGTCGGATTGATTTGAAACTTCGCACACTTATCAAGGACTGATGACTGATATTGATGACAATGCAATAATTTAAATAGTTTGTTCCATTATCCTTGCCAGGATTGGCAACTTTTTCGTCTCTGATACCCGGAAAAAATGACTTTATCGACATACACAAACTTGCACAAAAAATAATACCTCCATAAGATGTCGATTCAATTTTCCGCGGCAAGAGTGCAATGAGACTCGAATAGTGTCTCATTCTTCAGATGATTTTATCCGTAATGGAGAGAGAACTTGTTTACTTAAACGCCGAAAGCAAGATGCTTGGGTAAATAATTACCACCCGGAGTATTGAGACTACGGACAGGCAACATGGACATTCAGCCAAAAAAAAAACACGTTTCTTTGGTTAGACGCACAAAAAAATACAAATTAATAATAGTTTAAAAACACGCTTTTGTAGATAACCGAACTAAAATGTAGAAAATAATTTTCAATAAGTCAAAATAACTCTAGAGTGATTAACAAAAAGAAATATTTTAATTTAAAAAAGCATGGGGTGCAATTGTGGAAAATGTTTGGCAAATATTTTGTGTATATTTATTAAAGTAGCTTCATCATGAAAAATCCCGTGTGGTGCTGGCTACGAATAGCACCAACCCATCTCATTCCATGGGTGTCCTAAAAGCCGACAAAGGGATTAGACGGAGGATGGGCAGCAGTGTCCTTCGAATACATTAACTACTAAACTGCGATCGCCAATCCGCCTGCCAAGCGTGGCGATTATGGCAAAACCCCCCATTGAGCACACAAAACAACGATATCGGTTAGAGTAGTGATCTTTGAGGGGGGCCTGTGTCCAGCAGTGGACATTATTCGGCCAAAATGATCTAGAAAATCGTGTTTGTTTTTTAAACTATTATTTATTTAACCCAGAAGTTGACCGATAGTGAATGCTACATGGCATTTAGTTAGCCGTTAGAAAATTAAATATTGATTGGTGATGTTTAAGATGACTATTTTACGGTATTGAAAAGATTTTTGTTTTGCATTCATAATGTGGTTATGTTAATTAGCAAACGATACAATTACATCGGTTATATGAATTTTACGACAAGTAGTTATGCAACAAAGAAAATAACGTTTTACGACTGAAATGTATTATTAATTTATGATTATTTAACAATTCTAAAAAAGCATATTAATATGGTTTATACAGATTTTTCTCAGGCTTTCCTGTTTAAATGGCTTGAATATATACCTACATTGGGTGAAAATATATTTAACGTCAAAATACTATGATTATCTGCATTCATAAATTTTTCGTTTGGATTCTTTGAAACGAGTGCCTCGCTCAGAATTAAGGATAAGCCTAATACAATAGGAGAGAGGACTTATGAAGCTCTAAAATGAACATTTATTCGACTCCCTCACATTGGGCAACTGTGCGTGCAAAAGTAACTAAAGCTACACTCCCTATTTTCTTATAAATATATACCTGGTAGGTAATATTTTTTTTTAACTCATTATTAGATTGTCTATTAGGGTGGACTGCTGGACATGATTCAGATTTATTTATTCAATTTAAAGGGTGAAAGCTTAAGGGTGGAGGTCTACGCTAGGCATAGCAGACAAAAATAATTGTGATTGTAGTGGTTTTCAAAGTGATAAAAACGAGGTTGCTGTTAACAACAGTGTTCTACTTTTGATATATGTATTTTTAGGTTTTTGATAGTTGTAGGGAAAAGTTTATTTAAAAAAGTTGTATTTCCATTGTTTTATTGCTATTATTTTGTATAGTTAATTAATAAAGTTGCTATGAGCACTAGAAAAATTGCTTTCATCATTTTATTACGAAAAGGCACACAGTTTAAGAACACGTGCCGTTGTAATAAAATAGTGAATAAGTTCTTTTTTCAAGTGCTCGAATAGCCATTAATTGTTGCAAAAAATTTAATTATTACCTGTGTTCTTTTTAAACCTTGCCTCATACTAGGATTTCTCCTGAGTCGTGGGTGCGTTTACTAACACAAATTCCACACACAATACATCCAGACCCGGAACAACTACCTGCAGATCATATAAATATTTGTTCAGTGCGGGAATCGAATCCGCGACCCGAAGCGCAGCAGCTGACTGTATCAGCCACTGCACCAACCGTGCCATTCATATATGTACCTATATTAAGATAACAAGTATTCATCAATCATACAAAGCCGATAACAGTTCCCTATAGCTCTCCCGTAACGGAACAATTGTCTATTTTAAACACGCAAAGCAGGTGATCCTTTCGTCCTTCTCTATTTTGCCTTCAAATTATAACTAAATATGAAGGTCCATCCACCTAAAAATAAAATTGATTCCGAGATCGATGCAATTCTCATACAGACGTAAATTTTTTGGCGAGGCTTGGTTAAATAAAAAAGGTAAAATCTGTACGAGGAGGTTCGCACACTTTATCTCCCGGTCCACTCTCCCAACACGTTTGGAGGGTTTACGCGGCATTAGAAACCAATTACACGAATAATACCTACTGGTTGCCCCGTCTTTCTACTTTTTGCTTTAGATCAACGCTGGAAACATATTATGATTATGTTGTTCCAGAGTACCTACCTATTATACCGACGATCTTGACTCCTCCTAATATAATTAAGAGAAGCCAACAAAATAATGCTTATTCTGATTAATGCAATGTTCCGCTTACGATTAGTTAACGTTACGATGTGTCGGGGATGTTATATTATTGCATTAAATACATAATAGAGATAAAAGGTAGAAATGGGGTGGAATCTAATAAATTCTCTGTGCGGAAGCGTAAACGATGTACGTAGAGACGGGCACGTAGCATCGTTTCGTAGCACTGCGCCATAGCCCGTAGCCTCGTAGCTCGAAGCCGTGCTCGGTAGCCGGAGGGGCGGGCACCGCAAATGAGCCATATTAATCATCCCCATCACGGCAGCTCGACTTTTGAGCTTCCTCTGTTGCCAGATTCTGTTAAATAAGGCCACCTTTTCCTCTTTCGACAAATAAATGAAGATAATTAGTGCAAGTATTGCCAGCGTCATTCAATATGATAATAAATTTGCATTCTAAGATACGTATCATCATTAAATACATAAATATATGAATAATAGGAAATGCTTGTTCTAATTGAGTTCAAAATTCGCACTATGCACGCGTTTTCTTGTTATCCTATGGATAGGGGTTTGAAAAAAATGTACCTATCTAAATTTAAACAATGAAACGTTCTATGCTTTTTTATAAATATTTAGATCAAGGCTGTTTTTCTATTGGAGCCATTTTTTTTATTTCATAGTTTAACGGTACATACTACATACATTACTGCTCTCTGCTGCTCTACTTCTCATTAGTTAGCTCAGGCTTATGTCGGTCTGATTACAGTAGTTATGCCACAATAAAAACCGTTCTTGGTGTCATTATTTTTAAATGACACTACGCGTTTCAGCCAAAGGATGTCCACTACTGAACAAAGGCCTCCCATAGATTTCCAGAAGAACTGTGGTAATTTCGGGGCGGAATTCGTCAGTACAGTATACCCGGTTCATTGTGAAAATAATTTAGAACTTTGAAAAGCAGCGACTACTGCTTCTCCCAAACATGGCGATATTGCCGATAAACTGTTCCCCATATACAGGCTAACCACCTACATAGTTTGGGGGCCAGTGGACAAAATTCACAATACATTACCACATGTTAATTATATTCGAACCAAATTACATACTGCTATATTTTTTGAGCAAAACAATATTATTATACCTCATAGCGTCTTATAGTATCTGCAATGAGAAACTCGGTCTTTTGACTTTTGACTTTTAGGCTTACGCGGGGCTTACATGGGGCTTACATGGGCCCCGCACGCAGAAGCCTATTAGACAATTTTAATCTAAAATGCAACGGGACTAACCGGTGACTCTCCATAGCTGCACTGTAGAATGAAGTGGCAGATTGTTGTCAGTGGTGTAGGACTATTGTATGAGATGGAAACTATAATGATAAGGTCTGTTGTAATGGGTATTATAGGGAATGAAAACTTAAAAAAAACGGGAATAACTGCGTCTATTTTGCAACCGATAAACTGAAATTCTGTTGCAGGCGGTGCCCCGCTACTCACAAGGCGGGCCCCTTAAATGGACACCACTACAGGCGACAGGAAGAAACACCACACAGATGTTTCTCGGGGTGTCGATAGGTGCAGTACCAGTCACCGTCGTTCGTCTCGAAGAGATTAAGGTAGGCAGTGTCACCACTCACATACATCTCGCCAGAGGCTGCCCTGCGCTTTGCAACTTAATAGATCTCCTTAAGATATAAAAGTTTTTTTTTGTATATTTTTTTTGTATCACCATCGTATGAATATTATTTATTTATTTATATTTAGGAAAACCAACAGCTATAAAACTTATAATAGGTGGTTACAGTTATTATTAGACATTTCAATAATAAGAGAATCTATGACCATAGTCACCAAAGTTATGCTGAATAATATTGGAGCAAGTAATATCGATACTATGACGATTAAATCAATATGGTTACAAACAATTATCATCACCATCATATCAGTCAAAGGACGTCCACTACTGAACAAAGGCCTCCCCCATAGATTTCCACAATGAGCGGTTACATGCGACCCTCCAACGACTCCCAGTGACCTTCATCAGGTCGTCTGTTCAACTTGTGGGAGGTCGCCCCACGTTCCGGTGCGCGGTCTCCACTCGAGAACATTTTTACCCCAACGGCTATCAGTTTTACGAGTAATATAATGCAAGCAATTAACAATTAACAATTATGCGAAAAATCTTAACGCCGAACATTATATAACCTCATAATATTAGGACTAAATAAGTTATGCGAACTAGTGGGCACCCAGCAGAAATGATTTTCTAAGAACGTGCGTCGCACACTATGCTATGAAACTATCATACTTCAATTCAATCCTCATGTTAAGGTGTAATTATTTTTTAGGTACATTGTATTAAACATAATTTGTCATGCAGTACCCATAGGATTTTTATTTAGGCCTGTTTTACCTTCGTATTAATTACTAGAATTTTCAGGCTTTACAAAAGCTCGGCCTGCACACAGCGCCCTGGCAACCGGAGGTTGAGCACCGCTGGTATAAAAGAATATCATTTCATATTCGGTGCTCAATTTTGAATGCAGTAATAACGGCAAAAACCCCTCGCGTTGTGGAGTGTGAGATATATTGTATTATTTAAAGAGATTGATGCGAAGAAATATAAATTCGTTTCAGAAAGATTTTATTCTACAAAGAGCCGTTATACTTGAACTTTTAGATAGCTTAATGTGTTGCAGGTGTATACTCAAGTATATTTTGATGTCTATATGGAACGTTTTAATGCTTTGTATAGAGATTGATTTAGGTTTTAGATGACCGCAGTAGATAGTTAAATAGTAGGTATAACTAACGTTGCTTACGCATTATGATGGATATATTGAAATCTGTGAAATTACTGGTATTTTATAGAAGCACTAGGTGGGATAGTTTAGCAGCGTGTGCTAATTGAGCGTTTCAGCACGCGCCAGCGGCCGGAACGCGTGGCGGCCGCACATTCGTTAGCAATATTTCGCTAACGAACCAAACTAATGGCTATTAAGTTGAATAACGTAGCACTTTGCGCTACGAATACCGTACACACTCGCACTGACAGATGTTTTGAGATACACAAATACAAACCATTTCACAACAAAAAAGACAGCCTTTTTTCATCTATATTGATGAATATAAGCCATACACTTGGTGGCAAATATTTTATCACGTATATACCTTTGGCATTCCAGTAGCACGAACAGCAAAGCAATGTAATTTTGCAATACATCTTGTAAGTACACATGAAGCTAAATTTGCCGCAGGTTTCTACTATATAGAAAAGGATTTGAACCAATCGAGTGTCTGTAAATTATCCTTGTATCATAGTAGAATTCAATACTATGAAGGTTTTATGAACTGAAAGCTTTCATCATTTTTTCCAATCTGTTGACGTTCATTGTTAAACATGGGCCACGTAATAGATTGCTACAATAAACAATAACGTAGAAATATAGCCATACTCACAAGTTTTGTTGATAGTATACAGCATGTTGTTGCAAGGGAACAGGAGAATGCTGCATTTTGCGACACCCACAGGTGGGCAAAAGACTCAAAGTATATTCTGAGGATTTGACCCACCAAACTGGTTATAATAAACAAATAATTGAATTCACCTACTACTGCATCTCAGTTTAGTATACTATTATTTTTAAAGAAAAAGTTTACTTAGTTATCTTAAGCTAACAGAAGCCAGCTGATAATATTTTCCTTTAACATTTTCCCAGTTCGGTATAGGCCGCAGTTTGGAAATAAGAAAATCCACAGCACTCAGAATGTCACCCTAAAGTAAGCTGTGTAAGCTCAGACGATGGGAGAGCTATAAATTAAGTTTTCAATTTGCCAATGACGCATCGCTAAGACTGTGAACCGAGCAGCCATTGCTAATATATTTTGAAAATGGTTACTTCCATGTTTCTCATGTATTTATACTAAGTAGTTCTGATATACAGAGCTTACTAAACTGTCATGCTCACTAAAATACCGTGCTGGCGGTAGGGTTGCGTATCGGGTCGTTCGGTTCCCTACGATATGGTTGAGCTAAGCAATGCTGATGCATGCGCCATGCTCGTGAACGACTGCCATCTGTCGGGACAGGTTAGCCGTTAACTGGCATGGCCAAATAAATCATTATCATTTTATTGTAGTATGTTTCATCTTTACACATTAATCTACATTTTTCTCGTTATATGTTTTACCTACATTTGTATAAATCAACATTCTAAACTCAATTATTTAAAAAAAGTATCCGTAGAGTTTCTTGCTGTCTCTTTAATCACTGGATGAACTATTTGGAACCAGGCGAGACGTTTCATAAGTGCCAGTAATTGGTTCATTTGAAATAAAAAACGTTAACTTTGACTTAAAGCAATTTATTTATTTCTATACTGTTTACGTAAAAGCTTTCTGATCGTAAATACAGAAACTTTCTTATCTCATCATATCATCATCATCATATCGGCCATTTATACGTCCACTGCTGAACAAAGGCCTCCCCCATAGATTTTCACAACTGTGTCATCATTCTGGGGGGTATTTGCCAATACTCACCACGCTTGGCAGGCGGGTTGGTGAGCGCAGTATGGCTACCGTTTCACAGAAGGTACGCTGCTGCCCATCCCTCTGGTTTTGATTCCCTTAGTCGCCTTTTACGACATCCACGGGAGGAGATGGAGTGGTGCTATATTCTTAATCCGGACACACTTTCTTATCTATTGTACTTTTAATAACATTCAATACATTTATGAGTTAGTTGACAAATTATTACTCGACTATCGCGATCGTCGCGGGTTAGCATCCAACAAAAACTTTGTTGTGAATCGATACACTAATATACTTTCTAGTGTTAATAATAATAATCTGTGGTTTCCGTCAACTCACTCAAACTCCAACTTTTACCAAATGTGTGAAATTTTAAATTAATTTCGACTTATAGTGCAAGTAGAAGGCACCGGCTACTTCCAAACCTTGCAAATTTATTGATATATGAGGAGCACAAGAGTATGCTCTTCATATATCTACCATATTATGTACGTGGTAGTACGAAAATATCAAATCAAAGATTTCGTCAATGGTACACACAGCGTGTGCTGCGGACAGAACCGCGTGGTGCCGGTTAAGAATAGCACCGCCCAATCTCTTCCCGTTGGTGTCATAAAATGGCTCATGTGACTATAGATTAGCTGGAAGATGGGCAGCAGCTTCTTTTGATTCAATTTACAACTTGACTGTGGTCTCCAATCCATCTGCACGGGTGGCGATTATGGAAAAAACCCTCAAATGAGCACTCAACATAAACCCACACCAGTCGTTGCGGTGAACTTTGGGGTAGGCCCGTGTCCAGCAGTGAATGTTTGAAATGATAATGATGACATACAGCTTTCATTGTGATAACACAATAAATTGCAATGTGCACAGAAATTAATAAATTTGAAGATTATAAATATGTAATCAACATTTTATTTCCGTGTTGTGTCCGGGTTATGAATAAAGCACCACTCTATCTACTAAGGTACTCTAAACCGGAGAGATGGGCAGCAGCTTCCCTTCTGTGGAACAGTAGCCGCACTGCCCTCACCAACCCGCCTGCCAATCGTGCTGAATACTGGCAAATTCCTCCCAAAATGTTGACACAATTGTAGAAATCTATATGGGAGGTCTTTGTTCAGTAGTGGAAGTCCTTTGGCTGATATGATGATGATATATTACCATTTCACTTTGCTGCGACAACTCAATAAAAAACTCACTGCGGCCAATTCAATTCAAATAGACACAAAAACAACCGCTACGTACATATTGGTGTCGGCATTACGTACATATATAAATGATCAAATTATGTTTAGTTGTGTACATTTCATAAATACAGAGAATGTTTAACGTGGAGGGCCGGCGCCGACGGTTGGTTGCATGCAGCAAAATGCAGCGTAGCGCTCCATTATGTGGGCCATAAATCAAGTGCATTGAAATCTCCTTCCTCCTTCGTGTCGGTGAGCCATCGCCAAGCGACGGATATTTGAACCAATGCACCGCTGAACCGACAGCGTTACACCATTCTACTTTGTAGCTGTTTGTAGCCACGTAGCTACCGATGAAACTCCGCGCCATATCTATACTGCATCTTAAACTTACGCCCGCCCAAATATTGTCTGGACTGTAAAAGAAGCTAAGTTTGTGTCGGGGGTGAATGAGATAGCGCAGTATTTGTTTTAGTTTTATTTATCTTATCAGACACTTAGACAAACTACTTATCGATTTAGGTATCACTAATGTTGAATTACACGCATCAAAACATGACAAAAATAGAAAGTGTAAGTGGAAACTTAAATCCAAAGTGTTAACTAACCCCCAATAAATATTGTCTATTTTAAATTTATTAAATTTCAAGTATCTGAACATTAAAATTTTATTAAATATATTCGTCGTTTCGTCGATTCAGCCAAATAAAGTCCACTGTTGGACACAAGCCTCCGCCAAAGATCGCCACAATGACCGGTCGGAGCGTGTTGTGTGCTCATTGGGGGGTGTTGCCATAATCGCCATGCTTGGCAGGCGGGTTGGCGATCACAGTTGAGTTGTTAATTTAATCGAAGGAAGCTGCTGCCCATTTCCCGTCTCATTAACTTTATTAAAATTAATATAAAATATTGAAATTTAATTTATACCTTTTATATATAAAATACCTATTAAGCATGAGATGACACCTATACTAGTGATATAATTATTTACACAGAACAAAGGACCAGTAAAGCTAGGGTGAAATTTATAGTAAGGAAAATCGTACGACGTAACTGATTTTTTATTTCATTTTTATGAATGACTAGCTGGGACCTGCTGTTTCACCCACCGTTTAATTTAAAAGAAAGTAGATTATTTATATAATTTAGAGTACTTCGGCATAGACACTTGACAAAGAATATGTATATATATATATAATGGATTTCATGGGTTTTATTTTTTTGCACGTAACACTAAATGTTTTTCTAAAATAAAAGTAGCTTAAGTTATTCCTTATAACATCAGCTATCTTCCAGTGAAAGTCCCGTAGAAATCGGTCCACACGTTTCGGAGTTTAGCGGGAACAAACAGACCGACAGACAAAAAAATTACAAATATATTTTTTGTTGTAGGTACCGTATATACTTTCATATGCATTTAGTAAAAAGCTAATAAAGATTATAATAAAACAATTTTAACGGATTAGATCGCGAAGACCTAAGACATTATAAATGATTTTATGATTTATTAAAGACTGTTTAATTTTAACACCGAACAACGTTTCCTTTATACATGACATTGGCGAAATTGTGGAAGACATTCTACAGAAGCCATTATCTAAGTGTTGATGTTGAAATAGGTAGTTGGTTTGCCTAATAACAGTTTATGTGTGTAAAGTAATCATACATATTTTGGGAATCTAACGCATTTATTTTGTTATTGAAGACACTGGGTACCTACCCCCAACATGGCAACATCCACGTTATTTCAAAAAACAAATTCTTTACTCTTGTAAAAACACTAACTAGACTGGCGAACACAAACTGCATAGATTTATGTAAGTGCATATTGTTTTATTTAGACAAGAATGTCGGCAACTACAAGAAAGTTATGTGACATTCAAGTATATGGTAGTACAGTGGGTTAGGTCGCGGCCACCGTGCGTTCCGAGGGCATCCATTCATTGCCTGCTACTCAATGGGATTTGCATGTTGCATTCTGTGCCCGCATTCTAACTCGTGACTGCCCTAATATTCCTATCAACCGCAAATGATTGCCTATCGCCTGCATTGGATGTGAATCTGTACATTAAATAGTATGATAGTAAAATACATAAAATGTGAACTTGCTTCAAATTTCAACGATGTGATTGTGTAATTATGTTAATTATAAACCCAAGACAACATCAAGAACTTTTTGGCCTCGAAGTCAAGGTTAAAACGGTTAAGGTTTGTTTTGTTTTATGATCAAGGTCATGCCTTCTACTTCCAAGTTTACTTGGCTTTAAGTATGCATAGAAACATCTTATCGTAGTGCATGTAAGGATACAAATAATTTTGTTATCTATATGATTTTATTATCAGGTACATAAGAAAAAATATCGAATCGGCTAATATCTTTGAAAAAATAATTCGGCTTATAAACCGCAAACGATTACCTAAATAACCTTTTACAATACTCCTTTTTTCCGCCTGACACTTATTCTGTTAAACTATCAAAGCGTTCTATCATATTTTGTGCCAACCATCAACAATCAACCAGCAGCTTATTACAACATCAGCATATGAGTACAACGATGTGGATGCATCCAATAGGCGCTGGGTGTCATGTATGGGTTAGCCTTGCCTGAGAGACATGTCGCCTGGCTCAGCGAAACGTCAAAGGGAAATTGAAAATTAATTTATGCTCCTAAACCTCATATACCTAAAGCTTTCAGAGATTGTAAATCACCCGCTTGGAACTCTTCATGTCCTGAGCAACATATATCATTTTACTCGTACTCGTGTATACAATAATATCAGTGCTTCACTAAATTAAGTACAAACGTAAAATTTATGAGCGTAAAATCTGATGAAGCTCTACCAAAGGTCAACATTTTATTACAAACTGAAAAATATACAAGTTTAATAAAATTGTAATATGACATACAAAATTCAAACTATACGACATACTTTAACCGTTCCAAAAGTTTAAATTAAGAATATTTAGTACAGCCTGTGCATTTTACGTGAGATCGCTTTTAAGATTAATTTATTAAATGCACTAGCCCACTAAATAATACGTTCTATCGATCAGTTATAATATTATATAATAAAATTTGTATTTTTCGGTTCAACAGACACATGGCATAGAACAACATAGCAAAGTAATTTTGTAATCCTATCGTAGGTATGTCAGATTTCGTTATAAGTATTAAAGAAATTTCTCGTCAATAAAGAAGTTACACGCATTTAATCTAATGCCATTAAACAATTAAGTTAAAACAAAACATACATCTTACATTAATACTACAAACACATGTACTCACAGCTACATCCCTTTGAAACATTTGACGAACGCGTACAGAGACGTTACGTCCTCAAACAGTCCACAGCGTACATGTAATGCGAGGCAGAACGCACTCGCGGGACGACTCCAAAAAGAGTCGTAAATACTCCCGACGCCGCTCACTTATAAATTAGGATCATAAAGCAGTTGCCAAACTTTGTTGGCGGCACGACGACCATAAAACAACGCTTACCCGGAGGGGATCGACGGCGACGGTGCCACTCGTCTCGTGCATCGCTCGTGATCTTTCAATTCTAACGCATTATACTATGGCGGTTACAGATTAATTGCAGGTGTCATGACATTCAAAGAGATTATGTATCGATTAAAAAAAAAAGTCCTTGTTCAGCAGTGGACATCTTTTGGCTGATATGGTGATGATGATATAAAAATTGGACGTTGTTTTCTTGCTTATTTACAAACGAATACTTAACTTGCGTACCTGCACCTTAATTTGTAAACAATGTCCTCCTGAGTACTGAGGCACGTAAAATAGAACAACCAAAATAAAAATAAGTCATAGTAAATAACTTTAGAAATGCATTTTTCTTTACGTAAAACCAATGTTGCTATGGCTGTAAAAAGAAATGATGCAAATACCCTAGCCAAAACCTCTTCTATCATAATGAAAAGATATTATTGAGAAACTAAATTCCATAAAAAGTCGTAAAAATCATCCACTTGGACTCAAGAAGAAACAAAAAAGACGAAACCGCATTAGCCCTTAATACCTAATTTTAATTTTTAGAGCAATTTCTGTCCGTATTCATCTGTAAAACACAAGTGACACTACTATTCGTTGGTTTTCTGTCAATTGTCGGCACATCAGTGCAATGTTAGCACTGTGTTGCCACGATGTGGATGTGCACTGAACACTTCGTATGCAAGGGCTGATTTACACTTCTTCATTCTTTAGTAAGGCGCGAGTTTATTGTTTCAGCGATTTTGTATGTTTTTGTATATATTCATACGTTATATTCCCGATACGTTCGAAAAAATCGGCAATTGCAACATGTTTGTTACGGGACAGAGTAACTGTCAAATGCTACAACATTCCCTTATTCACATGTTCCTAATTACGGGCACTGGCAAAACATTTAGCATTTTTCGAAACAGTTTCTCACACTCTAGTAAGATCGTCACGATTATATATGTCTGCACTGGAACTCGTTTTAAACTATTACTAAAATATCGAATTATTACAAAATAGAATCTCAAATCGGTTCTGTGCTCACACTGTACTTAAGACGGGATGCATGTAGACATTTATGGCCGCGTCTTCCGAACCTGACTTTGGTCAGTGGGTTATTGTGGTTACTGGTCGTGATTATTTGGTTCATTACTGTCACTGACTCCAAAAAATTGTGTAAGTTTTACTACTCAAATTGAAGAGTATATATTTTTTTTTTTTTTTAAAACGTTGCCCCACACTAGCATTTCTCCTGTGTCGTGGGTGGGTTTATAGACATGAATTCCACACACAATACACCCAGACCCGGAACAACTACCCGTAGATCATACAAATATTTGTTCCGCGCGGGAATCGAACCCACGACCCGGTGCGCAGCAGCCGACTGTATCAGCCACTGCACCAACCGTGCCGTCACGTATATGGTATAAGTATATACCTACTTGTATGATAAATCTATTTGAGTGCATAGTTCGGTAACAATTTAAAATTCAGTTTATTATTTAATCGTGTCGTTCAGATAACTATTGTACTTTAATATGTCCCATCATTATATCTACACTAGCATGAAAATACCGTCACGAGTTTCTTCCGGTTCAAAAATAATCACATGTCGAGAATCCGAAGCTCATATTACCACTATGTTATCTAATTAATACAATCAGTGCATCCATTGTGAAATACTGCACCCGGCCAATATGTAACATTATTACAGAATGACTGAAATGAATTATTAAGTCTGTCAGCATTTCATCAATTAGCATTTCATGGATTGGGAAATTGAATTATATTCATATTAACACGTGACCACAATATTTTATAATTAGTTTATTCAAAACTTCGATTTTAGAACGGGTGCGGTAACTATTAGTAGGTAAATGACAAATTGAGCATACCGATTTCGGGATTATTTTGTATATATTTCGTTTATTTGTTGTTTAAGGCTTGTCCGTGTAGTATCCGGATTAAGAATATAGCATTACTTTATCTCCTCCCGTGGATGTCGTAAAAGGCGACTAAGGGACTCTTAACCACAGGAATGGGCAACAGCGTGTCTTCTATGGGACATTAACCACTCTGCGCTCACCAACCCCCCTCAACACCGCCCCCAAGCGTGGTGAGTATTGGCAAGTACCCCCCAAAATGACGACACAATTGTGGAAATCTATGGAGAAGGCTTAGGGGAAAGCAGAGGACGCCCTATGGCTGGTAAAGATTTGATACTATAATATCCAGTCAGAATTGTTTTGTTTCTTTTTCGATACAATAAACTATGATAATAAACAGGATTTAGTATAATATATGAAAATAATTTATATTTTTTGGCATTTTATCAGTGTATAAGTTTGTTTTTGATATCAATAGAATGACTATCGGCAAAAATAAATACTAAGTAATGCCGCTATTTGAAGGAAGTTATCTTTTTATTTGGTAACAGCAGATGTGAAAGTTTAACTCATCATTTCGAGATCGCGAAATCGCTTGGAAGTAATTCGCGAAGGCGAGTTCGCCGCAGACGCTTTACTCACAGCACTTGAAGTTAGTTGGGACGAAGTTGGCCGGTTCGCCACTCATACACTCCGTAACGACAACTTACTCACTTTTGCTCACTTGGAGCTTAGCGCCTGCAGATTCAAGGGTTTTAAATGTGTTTGTAGCTGCATAATTATTTTATGCATTGATTAAATTGTAAGATGTGTATTGATACTGGAAAGTTAATTATGCTATTGATCTCGCTTTGAATTCGTTAATTGTTGTGTTGTTGTAATTGAGGTATCATGACTAAGGGACACTAAACCACAGGGATGGGCAGCAGCGTCCCTTCTGTGTAACAGTAGTCATACTGCGCTCACCATACCGCCTGCCAAGCGTGGTGAGTATTGGCAAATTCCCCCCAAACCGACGACACGACTTTGGAAATCTATGGAGGAGGTTTAGGCCTTTGTTTAGCAGTGGACGTTCTACGGCTGACATGATGATGATGGATCGAAAAATCGACATACCCATAATCCGAACACATTAAAACAAACAAAAATTGTATTTCCGTTCACGCGTGCACCTGTACGTAGATTCGCATTTCTCTAGGAGTAACATGAGTGTAAATAATTCAGTCGCTACGAGCCTGCTCCCCGAGGCTTTGCTCCGAATACCAACATCTGATCCGTGATTGCGCACGATAAATCTATTCCTCGCAGCACGCCGATTGTTGTTTATCACGCGTAAATATTGTATTGCAAACAAATATATCCACATCTTATTTAAAGCTGCATATAACAATGGTTTGGTAGAATGCAAAATTTGGTAAAATTTTACACGTATAAAACGCAAACGAGAATAAAAGGCGACAATAATGTCTAGGTATGGAATGTTCGCCTCGTGGCTGGGCGGGTAAACAAGCTAAAGCCGTGTGAATACGTGACATGCAATACAAATCGCGGCCGCTGCCGCTGCACGCTAAACTCGCGCTAGAGTTCACACCTATTCAATAGTTATTTTGACAATTATACGTTATACGATTGGCATGTGCGATGTGGGTATCTACAAACTGTTACGAACACACTGATAATGTAATTTGTGCTTGTACAATCTAATTGCACGAAACTAAAAAGGAACGATTTATATGGAAAACATTGAAAAAGTGAAGATTATGATACTCTAGTACTGCAGCTGCTCAAAACTAGGGCTAGGTTCTAGGCTAGGCTCGAGTAAGATCAACATGTTTGGAAAGGTATTTTTAATGATGACCACATTATGAACTTAACTGTATGAGAACTTTTGAATCGTTTTTTGAACTCTGTGTTTTATTGGTATATTGTTGTTTGCGTCCATTCAATATTTATATACTTTGTGTGTATTTTAGTGACCATGATCTGTTAATATATTTTAATTAGAAGTATATTTTATTAAACTATGAATAATATTAACACATTCCAAATTGCAATCTTTTGTGGAGTTCGATTCGAGTAATCAAATAAACCGCTACTGAAATGATTTCGTGATTCCAAATATTTTAATTGACAAACAGAAATGCCGGGAAAATAGCGCTTAAATTGTGCTTGCATTTGCGGGATGGTAATTCAATGAATAAACATCACGTCAGAACAACATCAAAATCCACTTCCTAGTAGGTACGGTGATGCCTCACTTGGCATGCAATTAAATTAAGCGCTCATAATATACGCTCATATCAGCGTGTGGTGCCGGCTCAGAATACCACCACCCCATCTCCTCCCGTGGGTGTCGTAAAAGTCGACTAAGGGATTACCCGGAGGATGGGCAGCAGCGTCCTTCGATTACATTAACAACTCAACTGCGATCGCCAACCCGTCTGCCAAGCGTGGCGATTATGGCAAAACCTCCCAATGAGCCCACAACACACCCATATCGGTCGTTGTGATAATCTTTGGGGGAGGCCTGTGTCCAGCAGTGGACTTTATTCGGCCGAAATGATATTTTTATGCAATTAAATACAAGTCTACAAGTTCACAGGTGAATCAGAAAATCAATAACGCTATTATAGCAGCATAATCATACCGTCGTAAAATTATGATTGGAGGACGTTTTACCCATTACCACGTCTATTGTCCTACCAAGAAAATCATGATACTAGGATTCATAACATCTAAAACACAGTTTGCGTGACTTTATATAATTATCACGAAAATGGTCACGTTTAGTTGGATGCTATACATTCAGATTTCATAAAACAAATTGTTAGTTTTACTAAAACTTTCCTCAATTGTATTAGTTGAAAATTGATCGCTAATGTAGTTCGAAATTTTTGATCGTTAACCTAATTCGATCAAATGTTCGATCGAGGTGAATTTGGGAAATGAACAAGTACAGTGCAGGTAATTGACTCTGCGCTATAAGAGGTACAGTGAGTCTGTACCTACAAGCGTTTGTTTCAACGGAACATAAAATTTACATGTACATAAGTTATTTGCGCCGGAGGTGCGTCGGCTCGTAAATCTCGCGACAAGGGGATTTCTGTTTGTGAAGTTTCTTTTTTATTTCCACTTTATCTGTGTAACGCAAAGGACTGTGAATACTCAGGCGCAACTCGAACCCGCTCAACTTCAATAAATCAATTTGTGCACTTACCCGTACTTATAATGTTCTCAGAGAGTGGAGTTCGGCACGTGTCGAGACCGACTCTGAATATGTTAGAATTTCATCGCATAAAGGATGTAAACGTAATTCTATTTTTACATCACAGAATACTAAGGTAGGTAACACTTTTTTTCAAATGTATTCTAACTTTCGAATCCACTTTGTGTGTCAACTTGTTTTTCTATTTTATGGTAAATTACCGAGTCCAAGATTATCCTCAGGCCATTGTGAAATTTCAAACTGTGGTAGTTATTCTCGCACAGAGAATTTAAGCCTTTTAAGAATCATTTAAACCCTTCAGCATTTTCAACCGAAATAAAATAAGCAGCCGAAACGGTTTGTCCGGTTCGTCGTGTTCATTTTGCATCACAAAGTTAGATGTGTTTGTCGTTCTATTTTAAACGCGATAACGCCAACTTTCCAGTCCTCGAAATGTGAATACCTTGTTGCGAAAATGTGACTAACGGAAACTGTGTACAAGTAACTCGGCTGTCCTTCGGTGGCTCACACCGCGCACACTCCCCGCCACCCCGTACTATACTAGCGGCACTGTGTGATGGCTCTTGTGCGTTTGCACTTAGCAGAAAATTCCGTAAATATTGACAGAAAATTGTGCAAAACAAATGATGTACTTCTTTTTTTAGGCGCCGCAATAGCGACGTATCACTAGAGCTATAATTTATAAGCCTTTAAAATGTATAAAGGCGCTTTTGTAAGCTGACACAAGTGCCATCATACAGTACTGCTAGTATAGTACACTATGCAACATATTTCTGTGAACCGCGCCGCGCCACCATCGGCAACCCATTCAAATATCTTTATTATCTTTATTACAAACAACGTTATTGGCTTCTTCTTACTCACGGTTTTTTTATGGACGATGACCGCCCCAATAGTTTTAGCCAGTAGGAGTCCCCCCTTTTCCGATCCCGCACGGAGAAGGATGAGACGGCGCCGGGTAACAACCGTCCCGGCTCCCAAGTCCAACACGCCTGAGCCCCTTGCCGTCACTACATGGTGGCGGGCCTCGGGGGTCGCGGGTGCGCAGATTGGGGAGTCTGTGTGCTCACACCGAGCGACCCCCGAGAAGACGGCGGTGCGCACGTGGTCACGTGCCACCGTGTGCGCAGCACAGCGCAAAGCGAGGCTTGGGAGGATCCTTTACAATCCTCCCCGAGAAGTTCCGGGATGGGGGGGGCGACCATTTTACAGTCGCCTTCCCACCGCTAGAGGCGGTGACCTGGAGCCTCCCTTAGGTGCCGAAGATGACCGCTCCAGTGGTTTTAGGCCTGCCCCGGGGCGAAGGAAGTTCATGGAGAATTTCCACAGGCATCAATAAAAAAAAGTTCCCACCGTGAACATTAATGAGTGTTACAAATTACATTAGGTACACTATAATACATATAATTTTACCATCAACATACCAACATAATATTCGTATACAATATTAGTAAAAGCAGTTTGTGTGAGTACGTGTGTGTTATTTGTGAGTGCGGATATTGTATGTAGACATATGCAAGTTGAGAGTGTTTAAATTAGGAAGGTAAAAAAAACTAAGTTGCCCAATTGTGGTAATAATCCAACTTTTGTAGCGAATTGAATAGTTTTTCCTTATTACGTTGTTTGGAAAAGACGTAGAATAACAAAACTTACTTAATCTAATCGGATCTAAAATGTCGATTGGGGAAACTTGTGTAAAACCAGATTATAGTGCGAACTACACGCATTTCGTCGTTGGTTTTCAAAAAGAGTAGGGTTGTAATGAATTTTGGAGTGTTGTAAGTAGAATTGTGTTGTGGATAGAGAGTTGGTGCACAGTTAGACCACCAGTAAATTCATAGAGGATTTAGTTGGAAGTAAAAATGGTAAGTAACCAGTAGGTATTACTAACCCTTAAACTGCTCTTTAAGTTAACTCGAATATCAGAAAAGATGTTTTATTAATTACCACAGTGCTAGATAGACCATAAATAATAATAATAATAATAACAACTGGCAACACTCCTGTCAAGCTGACGGACATATTTTTAAAATTAATATAATATATATAAATAAATATTATTCGCAGTCTATTGGAATACAATCATATATTTTTAATCAAATATCAGTGAAAGAAACTCAAAATGATAATCATAATCGATGTATACAATAGCCAAATAAAAATGAATGAAAAAGAAACCCTATATTGACAGATGACATCAGAATGAAATAAATAATGTAGATAAAATGCTTATTAAAACTGGAATTGGAATTGGAAACAATGTATAAATAATGCTGACAAGGAGTAAAGCCAGACAATTGGAAAGCGCACGCCCACCACCTTCGTCCTCGCCACTCAGCTCCGCCTCGCAGCCGTCGGAATCCAGCCTCCTCATCTGTGCTGTGACACCGACCGCTGCAGTTGCGTCGAGCTCGAGTGACGAGTATTTCTCACCACCGACGTCACCACCATCTGCACGTCGGCGTGGAAGAGGACGACCACCGGCCAGCTTGGGACCTCGAGGCCCGCCTGCCTCTGACAGGGTCCCCGCTTCCGGTGGAAGTGTGCAGCGCATGCGATGGACTCAATCCATCAATGAAAACGTCATGCGCGCATACTTTGGGGCGACAGAGGGGGGAACTAACCTGACGGCGTACCGTGCTCGGATGCTCTCTCTGTTTCAGGTACTTGAACCGGCTGTCAACGTCTCGGCGCAACGACTTTCGGATCAGGTGCGGGTCATACAACGTGATCATAGGTTGGATGATGCCGCACTTGATCGGCTACGCTCTGAGGTGCAGATTAACCATATCGTCTCTCCCCCGGAACAAACCGTGGTGCAACCGCAAGAAACTTATGTGGTTCCGCCACGGTACAACCGCGTCGATGAGGAAGAGGATGATGGGGTTATTACTGCAGGTAACCAGTACAATGAAATTTTAAGGAGCGCTTTGGATAATGCGATTCAAGATTATCGCTACACTCCACCTTACCTTAGGCCACGTTTACCGCGTTTGCCTATGCATAAAAAAAATAAAGCGCTGGTGTGTGCCCTGGATTCGCTGTTGTTAAATTATTTTGACAACAGCGAAGACCTCAGCGATACGCATTCAATCCTGTACTGCGCGGCCGTTGCGGCATGTCGTGTGGCCCAAGTAAAATTCCCAAATAATGATAGAGCCACACGACCTAAATCTGCCGTACCAGCTTGGCAGCACAGGATTGAACATCGTATTAATGAGGCTAGGGCACACATTGGTAAGCTAATCTGTTTTAGGGAAGGCAATACCCGCCCAAGAGTGATGCGCTTTGTGAGACGAGCATTTTCGGGGACTGATATCGGCCCTGAAGAATATATGTCTCGTGTCACAGAGCGCATCGACTACCTAAAGCAGAAAGTTTATGCATGGGCAAACCGTATCCGTAGGTACAAACGACGAATGGAGCGATATACCTTGAATCGAATATTCCAAAGTGAACAAAGGTGGGTATACAGAACTTGGGAGCGGCCTGACCAAGGTGTGAGTGACGTCCACCGACCAGATGATGATGCCCTGAATGCATTTTGGCGCAACATATGGTCGGTGCCAGTCAGTCATACCGAAGGTGATTGGATACGGGAGGTCGAACGAGCTTGTGAACCGATAGTAGAAATGGGGGCAGTTATAATTAGCCCCCAAGACGTAGCCAGTGCAGTCCGTCCACTACCTAACTGGAATTCTCCGGGACCGGACGGGCTGCACAATTTTTGGGTTAAATGGCTGCGCAGTTCACATGCTCGCTTGGCGTCCCAGTTCCAGTCGTCCTTAGAGTCAGGTTCGCTACCACAGTTTTTTACTACAGGAATTACCCACCTGCTCCACAAATCAGGTAGTACTACGGAACCCAAAAATTATAGACCGATAACTTGTTTACCGACGGTCTATAAACTTCTTACATCCATTCTGAGAACTAAAATTAACAGACATATTGATGACAATTATATCATGTCCGCTTCTCAGAATGGATGTAGGAAAGGGTCCCGTGGTACTAAGGAGCTGCTCCTTATTGACATGGCCATTAGCCAACAGGTTAGACGTAACCATAAGGATCTGTCTACATGCTGGATAGATTATAAGAAGGCCTATGACTCGGTGCCACATGCATGGCTCACGAGGGTGCTAGAGTTGTATAAAATAAATACAACTCTACGCACCTTCCTGATTGCGTGTATGGGGCAATGGAGGACGGTCCTTAACTATTCAGGATGTCGGCAGATCCGAGGAAACGGTGAACCGATCAGGATCGAGCGTGGTATATTCCAGGGCGATAGCCTGAGTCCGCTGTGGTTCTGTTTGGCCTTGAACCCTCTAAGCATACTGCTGGAGAGTTCAAGGCTAGGCTACCAGATGAGAAGAGGTGGTCAGGTAATATCTCACCTCCTTTACATGGATGATCTGAAGCTCTTTGCCCCCAACAATTTGCGACTAATAGAGTTACTGAAGGTAACTGAAACTTTTAGTAACTCAATTAGGATGGAATTTGGTGTGGATAAATGTGCAGTCATGCATGTAAAGCGAGGGAAGATTATGGAATCCGAGGGATTACAACTTTCGGATTCCATACACTTCAGATCCCTTTCCTCATCTGAGACCTATAAATACTTGGGTATGTCGGAGCCGTTGGGTATCAGCGGAACTGACATGAAGCAATCGTTACAGGGGCGCTTCTTCGGCCGCCTGAATAAAGTACTGAAAAGTCTTTTATCAGGCGGTAACAAAGTACGCGCCTTTAACGGTTGGGTCATGCCAGTTCTGATGTACTCCTTTGGCATACTCAAGTGGACTCAGTCTGAATTGGACGCCCTGGATAGAAGAGTTCGTATATTGCTGACCACAAATCGGATTCATCATCCACGTTCATCGGTGATGAGGCTGTACATCCCACGAAAGTGTGGGGGTCGAGGCTTTTTAAATGCTAAGACCCTCCACAATCGTGAGGTGTGCAACCTCAGGGAGTACTTTCTCCAAGCCGATGTGGGGATGCACCGAGATGTGGTTGCAATAGACAAGGGACTCACCCCGCTCTCCTTGGCTAAAGAGAACTGGCATAAACCTGTAGTGCTTGACACTAATGACCGTAAGGAAGTATGGCAGAACAAGGAGCTTCACGGACGCTTTTACCGGGCCCTTCATGGGCCTGATGTGAACTTTTTAGCGTCCGTATCTTGGCTACGCTTCGGTGACCTCTTTGGGGAAACCGAAGGTTTTATCTGTGCAATTATGGATGAAGTTATCATGACGAATAACTACCGGAAATATATTGTGAAGGACGGCACGGTTGACATCTGTCGGGCATGCCACCGTCCGGGTGAGTCTATCCGTCACATTATTTCTGGTTGTTCTCGTCTTGCTAACGGCGAGTACTTGCACAGACATAACCAAGTGGCCAAGATTATCCACCAGCAACTTGCACTGCAATACAACCTTGTGAGTTCAGAAGTGCCATACTACAAGTATGTGCCCGACCCAGTTCTCGAAAATGACCATGTCACGTTGTACTGGGATCGATCTATCATCACTGACAGGACTATTGTAGCCAATAAGCCTGATATAGTGGTGATAGATCGAGCAGAACGCCGCACAATGATTGTGGATATAACTATCCCACATGACGAGAATCTCGTGAAAGCCGAGAAAGATAAGCAAATTAAATATCTTGACTTGGCACACGAGATTGTCGATATGTGGGAGGTAGACTCTGCAGTCATTGTGCCGATAGTTGTTACGGCCAATGGCCTTATGGCCAAGAGCCTCGACCAACACCTTAAGAGGCTCTCGTTAGGCAGCTGGGTCAAGGGCTTGATACAGAAAGCGGTACTCCTGGACACGGCTCGTATTGTTAGGAGGTTCCTCTCTCTGGAGCCCTGACCACCGGTGGCTTGGACCTTGTTCCCGATGCCGGTGGGCTACTATTTTTTATATTTTTAAATATATATTGTTTTTTTTTATATATGTATTTAAAAATGTAATTTATATGTAATCATTTAAAATAAAGGATAATAATAATAAAACCCCTCTGGGCAAACGTTATCACATCATGGGATAAGGTAATCCTGGAGGGCAGATTAAAGTAGCTGCTTGATTTCTTCATACCTTATGATAAAAAAAAGTATATCATAAAAAAAAAAGTATATTAAGTAGCTTACAGAACGCAGGGCAGTTTGTGGCGAGCTGAATGTGAGTGGCGACACTGCGTACCCGAATGCTCCAGAGAGTCGGTCAGGGCCTCGTCTCCGCTTGCCTTTATAGGTTGGTTGGAGTGGAACCCCATGAGTGCCCGCAGGATTTTCAACTCTGGCTTGCCTTAGTTGGCCGATCAGAGGGGGGCCGCCAGAGCTATATGCTCGGGGGTGGAAGTGTCTAATGGCGTAATAACGGGGAAACCCGCTCCGAGTCTTCGAGACGCGCGATGGTGAAACCGGTGCCGCACCTCTCTACACCCCTAGCCGCTCACACCGGTGTTGCTCCTTGTCGCCTGTAGTGGTGGCTATTTAGGGGGCCCATCTTGTGAGTGGCAAGTCACCGTCTGCCACAGAATTTCACTTTAAAGGTTGAAAGGCAGACGCCGTTTTTCCGTTTTTCTTAGTATTAAATCCATTTAGTACCCATTGCAATAGACCTTATACTTGTAGTTTCCATTTCATACAATAGTTTTATACCTCCGGGGACAATCCGAGACTGCATTTTATAGTGCAGCCATGGAGAGTCCCCGGTTAGTATCCCATTACATTTTAGATTAAAATTCTCTAAAGGGCCTCTGCGTGTTGGACCCATGTCCCCGCGTAAGCCTATAAAAAGACCGGGTTCCCCCTTATAGGGGATATAAACCCGTGTTATAGAAAGACAATAATGATATCATTTATTTCAGGCTTCCATGGCCTATGGGAGAGAAGAGAGATATATACCTTACAAACTAGTATATATAAAGTAATACAACATTTGTGTTAATGAATAAGGCTTAAGACTATGTTAGTAGCACTTCACTTTGCACTATAATATTGTCTTTGTGCTGTCCTGTGGCACTTGTCCGCGGAAGCGACGGAACACCACGCCTTGAGGCCAAAAGTCTTAAAGAGAGTGTTATCTAATATTACACCTTGATACCTAATCATGTTCGATTTATTTGAGTGCATGAGCCATGATCAAATCGCATATATTCTTCGTTTTCGCGATTTTGAGAACACTTCCTGTGTTCCCAATTCCCACTGCGAACAACGAACATTCAGCGAATTGGGAACACAGGATTAAGTGTGATTTGTTATACTTAGCTCTTCACGAGTACTATTATGTGTACAGTTTCCCAAGGTAATGAGAGATTTTTAATTGAAAACGCCATTTACATTATTTAGTACAGCCATGACAGAACCAAATTTAAAGCTGAGCGTGCATAACCGTACACTTATTGTCATGAATCATCTTTAAACAACAGCACAATTGTGTGGGGACAGAAAAATAGTTATAAGGATCCTTATGGGTGGCGTAACGTTTTGAAATCAAAATAATAACTGTTTTATGGTCACTTATTACTTTTATAATACAGAGACTGACATACACCCGCACAGTTCAATCGAATCATCGATATGAATTAATATATTACGCAACATTCGTTCATCTGACAAGTTATTAATCATACTATTTTTAAATATTATTCATAACTAGTTTTACCTTTTAACTAGTTTAAATTTCTAACATCGATTTAAAAACAGAAATATCAATATTGAAAAGAAATGGTAGTAACAACAAAACGTTATGAAAGAGCCACTAGTGAATTTAAATGTTTCTACAAAGTTCACTCCAGTCCCGTTTCTTTACTACTGCGGTGGAACTTTATACACTTAATTTATATGAAAATTTCTTTTGTAACGAGATTAACATATGATTCGTTTAAAATTTAGAGGTAGGCATGGAAGAATAAGGTACTTATATTCATTTAAAACACGCTTTAGGTTTTTGGAAGCGCTTGCTAACTTGATTAAACGATAAGTACGCTCAACCCAGACATTCGGAAAAAGACAAAAATTATTTTGCTAATTTTTGTAAGTTATACGTTCGTGCCAAGAATAAAAATGATTGTGAAAATGAAACATAAACATTATACAATATTATTTTTAAAGAGTCAAGCTAAATTAACAGGAACAAAAGTAAGTACGAAGGGCGCAAGTTAACTTTCAGTTGAAATTAATGAAGATTACAAAATTCACGGCCATTGAGTTCCCCGCCTCGTCGAACCTTCGACTCTAAGTTGCTTGTTAGACTAAATTGAGAGAAATAATAGGACTCATTTGTTTGGTTTAAAGGTTTCCAGCTCCACCCAGTGACGGAAGTTATTATATTACCGCAATCAAAACGTCCAATGAAGTAATTGTCCTGTTAATTGTGAATCAATAATATGCCAATAAAATTACAGACAGTATAGAAATTGCTTTCGATTATTACCCTATTCCGAGAAAGACTCAGCTGGATTCAAATCTAGGAGTTAAATAGTTTTTGTTTTTCAACAGTTCTAATTAATTAGTATTCATTAACAGTATGTGTATAACTTAATCATATTTGCTAAATCACCTTTGGCTAAATTTGCGATAGCCTCGTCCACAATGTGGTTTCAAGATACACGATTAGTTTCGACAATAACCCGCAGGCTTCAAAGAGCACATGTAATAATTATTGTAAACTGATCAATCACCGTAAGTCAACAGTTTCATGGCAATCTTATTTTTAATTTTTTATTGATCCCAGTAGAAATTCTTCATTAACTTCCTACGCCCCGGGGAAGGGCCAAAGGATATGCCGGACTCCTACCGGCTAAAACCGCTGGAGTGGTCACCTTCAACACCTTCAACATGTAACAGGTAGCCTCGCCATTTGTGAAAGAATTAAATATTTATTATTGTTACTTGTCTAAGTAAGTTTAACACTTTGATTACTCATTTATAGTGAACTGGACACCACACGGAGATTAAAATAATTATAGTGAAGAGTAATGGACATAAAACGTCAGCCTGAGGTACATCGGCTGATGTATTTTTTAGCGTTTAAACAGATAACTATGGAAGAAACAATTGCTGTTCGGGGAGTATGTTGCCGTGTGGTGCCGGCTCAGAATGCCACCACCCCATCTCCTCCCGTGGGTGTCGTAAAAGTCAACTAAGGGATTAGCCGGAGGATGGGCAGCAGCGTCCTTCGAGTACATTAACAACTCAACTGCGATCGCCAACCCGTCTGCCAAGCGTGGCGATTATGGCAAAACCCCCCAATGAGCCTACAACACATCCATATCAGTCGTTGTGGACATCTTTTGGGGAGGCCTGTGTCCAGCAGTGGACTTCATTCGGCCGAAATGATGAATGATGAAATGATGAGTATGTTCAGAGACAAATATATGATATGTAAAATCTACTTAAGGCTTTAAAGGCTGAAATAATGCGGTGAGAGAACCTTTAGATTTACTTTCTCCATTGCAGACCTAATATCATCCGTTAAGCCCACCAAGGCTGTGGCCGTGATAACAAGGACAAAAACAAATTTTAAGGTAATAAATAGGCCATCCTTGCAAAGAAAGGATTGAGCTGGTGTTAAGCAAAACTTTCAAGGATTATTGAAAAGTGTAGTAAAATAGATATGTCGCAGCTATGCTATCAAAATTATTTAAATATTTCAACTTCAGCAATATAATCTAAAATCACTTTATTGTGCATCAGTGACATTTATTACAATGTTTACAAAGTTAGTTGTTAGTGTGATAAGCCAACACTAACAACTGATTTAACTGGGGATGACACCATCATTAAATGTCCATCATTAACTAGCCATAATAAAGTAAAAAAATATATTTAGATTAATAAGTTAAGAAAAAAGTTTCAAAATTCTATTAAAAAACAAAAAGTTTATAAAACAAACATTTGTCTTAGGAAGGAACGTGTTCATTTAATAAATGAATTAAATATTTGTCCCAATGAACTTGAACTATGTAGGAATGCATATTATACTGACACACTTCGCCTGCAGGAGGAGCTAATTCACAAGGAAACTATGTTAAAGGATATTTTTACCAAGTATGAAGCATCCCAAAATGAGCTGAGTAAGCGCTTGCTGGAGGCCAGTGAGCTGGTGGATTTAGTAGGGTACAATGCAGAGAGATATGTGTCACTGACAAATAACCTGTCTTGCAGCTGTGCCTGCTCTCTACCACTTCCAGAGCCCCAATCTGTTCCACCTTCATCTGAGTTACCACCTTTACCTGAGTTACATCTACCTGTAGGGAACTGTGCCAGTATAGCTAATCAGAGTAAATGTTACCTAAATAATACTACATACATTTTTTCAGATAAACTAGGTAAAGGCTTTGGCAGATTACTCAGCCATTATTCTGAAAAGCCTGTAATAAATACTTGTTTACCTGGTGCTAGCTACAATAAATTATTACTTAATATTAAAATTACTAGTCTTAACTCTACATCCACAGCCATATTGTAGTGTGGAGATAGTTTAACAGTTACCAAGAAAGACATTTTAGAAGGTGTAGAATTTATGTTAGGTATTAATGAAAAAAGTAATTGTAAATTTATTATCTGTGCCCTACCATACTCAGTAACCTTGACTCAGTCACAAAATAGAAATATCTATGACCTTAATATGTTTATTTTTAATATTACTTGTCGTCATAGTGACGCTATTTTATATTTTGACACAAATAAATTTATTTATAATTTTAAATTGACAAAAGATACAATGCCCTGCACCTGCCAACTAGTTGTAGAAGACTAATTGCTAAACTCTTAGCATATAATATACCAACAGACACAGGTACCTGTGCTGTACCTAAGGTTATTATTAGTGTTAGTACTAATATTACCATTGACACACCTGGTAGTTTAAACTACAAGGTGTGTCAATGGTATGGTGGTAATGGTGTAGTTTAAACTACAAGGTGGGACAACGGGTGGGCTGCATCAATTGAATGTTGTACATCAAAACATGCAGGGTCTGTCCGGCAAGGAGCTAGAATTAAGTTTATTTATGGAAAACTATAATGTTCAGATTTTATGCTTAACCGAACATTGGTTAAAAAGCCATGAAATTTTGTTTGTCAAATGTAAAGCTCGTTTAGATTTAGTCAGTCTGTCTATCGAGCGCACTGTTGAGTTGTCTTGTGTTGAACTCGAGCTATACATTATTATTTACGTATATCCTTAAGTGATTTCAATTTATTTGAATCGGTGATGGAAGATATACTTACAAAAATAAAAGCCAGTAAGAAAAAGTTAATAGTATGTGGAGATTTTAATGTTAACATTTTAGACGTTTCCCCAACTAGTATTAGACTAGTTAACCTCTTTAAATCGTTTAACTTAAGCAACTTATTTTTTGAACCAACAAGAATTACAGCATTTTCTGCCACTTGTCTGGATAATATATATAGTGATTGTGATTCCACAATTAATTATAAGTGATCTGACGTCTGACCACTGTGGAAAAATAGCGAGTTTTCCCAATATTTTGTTTAACAATTCACATGAAATAGTATGCCGGCCGTACACATTTAGTAAATGTAATCGATTTAGGAATAATGTAGCCTCTAAAATTAAACCTTCAATATTGGAGCATAATAATCTGAATGGCATTTATAAAGCTCTTTTCGATGTTGTAAAAAAGGAATTTGAAACTACTTTTAAAACAAAAACAATAAATATAAAAAGTACTACTGCTCCTTTTAATGAATGGGCCACTGAAGGTATATATAAAAGTAGAGCATAACTATAGGAGTTATATGGTATGAAAAAATACAAGTTTGATACGTTCTAGTTAGTCCGTTTCTAGACTATGTTAGGAATTACTCTAAAATCTTTAAAAAGGTTTGCTCTTTGACAAAGTCGAAATTTATTAGTGATAAAATCAAACAATCGACTAACATAGTAAAAGCTACATGGAAAGTTATTAATAATGAAATGGGCAACTCACTTAGACATGACAAACTTTTTGAGATTATCCACGATGATAAGTTAGTTAGCAAAGGTCATGATGTACCTCAGGCCTTTAATCAGTTTTTTGGCAACATACCTATAACTACGACTCGTTCCTTAAAGTCATGTTCAACTGCCGCTGAAAAATTATTGCATGACAGCGTGTCTGAATGTAGTACCTCTTTCAGATTTGAACATATAACACCACATGAGGTAATTAACGTCTTTAAGTCACTTAACCTTAAAAATACTGGTGACTTTTGGGGAATTTCTATTAGACTAATAAATAATATAATTGATATTGTTGCCCCTTATCTTGCTGTTACTTTTAATAAATGTGTCGATTTAGGATTTTTTCCTGATCTTATGAAGTATAGTAAAGTCATACCTTTATTTAAATCTGGTTCCAAAAGTGATATAGGGAATTTTAGTCCGCCCTCTATCTTACCAGCATTCAGCAAAATATTTGAAAAGTTAATTCTCAAGCAGCTACTTAGACATTTTAATATAAATAGCCTACTTCATAATGAACAGTATGGTTTTACAAAAGGTCGTTCAACGACCGATGCATGGGTAGCTCTAATTAAACATATTTATAATGCATAGGAGGACTCGAAGAGTGCAATTGGAGTGTTCTGTGATCTTTCGAAAGCATTCAATTGCGTGCACCATGACACTCTGATACGAAAATTTCGTCATTATGGTGTCCATAATGTAGCACTTCGTGTAATTAAATGTTATCTGGATCAAAGGGTTCAATGTGTCGAGATAAATGAAAAATCTGCCGGACTACCCGTTAAATTAGGCGCAATGCCGAATGTAAAAGATCTAGGACCCAACATTGTTCTCAATAACGAGGTGCTCGAAAATGTAGATACCACAATGTTTCTGGGTATTACAATAGATAAAAGACTCCAGTGGGGCGCTCAAGTGTCTTGTCTCGCAGGAAAGCTCAGCTCTGCTGCTTATGCAGTCCAAAAAGTTAGACAACTTACTGACGTGGACACAGCTCGGTTGGTTTATTTTAGCTATTTTCATAGTATCATGTCCCACGGAATTCTGTTATGGGGCAAAGCTGCAGACATTGAAAGTATCTTCATTCTGCAGAAACGAGCTGTTCGAGCTATATATCAGTTACGCGCAAGGGTTTCTCTAAGAGATTATTTCAAAAATATTAATATTCTCACTGTTGCATCACAATTTATTTTTACTAACATAATATATATTATCTTCTCCTCTTAGACGATGGCTTCTGTAGAGTATCTTCCACAATTTCGCCAATGTCAAGTGTAGGGCAACGTCGTACGGTGTTTAGATTATTAAATCATTACATATTCATAAAATATTTATCAAAAATGAAAACAATTCAAAAAAATATGTCGATTCAAACATTTATTTTTCTTTCAACCTTGACATTTTTTGTATGCATTTCTTACCATTTGTTTAATTACTTTTGATATTTAATATGATTGCAAGTGTTGTAACCTGCAATCAAAGGTTTAATTAAATCTTTGTTTAAAAATTGGAATTAATTATATAATTAACTAGCTGACCCGGCGAACTTTGTTTCGCCTTAATGGCAATAAATAAGCAGACTTTTTTTTTTAATTGGAAAAAATACAAAAAAAATTAAATACCTACAATAATCATTCATAATTATTTCTGTATTTTAGTACATAGGTTGCTCTTCATTTAAGTACCTTGTGATACACGACATTTTTTGTTTTATTATCAGGCGCAAAAACAAACAACGCAGATGGTCTTCCGACCCGTGAACATGCCACGTATAATTGACCATGGGAAAAACATGAATGTTCTAGATTTAAACCACAAACTTTTAAGGATTGGCCTTGTGATTTGTTGATGGTCATGGCAAATGCAAGACGTATCGGAAATTGAAGTCTTTTAAATTCAAACGGCATATCGGTTGGGATCATCGGTATCCTCGGAATGAGAACTTCCTCACCTTTGAATTTTCCTATCATTATCGTAGCGTAAATTACATTGTTCATCAATTTTCTAACCACCAAACGCGTACCGTTGCACAGTTTTGGTTGGTTTATGTTTCGAAGCATGATTACTACGGAGCCAACCTTTAGGCGTAAATTGTGCGGTGGTAAGCCAGGCACGTCCAAAGAGTTTAAAAATTCAATTGGATAGTTGGTGGCTTCATCTTCATTTGTGACGCAGTCAATAGATTTGAATGAATGCATTGTTCCAATGATCTTATTTTGAATTATGTAGTTTAGGTCATCTACATCTTTATTCTTAGCCGCTAAAATTGCTCGCTCACTCAACCATTCATTATTTTTGTAGTTAGAAATAATTTCTGGAAATACATTGTTGATAAGTTCGCCTTTTGATGAGACAAAATTACAGAAATTATTTGGAAATGATATTAATCCGCTCGATTCATCGACAGGTACTCGACCATTACCGATAGTCAGCAATTGCTCCGAGAAATCTTCAGCAGATGTATCATTAAGCAATGTAACTCTCATGTTTGTTGTCAGTTGCAGTTTCTTCACATAGCGCCATAGATTTGACGATTTGAGGCAAGCGTTTATTTTGTCGGCAGCCGTAGGTCTTGGAATTACTGGCAGTATTTGGCGGAAATCGCCAGACAGTAAAATCATTGCTCCTCCAGAACATCTCGAGTCATTGCGTAAATCTTTTAATGTTCGGTTAAGTGCTTCTAATGCACGTTTATGCGCCATTGTGCATTCGTCCCAGATGATGATTTTCGATACTGCTAAAACTTTGGCCATTGCTGAGTGTTTTGCAATATTACACGTTGGTTCTTCAATAGTTTGAAGATTTAACGGTAATTTGAATGCTGAATGAGCCGTACGGCATCCTTATAACAATGTGGCTGCTATTCCAGAAGAAGCAACTGCAACCGCTATGTTAGATCTCGCCCGAACAGTTGCTAAAACTAATGACATGAGGAATGTCTTGCCAGTTCCACCAGGGGCATCTAGGAAATATAAACCACCATTTTCATCATCGATTGCCTTCATTAAAGTATCATAAACTTCCTTTTGTAGGTAATTCAACAGGGGTACATTCGTTTGAACTACTAAATCTAATTCCTGGTGATCATATTCACGTTCCCGTTCCAATTCTCGATTAAATACGTCATTCATTTCACGATATGGTGCTGGCATTCCTAACCTTCTTCTTCTCTTAAATTATGGCTTCTGTAGGTTATCTTCCACAATTTCGCCAATGTCAAGTTTAAGGCAACGTCGTACGGTATTTAGATGAATAAATCTTTACATATTCATAAAATATTTCTCAAAAATGAAAAAAAATCAAAAAAATATGTCGGCAACGTCGTACGGTTCAATTGTTTTTTTCCATTCCTAACCTGATTAACAAATATCAAATTGTCATCCATACGTCATTACATAGCTATCATTATACGTCAATTACATAGCTGTCATTTGCGTTTTGTTATTCCAAGTCTGATTCTTTTTTGTTATACCACGTTTTATAGTGACTGACGTTTCATGTCAAGTCACACGGGAATGCTGTCGAACGGGATAAAAAGTATCCTATGTCCTTCTCCTGGCTCTAAACTACCTCCCTGCCAATTTTCAGCTAAATCGGTTCAGCCGCTCTTGAGTTATAAGTGGAGTAACTAACACGACTTTCTTTTATATATATAGATGTAAAATAACATGATAGTTGACATAACTCATTTAAAATTGCATTTTTTTTAATGTTATTTACTTATAATTAATAACTTGACATTTGAGTTAATTAAAAATTTCATGTTTTTTATGTTATTTATTTACATTTAATATTATAGCATTGATTGAACATGTGTGTGATGATGATGATGATGAGTTATTGTTAATATTGTTCATTGGATATTAAATTATAATATTCATACAAAACTGTAAATGTATGAGCATCATGTTATTTTTATTACTTATATTGATTGTCTTTTGCCTGGCTGTATTGGTCTGTCATGCTCACTAAAATGTCTTGCTGGTGGTGGCGTCGTGTATTGGGTCGTTCGGTTCTCTACAATATGGTTGAGTTAAGAGATGCTGTGCATGCGTCATGCTCGTGAACGGGTGCCATCTGTTGGGACTGGTCAGCCGTTAACTGCCACGGCAAAAAACTATTATTATTATATTATTGTCTTACACATTGACCTATATTTTTCTCGGTATATGTTTTACAATTTTTTTGTATTAATCAACATTGTATTCTCAATTATTTTAAAAGAGTATCCATGGAGTTTCTTGCCGGCTCTTCTCCACGAGATCAACTATTTGGAACCGTGCAACTTAGATTCTGACGTTTCATAAGTGCCAATATTTGGTTTATTTGAAATAAAATACTTTGACTTTGACATTTACTTCAGTCAACGCTACTAGTGTTGCTGAAGTCACTTTTTACACTAAGGTTTGTGTACACATCTAAAATATATTATTACTTGCTTCTTATGAAAAGAAACCTGCGTGTTTTACGTTAAGATCAGTATCGTGTTTTGGTACAGTTATTTATAATGTAGTTACCTAAATTATGTAAGTTTAATGTTTTTAAAAGATTCAATACAGAACTTTTAAGAAAATAGGTAGTTTGTTTTACACCTACTTGTTAATCACTATATAGAAGTTTTCTTTCTTATTTACCCAGAACATTATTATAAACTAACTGTTTGCTTTTGCCTATTAAAACAATATCTGACAACAAACTATTTAAAATTGTAAATTTTAATAGTATTCATAATAGTGATTAGGAAGTACTGCGATATGAGCAGTATTATTTTCAAAGAAGAACAGACGAGAGCCAATAAATCTAAATGATATGACAGGGCATTTTGATACATATGTAATAGGGCCTTTATATACTATGTACTTCTAATTCTTAATTTTATACGAGTCTCAATTCGATTTCACCATCTGATTTTTTATATAAATAAACAGCCAGTGTGTCACTGGGTGTTTCTTTTTAAGTTCTTAAATAGGTACCTACAACTATATTGGAAGAAAGAAGTGAAAGAAACGTTCAAATTCAAATACCAATTTTTTTATTGTAACCCAAATAGACATACCTATTGTGTACTGAAAATACAGAAAAATGGACATGCCTCGAGAACATTTTGCAAAGATGAGTTTTATAATTTTGAATTATTCATCAACGGAATCATTTGTTGAGACATCAAATGGCATTTAAGAACAAAAGCTAATTGTATACCGCTCTCAGTCTTCCATGAAGTCGAAGGCGTGACACAACTCAGGCTCATACTGCTTCAGTACTACTCGGATATGCCGTCTGGCCAACTTGACTTGTGAACGTCCAGAGAAAGCAACTGCCGCTGAGCCTCCCGTTGCAATATGTGGATTTCCGGCATGGAGTTGCCGCACCACGAGATAGTAGGTGGTACGGCGCCCCTGTCCGTCTGGGTCAAAATCAAGGCAAAGAGACTTAAATGTATGGCTTTATTCTTGGCACCATGGGCCAAAGTACCATCGGCATAACGCAGTGGCAAGGACCATTGGCAAAACTCTTCCTCTGCAGCTTTGGCGAGCGACCAGAAAGCACGATTCCCGGATGGATAGCTTGCCACCGACCAGACGAGACAGTGTTCCGATGAGCTAAGTAGCGCATCCACTAAGATGGAATATCCTGGTCTATGACTGGTCACGTGGTCAGCAGAAGGTCCAATAAGGTGCTTGCATGGCTCCCTGCAGCAATAGCCGGGTTACCGGTCTCCTCCGGCACGACCTTTACACAAACTGGTGATTCAGCCTCCCAGGGTGGTGATTAGGTAGTCCCTGGGTTCGGAAACTCGTTTAACATGCGGGTGGCCAGCGGTTAGCCGTTACATGGTTTTCCTGATTGTCGCGCTAACACGCCACGGCCCCGCATGGCAATAGTTATAATACAGCACCGCCGTCCCCGGTACTAACCGTGCCAACACAAAATTTCTTCGAGCAGCACTGGCGACCTTACTCTTCGTTAGTAACACAATATTGCAAAAGTTACTCTCTTATGTATGGTCTTGCACCTTACTTTCCCAGTCGGGCCGCTCCCAGTTGGAGCAGGTAATCCCGCTATGACCTACCTCTCTTGAATGCTTGTATGAAAACCAACCGACGCCCACTAAACTGTAGCGAGCGAGAAACGCACACAAGATTCTGGTGTTTGAAGCATATATTATAAAATTTGACTGATTAAAAAAAAATGAACAACTACCACGACAATGCTCCCGCGCACTCGGCGCTGAAAACGAAAAATCTTTCTAGACAGCATACTTTCTTACAATCCTGATTTGGCACCATGCGACTTCTTTTAATCCCTAAAATTAAAAATAAATTTAATGGAAAACCGTTTTCGTCGTCGAAAGAAGCACTAGCTGCATTTGAACAGGCAATAAAAGAGGTGTTGGATTCGGACTGGAAGATGTGTTTTGAAATTGATTTAGAGGCTTAAAACATTGGATAAGCACTAGCAGGAAGAGTACTTTGAAAGATGTATAAATTTTACTATTTCTATTTTCATAATGCTTTTTGAGTGTTCCAAATATTGTATTTTTAGGGCAAGCCGCGACCGCGGCGGTCTGGTCCGACATAGAAAATTTGCTGGAAAGATATGGCGGCATGGCGTCCTCATTTTCCGGATCACGCAGGTTTTCTCGAACTATGGGTGTTTCGGATAGTATCTATGACAAATAGGCCGCGATGAGACGCCCCGGTTGTCATCACTGCGGAGACTGCCTGGAGGTCGCAACGTGAAGGAGTTCCCAGCTTAGGCAACGTAGTGCCGTGATTTTGTCGCGGCGGTCAAAGAGGGTGACTTCCGGCTTGCCGTAGTTTAGTCCACCGTCAGGAGTGAGAGCGCGTGGGATGCCGTCCTTCCTTTGCGATGACGTAATGGAAACAGAGGAGGTGTAAGAATGAGGATGCAAGGAGACCACCGCTATTCCCCGCCGCAGAGAACGCACTCACGGCGTGAGCGCCGATGGAGGGCGTTGAACGATCTTCAACCTCCATGAGCAGTGGCCTGCTGGCGACGTACAAAGGGCAGTCTGTCACCCGAACAGAAACTGGCCCGAGACGGCGGCGCGTGTGTTCTGCGTGCGCCTCTGTGAAGCCAAGTGCAGCCGGCCAAGTCGCACAGAGATGAAGCCCGTCAAATACCTGACACCTGCCGGGTGTGCAGTCTAATCCTGAAAGGCGAACACCGCACCCCCAGCCAGAGGGAAGTGGAAGGACACCGTAGGGTTTTAGCCAATATGTAAGAGTCCCGAATGCTACTCCGCCCTTCCCAAGGCGGAGGAGCATGCAAGTCCAAGAGGTAGTGCATTCGACAATTTTTTTTAAAATGTTATCCCTATTCTCAGCAAACAGGAAATACTACGAATAACTAGTAATATTGATCCAACAAAATATTTAATCTTTCTTTCTATGTCGTTAGTAGCCGACCTTATATCAGAGTTGTTCAAGTCGCCCAAAGGTCTCCAACTTGGCTTAACGACTGCCGTAATGATAGTAATCGCGATCGACGATTTTGCATGCCCTCTGAAGCACAGAGATGCTCAGTTAAAATTAGTATTTCAGATAGTAGTCTATCTGGTCATCCATTCATAGACTGACCGCACCGAGCATTGCTCAATCTCACCGATCGTTACTGATGAGTGAGCGCCTCATTGACATATCCGGAAATCGAATAGGCCTTTCTGCACATTTATTGGGATGTTTTGAAGAATATATTATCATATATACATAGGTAGATAGTAAAACACTTTTTTAACGCATTACATTCTGTTATGCTTCATGCACATATATTTATGCATGTTTCATTTATTTTTATTCCTCGTTCTTTCACCGTCTAAAAGTACCAAATATTTTCTACTAGCCCCATATTATTTAAGACAAAAAACGTGGAGCGTATGCAAACGGGCATTGGTATCTATTGCGTGTGCCAACATTTTCAAATTAAATCTTTAAAGGCTAGGAGAAATTGTTGTAAACATATTAAGCAGCTTAAAAAATGGCTTTATGTTGTTATTGCATAGTCATTCAGTTCTGAGTTATGATTAAAGTTTCAAGTCTCTAGCTCATCGGGAAGTTACTTTAAAATCGTTTGCAAAATTTGTACCGAAACAAAAAGATAAAAAAGCAAGGTAATATAAAGGTGTTAATAAAGTATAGTAATAGTCCGTGTGGTGCCGGCTGCGAATAGCACTAACCTATCTCATCACGTGGGTTTCGTAAAAGGTGACTATGGGATTAGTCGGAGGAAGGGCAGTAGCGTCCTTTGAGTACATTAACAACTCGACTGCGATGGCCAACCCACCTTGCCAAGCGTGGCGATTATGGCAAAACCCCCTAATGAGTACATACACCCAGACAGCTATGTGTGGCGATCGTTGGGGGAGGCCTGTGTTCAGATGTGGATTTTATTCGGTCGAAATGATGAATGATAAATAAAGTACAAAACACTACATTACATTGCTTATATTACAGGTTTTTGTTTTTCCTAACGTTTTGAACACTTTGCAGCGTTTCAAAGTATTCAAAATGGATAGTTATCTAGTCATAAAGTTGGGAAGTGTAAAAGTCTAGACCACTTATACTGGCAATCTGAAAATATATTTGTTAAGATTTATATTCGGGCAACATCATAATTCAACAGGGCAAACACAAAAGTATCCTGTGCAAAGTAAAAGTAAAAGAAATCCAAAGCAAAATAAACGTAAAAGGCGGATACTCACTTTCTTCCTTTATGATCGGTGTAAACGATGTGGTTTCTTGCGGTGGGAGTCTGCCGACTCCGACCGAGTGACTGGGGCTCCATCATCCGCGGCGGACCATGCTCTATATCTTGGCAACACTGAGGTTTGCCATGCAGAAACAAATCTGTGCTCTTAGCCTTGCCACACACAGCCGCGAACAATCCCAAACTGTCTGAGTGTTCAGTTAGTGACCGCTTGGGTGAATTACTCCCCGCTCAGCCACGTTTAACAAGTTCGGATGGCCGGCTTGTTAGAGCTGCCTGTTCTCCACCGACACTGTACACACAGTTTCGACTTCTTAGCTGTGAAAGTTTCACCCGCTCTGTTGATTTTGTTTGTTAACATTGTCCTGTTCAAGAACTGTTCTAGATTTATCTCCTTTGTGTTTGTTCACTTTGTAAAATCAAGCACAGTACATTTCGTTTTGCTTCAGCATTGTCTGTTATGGATTTATTATTCAGACTTTGAACTAAGTTTTGTAACAATAAATTGTGTATCTGTAACTAAAACTAAGTTTTAAATATTGTTATCAACTCCTTAAGTAAACATACCTAGTGGATAGTTGATTTTTAATTACGAAAACCCCTTTATTGAGAAGCTGCTGTAATATATTGAATACTGAATTTGAATAAAAGAGTGCTACAATTACATAAGCTGGCTATAATACTCTACTCTCACGAAATCCCTTCACAGTTTTATGGTAGCTTACGCAACAAAATACTCTGATGAATATTGAAGGGCCATATATTCATATATAAGGGAGTACATAGGACTGTTTACATAAGCACTTATTTATCTTCTACGGGTAGGCGGAGCTTAGGATCGAGGCGGGCTTATTTGGAATCGACAAGGAGGTGGAGTGGAGGCATCTACTTGTTTATCAATACCTTCTGGACTTATACAGAATGAAACAATTGGTTGAATTGCAACAAGGAACCGTCTAAGGAGATCCAAGTGTAAACGATACTAAGTCCAAAACTCTGACTCTCCAAATTAGTTGATAATTAAGATGCTGCTCATTAATAGGAATAGATATTTTTAGATCCAAATATTTCCTAAAGGTTAAAACGTTTTCTCATTTCATAAATTATATTTCGCAAGACAGTGTACAAATGGGCTTTAATTAACTGGGGAATGTCGGCGAAACGGCAAATATGCCAGGATCGGCCAGCCGCCCCGCGCCGCTGCCGCCCGCCCGGCCACGCTAACTACGATTTACATTCCCTCTTATTTATTTACAAGATACAGCAACACAATTTAATTTAATTTACTGACTAGGGTAATTTTGTTTCGCAAACAGACTAAGATATTACTAAACATTTATCAATATGAAAATAGAACCGGGTACAGATGAACAGTAGCTTCCGAAATAATGAAATAATATATAAAATTAATCTTATACAAATTAATCTGGCAGAATATTCCAATCAGAATGCTATAATTCAGATCAATACATAAAATACTTACTCCTATTATTCCCCACCAATATTTATTTTTGGCCGTTTATGCGCGGGTAATTAAAGTCACTGTAATGCGAACTATAAAAGTAGATATTTGTAACAATGGAGTAAGTTTTGTAGTACCTACGTATATTAAGTAACACGACTATATATATTTTACAATCACTAACTTTTGTCGAGATTAGCGTTCTGCATTCTCTAACGTTACGAAATAAGTTACGCTCGCGGCGCGGATATGAACAGGGAGTTTAGTGCGTTCACCCCCAAGGCTCACAGCCGACTGAGTGCTGTACTCTTTGCTCGAAAACATGATCCTGCCAACCGAAATAAGTACAAGCAAATATTAACCCTAAGATACTCAACTTAAAGTCTATTTCACTCTCATGATACCCCTGAAAGGTTTTCCCGACGATGGAGTGAGAATTTGGTAGAATACGTCACGAAAATCTAATTCTTCGTACGAGAACATAATGACGGCTTTAGAACTGAAGATGACTCAAGCCTCAAAATTTTCGTGAGATGACGAGCCTACGAAGTAGAAACCTCTATGTTTAAGATCTGAAGGTTCATATTGCAGGTAATGTACCCGCGAGAGAGGCGGTCGTAAGGCTTTAAGGGGTGGCGCGTAAAACAGGCGCATGCGTAAATCTTTTGAATTATTTCTCAAACTCTGAACTAAGTTGAACTGATTAGTATCTGAGTCACGAGTAAAAATGCTATTGTCAGATTGTGCTGATACATTATTTACATAATAATTCCTGTGGAGAGCCTTTAAATGGCATTCATCCATTCTACCTGTATTAAATAATTATATTTATTTTTATTATAACGAGGCATGGTTCTTAATATACACCACGATTTCAATAATAATTATGAAAAGAGCATGCCGTGATGTTAAAGTTATTCAAAGCTAGACTATTAGACTATTCAAGATTAGACAACCGATACTTCAAATGATCCTAAATGTTCGAAAAAGTGCATCTTAATTTTTTTAATGCCTTGGTTGTTGTGTATTGGTCATGGGCGCGCAGATTCGTCGCGGGAGTCTGCATGCTCTTACCAAGCGACTCTCGGAAAGACGGCGGTTCACACGTGGTCACGTGCCGCCGTATGTGCAGCACACCGAGTATTCGGAGGGACCCTTTACAATCCCCCCCGCCTTTTTACTATCACCTCCCATCCGCTAGAAGGGGGGACCACTTTACAGTCATCCCCTCTGAGATGTGTCCAAAACCTGGCACCAATGGGCGGCTGTAGTGTGATCTTACGCGGACCTGAAGCCCCTTCGGTGTGATGACCGCTCCAGTGGTTTTTCCTACCGGGGCGGAACAAGTTCTCAACCGCGGCGGATTATTAAAAAAATAGATTATTGTATTATTATTACTGAGTAAAACCATATTTTATGTATTAAAGACCGAGCGTATTCATTAATAATAATAATTTGATGTGCTCTAGGTATACTTAGGATATTTTTCTTATTGTATATAACATTATATACATATTTTTTTCTTAATAGGAAGCTATTTAAAAATATTTTTTCGTTATCATCATATCAGCCAAAGTACGTCCACTGCTAAATTAAGGCCTGTTAAGGCTGTACCACAGAAGTGACGCTGCTGCCCATCCCTCTGGTTTGGAGTCTCTTTCTTATTCGCCTTTTAGGATAGCCACTGGAGGCGATGGGTGCGATATTCTTAATCCGGACACCACACGTAACTATAAACGTAACTATATATATTGGTGCACTTTAAATACGAGCAAGGTAATGAACAAAAAGGACAAGTTTCTCCAGACTATTAATAAATTGTTAGAAGTAAAATATTTGTGGGGGTGTCCGCGAGCGGACGCGTTCGATGTAACTCTCAATATGAGCTTTGTTACCGCTTTGTGCCGCCATTTCTTGTGTCACTGCATTGAATATATCGGGTGCTTTCCTTTGTGCACGGAATATTGCTCGTCTTTTGTCGAAATGAATGTTACCTCCCCAAGAGTTGTTTCAGCAAAGAATTTTGCGATTGCAAAGTAATATTTCCCCTTAAGAATTTCGATGTGTTTCTTTCATGTCGAAGATGACTTTACTTCAGATTATATTGTGTCGGGAAATGTTATTCCAACTTCAATTTTCAATATCAACGGGTCTTTTACGAGTTGTTTGAAAACATTTCTTTCCACTATCAATCTTTTTTGCCTTATAAATATGCTAACCTATTTGTTTCGAACTATTTTCTATAAGCCGGAACACTCTTATTAGATTGTAAATGAGATACAAGCAATTCCAGGTAGATAAATATAATTGTTATTATAGAGTAAATCCGTTGTCCGAGTAATTGCATTGGCTTTGCCGTTTCAAGTCCAATAGCCATCTGACCACCAATTAGAGTAGGATTAGCGACGGTGGGAGATCGCACCGTGTAATATACTTCTTAGATTGCTTGTTAATTATTTCACCGTATTTTCTAACATGGATTATTCCATAATTGAACTTAAATTAAAGCATTAAATTAGCAAACTTTCAAACCAAATTAAATCATGTTAAATTACCTGTCTTCATATCCTAATATAGGTCATTATCACACCTGCAGTCTGCAATAATAACATTCAGGTAAAATTGCCATTGAGTCTATTTGGTAATTTTCCACTATCTGACCTGTTTTGATCTTCTCACTTACACCATGATAACATACCTTAAAAACAAAAATACCGTACTAATCCCACCATCACTAAAACACCTAACAATACAAAATCCGTATCATTATGAGTAAAGTAATTATAAATGCACAGTAGTAGCCGCGTACGGCGTGATAAAATCGGGATCGTATGCTGTTCACGTTGCCGGTTACATTACGGTGGCGACACAAAATGTACACGCGGACGGGTTCGGCCAACCATACACACAACACACGCGGTGTACAAACTTATAAGAGACACTCGAAATGTACTCGACTACCAAACATTGAATTATAACTAGTACTGTAATGCAGGAATTCCATATGGTATGGTTATAAATAGTGGGGGTACCACTCCACCCATTGGTGTCGCAAAAGGCCTCTAAGGATTGATTTCGAGAAGATGGGCAGCAGCATCCTCCCGTGTCGTAATAACAACATATTGTGATCACCAATCCACCTGCCAAGCAGGGTGATAGTGGCAATATCCTCTGTGAACGTTCTTGTAGTGATCATTGGGAGGCTCTTGTTCAGCAGTGGACCTAATCGGGCTGCTGTGTGTGTTGCAGGAGTACGTTCTATAAAAATTATGACTCAACACTACGATAGTGGCACACGTAGCATTGAATAATAAATTTAAGTAAACAATCTACTATCTAAGATTGCACCAATCCAAGCACCTATCTTAATAACTACTTTAATATATTTAATGTGTTTAGAAATTAAGATTAAATCTATACAAACAAATAAAATTGAAGTGTCTGTTTGTAATGTCAAAATAGCAGCTTTTTACTAAATGCATATGTAAGTATATACGGTACCAACAACAAAAAACTTTTTTTGTCTGTCTGTCGGTCCGTCTGTCTGTTTGTTCCCGCTAATCTCCGAAACGGCTGGACTGATTTCTACGGGATTTTCACTGGCAGATAGCTGATGTTATAAGAAATAACTTAGGCTACTTTTATTTCAGAAAAATAGTTAGGGTTCCGCGCAAAAAAAAATAAACCCATGAAATCCAAATATATACTATACATAGAGTACTATGTCAAGTGTCTATGCCGAAGTACTCTAAATTATATATAAATAATCCAATTTCTTTAAACGGCGAGTGAAACCGCGAGTCCCAGCTAGTAAATAAATAAAATTTTGGTTTTTGTGGATATTGAATATGTAATTATAGATCGACTATTATTATAATCTTGTCTCTCTTCACGGGAATTATTTGCAAGGAGGAACCCGATCTTTAAATAAGCTTACGCGGAGATATAAGTCTAACACGCAGAGGCCTTTTAGATAATTTTAATATAAAATGTAATGGAAGACTTACCGGAGACTTTCCATGGCTGCATTATAAAAATACAGACGCAAATTGTCCCCAGTGGCGTAGGGCTACTGCATAAGATGCCACATACTGTAAGCAGACCAGACCAGTCTATTGCAATGGGTGTTATATTGAATGAGCTTAAAGTGATAAACCGTAATAGCGGCGTCTACATTTCAATTTTGAATTCGGTGGCAAACGGTGACTCGGCTCTCACAAGATGGGCTCCCTACACGGCCACCACTACAGTTGACAGGGAGCATTGCCGTGAAAGGCTAGGGGTGCCAGAGGGTGCGGGGCACCAATTGCACCATCGCGCGCCCCAAAGCGGATTTCTTCGTTATTACGCCGTTGGATACTTCTACCCCGAGCACATAGGTCAGGCGGCCCCCCTTTTATCGGCCAAATCAGGTAAGCCAGAGTTGAGAATCCTGCGGTAAAGATAAGTCGGAGTCTTACCAGCTCTCTGGGGTATTCGGGTACGCAGTGTTACTCTCATACAGCTCGCCACAAACTGCCCTTTTTTTCGTGGGTAAATTAATGAAGGGTAGAGGGGCGTTCTGAACTTTTACTAGCTCCAACCCTACGGTGTTCATTCTTATTAGTTGTGGCTGGGGGTGCAAAGTTTGCTGGGCATTGGGGCGCATCCGCACAAACTGCCATAGGTACTATATATACTATTTTATATATGCTGTTGTTTTTTTGCATCAAAAGTCTGACGAATGTGATCTAATCTACCCTCCAGGATTGCGTTTGTCCCATGGTGAGATAACAACTGCCCAAGAGGGGTTATTAATAATCTACATAGCACATAATACATAAGTAGCTTTGCATGTTGAAAATTATTAGACTCAAACTGTACTGTGTTCGTCATTTAAACCATCCTGAAATCCATCCAATAAGATCTTTTTCCAACCTTCCTTAAACATACAGACAGGCTCGTTTGAAAACTCAGTTTAATGACATTTCGTGGTTTGAACATAACATTAGACGCATTAGTAAACTTCGTGCCAAAATATACAGTGATAGTGATTCTATTCCTGCGGTAAGCTCGCCGAAATATTTGCTCGTCCGTACGTCCATTCGCCACCGCTCAACCAACTGCTAATTAAGGCTGGATTACCGACCGGTCCCGGCCACCGCTACTTACTGTTTACAACTAGATTTGAAGACAAAGGAAATAATGTGCCGAACAATACCTTTAATTAACAGCAAATAGTTTCCTTCCCAGTTGCTAATGTATGGAATGTTACTGAAACGCTTTATCACCTATTGTATTTGTTTGTTAGACTCATTTAAATACGATAAAGTATTGTAAATTCTTGACTAAATTTGAGTTTTGCGCACATAAGGCGATTGTTGAAATAACGACGCTTACACGAACGAATTCAGTTTTATTATTTGCATGTCATAAAAATGTATCGATTAATAGACATTTTCCGCTTTTGTTGTACAATGTCTATCTATTAAACCACCATCACGGCCACTCACAGAACATGGCATATCCTGAGTCTCGCCACTAAAGTCGGTCCTATGCCTCTCGTAACTTAAAGACAAGTGATTGTTCATATACATGCATCGGACAGAATTTTCCGTCGCTCACGTATTCGGCCACAGAAAATCAACTTTAAAAAAAAAAGGCAGTTTAAGTATAGTGGTTAATTGCTCCTGCTTTCCATACAGGTGGATCTGGGGTAGATCCCGGCCCGTACTTTTTCCTATTCATGTGAAGATCAAAATTTAATTATCACTTGCGTTATCGGTGAAGGAAAACATCGTGAGGAAACGTGCACACCTGAGAGGGCTCCAAAATGTTGCCAATGTTGAGTTTATTCTGCCACCAGGGCCATGTCCAGCAATGGGAAAGTAAAGGGCTAATTATCAATTATTATATATTCATTAATTCATTCATGTCAGCCATTTATACGTCATTACATTATACAACATTATTATTAGTACATAAAAAAGGTAAAATACCCCAAAAAGACTTTCATTAAATGTCTCTAAGAAATGAAAATGAAAACTTAAAAGTTATGTTGCTCCGTTGTCCGCGCGTAACCATACAGCACGGGTGCGGATGTGTGCATCTTTAATACACCGTTGTGAAATAGACTAACTATAGGCTAGCAAACAGACAAACTAAGATAAAAAAGAAAAGGAGTTGGAGTTTATATACAACCTGGTGAAGAGACGGGCATATCATTAGCCTGGTGGTAAGCGTCATGCCTGCCCATACCCAGGACTATTCCTGCATTACATTAGTTACTCATGGCCGAAATCCAACTCCAAAGATTTGGGATATGATTGATTATTAAGATAGTACAGCGAAATTTATGATTTAGGATTAAAGATTTGTCTGTTTTTTGTGTTAAATGTGATCTCAACTAAAAAACGGATGAAGTTCAAAATCTTAAATCTAACATTACGGCTTAGATTGATATTAATTTCGGCCGTTAGTCGATTACTCACAAAAAAATTATTTTATTGATATTATACAACTATTATCAGTCACGTTAATATTTTTAAAACAATGCCATTTTAAAACATTGATGCCACGCCTTTAGGCACATCTCGATCACATCCTCTAACTGAGGGGAGGCGACTGTAAAAAGGTCGCCCCCCAGGCTCTTCTCGAGGAGGATTGTAAAGGATCCCCCAAGCCTCGCTGTACACTGTGCTGCGCACACGGTGGCACGTGACCACGTGCGCGCCACCGTCTACCCGGGCTTCACTCGGTATAAGCATGCAGACTCCACAATCTGCACGCCCGGAGCCAGCTGCCTCAGTCTGTCGAACGCCCCTTGAGCCCTCGCTTTCGCCGCTCTGGGGGAGGGTCTATCCGAGTTCTCACTACCAGATCCAGAAAAAAACAGCGCTGCAGAGACGTATTTCTCCAGCTTATGCTGAGGTAGAAGCCGTTTTTGACCTCGCACAGCTAGTGCGAATCGCTATTATATTTGAGTATTTAAGACAATTGTGTATGTGCGAGTCAAAAATTTCATTAATTTCGACTGTTAGTCATTTTTTTGTAAGTAATTGCACTAACTGTAGTCCGTTTCTAACCGACAGTAATGTTGAAGTTTAAACTACTGCTTGACGGTGAATATCTGGTACTGCCGTAGTACCTTAACTTTTTTTATTGGTCTCCAGTGGAAATTCATCTTGAACTTCCTTCCGGTAGGGTGACGGGGCATGACGGCCTCCTATCGGCTAAACCACTGGAGTGGTCATCTTCGGCACCGAAAGGGAGCTCCAGGTCCTCGTACGATCACACTAGAGCCACCCGTTGGTTCCACGCCTATAGGGATCTTGGAGGGGATGACTGTGAAGCGACCGGACACGGACCGCACGACCCTCCCATAGAGACGGCAAACTTCCTCGCTTGGTCCCCTGAGATTGGGCAGCACCCGGTGTACCCACTACCATCTCGACTAAGGCGCGCGAAGTGCTCTTCGAAGCCCCAACGACTGTCCAGGGAGAGCCCCAGGTACTTCATGTACTGGCCCACCCCGATTTGCGCATCACCAATGTGTATCCACGAACTACCCCACCTCGCCGAGACACCGCCTGCTCTGACAGCGAGCGGACGCTAAGAATTGCGACGATAGTGGACTGCCACTGACGATAGGTGCTCAACGAGTCTTCGGGTAATTATTCTTTCGAATAGCTTCAAAGCCTCGCTGAGCAGGCAAATGGGATGGTATGCAGAAGGAAACTGCGTAGGCCTTCCTCAACAGAACCAATGCGGCTTTATTCCAGCCGGACGGGTACACGCTGCGATGTAACTGGTGAACAGTCGCCTCAAGCGGTCTCTAAGAGACTGTAGTGCGTGTACGCGCAGACCGGAATGCCGACTGGACCTGGTGCGGTGTTGTGATTATTCACGCGGCCAGTGGCTCCACCCAACACCTCTTCGAAAACCCCCAAGTCCTCGGCCCAGTCTAATGCAATAGGGGGAGGAGAGCGACCAGGACAGTCCTGGACTGCGGGAAAGAGCGGTGGAAGTAGCGGTGGTACCTTACCTAGCCAGACTCTTGCAATAAAAGACATTTTTTATTTATTGGTTATTTATTCATTATGCACCTCCTCCGGTCCGGAGGAAGGGTGGATGGTGTAGATTCCTACAAGCTAAAAGCACCGAAGGGGGGGTTCTAGATTTAATTAAGGAAGATTACACTAGAGCCGTACATTGGTGCCACGCCTTTAAGCATATAAGAGATCTAAACTCAGCAAAAAAAATTGTAAAGTTAAAAAAAAGGTTAAATTATATTTTTATTTTAGGAAATCATACTTTTTATTGTTGATGGGTTTAACATAGCGCTCTTCCACAGATACATTACTAATAAAACTATATGGTAATAAAAAAAAATAGAAATACGTATCACAGAGAATACCCACTCAAATTGAACATCACACGAAGTTATTCCTTAGCTGTACACAGTACAATACATAAAAAATACAAATCTTACACAAACAAATTGGACATTAATCCTTTGAGTATTCCTGGTACATAAATAAGAGTGTAACAATCCAATAATATCAATATCGAACGTTAATACAGCACGGCACAGTGAACGTAGTTGTTTATTCTGCTCGCAGCGTCTGCGGTACCCGCAAATAACAGAAAGAGCAAGTCCTCAGGGCATCGCTTTAGCTTTTCAATTTCCCTTTCGGAATTATTCGTGTTAATCGAATACGACCGCCGGGGTCTTGGGACGCGGTCGCGATGATTCATTCATGAGACTAATGTCGCAATCCCACTCAAATATCAGGTATTATAGTGGTCAATAGCACTTACCTAACCCCCGTTTGCCACCAGCTTAAAAAGTATTTGCTTAAATATTTTACTGTTAAATCTTTTCTTCGATATATCTATATTGAAATGCAATAGAAATTAGCAAGTAGAGATTATGGTTGTCAATAGATAATTAATTACCTTCTGCGTAAGCTGTGCAACTTAAAATATTTGTAAACATTTTGCTTTGCTCCCAAGTAGCACAAATGATGCATCTGGTTAATCTAGTGAACATGAAATAAAGATAAAAGAAAAGAAAATATAGGAAATATAATATTTGACACTGTCTTTCAAATTATTACCCGCACATTTAAAAGTTCGCGGGCTGTCGATTGCTGAAATGTTTAAAAAAAAATCGCATTTACTAGCTGCACTTAGAACATCATGGTGAGACACTTTTTACCAATAATATTAAATGCATGCATACATAGTACATTGTGTATATTACAAAAACAAGAAAATTCATGAAAACAATCCAATACGCAAACAATATGTATAGAAAGTTTGAACGCATTGTTCGATATGAGGGTATGAAGGCGTTGCATCGTCGCGTCGACGTTGGTGCAAATGATGAGGCGAGGTATTGTCGCAGCATTAATGAGCGCGGGCCGGCCGGGACAGCCGCGCGGAAGAGGAAAATTAAACTCTTGGGCCCCCGGCTTGTGTTCATTACTCCACACCCGATTACTCCACCGCTGTTTGTGAATGCAGCTCTAAAATACCACTGAAAGAGCTGTATGGCAACATTGGAATTAGAAACTGTGATAATTAGAGCTCAACTAGAATAAATATACCAGGGACTTTTGTACATAAGTATTGCTATACATAAGTCACATGAAAATTCATCGCAGTGCTTTGTTGTTTGTAATACGGAGACTCTACAGAAGAGGGGGGTTGGCTCTATTTGTTTTTCATTTTATTCTTCATTCAGAACAGTTGTAGAAACATAAAGTCCGTGAGGTATTGCTTTAAGATTTCAATTTCCTTTCCGGAATTACTTGTACTCTAATCGAACACGCGTCAGGGGACACAAGGGGTGGGGGGAGCATCACGACCGCAAATTACTCCGGCACTCTGCGTGCGAATGTTTAAAATGTATTATTAAGATATTTACAGTGTCGCTCTTACTGCACGAGGGGTTAATGTTTAATGACCCTTAATTATTTATTCTTTTGAACTAATTGATCGGATTTTTTTCACACAAAACACGAAGTAGACTGTTTTACCACAACGATATAAAATCGTGAACAAAATAAAATTATACTAATTACAAATGTAATCATTGGAATGTGACCAGCATACGAACATACAAGCTCATCGCACGCTGTATTTTTTATTAAATTCCAGTGTTCTTTTTATCATTTCAACGGGCGCCTCAGGCGCTTTACAACTACTAGTTGATAAGATTTGTAATTTGCAGTCCATAATAATCTCCTTTTCAGCTAATGCAATACAATAATTGAACTGTGATAGTAGATATAAAATAAGTTTTTATGCATGGTAACGTCAGTAAGTTATGTCGGGGCGGGCGGAGGCGCGCGACAGGCGGCTGCTGATTGTAAAGCGCTCACAGACGGAGCCTATTCGATTTCACGGCTCGCCGCGTCCGATATTTATTGTCATCGGTGCAGTTGTACGACACGGCGCCTACTGAACCGCGCTGAAAAATTTCCATTCCCCGAAATCGGACGAAAACATTCCGCCAAACCATCAACTTCGACTAAAAAAAGTTTCGTAGGTACCGTGTAAACGACAAAAACGTCACGTCGACGCCCGACGCGGCTCTAACAATCGTTACTTGAATACGTTTGCAAGCAGCTACACGACACCTTGTCTCGTTAGTAAAAAGTGATGTTACGTACGATTTATCACCTGCACACGACACGGAAGGCCCCCGGAGTCGAGCTTCCTTTAAAACCTGTCGGCACTGAGAACTGAAATGAAAACAAACGCGTAAATTTACACATTTAATATATGTACATAGTGGCGATGGTGAATCTAGTGACCCAACAATAAACAAGGGGTTTATACTATTTTAATCTGAACAGAACAGTGAGTGCTACCTGTGAAGTGACATCTTCTTCTTCTTTTCGTGTGGTTAGTGATCCACCTTGTGTCAGAGTTGTTCAAGCCGCCCAAAGGCCTCTGACTTGACTTAACGACTGCCATCTAATGCAACAACCAGGACTGGCGTTTTTATGTGCCCTCCGAAGCACTAAGATGCTTAGTTCAAATACCACTATACGGTTACCCATCTATAGACTGACCGCGCCAAGCGTTGATTAAATCTCGCTGATCGTTTACGGGTCGAATGCAACTAAGTGACATAATTAAATCGTTTAATTTATTCGCCCAATATAGTCCACTGATGGACACAAGCCTCCCTAAAGATCGCCACAATGACCGGTCTGGGCATGTTGTGTGCTCATTGGGGGGTTTTGCCATAATCGCCACGCTTGGCAGGCGGGTTGGCGATCGCAGTTGAGTTGTTAATGGACTCGAAGGACGCTGCTGCCCATCCTCCAGTTAATCCCATAGTCGCCTTTTACGACACTCACGGGATGAGATGGATTGGTTTTATTCATAACCGGCACCACACGGCCACCTTGACATAATTAAATATAAGTTCTAAAAGAATTTTCTATTAAAGAGCATCTGTATCCACTAGTTAAATACATAAACCAAAAATAATATTTTTTATGAAACGCTACCGCTGACAAAATGATGATATTGTGAACCCCACCAAAGCAAATGTTTTAAATCAAATAGTCTGCGAAGTTATTACGCGGTCGATAGCGACCGCTTGCCAGAAAAGGGTTAACTACTGACCTCTAGTCATGTTTGGCCGAACAATAAGACTGGGAAGCTAGTATATTTAAAAGCAGCCAATAGCTGAACGAAACTATAAAGTCATTTTCAGCTAAAAGCGTAAATTGTACGGAGGTAACTCAATAGCAGAGGAGATAGTTAATTGGTACAATGCCAACTCGGTGGATATCTTTGTGTTAATTCAATTGTCTCGAAAGCTAATGCACTCGGTAGAGCAATCTTAACCGTGTCCCGCCTGATTATGGTAACTGTTCAGGTTACATAAAAATTAAATAAAAAATCAATTCACTGTATTCATTTTGTACTTACTTATTTAGGTTCATATTCTACGAAGTGGCTACAAGGTAACTGTCCTGTTTTATTTTTACTTGAGCTTGCTTAAATTACTTGTTGGTTTTGGATGAGATTGCTTCAAAAGCTTTATCGAAACTATATATAGCAATAAAGCTTCAATTACACGTTTGATTGCTAAAGAAAACAAGAGTCACCAGTAGAAACCTTCCGATGGCTGCACAGTAACTTATTCTTTAGTGATTATACTTATCAGAGTTATCATTTCAAGAAAAGACGTGTTTGTTTAAATGTAATACAAATAACTACAAATATCCTAGTAACTAATACTATGATATTTATTATAACCTGCATTCCTTTAAGAAAAAATCTTTAAACCTAAGCGCAATACCGCTCAAAGTACCAACGAAATCGTTGGATGAGTTCAGAACTATGTAGTAGGTAGCGACAACCGAACGGTGGTTGTGTGCTTAGCTAGTACAAATTGTCGACAGTTGCGATGCGTGGCACTGAATACGAGTCGCATCTCTGCGCTTGTTGACACGCTGAGACGAATATGTTTAGGCCCGTGATTACGTTGCTTAGGTTAATTATTCTCTTTATAACCACCGCTGACAAATACCTCCGACGGATGTGTGGATTTGTAAGCTCATTGGACATTCGTTGATTTACTGACTTACCACGATTATGCTTGGTTACAAAGCCTACGGATATTTTTTGCTAATAGATGTGAAATAATGTATAGATAGCTTGGTAAACTTGTTGGTAAACTCACGTGTCCCTGACGTTACGGATGACGTACATAGGTCTATCGATACGGCTGTTTCGGAAGATTCCTGTATCGCGGACGAATGCAAGAATAGCTCCCGTAGGATTTCAACCAGTAAGATTCTGGTATGCCTCACCTAGGCCTCAGGGCTGGTGTGCAAGCGTAGCAGTCCATGAGGATTTCCACGCGTATAAAAAAGGAAATAAAAGTGATATTGACATGTTTTCTACAAATTATAAACATTTCAGACGGTTTCTTATAATTTAGAGAACATGTGTATTTTTTATTCTCGGGAAAGGCTTTTGTAGACGAAAAGAACAGCAAAAATAATATATGTAGGGGAGAGTGGGGTGACATCGGACAGTTAAGAATAACGCACCATAAATCAATAACAATGTTATATATAAAAAAAACAACATCACATATCAAAGAACATACATAATACTTTACTTTGGCAAAATAATATCTGAGATCAATTATAATTATAGGAACTAGAACTTGTTTTATAAAAAGACATATATCCGGATTCACCCCATATCTATGGGTAAAACCGGATACCCATTTTATACCAACGGGGTGATTACGGATATTAGCAAAATTACAAAATATTATAATCACTCACAGTGTTTGCATTCATAAAATAATAACTCTGATGCAGAGCATTCAATACAACCTTCGTGAGCCCATTTAAGGCATGCCGTGCATTGGAACCACTTATCAGACTTGAAATCGATTTCCCTGTAGTCTGTGATGGCGAAAAATCTGCGTTAGTGAAAACATTGGGATTCAGAGGGCAAGTGACCGTTTTACTAAAAGCAGAGACGGCATTTTGCATGCTTGCGACACGATTATAAGCAGTTCCAAATAAAGATGCCATTTGGAATTGAGTGACAACACGAGCAGGATGGTTGCGAATCCATAATTGAACTTCTTGAGAGTCAAAAGTGCTTAAAGGCTCCATAAAACCAACATTAAGGGGCTCACGAGCTATCTCGATGGCTTCCAGGTTCTTGTGGTGTGACCATCTAAAACCACCAAACTCAGGATTTTCTTTGCTTGGTCTTACACAACTAATAAAATGACGCATTTATTCCCTGAAAATATGTTGTTGTACCCAATCACTAGTATGATGACACACAGCTACTGGAGCACCATCCAGAAGTTCACTCTTCATTCTTACTCGAGGAAAATTCAGTAGTGGTGGGACATAATGTCCGGCTGCAGATAAGCAAAGCACTGCCGTTATCAATGGTCCTCGTTCAGCCGATTGATTGATTGATTTCTTACTGATATAATTCATAATTTTTTTTTGGTACAGCTGTCAATCCGGTTTCATCCGTGTTATACACTTTAGTAGGATTGGATTCATTGTAGTCTGATCTTACGAGGACCTGGAGCCCCCTTCGGTGCCGAAGATGACCGCTTCCAAAAACTTCATTTTTTGATTTTCCACCTTTCATTTACTTAACACGGTCTTCTAAACAAGTCTTGGGTAAATTATATGATTATATGTATATGCTGCTAAAAGATGTCCGATTCTGCCTTCCATCACTGAATTTATAGCCAAAATCATGTCTGACTCTGACTATTGCAGCCTATCTGATTTTTTGACGTATGCCCGTGGCATAATGAGGTCCTGTAAATATATGAAATACTTTAAAAAGTTAACTAACTTAAACACACAAAACATATTTCGATTGAGGGTGAAACCGGATACCCGATATCACCCCGTCCGGTTGTACCCCACAGGTGCCATATTTGAAATATTATTTGCTAACACTTTATGTTTGGACTCACAGTAACAATTAATGCAGGTTTATTGGCTTATTTAATCATGATTTCATTTCCACAATTGTGTTGTCATTTTTGGAGGAACTCACCGTGTTTGGCAGGAGAGTTGGTGAACGCTGTATGGCTACTTATCCACATAAGGGTCGCTACTGCCAATCCCTCTGATTTAGAGTCCCTTAGTAGCCTTTTACGATATCCACAAGAGGAGGTGAAGTGGTGCTATATTTTTTATCCGGACATACACGAGTCCAATTATTTACATTTTGTGGTTCACTTTACAAAACTTCTACACCACGCACTTTAAAATTGGTATAAAGGTCTAGATGTCGTTATCAATAATATGTTTACAATAAGTGTTCTTTAAAAGCAGATGGAAATTCATAATACATAATATTATCATTCTCCATACTTCTGAAATACCATTTGGGTTTTATCTGCGAGATGAACTTCTTTAGCATTGGTTCGCAACCCGTCTAGAAGGAGAAAACCTTCGAAATCGAACCCGAATCAAAGTTTACGTTAAGTACAAGTGCGGTTTAACCTGTAATATGTGGCAGACTTCTGCAACCAAACTGCCTCCATGCGTAGCGACTTGCAGTAGTAAGCTCAAGAGAGGGATTCATGCAATGAGCAACACTACGTTTTCTTATGTCCCAGGCTGTGATGAGGACAACAGAGTGCCAGTCACCGGTGAACACTAACGACCTCACGTGCGCACATGAAGCGTCATTCACGACAGTGGGAGATTTATCGTAAACCCAATGAGCAGCAGTTGCCGCCCGCTTCAGTTAAGCAACCCAGTTGTTCAGTTGGTCAATAAGTTACTGGTTTGCCTCAGCACTAATCTTTTTCTGTGTGGATGTAGGGAACACTAGTCGATGATAAGTTGGTTGGTAATGTAATATTTCACATATGTGCATAAGAGGAACATAAAACATTGCTTTTTCATATACCTTGCGTCTTGATAATGACCGCATTATGAGGAGAACTGGGGAAGCCCGTACTGCGCCCAAGATCTACGCATAACATAAGTGCCTGACTGAAGTAAAATTTGGAAACTTGGTGTGGGTTACACGCACAGTGGAAGAACTTGTTAACGATATAAAGCCGTTGGAGTGCGGTAAGAGTCCCGGCGGCGATCATATTTATACAGAAATAGTCAAACTCAAATGCATCATATGAATTCTCCACACGCCACTGCGCACTATCTACTGTTGAAATGTTGGGTTACTCTACTGTGTCTCGAGATAGGCGCAACTCTAATATCGTGACATTGTATAAAGGATAAGGTACCGCGGCGACTGTTACTGTTATCGTGGAATTTCCCTTTTGAGTATCTTCGGCAAACAGTTCGGTTAAGTTGTGCTTAATAAATTACAACGTCATGGCGATCGTGTATATCCAGAGGCTTCAAGAGGCTATGAGACAACAAACAACTCGATACAAAAACCCAAAGAAATTGGTATACTAAGCATATTTCCTTAGAATATAGGTATGGAGTTAAGATCTGAACGTATGCAAAGCAAGAGCGTCGACTCATACTTTTCATCTGCGCTATGTTCGCAGTATTCCTAGATTTTATATTCAAACAGAGGCGACTGCGGTGGCTAGGACACGTGCATCGCATGGACTTCTCTCGTCTTCCTAGATGCGTTTTGATCCGAGCAGTAGCTGCCACAAATAGAGCCGTAGGGAGACCTTTGCTTCGATTAAAATACTGTGCCAAGTGATACTTGATCTCATTTAACCAGTTAAAGTTTAATTTTCATAGAAGCCAGCGGAGATATCTAAATGTCAATAGTTGTTTTCTTTAAGCTGGTTTTAATAAGCTTTTAAATACACAAAAATCTAATAACATGATGGAGATCATTCTATAATTATTTATTACTTTGCTTTAATTACAACATCTGGATTTCAATCCACTTGAAGCTATTAAAAGCAATAAAATAGCACGTGCTATAAAATAAACGGAATGTAACGCTTCACGTTACATAATCTAAGAAATTTATGACTGCCTTCGAGACAATAATAAGCGTCGTCGACTCACTTACATCGAGATTAAATTATCATTGCAAAGTCAGACTGGCTACAGTTGAAGTTATTTCTCGCTCATCGTTTCCACTGGATTAGTCCTACATTTTTACTGTTTTATTCTTGTATTATTCAAATGTGTCATAATGTACTAAGTTATACACTGAAAACAACGGCAAGGCGCAGTGGCTAAGCAATTGGATGTCTGCGCTAGGTGTCACGGGTTCCATCTCTGCACGGAACAAATAATTGTATGATCTACAGATAGTTGTTACGCCGCTGGGTGTTTATGCACGTATACGGTTACAAAAATGTAAAAGAAACAGAAACTGAGAATGAGGATTACCCATATAATGTTTTGCGATTATAAATATTTCATAACACATTCACATTATACATTTAATAAAGCGTTGATTTTATAAGGACTAGTGCTAAATTGCTACAGTAAACCGGTAAATTGCTTCGGTAATAAGACCAAAATGAAATATTATGTCGTTTCAATTTGAAATGTAACGAAGCCTTACGTATCCTTAGTGGTGCTGAAAATAAATTATTTTAATATTTTAGCTGGCGCAAAATAATGTTGTTAGCTGTTTTCCGGCGAGATTACGAACTAATAACATTACAAAACAACCTCTTTGCGGGTAAATTATGCATGCACTCTCGGATCATTACCGAGGCTCTGTTGGCCTTCGTTCAAAATCTTACGATTGCTTCGTGAACCAAATAGTTCACAGCTTTTTAATATACACTGTTATTTAATACCCAGCGCTTGGTAGTTGTATTATTGTGTTATTATATTAGAAAAAATGTATACATGAGTTTTTCAAATATTATACGTTTGCAGTGTTTTATGCTCAAAGCTTTTATTTCAAACTAGCTGGGATCCGCGGTTTCACCCGCGTTTAATTTAAAAGAAATTTAGAATACTTCGACATAGACACTTGACATATAATATATATTGGATTTCACGGGTTTTAACTTTTGCGCGGTACCTTAATTATTTTTCTAAAATAAAAGTAGCCTAAGTTATTAAGCCTTATAACATCAGCTATCTGCCAGTGATAGTCCCGTCAAAATCGGTCCAGCCGTTTCGGAGATTACCCATAACAAACAGACAGACAGACAGCCAAAAATTATTTTTTGTTCTTTTGTTATATGTACCGTATACACACATCAAAAAAGTCTAAGCAACACATACAAATTTCAATTTTACAATGTGTTTTCGCATTTAATCCTTAGTATTTTCTTATTTATGTAATTTATAATGCTTTTTTGATATTATATAAGTATGTAAGTACTGTATGTACGTAGTACAAAGTAAGGTGCCTAATCAACTAAACTAAAACTAAAATGAAATGGTTATACAAAAATTGCATAAATTAATACAAAGTGTGGCCTCCTCTGTTATGGAGAACTTGCTGGCACCGATTATTCATAGAATCGACGAGACTGATATTGTTATCCTGCGGCAATTGCTCCCAATGAAATTTTAGTAAGTCCATCAGTTGTTGGGTTGTTTTAACTCCATCCAAGTCCTTTAAAACACGTCTCTGGAGCATGTCCCATGCATGCTCGATGGGGTTGAGGTCTGGCGATTGTGCAGGCCAAGGCAATACCAGGATGTTTTCCCTTGCCAAGTACTCCCGTGTGTGCAAAGCTGTATGCGAAGGCGCATTGTCATGCATCAACGTGAAATCGGAGCCAAGCGTTTGTGCGAAGAACATCCTTAACGTAATTTACAGCGTCCATGTTACCATTTACAAAAATGAGCTCAGTTCGTTTGTTCTTCACAATACCCGCCCATACCATAACTGTTGAGCCGTTGTATGGATGCACTTCCTGAACGCCCGTCAGTCTTTCAGTATTTCCAGGACGACGGTACACTCTCACCCTTCTAGTAGGCTTGAAAAGTTTACATAGGTATTACCTACTTGGTAAGAAATGATATAATAATTAATAATTTGGAATAGTGTGTTGCTTAGACTTTTTTGATATGTGTATACTTTCATATGCATTTAGTAAAGAGCTGTTATTTTGACATTACAAACAGACACTTCCATTTTATTTATTTGTATTGATAAATAATATGAAATGTCAGTAGATTCAGTTCCATCGATCCGTTTAAATAATCGATCTTATACAGAAGAAAGAAACCCTTCTACACTGAACAAAATATACATTAAATAATTATGAGCAAAGCTGTGTGATACCGACTACGAATAGCGTCAACGCATCTCATCCCGTGAGTGTCGTGAAAAGTGACTACGCGATTAGCCGGAGGATGGGCAGCAGCGTCCTTCGAAGACATTAAAACTCAAATGTGAACGCCAATACGCCTGCCATGCGTGACTATTATGGAATATCCCCCCAATGAGCACATCGCATCCAGACCGGTCTTTGTAGCTATCTTTGGGGGAGCAAAGTCTAGCGTCAAGCGTCCAGCAGTGGACTTATTCGGTTGAAATGATGAGTTATAATAATGAAATACTTTCACTCATCATAGTAATGTATTAGGTTTTCGCGATTATTACTCATTATGATAAAACACTTTTAAGCGGATTATTATTTATTATTTTATCTACTGTACAATTTTAATCTCTGCACTAATTACTGCGTGCAGACGATACAATTTTTTTATTAAAATGCTATGGTAGATAAAATAAAATAACTTTTTTAAATCTGTAACAACGCCTGTCACAGGCGAACTACGAAACCTGCAAAGTGTTCGAAACGTTAGGATAAACAGAAATATATAATATACGCGATGGAAAAGTGTATTATTATTTGTGAGTTTCAATCGTGAAATCATATCGGCCATTTATACGTCCACTGCTGAACAAAGGCCTCCTTCATAGATATTCACAACTGTGTCATCATTTTGGGGGGTATTTGCCAATACTCACCACGCTTGGCAGGCGGGTTGGTGAGCGCAGTATGGCTACCGTTTCACAGAAGGGACGCTGCTGCCCATCCCTCTGGTTTAGATTCCCTTAGTCCCCTTTTACGACATCCACGGGAGGAGATGGAGTGTTGCTATATTCTTAATCCGGACAAAGGACAAAATCTCACAAAGCTTTAGGCTTGCTATGTTGAGCCGTTGTCCTTCCATACATATTGTTCCTTCATAATCATGCCACATGGGTGCGGATACATGGAGAGAGAGTAGTGTGAGGGGTAGTAACAAGCCTAATGTAACGATGCGATGTCACCGGCGTGGTTAGCTGACTTGCTATGTCGAACCTGAAATATTTTAAACTTATTTTTGCGACAAAAAAAAACGTTTTTTAAAAACGAATGGCACGCATTCCTATACAATAAACTATTATTTATAAAATAACGGAAATTATTAATTATTACCGATTTATAAAATTAATGAACTAAATATATCTGAATCTGAACTTAATATCCGAATGTGAACAAAAAATTGTCGAATTTCTTATAAGCTAAGAATACATTTTTGTTTTTAACATTAATGGCTATAGAGGCTTACGTTTACATTTCTACATGCATTGATCAGTGTGGTATCCAAATCAAGAACATAGTGCCACTCCATCTCCTAGATGTCGTAAAAGGCGACTAAGGGGCCCTAAACCAGATAAGATAAGATAAGATAAAAATATTTTTATTCATGTAAAACCATATACAGGCACTTATGAATAGTCAAGGCTTTAGTTGCCGCGTTCCAAGATGTTGATTTCCTATGGAGAAGAACGGGCAAGAAACTCCATGGTTACTCTTTTTAGGAATAGGAATAGGAAGCAGTGTCCCTTCAGTGGAACGCAGAAATTTTGCGCTCACCAACCGCCTGCCAAGCCTGGTGACTTCTGGCAAGTTCCCCCTAAAACGACGACGCATGGCCGGTATATTCGGTAATATATGGGAGAGGCCTTCGTTCAGCAGTGTACATGTTTTGGCTGATATGAAGATAATGATGATAATGTATTGTTAATTAAGGTTACAATCAATGTATTCCTGTGACTGATATTAAATAACAACTTAAACATCACGTTAGACATCTAATATCAAATCCTCATATATTATCCAATCAATGCGTGTCGCAACTACACGAAAAGTAATTGTACTTGGCCGGGGCTCCGAGTAACATATCTGAAGAGATGCCCCTCCGGGAGCGGCCGGATTAGCGAGATCTTTTCCGAATTGAGGGTAAACATCCGAGAGATCCGATCCCTAGAGTCGACGCTAAGGTGAGCGCCTGTTTGTTACTTTAAAATCGCATTACTTCTTACTCGCTAACTATGAACGTTCGAAACCTAAATTGCTCATGTTAATTTTATGAGGGAAATGGAGTTTGTGATATGTTTATTTTAATTAAAAAGTGATACACTTAAATGACTATTATGAATATTTTGCCCACAACGAACTCTGTTGATTTTAAATTGGCTGTCTACAAAATCAAATAATTCAGTAATTATAGTACATCTTTAACACAACGCTTTCAACAAAACGCTTTCATAGAAACGATTGTTAAGCAAATCGATGCCAATTTGGCATACATCGAAGTTTAAAACAAATAATTTGCATTGAGATCGCTTACCATTCTACTCAGAACTGCTAAGATAAAAGCCGGAGAAATCCTCATGAGCGCTCAAATTCTTGGAGCGCAGTGGCGAACCGTCTTTGCCCGACGGGCGGTAATAAAAACGGCTTAAATAGGATTTTAACCGCGAGTTCCTCGCCTTAATTAAATTGGATTTGCGAATGAAAGAAATATACGTGAAAAATTCGTGTCGATTATGTCAGGGGAACGAGTTTTGAAATCCCTTTTAGTAAGCGGATTATGTACGTCTCTCAGAGATTATATTTGTTTCAATACGAACACTTTTGATACAGAATGTCTTTAGTTGAAACGATTTGGCGCTCCAAGGAGCTTTGCGCTCAACAAAAAGGCGTATGACAGGAAGTAACAGCCGTAGCTCCTCATGCCTCGTCGCTCCACGGAGCAGGAGTCATCCACTCGTATCTGTCTTTAGCGCGCAGATCCTTACTCTTACGACTAAGTATATATGTAAAGACAGTGTCTGTTAAATACCAGGTAATATATTAAATATGGCATATTACAGGATTTAGCCTAGTGGTTGAACTCTTGCCTTCCATAAAGGAGAACCTGAGATTATTCGGATTCATGTGCGGATATTAATTTAATGATTACTGGCGTTAACGGTGCAGGAAAACATCGTGAGGAAACCTGCATATCTGAGAGGGCTCAAAAATGTTCTCAACGGTGTGTGTAGTCTACCAACCCGCACTAGGCTAGCGTGGTGGATTAAGGCCTAAACCTTTGCCATCGTATGTAAAAGCCCGTGCCCAGCAGTGGGGCAGTAATGGGCTGATTATGCATGTATGTTTATTACAGGAAAGCGATAAAAGATGATATAAGCAACCTACATTATATGCACTTAATCGCGTTTTCATGGTATTGTACGTGGTAGTAGAAATATTAAAACTCGGAAATAACACCAGTAACAGCTGCAGTAACGGGGTTTTAATTATCACTTACAACGCCTTTCAGACGCGGAAAATTACTCCCATAAACCATTTAGAACAGAGACTAGCTAAACGATTTAGGATGCCAGTTATTAGAATATAGCCGGCAGTTTTCTGGTTGACGCCTTGTGTCCGATTAAATTTACAAGAGTCGTTAACAAAGTTACATTGATGTTTAAGTGGGTTATATTTATTGACGTTTTTGCTTGTCTTGCGGCTAATTAAATCAATGGTGGTTCAGTATTGAATAATATTATCCCTCAATTAACATTCGAGGGTCGATTTTTAAAGCGGCTACAAAAGCGGGCCGGTAGGCAATAAAACGGCTCGTCCCTTATCCGTCATTCAGCCCTTGGAGATTTCTTCTGGGGGAATAATTTACGTTGATCGCCAGGAAGGGGAGCGTTACTGCCTCACTGAAACTTTAAGCTTTCACTCAGAATGGTTGCGATTCGCGGTGTCTCAACCTTAAGTAATAAATTGATTTCGATAGAATAAGTAGCTATGTAAAATCAATTTTAAATCAGTTAAATTAATAATTAGAATGTGTAACAATTTTTTAGCTGAAAATCAGAAATATATAAGCGCTGCGTGTCTGGTTTGAGATTCTATAAAAATTTTGAAACAAATGTTTTAAGTAATTGCTTCCACGCTGTATCATCATCATCATATCAGCCAACAGACGTCCACTACTGAACAAAGGCGTCCCCATAGATTTTCACAATGGTGTCGTCATTTCGTGCGTGCCGGGTATTTGCCAGTACTCAACACACTTGGCAGGCGGGTTGGTATGCCGTATTATATATAATGTGTATAGGACAGATTAAAACCTAGTGTTCCAAAGTGCATCTTTAAATATGTTGTAGACGACACGTGCTGACGGCTTTTTGAAATTTACTGCAAAGGGTGGCCCAGGCTATGATGACGTCACGTGTCGATGAGTGTGAATAAAGCCTTTGACGCCTTTCGCCGCATGCATTTCAAGCCAGCCGCTTCAATTCCAGTTTACACGCAACCCTTGCCAAGAATCACTTTGCAATAAAAATTCAAAGCTTTTTGAACCAATGAATTACGCTCGACAAAAAGGCATTTTTTTCATGGCATTCCATTTCAGACTGTTTTTATGTATTATTTATTATGAAAGGCTTAAAAATAAAAATGCTTTAAAAACACCGTTCGCCGTTTTTCTGTTATTTATCTATTAACGGGAATTATTTATATTGTTGCTATAATTTCCATCATGGACTGGGAAGTGAAAGTAACTGAAAGTGTACTAACGAAAGTATTTAACATTCCGTGTGGCGAGGCGAAGCCCTCAGGGCAGTCTTGTTAAGAAAAAAGCTGCCCCTTGCGACACACCACTCGTAAAACATGGTTTATACGGATCGGGACCGGGCCTTGCCAGGCCCAGCAGTCGACTTTTACGATAATAATAATAGGTTATACAAATTGTACTCATTCTTACATCTGACTATAATATCTTAATCTGGAAAAAGGCTTGGCATTCACAGTGGGATGGTCTCCAACAAGATACGCAGATGACCTGGTGAAGGTGGCTGGAAGTCATTGAAATCGGCCTGCTTGTAACCGGTCGTTAAAGAAATCTATGAGGCAGGCCTTTGGTCAGCAGCGGGCTACTTCGGCGGCGGCTCTATAAAAACGAACGTTATAGTTTCAAATTATTTTATACAGTAAGCAAAACTAACACTTAAAACGAAAGTCGGCAAGCAACCCATGAACATTTGTTCGTTTGTATATATCTACCTACGTATTCAGTTGATTAAAGCATAAAGTTCGGAGACGAAGTCATTTTATACCTAAAACTTCATCATCGTCAGTATTGTCCCCAGCCTACAGTCACTGCATAGTATAAGCCTTGTTTGTTTGTATTACTGCGCAGTCCTGTGCTCTTTGGAGGCCTTTTTTAACAATACATCATGTACTTCCTTTGTCCCGGGGAAGGACGGAGAAGCATGGCTAAAACCACCGAAGCACTCGTCTTCGACACCGAAGGAGGGCTTCTGTCCTTGACACAATCACACTAGAGCCAACCATTGGTGCCACGTCTTTAGGCACATCTCGGAGTGGATGACTGTAAAGCGGTCAACGCGTCTCGCGGTGGTGAGGCGACCGTAAAAATGCCGCTCCGTAGGTACAGGTACATCTTAGAGGGATTGTATAGGATTCCACGAAGCCTCGCTGTGCGCTGTGTTGCGAACACGGCGGCACGTAACCACATGCGCGCCGCGGTCTTCCCGGCGCTCGCTCGGTATGAGCACGCATATTCCAATCTGCGCGCCCTTCTGCAGACCCTACACTGTTCCATTTACATTTTTCACAATCTGTTAACAATGCAGTCGACCTTTTTATTTTTTATTGGTGTCCAGTGGAAATTCTTCATGAACTTCCTTCACCCCGGCGACGGGCGAAGGGGTATACCGGACTCCTAACGGCTAAAACCACTGTAGCCTGTACTGTATCTAGACTGACCGCCAACGCCAACCCACCCCGCTGGGACACTGCCTGTTCCGACAGCGAGCGGACGCGTAGAATCGCGTCGATAGTGGACCGCCGCTGCCGGAAGCCATATAGACTTTCGGCCAGGTCGAGGCCAACTCACGACAGGTGCTCAACGAGTCTTCGGGTAATTATTCTTTCGAATAGCTTCGAAGCCTCGTCGAGCAGGCAAATGGGACGGTATGCAGAGGGAGATTCTGCAGCCCTTCCTTCATTCTTCAAGAGAACCAATCCGGCTTCCTTCCAACTGGACGGGAACACGGAGGCAACTGGTGAACAGCCGCCTCAAGCGGTACCCAAGAGACTAGTGCATACACCCACGCACGGCCCGAAATGCCATCCGGACCCGGTGCGGTGTTGCGACTCTTTAAGCAGGCAATGGCTTGGCCCAGCTTCCCTTCCGAAACCCCCAACTCCTCGGCCCAGTCCAAGGTATTCGGGGGTGAAGAGGGACCAGGATGGTCGCGGTCCACCGGAACGGTCACCGGGGGGACATATGGGCGCAACTTGCCCACTACCATACGGTAGGGTCTCCTCCACGGGTCCCTGTCCAGTCCCTCCAGGAGCTCACTCCAGGACTGAGCCTTCGCCTCGCTGATGGCGGTCTGAAACGCCAGCGTGGCCGCCCGGCCTATAGGCCTCGTCAGTCTCTCCGGCTGTAGCGCTGTGCCGGCGTCGGCTTCTTTGGTACCAAATGCAGTCGACCTAGTCACTCATATACATATACGTATTACGTACTCCTTTACCACGTATTAGACCACAAGCGTTATCAAACCATGGGTACTGAGGATTGTGATAACGCGCAACCATAAAAAGGTGTTGGGCACAGAGCTACACTAATTCCTCTTTACGAGCATCGATGGGTCGATTCGATATAGACATACGTATAATAAACATTTATTCCCATTGTAGGTGTCGAAAGAGATCATACAGAGCAGCTCTGTTGGCATTAAAATCGAAACAAAAACATTGACACTAAGTTTTTCTGTTGCACAGGATGTTCTTCGATAGTATATTTTATAAATACAATACTTCAAGTCATGTTAAAATTAACCCAAAAAATAACCTTACTACCGGCTAATACTTTTTAAAAAATTCCTACTGGGTCCCTATAAATTAATTTTTATCTTATTCTTACTTAAATAACAACATACTTATGGCATAGCTCTGTCTTAGCAATCATTTAAAGCGTGTAGTGCATACCAAATAACGTAAATTTTATTGCGTATACATACTTCAAGCCAGTATACGCGTTAGCTCTCAAAACGGAGAGCTTTTATCATGTCACCATAAAGGAGAGTGCAGTGGTCGATGCAGGTTTTGCGTTAATTCTTGTTTACGGCGAATCGCTTTTAGTGGCCCTGTTCAAAGCGCGCCGACAGACGGCCCGTGGCGCGTGAGCTTCGATAGATTGAATTCACGCGTCTGCTTGGTCGAATCAACAACGCGACAAGATCACTAACGAAACGCAACAATTGAAATGCAGAAGCGGTGTCTTTCTGAAGTCGCATGAATAAATATAGACGGTGAAGACATAGAAACGCAAATTTCCACTACGGTGCAAACTAATACTTACGATCCTACCTCTCGCGTATCAATTGCCGGCAGCCGTGTAGACACAATAGATTTTTAACTGTGTCTCGTTTTACGACACGCAATGAGATAAAAAGTAGCCTTTATGCTGTTTACAAATTACCTTCAAATAACAATAGAAATAAAGTATTATTTGAAATAATTCCAACAAAGTACTCAGCAGTGAAAAAACATAATATATACATATAGATAATATAAAGTTTAATTTATATTCTTTATTTTAATCATGATATTTTAATAGGTTGGTAGATATAAAAACAACGTCTGAAAATATTTTTGCTTCTAATCCGTAATTTAATATTAATTTATAGTCGAAAATCACCGTCTCGCCGTCATCGAGTCGGAAAATAACGGAAGTATTTAAAAGAATAAGGCGGTGTTTTGAAGAGGTCGGAAAAACAATTAATCATTCTGCTCTTTTATGGAGCTAAAGGTTGGAGGACACGATTGTTCTGTAATACTAGGGTTGTTCTTTTGTTACCATAAAACCGAATATATCACAATCAAACAGTTGTAGACAGTATAATAGTTTCCTAAAGACCACTTCGCAACCCTTGGCGCGTCGATGCTTATTATTATATGCTGAAAATGAAAGTGACGGAATGTACCGTCCGTGTTTAGATAATACCTCCAAATAATGGACGCCGCGATGCGCATTAATATTGAGGTAAATCTTATTAGGACCGCCTAAACGCTGCGATAATATCATATTGTTTTGGAACTCACCATCCGCGTTTCCTCTCTTATGCTTGGAAGGGTTCCATCCTCAGGGACGACCGAAGCCTCTGAATATTCATAGTATTATCACAAACCGACTTACAGAACTGAGCAGCGTCGTAAATACATAATACCTCTCATTTCGAGATAAGAATCATTTACGTAGCTTTCGTACTTATGAACGTCGATTTGTGTCAAACAAAGCAATATTTCATGTGAGTATAATAGGAACACGTCGTTCGGTTTTTAAAGGTTTGGCGGGTGTTATTGGAAGTAGGTTCGCGATGTAATTGTTGTGTTGATTTCCCTCGGGGGCGGCAGGTTCTCCGGCGGTAGACGCTACCTGTAGTGCGACTGCTGCCCACGTGCGCCCTCGGTAAACAACAATCCGGCCAAATTATTGTTACAATTATTCTCTACTGCAAATATGTAGCAAATATTTCGCTGTTGTTATTATAGTTGAGTATTATTATTATATAACTATATTTTCGTAAATCATAAATGTAGGCATTGGGCTTGTACTGTCCAGAATTTTGTAGCAACACCATTTATTAAACATCTCTGATCGAGTCAATTTATAGAGATCCAAATCTTTTTATATGGGAATATTGCCTGTTATGAATTGCCAGTATCACTTTAGTGAACCTCATTTATTAATAGTCTAATATCGTAAAATCGTTTTTCAAATCTAATTCTCTAGGCTACTCAAGTGGATTCAACTGTCAAAACTTTTAAATTTTTTAAGCCTAAAATACAAAAGGTTTGAAACGTACCAATTGACCCATTTAAACTCAAATACATACATAACATCGATTCGAATACTGTATTATTTGAATATAAAATGTCCATAAAGAATGATTCCCCATATTAGTCCGCGTCAAAAGTATCACAAACTGTTGTTAATTCCGCCTAATATCCAGAGCAACCTTTAGGTGGCTGTCACAGCGGGGTCCGATATAAAGATGATGGATTTCCCCCATATAAAATGAATAAGCTTTATGTACGAAGGCCACGTAAGTACGCCGTTGTTTACTTTGTACAGCACACCGTTTAGAACGAATGTTTCCAATATTTCACTCATTAATACTTATTAGATACTTTGGATTTTTCCAAACAACTAAGTTATTAAAGTAGTTAATCAAGTGGCTGAAATGCGAGCACTGTTACATTACATTAATTACATTAATCGACGTGTATCAAACGTCGTGTGATCATTTCACATTGTAGGCACGATAACGCATACAAATAGGAACACAGTCTCATTGCTAGACAACGAATTCTTCAATCAATAAGTATCTATAAGACTATGGAATTCTTTTAAAACGATAGATTACTTACATTTGCATTCCCTTATGCAGTTTCCTTACCGTGCTTTGTCAACTTAAATAAACGACCCATAATTGTGCTCTAATAAGTATGGGCAACTATTTGTGGACCATTGTGTTCCCCAAATTATTCGTGTACACTGCTACTACTACACCCAATATTTTGTGTTCATATCACTTGGCCCGCTGCCAGCCCTGTAACAGGAACAAAATGCCGAAGTGATAATAAACAACATGTTAGCGCTTGGATATACAAAAGGCAATCATTCTTTAACAAAAGATATATGTTAAACTCGAGAAAAGATTAAAAAGGAAACGTTTGCCGGCTCGCTATCAACACTATCAATCATGCGTATAATAGGCCACGTCCCCTAACACACGTTCTTAAATAATTTGTCAAAAGTCGCTCCCTGCCCATACTACAAACGGTTGCCACTACCTACTTATTCCCGCTTTTCTTGACACTTGTATGGGTATTTTTTTACTATTACACAAAATCGGAAAACCCTACTGACATTACGCATTTAAAAACAATAAGTATACAAATAACGGGCAAATTCTGGATAAAATCGCAAGTGAACATTTCGGAGCAATAGTTAGACGACATTGATCGATGAAAATACCCTACCGTATCTATCAACACCTAGTAAATTGAGAAAGGAGTAAGAACGTTAAAATTAATTACCTACCTACATGGAGCGCAAAATAAATGTTCATGTTTTATTTCTTGTAAAAATTCAAGGATTACGCTCAAACAGCCATCGACAAACGTTGAATTCAATAGAGTGAGCCGTATGTGCCCTGCATAGGCAGCTGGTGTCATATTTTTTCCCAATTTAGAATCGGTCTGGATTTTAACTCGTAGATCAAGCGCGCGCTAGCACGAAACCATTACACTTTGTTGACATCAACGAATGCCCTTTTACATATTCACCCCAAGCACACAAAGATTGAGCCGTGAAATTGAAAATGGTTTCTATGAACAAAAATTTATTCCACGCACGTCCTGACATATCGTCACAACACGAGCAATGCTTGTTATATCTATGTCAAAATGTTACGTAATTACCTAAATCAGATTTATTGTGATCGATCTTTTTTCGGTAATAATTTGTAGCATATTTAGCATTTATTTATTTTGATTAAACGACATTATACCCAGGTGCTAAAGCAATTACTGTACTATAATAATTACCTAGAGCTATATTGAAGAGTAAAAAAATCTATAACTTGCTTCGTAAATGTGCTGGCCTATTTTGAAAATCGAAAAACATTTTTAACATATTGTGTAATTCATATATATTATTTATACATTTGTTGAAATAGAGAACACAAGAAAGGCCGTGAATAATACACAAAAAGTTGATTGGACAAATGATCGAAGTTCATAAAACCAGTTTTTATTATGATGTGTCATGATTTTACTGGTGTGCATTAATATTTCCACACAATTTAAACACGCGTCTGTATTGTAAGCATAGCAACTTGTTATTAAAAATCTAATTTCTCTCTGTCTGTTCGCTGTGAATGAGCTACCATACAATCTAGTCGGTAGCTGCTGCAAAGCTAGCTTTCGGCAAAAATTTATAAGCGTTCCCACTTCATAATAATGAAGTGACTACTATATTTAAAATTCTAGTTTGTTAACACATTCTCCACTCTACATAACACTTTTGGATTAAATAGTTTGTAGGCACTATTTAAACTTAGAGAGAATAGCTTATTTGAACGATCTACCGTCAGCAATAACGTACATGAAAATATTGAGAATGCTTGCCTTCAAGATACCTATTAATTATGCCTTTAAATTTTCGTACATTCTAATAGATATTATACATGCCACCACCACCATTTCAGCCTGTGCAGGATGGCACTTAAAGAAGAAGCCTCTTATGGTGTTAAAAGGAATTAGATATAGAATAAACCATACCATAGATTTCCACAATTGTGTCATCATTTTTCCGCGCTTAACAGGCGTAGTTAGCACAGTATGGCTCTGATTAAGAGTCCTTTAAGTAGCCTTTACAACATCCACGGGAGGAGATGCAGTGGTATTATATTCTCACATCAGACACCACGCAAAAAAAAGTAATTTATTAATTTAACACATGCAATGTACATTCAATCAAAAATATCTTCTATTTCAACACTTAACTATCAGCTTCTTATCTTTGCTGGGAGCTATGTGGTCCAGCGGCCAGGCAGGACAGGCACCGGCAGGCGGTGGCGCAGCGGTGACGATCAAGCCGGCGTGGCGCGTCGCGGCGGCGCTCAAGCTGTTTACCCTGTAAGTATTACGAAAAGATCGAACTTAATCCCAGCGGGCTCGAGCATCGCAGCGCTGGATGTGATAGATACTGAAAATTGCATAAAATCCATCAAACTACTACTTTGTGCCGAAGCTAAGAAGCTTTTCGATGGTTACAAAATGAACGTGAGAGAAATAGATTTAGTTGTTAGCATAATTTTCTGCAGGAAAATTTATATTGTTGTTTAAGCACTATAGTACGGTCTAAAATACAATATACAATATATAGTTTAAAAATCTAATCAATACACGCTTTTACTAAAATATAAACTAAAAAGTACACTTTTTTATGTCTATTAAAAGCGTGGAGTGTTCTATATCAACGGTGATTATTATGAGAATATAAGTAGAGCTTTCATTTATGAGAACTTTTTATAAGTTTTAAATTATAATTAAACCTAAAAACCTATAAATTAATACTATACTTATTACTTATAGAAATAAATTCATTATTAATATTAAACACGACTAGTGTAATAACTTATTATTAGGTTTGTGCCACCATAAGCTGATGATCCTGGTGACAGCACCTAATCATAGTCATGTCAAATTATTGTACGGTAATCAATTATAACGGTACGTACGTAACGGTAATTAATAATCGCGTGGTGCCGGCTCAGAATGCCACCACCCCATCTCCTCCCATGGGTGTCGTAAAAGTCGACTAAGGGATTAGCCGGAGGATGGGCAGCAGCGTCCTTCGAGTACATTAACAACTCAACTGCGATCGCCAACCCGCCTACCAAGCGTGGCGATTATGGCAATACCCCCCAATGAGCCCACAACACGTCCATATCGGTGGTGTGATGGTGGTTTGCTATATTTCAAGTCAATCTAGAAGTGGATGAAAATAGAACTACAAAATACAAAATTTACCAAAAACCCTGTCCGATCCGTGAAGGTGATATTCAGTATCGATATGTGATGATATTTACGTAATTCTTTTCTGAAATTAAGACTATAAAAAAGCAGAATTTTAGAAAAATAACGGGGTCTTTGTAACTTGCTTCACCAATCGCGTCACACAACCGTGGTCATTGTACTGCGCCGTCGCAAACGTGTTCACAAAAGCTGATTAAATTTAGATCATTTTTATGGAATAAGAACATTTTCGCAACTTGTTGTAAATGGTACTATGGCAAACATTGTAAAATTCATAATTATTTTCATTTTATATGGTATCATTATCGTAATATATACACGCTCCTGTAAGTCGGGCAGGGCTTGGATACACAATGTTTAGCAGCATAGTTACAAACATACAGACATACAGTACAAGCTAATATAATGCGTGACTTCTAATGTATAGGACTCATCAAAACTAAATTAGCCCAAACTAGAAAGGGTTAATAGTAGTAATAGAGAAGTGACACTATATTCCTCCTGGCTCGACTATCAGACCCTTGTCCCCAAGTGTAATGTATTAGACTCGTTTAAACAATACAAATGGGCCCAAATTGAAAGGGTTTGTAGGAGGAGGTGGAGGGGAGTGGCCACTGAAGAGTTCCACTGTCCACCTCCTCCATCTTCCGATCAGTTTGATGGCACCAAATTATTGTACTGTCATCCGGATTACATACTTGCAAAGCTTCAAATCGATACGACTATTAGACGTAGGTTAAAATTGTCTTTCAAGATTCGTTTCCATAGTTAGTTATAAGTGAAGCTAACAAAACCGAAGTAAAAATAAGGTTCTATAACTAGAAATTTATTAGGAATACCTAAGTAAACGAATGCAGTAAACTTAACTAATAAAGTTAACAACAAATTCCAGGTATAAAAAGTTTACATATTAAGTCTAGTTTAAAACAACGTACTTGTTTTCGTATTCAAAGTTTTATTGCCTTGCAGTCCGTAGTTTTTTAATCGAATTTTATCCGACCACATTCTTACATTTGTTACAAGAAGCAGATCAATAACATCATATTTCAGGACCCTCACGCCAAAAATAACATATTTTTCTAACCGCTTGTACGGCAAAATAGAACCAGTATGTCAGCATTTTGCTGGAGGTCGAGGACTGCGAGCCATATGTGACCGTGTTGTGACTTCGCTTGCCTATGCCCATCCCTACCTACGTTTTGTATACAACCGCAGACAGAGCATAATATAATGCTTGATATTATAATATACTGTTCCATTCTGTATAGATATAGATAATTAAAATCCTATTTCGTTGTGTTGTAATGTGGGGGCACATTAGTGTTTTTCCTGTGTCGTGGGGATCTTACATAGACGAACACCTAGACCCGGAATAACTTTTGGCCATACAAATATTTTTTCCGTGTGGGAATAGCCCTGCGTGGGCTGCCAAGTGGCGGATCCTGGTCGCATGTGGTCACGCGTTGCCGTGTGCGCATAGCACAGTGCACAGGGACGCTTCGGGGGATCCTTTACAATCCCTCTGGGGGGTGACCGCTTTACAGTCACCCTCTCAGAGATGTAACTATAGGTGTGACACCAGTGGGTGGCTCTAGTGTGATCATACGAGGGCCTGGAGTCCCCCTTCGTCCGGCATACCCTACTTAGAATATCCAAAAGGTATTCATTGAAGGAGCCCCTTAGGTGCCGAAGATGACGGCCCCAGTGGTTTTATCCGGTAGGCGTTGACATGCCCCTTTGTCCTTCCCCGGGGCGGAGGAAGTTCATGAAGAATTTCAACTGGGCCCAATAAGATAAAGAACAACAATTCAGTATTAAATAAAATATCGTAGATAAGGTTAGTAAGGCGTTATAAAAGTTTGAGACAGCCAAAGAATTCAAAGCAAAGTGCAAACACAAAGTTTGGTCAGGCTTGGCGTGGAGTCCTATACGGGGCGCCTGTATGGTCGGCTCGACTATCAGGCGCCCAGCGCTGCAGAACCAAAATTCACGGTCTGCAGCGCAGAGTAGCTATCCGGATCGCACGAGGATACCGAACAGTGTCCTACGAGGCGGCAACTCTCCTGGCGCGTTTTCCGCCTTTTGACATCCTGGCGGAGATGGATGCGTGGGTCTACGATCAGTAAACGCTCTCTCCGCCAGATCGGCGAAGGCGCGCCTAGAGGGGCGTTGGACAGGCTGCGGCGGCTAGCTCGGCGGCGCGCACTTGTAAAGTGGCGTCATCGCCTGCGGATGCAGTTTGCAACCAAGCGCATCGTCGAGGCCGTCTTGCCGCTCTTTGGAGCCTGGCTCAGAAGGAGCGAGCGCGTCACCTACCGCCTGACGCAGGTGCTCACCGGGCACAGCACACGCTCGAGGCGTGCCCTGCGTGGGCCGCCGAGTGGCGGATCCTGGTCGATCGGATCGGGCAAGATCTCTCTCTGCCAGCAGTAGTGTCAGCTATGTTGGCAGAGCGCGAAAACTGGAATGCAGTGATCTCCTTCTGTGAGAGCGTCATGCTCCAGAAGGAGACCGCAGAGCGGGATCGGGAGAGGGCCGATCCCGCTCGAAGAAGGAGGAGACGGCGCCGGGGTAACAACCGCCCTGGCGCCTAATTCCCATACGCCTGAAACCCCCTGCCGTAGCTATAAGGCGGGGGACCTCTGGGTTCGCGGGTGCGTAGATTGGGGAATCTGCGAGCTCACACCAAGCAACCCAAGAGAAGACGGTAGCACGCATGTGGTCACGCGAACGTTACGTAACGTTGGCAACGAAACCATAGCGTTATCTAATTCGAATTTAAAGCCATCTAGTTAGGAAATAAGATAGATATTAAAAATTTATAAAATTACCTTGAAGAACTAAGTAAACTGGAAACGTAATAAAATTTATTTAAGGATAACGACACAAATATTTTATCACACTTTTTGGGTTAGAGGATAGCAGTCACGACAATGAATAATAAGTCGTTCAAAAGAACTTTTGGCAATGAATTCAATTAGTTTTTCACTGTTAAAAATAACACTACTCAACAAACAAATACTTTATTAAAATACGTCTGTTTCATGATGACATTTTATGTAAAATACAAATGAAAACTTATGACTTAGTCCAAAAGAAAGATCTGCTAGTGGCATCTGCTACTAACAAACTAACAAGTTATTATTATAATTGTCTTGAACCCGTGACGCTGTGACTTATTGTTTGCACCTGTCTCATAATAAATAATAACATATTACATGTTTAATAAAATTAAAATATTAACTACCGACACATTTTATATAGGAATTGCTTTTTAAGAGAATATAATTATCCCGAGAACAAAACGACCACCGGGTCAGTTTAGCAAGCCACGTAAGCAATTGCGAAAGGCTACGAAATAAACGTTTGTATTCTTAAAATCTGTCGTTTAGCTACGTACTGATAACGAATGTGTAAACCTGTGTGAATTTTTCATACTCACTGTAAAACAAACTTTGTAGACATATTGTTTTACTACTCACCTTTCATATACAAAAGCGTGATAATTTGTACTGACCTGGACTGTAACAGACATTTTTGCTAAATTTTGACTTATTCTGTACTGTAGTTTAAACGCTCTCATCGAACAGATAAACAGACACAGAAACTCTAAAAATTGCGGTTTTGACACTCCTGGAGCACGGAGAGGTGTTTTGTTTTTTTATATCTATTGCGCAGTTGTTGTCTCTCTACAATTTTATTATAGTATAGATAATATATTCAGATATGATATTGATGATGAGATGATATTATATACATTACGAATGCAACTTGCATTAGCAATAATTCCCTGGCCACTAAATAGAAGCATTATAACTAAAATAACAGCAAAAGCGAAGTTAGACAACCACATTCAGGATTAAACTCGACTTGGGAATTTGGACTTCACTTACGTATGCGCGGATGAGGTTTGTATATTTTATTAAAATATTATTGTAGACAGAAAATATATACCTATAAATATAAACTGAAACCCATTTATTGATAAAAATATCAAGAAATTGAAATATGTTGACTTGAAAATTAAATTCAAGAAACATATACCATATGCCCAGTAAATGATTTTATAAAATCTAGTAGAATTATAACTAACACAATAAAATAATTGGACAATATTGAATTTAGTGATCGTATCAAGTAGTAATGTTTACTTATATTGGTAATCAATAATCAAATTAAATCTATCTTTCCCTAAAATGTCGTATTCAATAATTCTTATGTGAAAAATAATACATATAAAGTACGTAGGTATTTGTAGATTCTCGAAAACTTGAACAAACAAAATTCCCCAGAGCAATTCCCGATTTTCTCTGCCATTTCTGAAATGGGTATGTACCAAATAAACTTCAATAATAGGTTATTGATTTCAAGTGAAAAATTTACCCTAAGTGCAAATCACATTAAATTTAGCTTAAAATAATGAAAATTATAAAAGTTATTTTACTTTATCATCGACGCTGTATATACCTTTATATCGATATGAAGGTAGATACCTAATATATCTACATTCAATGTTGGTTCATAAGACGGACTTAATGCCATTAAGCATTCTCTACCAGCCAACTTTTGGTCTAAAGAATAAAGCATCGAAACAGGTACTAAAAAAAATTTGTATAAGTTATTTAAAATGAGCACTTCAGCTTAATGTGTCGTATGATTTTCAGTAAAGAATATGCAACCACCTCTTTGCCCGTGGGGTTCATAGACGAATAAGTAGCAGGATCTTCCAGAGCTCTTATGACAGTATATTGTACCAGAATGGTTGCCAAGCGTTTTGGCAATTACTTTACTAATTTGACGATTGCTTTGGCAATATTCCCTCTCGGCCCGTGGACATATAGCCTGACAATGATTGACGTTTATTGCTTTGATAAATATCATGAATACAGATAGCACGATAGACAGACACTTAACCACGACCAACGTCTGTGGTCGTCGTTGCCATTGTGAACAGAAGTCGTCAAAGGTGACACTCAAACTATACCGCAGCTATATTTACATTAAACTTACTGATACTCTCGACAGCAATCTCAATTGAGACTGTTAACAAATGCTGACTGTTAAAACATTTTGATAATATAACATACACACTAACATTGCAGCACGTGTTTTATAAATATAATATAGATAAAACTATGTATCGGACGAGTACAATTAGGTTACGATGATTGATACCCCAACTTCACACTGGTGATACACCACATTATTGACACTGGGCGTGATGGATAGCGAACAAGAACTGGGTCTAAAACTTCATAAATATTATACTTTCAGGTCACCCTGACTGCTAATAAATGACCGATATTAATAGCCGTACGATATATGTGTAGCTGTATATAACATGTATCAAAGTATCATAGCGTAAAAAACACAGGTGTATTACGAAATATTTATACGCGTAATAATATTAGTTTCTATAATAATATATAAATAATCCTAAATTATAAACTTTATATTAGTGACTAAATTTACGATAAACTTGATGTAGATAGCATTAGATAGATGTCACAGGACAACTACACAAATGTCTTTATAAACTAGATGCTAAAAATTAGAACACATGTATACGTAGTAGACGTCGTTGTACTTGTACCATAAGAATCAATTATTTCTCTGTGCCTATAAACGTACCTAGAAATATGTATAACAATGCAACCGACACGACAGCGCGACGCCATGTAACAATTCATTCCCACAATCCCTTACATCTGAATTCTTAATGAAACAAAAATTGCAAATGTCATACCATATCTCCACCAGACCCATGAATACTAAAGACGCTATTGTGGATCGTTCACGTGTGCGAAATTGAGTCTGCTACTCGTAACACAAATGATACTAATATGTCATGCGACTTCGCGAAAAAAACATAACTGTATGCGACTTTTGGCGTACCTACAGCGATGTACGATACTACAATAAATCATGGAATTTGATTTAAAAGAATGATACACGTCGTCAGAAAACAATTGGAAAAACGTGACCGGAGCCTCGATCCCGCAGCGGGGGCGATCGCAACACGTCGCGCCGCCCAATGCATACTAAGTAATGACGCCAGTTTCAATTTTACCTCCCCTTCTCTTCATAACATATTTTAAAGAAAGAATAACCAACTTATTGCAGAGAACTAGAATTTCTTGTTCTTTTCGGGACCCGAAATTTAAAATATGCTCCTCTGAGTGCAAGTGAACGTCCCTACGTTAAGGAGCACGTAGAACACGCTACAAGCCCGTCTAGAAGAGACTTCTTATAAATAACTTATTACCACCGTCAGGTATCTGGCGTGACTGTTGGTAAACTCGTGTCTTGGATTTTCTGCCAACCCAGCATAATTTCACCGCTCTCTTACTTTATGTGATGTACCACTGATTATACATTAATGTTAACTGAATTAAATACCACTAAATGATATCAGTATCAATTCACAACAAAGATATAGCTGATGCTGATAGCTGCGATGGCTAGTAACCTTTTATTTAACAATAAAACATAAAGTAGACCAATAAGCATAAATCGAACTATTCAATTAAAGTACCTTCCAAACCGTGACGTTGGCGGTACTTAGTATTCAAACGTATGCAAATTACAGACGTGCTATGCAATAAATGCAGACACACGGATCACAATTCGACAATTGACATTTATGTCGCAATCGCATTGTATAGGTATTTAGTGGTTACAGGGTACGCCTCTAATTACGAATTACTTCTGTATGAACTATTTATTGCTATTTCCGAGACTACAATAACCAGCAGGTATAAATTGCCATTTTCATTTTAAATTACATCACACGCTGGTTTTATTACCTTATTAAAATTAAATATTTGACAACCAGACATAAATCGACATTCTACGAATGTTTCCAGTCATGCCTGTTACAAATGAGAATTTAATAACACTTTCGACTGACATCGATCTTTCAGAATTACTTGGAACAGTCAGCGAAAATATGGTGAAATACCAAAGTGAATTTTAGATTATATTTTTGTCACTGGCTGTACAAATAAAGCTATTGAGAAACAGATTGCAAAAATGATATAACTTGATATTTGAGTGACTATAACCAGATGCCTGAATATAACCACCCTATAGAGAATATATCGATATCGGGGCGATATCGATGCATATATTTTCTCTTTTTGATAATTATAGTATTCGCAATCGATCATTTGTTTTGCGAATACATATACGAAATAAGATATAAAATTTTACCATTAGTGCAGTATACTCCACATGCTATTAGAAAGAATTAATTAGAAGACGAGAAAATAATTGAGGAGATGCAATCAGTGATAAATCAAATTGGTATAGTCACTTGTGTTAAAACAGACCTATATTACCCACTATTTTCACCTATACTATTATAGTGTCGTCCAGGCAACATTTCTAAAGCAGCAGATTAAAACAGTGGAAATTGTTTGGGTGTGTTCCCCAATGATAGAGCGGATCTTGCAAATCGCATTCGCAGGCTCGTAGGCCAGCCGCACGCTCAGTCTATCTTACGTTGCGGCCGCACAACCAGCGGGGACGTAATTATAAATAGAGGACATTATTATTGTTTGGGAATAAATCAGTACGGATATGAATGATGAAACTGAGGAAAGACAATTATTATAATCATTATATTTACTCCGCCAACTCAATCAATAGATGACACTACGATCATCGAATCCTAATATTTCAAGTAAGTTCATTACATTGCTAATCTGGATAGTATAAAGTACGTTATCTGAAATTACTTTGGTGGACATAATTCGAATTACAACAAATAACGGACTAGTTAGGCTAGTAGTAATACTACCATTGTTAGAGACTATGTAGATTGTAGTTGTAACTTGACGCGTTTGTCTAGAATGAAATTCGTGACTGAAACGTTATATATAAATACGAGTTTAAACCGCCTGGTTGTGTGGCAGCTACGGCGTAGCACTCCAGCTACAAGTGCTACGACACACGGCCCATTTGGATACTACACGTGAATTCCATCATGTTTCATTAATTTGTCTAAGTAAACCGCTTACTTAATCTTCTTCGTTGCTAATATGTATGTACACACTTTTAATTTTAAACTAGGTATATACTCGTATTTTTCAATACGACCATTTTGTGACACACACACTTAAACATATTTTTAACAAACCCTTTATACTTCTTCTGTTTACTTTGGAAATATGTATGTACGTACCTTGAATTTTAAATTGGATATATCGTTTTCAATACAACCATTTTGTTACAAACATAATAATTAATTGAAATAAAAAAAATGGCCTGGACTAAATACTTATAACCCACTTCTGTAGGCTTCTATAAGAAGGGTCAAACAAAAGTAAAGATATAGATCCTCCGTAAAATAAAACCCGCATGCTTACTCGGTTTTCGATTACAAAGTTAGTTATTACGGTTATAAAACAGGACGTTTGTCGATTACATCTCAGCACAAAGAAAAAATATATGCCTATTGATTTATCAAGATTATTTGTTATACCCAAGTAAAATAAAGTATTTTATACAGATCACAAACTAAACTGACTTGAGATTAGATAGAGTCTAGCAAATTTCTTATAAAAAGGTTTTATTTCGTTTTATATTCTGCTAAATGTAGCCTTAGATACTAACGGTGTCTAAGAATTTTATTACAACAATATGTAGAAAAGCTCATTTTATGTCACATAAATGGAGCAGCGACCCTGTCCCTACTTTCTACGGATTCTGGAAAACAAGTTATAGCTTACTATTAGACTTATAGAATTTTTATTGTACCCAAAGCTTTAATTTATTCCTAAGTTAACTAAAAAAAGTTCAGATATTTGCAGCAATAGTTGTAGATTTATAGTTATAGTAGAAGATGCAGATGTTTAACTTGCCGGTGGAGTACATAGCAAAAGATATCTTTGACTGAGCAATTTATTTGTTACGTATAAAAAAAACGGGTTGCACTCCGGGAGTGCCGACAGAAGTGAAAACTCATTTTTTTATTTATCTAGACGCGTTTGCGATCTGCTATATGTACATGCATATATGCACACACTATAGCTGCGTCTCGTAACGGTGTCGCGAGTCCAGAGATTTTATCTCATCTAAAAATATGCGTACCGCGCTAAAAGAAGTTTTCACTTAAAAAAAGTAACAAGGTGGCGATTATTTTATTGATAGTGTGCAGGTAGATGTTGTTGACATATCTACTGAATTTAGTAATGAAATAATAATCTATTTATAATATATCACAAAAGTAAATCTGCAACTTAAAATAAAAGCCTTCCAACTCAAATATTATCAAAATATGGCTATTTAATTTGAGTTATTTATATGGTTATAACAAAAAAATTATGATTCTATAAGATGAAAATCTCAATCTGTAACTTTTGGCCTTGATTATATTTAAATTTGTACGCAATTAAAAGAGAAACATAAAAAAACGTATCACTCTACAAAGTAAAATTGTTTATCGAATGCTTAATTAATATTAGAGACAATTCGTAAGAACAGAATAACATAATCTTATAAGATGCTTATAAAATTAAACTTCGTAAGTAATGAAATGGAAACCGTCAAAAAAACATCTTTAGAAACAACTGCATAATCAGCTTTACGTCGATTAATACCACGATGCCCGCCGGGCGCAGTAGTCGGTCTGCTTACTCGATATTGCCAAGACAAAGAACTAAATTATTTCCTCCATTTCTTTAAGATCTCTTTGTTTTAGATACAACACTGTTTCTTCGGGCGCTCTATTTTAAATACTACAGTGAACGTTGAAACTAAATATTTTGTTTTAATATTTACATCTTATATATAAAATTCTTCTGTACGTGTGTATGTCACTGAACACCTAAACGGGTGGACCGATTTTGAGGATCTTTTTTGTGTATGTTTGAGTACAACTGGACCTGGTAGGTGTCGCTGCAATCGGGTTTGCATGTGCCTGCCTGTGCGGAGCTGCGGCGGGCAGCTAGTATTTTATATATACTTTTACGTTGTTGTCCCCGACTAAGGATATTGATTGGTATATTTATCGTGAATACGTTAATAGAAACAATTAAATACCCAGACTCAAAACAACTGTCTGCGGGCCATAATTTTTTTCCCGTGCGAGATCCGGGATCGAACCAGTAACTCTGGAAGCCAGTTGAATCGATTAGCCACTGCGTAAGTTGTCCGCTAAACCTATTTTACTAAAACTATAGTACTAGTTTATATATACTTAATTAAATTCTTCTTGCATCGAATTCTTAATGTTTAGGAACGAGGCTCTTCAAAGATAAAGTTATTTAAACTTCAAAGTTATTTATTGTGTTATTTATTATATACTGTGTAATAGATTTTTAACAATGATTAGTGTCAACAGCATGCCTACATCGGGTGCGCAATATTATTAGTTTTGTAGTAAAAGCTAACAATATGTTTATTCTAGTTTACTATAGATTTTTAAAAATGATTAGTGTCAACAGCATGCCTATATCGGGTGTGCAATATTATTAGTTTTGTACTAAAAACTAACAATATGTTTAATCTAGTTTACTATTTTTATTAGTCTATCAAAATGGTTTTTAAGGAGGACTAACTAGATATTTTAAGACACGTTTTGTACTCATACCATTTTAAACCAATCTTTAAAAAAAAAAACTTGCTTTTTCATAAAATCAACTTGTAGATGATACACGTAGAGCAGTAATGTAAGTACTTTTATAATATACCTTATTTACAACTGTTAATGTTATATTTATAAATTCGGGCCGTTAGAGCTATACGCTCGGGGTGGAAGTGTCTAGCGGCGAAATAACAGGGAAACTCGCTTCGAGTCTTCGAGACGTGCGATGGTGAAACCCCGAGCCACTCACATTGGCGTCGCCCGTAGTGGCGGTATTTACCAGTATATTTTTCAGTTTTCGTTCCATATTATTCCATTGGAATACAACTTATCGTTATAATTGTTTTCGTCTCATACAAAAGCCTTACACCTATGGGGACAGTCCGAGACAGCATTTTATAGCGCGGGTATGGAAAGTCCCCGGTTAGTATCCGATTAAATTTTATAATGGAGTTCTCTAAAGGGCTTTTGCGGGTTGGACCCATGTCCTCGCGTAAGCCTACCAAAAAAAGACCAGGTTCCTGCTTGTAGAGTAATAACCCGTGAAGGGTGAGAAGTAATAATAAAACTTTATTGCGGATCACAGCCAAATCTACAGGTATAACTTTTTTTTATCGTCATCATATCTGCCAAAGGAGATCTACTGCTAAACAAAGGCCTCCCCATAGATTTCCACAATTGCATTCGTTTTAAAATTTACCAGTAGCTACTCACCATGTTTGGCAGGCGGGTTGGTGAGTGCAGTATGGCGACTATTTCACGTAAAGGATACTGCAGCCCATATCTCTGGTTAGGGTCCCTTAGTCACTTTTTAAAATATCCACGGGAGGAAATGGAGTCGTGCTATATTATCAATCCGAAAATTCCTCAAATGTTTTTTTTTTAATAACAATATAATACTTATTTTTACAAAGTAGACAATTTAATTACCTACTTAGTTGAAAATTCTCTCCAAGCTGAATTGAATTTAAAGTTCGTTCTCCCCATGTATTTTGAACAGCATACAATCATGAAATTCTCCGAGATGATTTTGAAGATGGCGTTGGCAACTTTTTTTTTCATAAGTCTCAGTGGAAATTCTACATGAACTTCCTTCGCCCCGGGAAAGGGTGAAGGGGTATGCCGGACTCCAGACCGGCTCAAACCACTGGAGCGGTCATCTTCGGCACTGAAGGGGGGCTCCAGGTCCTCATAAGATCACACTAGAACCACCCATGATGCCACGCCTTTAGGCACATCTCGGAGGGGATGACTGTAAAGCGGTCACCCCCTCTAGGAAGGGATGACTACTGTAAACAGGCCACCCTCCAGGCACTTCTCGGGGAGAATTGTAAAGGATTCCCCCGAAGCCTCGCTGTCCGCTGAGCACGCTACCATCTTCCCGGGGGTCACATGCTATCACCACGCAGATTCCCCAATCTACGCACTCGTGCAGCCATAAAGCGACGGCAGGGAGCTCAGGCGTGTTGGACGTGGGGGCTGGGGCGGTTGTTACCCTAGCGCCGTCTCGTCACTCGCCGTGCGGAATCGGCCCTCTCCCTATCCTGCTCTGCAGTCTTCTTCTACAGCATGATGCTCTCGCAGAAGGAGCCTACTGCGCTCCAAATTTCATGCTTCTTTCCAACATAGCCGACACTAGACACTCACCGGCAGAGAGATATACGAGTATTGCCCGATCCGATCGACCAGAATCCGCCGCTCGGCAGACACGCAGGGCATTCCTCGAGCCTGTGCTATGCGGTATCCTGGTCACAGTTCCACAACAGTGGCACTGTGCCGTGACCTCACGTCCTATTCTGTGCAGGTACGCACTGAAACAACCGTAAACGATGAACACCTGCGTCAGGTGGTAGGTAACGTGCTAGCTCCTTCTGAGCCAGACTCCTAAGAGTGGGAGGTTCCTCAACGACGCGCTTGGTTGTGAACGGTAACCTTAGACGCTATCACCACATCTGGAGTGCGCGCCTTCGAGCCAGTCACCTCAGCCTGTCAAATGCCCCTGGAGGCACGTTTTCGCCACTCTGGCGGAGAGAGCTTGCGTAATCATAGACCCACGCATCTGTCTCCACCATGATGCCGAAAGTCGAAAAGCACATTACCCTGAAAATGTCATTTTCTGGTTACGCAAAAGGCGCGCTGGACGTACGATGTTCACAAGCAGCTCGCATAGAAGGTTTGGCAGTACGCGTTTAATAGAATCTTACTTGAATACTACAGCAGTTTACTCGCTGGTCCGCGGATTGACATACCACCACGCAACGCTAACGCTCTACTTTTCCTACCAATATCATCTCTTTGATTCTTAGTGAGATACCAAACCCAGATATTTAAATTCTGGAACCCTATTTAGGGCAGTTCCAATTAATTTAACAGAAGCTACAAGGCTCCGTTCAACAAGTCCCGTCTTATACACCAACAATACGCCTTTCATGGTTGTATATTAAGCCGTGTTCAGCCACTTAGGTTTCATACAATCATAGCTTCTGTAGAACATTGATCGACGAGATGAGAAGCACCATGTCGTCAGTATAGCTGATGTAATTATTCCGGGTGGTATCCGGATTAAGAATATAACACTAGTTTTTGGGGTGCTCAAAGGATGCCTCCCATGGAACGCAAACCGTTCTGACAGTCACCGAGTCGAACCGATCACTCAGTACAATCCAGATAAACAAACCCAAGACCTTAACTGACTGACCAATTCTTCTTCAGCGGTGGTAGGGCCTGCATGGGCCCGTCTTACGTGGACTATCCTCTCATCGGAGCCCAGCATAAAACAACTTGCTGTATTTATTCGGTGGGTGGGATTGATAGTGCCTTTTGGGATTTAGAAATATAGCAGTTGCTATTTCCAAGACCGGTCCCAGCTTCCGAGTGAACCTCATCCGGGCAACTTATCTTACAGGGTAGCGGTATCCAAAGCACTGTTTTACTTTTGACTGACCGAAGGAAGTTGGGGCGCTAGCCAGGTGTGAAAGGCTGCCCTGCTACCTTGCAAAAAATACAAATTGGTGCACTACTGTGCCAGTTCGCAACTGGAAAGAAGACCCAGGTGGACATTATTGAGGAGGTTCAGGGGTCCCCCGCAGTCTACAGATGAGTTTCCTATTGTTCTAATTAAGTTTGTGAGAGCGTGATAAAGTGATAACAAATCAAAAATAAATATTCGTTATAATTACTGACATAAAGATAATAAACCGCTACAATTATTTATTAATTGTGGTTATAAGCGTAAAGTACTCATTTTCTTTAATAAAGATTGAAACTCAAATTTTAATCCTATAACCATGGATATATTGGAATATATTTATGATATAATCCAATATGACATCCGTCACTAATCTTCTCATTTCTTGATTCTCCTACTTCCCCTACATACCTTGCTTCACAATTTCAGTACATATGCTCAAATCACGACAGTAATCTTCGTTCCTCATACAATCGTTCCCTGCAATGTCCGTCCCACCGTTCTGACTTTATGCACTCCTCTTTCTTTGTCCAGTCTATTCTTTTGTGAAATGCGCTACCACTTGAAATCAGGATGGCCACAACTCTTTTAAAGTTAAACTACGGAAACACCACCACAATCCTTTGGCAGAATCATCTCAGCGTTGATCTTTCTTATTATATAACTAGCTTTTGCCCGCGGCTTCGCACGCGTAGAATTGAGGAATGTATATCATCATTTTTTTTCATCGTTTCGGCCGAATGAAGTCCACTGCTGGACACAGGCCTCCCCCAAAGATCACCACAACGACCGATATGGGTGTGTTGTGGGCTTATTGGGGGGTTTTGCCATAATCGCCACGCTTGGCAGACGGGTTGGCGATCGCAGTTGATTTGTTAATGTAATCGAAGGAAGCTGCTGCCCATCCTCCGGCTAATCCCATAGTCGACTTTTACGACACCCACGGGAGGAAATGGGGTGGTGGTATTCTGAACCAGCACCACACTAATATATCATGCTATTGCAATCATGCAATAATGACTTGAGCTTTTATCAGGAACTTGTAATAGGTGTAGAGGGATCATGATACATTTCCGAATGCTGCCGTATATTGCATCCAGCCCAGCCAGCCGAGTGCCAAACCTAAACCTAAATGTAGCTTGCCCTTTTCCGCTCAGTATTAACAGTCCAATCACTCATAGCCATACCGCTCATTTTGTCATTAAAATTAGGGGTTTAAGTCGTCTGTGGTACAATACTTTAATAATATCAAGATACCTTTCGCGAGTACGCTCGCCACTGCCATGCTCCCATCCCACATACAGCGTATAGACCGAGTGAGCAGATCGCGCGCTTCAATCGAGCATTCAGCGTGCCGATTGTGAGCGATCTGCTTGCCGACATACTGCCGCCCATTTTACAGACACGCGTTTGAGATTACTCACTATAATGTGCACTGAGTGAACAGCAATAATTCGAACCCTGACTGTCGGCGCTTAGAAGACCAATATGATGGCGAATAAATGCCGCAGACGAATGGGTCTGTCGCGGCCCTCTGGGACACTACTCTCGGTATTGTCCCAGTGTTTAGCACCGTCAGGTAGATGGAGCGCTCTGTTGTCTGGGTGATATTTGGGAAATTTAACGGCATCAAAAGCACCGTGTGTAGTAAAATGCGCAAAAAATTGCACTTGCCATTATTTGGATGCACAGTGTAGACCACAGAAATAGGAAATAAGGAGAAGTGGTACGGGGGCGTAACCGCGCCACCGCGACATGCCCAATCTGGGCCATCCGGAAAAAAGGCCGTTTTATAACATCAGTTGAGATTCGATCGCGTAAGTGAAACTTTGTTAAATTCTCGTGTTGTTCGGGGATAACATGCAAAAACCGAAGCGAAAATAATAACTTTATCAAGGAGGGAATCATATACAATATGCAAGTGAAGGAATTTTCTTGTATTTGTCTATAAAAAGAATAAATAAAAAATTATCGTTTTCTTTATTATGTTACATTTGTATTGATGGAACAGAACGACATTATTATTTTGGTATAAAATACAATGCTTCTTATCTACCACCTTTAACTAGCAATCGGTGAATAACAAACGCAGTGAATAGAACAGCGAATGGTACTCCCAGTAAACTAACGCGTTGCGTGGTACGGCTGTCGTGTGTGCGGTCTATACGCTTGCTATGATTGGCTACCTACATAGTCGTGGGTGTGTTTTTAGTATCAGAAGCCAGTTAAAATGTTGTGTTAATTCAGTTCATTGGATGAGAACTTGTGACTGTGTGCATTAGTGTCCTTTATGAAGAATGGTAGTGGGAAAATGGATTTCTAGGCTCGCATACATTTTGATCTACATGGCATACTCGTATATCCTTTCTTCCAATATCTTTGGTGTAGACCTTACCCAATGCAGCATCTTTCATAACTCCCGAGAAACCATATCCTGTACGCCCACGTTGACGTCGATCAAACACACCTCTTTGCTTCTCATACGTATAATATGATGCCATCTTGCCATTCGTTCGCGATTTGGCGAACGAAGAGGATCCTCTTCGCACAGTTGAAAAATTACGAAAACCGTAGTTTGACGCGGATTTTCCAAGCGCTCCATGACATTTTCAGAATTGAAATAAATTCGCTAGCCATTTTCTAAATGGACGGTCACATGCATGACCGCTGGATGTCAATCATATACAGAAAAGTCGTAGTGTAGATACTCTGCGAGCTCGATTGCGATTCACACTGGGTGTAAGTCTCTGAGGCTCGTGATGCAGCATGGCGCTTCCGATCACTTGCGAGACGTGCTTCATGTCCTTCATTACTATGTTGTGATCGAGAGGCACCAATGACAACTCATTGAGTACCTAACCGCGACTGGTGCTGCGTGCTGCTTTCTGCAGTTAAAGTAGAATATCTTTCAAAGCTCATGGGCTTTTAAGATGCAAAGGCTAGCTCGATCTCTCAAAACTACAGTTGATCGTGAGGCTCCGTTAGATACTACTACTACTAAACGTGCACAGAGCATTGCACTGGAGCTTCGAAAGTTATTCATCTTCTTTCTAGGAGGCATGTAAAATTCCCTTTTGAATCCGATATCAATAACAACCAAATCAAACAAAATTAATCAATACTGGTCCGTAAGAATCGGCAATTGTTCATACATTTCAGATATAAATAAAATATCTTAAGTAAGGTTAGTAAGTTGTTTATAAAATTTAGTAACAACAAAGTCACGGACGGAAGTCACGGACACTGACGGCACGGTTGGTGCAGGGGCTGCGGGCTGCTGTGGGTTGCGGGTTCGATTTCCGCACGGAACAAATATTTGTATGATCTGCAGGTAGTTGTTGCGGGTCTGGGTGTATTGTGTGTGTTTACAGACACAAATTCCCACCCAGACACATTCATACCCATGACACAGGAGAAACCCTACAAACGGGGCGTCGTTATTAAAATTAAAATAAGAATATATACAAGTCAACATATGTAGGTAACGCTTTACGTGGATATCGCGACAAGCGACATCGGTAGCGGTACCCTTTGGCGTAGATTAGGAAAAATACTTCGTTTAATCTGAGCTGGCCCTTAACTCCACGTTTTGCCAACGATTTCGAACGGTTAATGTGTACCTTCTAATAATAAAATTCGCCACCTAAAATAGAACTTACTTTGAACTAAATATGAATCAAATAAAACATACTAAAAATAATTAAATATACAATAATTTGATGTAAGTGTAATCGAATGCACGAACTAAACGTCCACTAGATAATGCAGATGTACTTGCGCTCGGATATCTTCGTGTAAGCTCGAAAACCTTCGGTTACTGCAAGCAAGGTGTCAGCTGCGCATACGCATTCCTAATACTTCTCATAATATTAGTTTATTTTATAGTTTTGCTTTAACATAGGTGAAACATTGTTCTATTATTGTGCTTAGTGTTTGTAATTCCCCGTATTTGGGTAAGTTGTGCATTTATTCTAATAAATCGAAGGTGAATGACTATGTATTTTTTTTATGATTGACCTTCAGATACCCTGCACTATATATTTTGTCGTGGCCTCCACGAACATTATATTGTTTATTATAGTAATCTAGAGCTTGTAAGGATTGTTGCGATCATAGTGAGACCTTTTTAAATTCCATTATAATTTTCATCACCATATGTTTAGTCTTTTGAAAAATTAATAGTACAAAGATCAAAGTTAGATCTTTGTACTATTAATTTTTCAAAGGTCCTTCTGCTTGTTTTTGCCATTCATATACCTTGACAGCCTCATCTCGATCACTAATTAGTAACAGCTCATATTATCACGCTTTGCTTTGCAATGAGATTAGTCTGTCTGTCTGACAGAACACAGCACAGCACAGTCTGAAACAGACAGCTGTTTGTTCTGGGTAATCTCCGAAACGGCTGGACCCATCTTGATGGGACTTTCACTGTCAGATAGCTGATGTTATAAGGAATAACTTTTATTTTAGAAAGATCATTAGGGTTCCGCGCAAAAAATATAAAACCATTGAAATCCAATATATATATTCTATGTCAAGTGTATATTTCGAAGTACTCTAAATTTCTTTTAAATTAAACGTGGTTGAAACCGCTGGTCCCAGCTAGTTAAAAATAAACGCGCGGGTGAAACCGCGGGCAATAAATATACAAACAAATACTTTATTAAACTCAGACAATTTCATAATGACAAATTATGCGAAATATAAATAAAAATGTATGCCTGCGGCCTTGAACCCGTGACTTCTTGTTTGCACCCGTCTCACAATAACATGTAATGAAATATCAACCAGACAGAATATTTAACATAGAAATTGCTTTTCAAGAGAATAAAATTAATGCAAAACAAAATCCAAAAAGTAAGATTTAAGAGGTAGGTTTGATCCCGAGAATAAAGTAATGACAACCCACGCATTAGTTTAGCAGGCTACGTAACCAGTTGCGAAACGTTAAGAAATAAGCTTTCTAATTCCTGAAATCTGTAGCTAAGCTAAAGGGAGCTACCCTTTAGATATAGCGTGATGGTAATGTTTTTTTTTATTATTCGTATTCGTATCTTATTACGTACTGATAACGTATGTGTTCACTTGTGTGATTGGTTCACAATATTCGCTGTAAACCACATTTTGAAGACATATTGTTATACAACTCACCTCCCATGTACAAAAGCGTGATGATGTGTATTCTAGAGCCATCTTTGGACAGTAACGGACATTTTTGTTAGGAAATTTCAACGAATTCTATAGTGTAGTTTTAGCGGTAACATCCAACATAGAAACAGACAAACAGATAAACAGACAAGCAGACAGAAATTCTAAAAATTGCAGTTTTGGCATCAGTCTCGTACCTGGAGCACGCGGCAGTGATTTTTCTTCAAAAAATATTCATTGTACAGTTTTGTCTCTCTACGATTTTATTATAGTATATGGATTCATGTATATATATATATTACTGTATTTGATATTATTATTATAATATATGGATGTATATACCTATTTGTAATATATTACTGCTTTAAAAACGTTCTCCTTATTTTCATATATTACCTTTTTCTTTGTTAACTGCTCACAGTTATAATGTTAGTGCACATGCCATGTTTTGTCTGAACCATCCTAAGGTCGACTGGTAGAAAATGCCTAATGGCATTAAGTCCGCCTCTGTACAAATTGTGCGTAAAGTATTAAATAAATCAATAAATTTACTGGTACATATTACTTTATACATACTCGTATTACTTCGACGAGTAACTCTCGGTTGAGTTTTTGAGGGCACAATATCATGGTGAGTCACCACTGGCCCAAAGGCTAGGTTGTAAGGAGAAAGGGACGCCACATGACCGTAATCATCTCCTCCACCGCTCTAATCCCAACATCAAGCGTGAGACAGGTGGAATCGCCCATGTCAAGTCCGCGATCAACTCCCTGTGTGTCATTGGACGCACATGGCTCCAGATTTCAGTGGGTGGAGATCATTTCCTAGAACGTTTCTTCTCATGGCCCATACCGGTGATGCTCCACACTCTGGAATGAACGTTAATGTCTCCCAGGATAAGATAAACATTTGCGACAAATTCAAGCCATTACCCCATGCTGATATCGTGTAGTCAGCGAAAGAGACACTAAAAGAAAGCGTGTCCAAAGGAAAGTCTGGAAGTGATCGAGGACACTATAGAGCCCTATAACCCTTAGCGGTAGTAGTTTACGTTGACCACACCGCATTGGTTTGTAAGTTCTGCGCATTGCGGTAGTAGTAAGTTGCTCTTAAAGAATTTAGGTCTAGGATCAAAATCAAAGGAGGTGCCATGGCGAGAATAGGAGGAGACCACCTCTTATCCCGGCTACAGAAAACGCACTAGGCGCGGGCACTGGTGGAGGGCACTGAACGATGTCCGGCCTCCAGGAGTAGCGGCCTGTGGGCGACAAACTAGGGGCATCTGTCGCCCGAAAAGAAACAAGTCCGGGACGGCGGCGCGTTGTGTTCTGCGCGCGCCTCTCTGAAGGGAGGTATGGTCGGCCAGGTAGCACAGGGACGGGGCCTGTCACATGAATATCTGATCTGTAAGCAACGAACCAATACCTGCCAGGGGTGCGGTCTAATGACAAGGCCAACACGGTGCGGTTTTAAGCTGGTAAGAGTCCAGTATGCCCCTCTGCCCTTTCAAAGGCGGAGGAGTTCCAGCAGAATTTACCCAGGACAAAATAAGGTGTAGAAAAGCATGGTTTACATCGCTTCTGATGGACAGGCAGCCGGTGGCGATAGAGCTACTATACTTATGAGCTGTGAGGTAAGGGGCGCGTATTTATTTCCATTAATTTTGCATGGCATTTCCTATTTGCATTGGAGAGCCTAGCTTTAGTGATGTGTTGACTAGAGCTCCTAAATGGGCTGGCTCGTCCGGGCAAGTACCTCGCCCTCACAGAATCCGGCGTAAAGTAGAAACATTGCTGCATGTTGTACGGTGAGTGACGAGTACTGCATTGGGCGTCCATTCCCCCAAAAATATGGCAGACATACGATATCGGGCCCTTCAAGGAAATTATGGATCCTAAAGGTCGACAACCTAAATTTTATAGCACATAATAATTAAGACCTGTTTTAAGTTATTACAAATTCATACATTGTATTTATTTTTGTACAATGTAATACAGCTAAATACTTTGATACCAAATTTCCAAAAAAATACAGAATTGTCGCCACGTTTTCTGGTAACAACTTTTACTTTGTATATCTCACAGTTTATCGTAAAATCGGTATCGATTTTCCAGTCGGTAAAGAGTGTCATAAACTCAAATTTAACATATAATAACAGTTGAAAATAGTCACCGTGTTCAACGAGTGGTAGTCACTGTTGGTGCCGTGCCAAACTATGCATGTAGGGGTAATGTAATTGTTTGCCACCACCTCTAATGCACTGGTAACGACGGAAGTATCGCTTCTGCATTCCGTTCGAGCCAGAGAATATGCACATAAATATTGCAACCAAATAACACGTGCCATTTGTACAAGATTCAATAGTAACTCACAAATAATATGGAAGATTTAAAACGTTTTTCATTGGGCAATGGTTGCTTCCAGAAACACAAAACATACCCCAGAATAATATCGCAGTGGTAAACAATTAGAGGGAAACGGCAAACATCGTTGGACCCACCTAATCCATAACTCATAAAAATGTAGGAGCAAATCAAACATTGACCTATTGTATACACTAACATTGGACCAGTAATAATCCTTACCTACTGTGTTCTAGAACGAAGTCGGTTTTAAGGAGAATTGCTTATTGCTTTCCTAGTAAAAAAAAATAACAGATACATAACGTTTAATAGCAGTACATATCTGTGCTATAAAGTAAATAACATTCTTAATAAAATTGCTAATATTTCTTCAAGGTTCAAGAAATACCTAATAAAGACTGCATAAAACCAGAGCATCGTTTCCGAGTATAATTTGTTTAATTAAGGTAGGTATACCTATTAGCAGAAGCGCAACTGACAGCGCGGCATTTTCATTAGGTGGGTTGCAGTAAGTAAAAACTTAATAAAGTTTTACTAAAGAATTTCTAATTAGAAATTTTAGCTCTTCACGACATAGCAATATTTCAGGCCCGTGAAGGTATTTCCAATAAAGGACTTTGCCAAGTCATAATTCTTCAAAGTTACGTGTAATGAGATGTGGATATTACGACATTCTTATAAGATTTAGATGCTCCCGCACAAAGAGCCAGGAAAGCTGAGGACTTGAACAAAATTGCAATATAACACACTGCATTAAGTCACCCATATATACGTATATGTACAAAAATGTGTTAAATATAGTCAAAGTTGTACCTAGTTCCAGTGAAAAGAGGTATGGCGCGGCAAATGGCGCATAAATTTTGCTTTGAGAATAAGCGGAGGGCATTAAGAAAATATAGATTACATGTACAGAACGTAAAAATGGCTTCGCATTGGTTAACTTCGATGAAATTTATTACTGTGTATCCACAAGAAAGAATCTATTTCAATTGCTAATATCTATACAGTAGCTGTATAATTAGATTAGTTATTTCCAAATCAATTATTTTCAACAGGTACTTAAATAAATTTCACTGGAAGAAGTACATGTAGGAAAAATCTAGTACAGAGCATTCGCGTGGTCTGTCTGATAAAACATTTCGATAGCGGTAGCATCAAGGTAAGAGGATCACAGTCACCGTAATACCTTCCTACGTTCACTATACGCCCCTTGAATTTCTTATACATACACTTTTTGTACAATAAGTATTATTACAAAATAGTTCAAATAACTGTCGCAGTCGTATCAATTTAAAAAATGAACAATCCGTAATCCATGCACTGTAAGATACGATACCGGGAATTGAATTCCAGAAGTGTTCATTTTGCTGGCGAAATATCAATAGGTAAGTAATGTAGCTCTATTGCTGGCTTTGCAAAGTTTGCATAATATTGTGACGCGTAGTGAGCGATCAAAGCTACGAGAACGGCGTTCAAGTATGCAATCGCTTCACGAAAGTCGACGTTTGGAAAGTGGTCACGTAAAATTTTACGTTTGAGCTCGGCGTCAGTTTGCGACGCCGCTTTGAACCTAATCCAATCAGAGCCAATGGCGCTGGACACGGGTGTCAATTTCGCACATTGCGCCACCAACACTACTTCTGCTGTCATACACAGTGTGATGCTAATGTACATGTATTTCATATGCATTTCATGCGCTATCGTACTTTGCTTTTTATTTACGTATGCTGATAAACATGTGTAAAGATTTACGCTAGGCTGTTTTTCGTTTATTATATATATATTGGTGAGTTTTGCTCGAGTCTGCAAATAAAATAGACTGAAGGTTTTGATACTTAGGTATTATTTACGGGCCCTAATAACAGACGTGGCGTACTGCAGCCGGCTGGCGGGCTGGCCACCAGGAACTACGCCGACGCAACAGTACCACCTGCTATGTACCTGGCTGGAATATTTAACGGTCATTTACTGCCATTTTACATAAATTTGCCTCCAAACATGTTCTACAAAACACTTTCTCAAAGAACTTGTTTTTAATAAACTGCCTTAGGTTATTACAATATTCTACTTTACGTCAACCCTGCGTAAACCAGTGCACCTATTATTGTAAAAACTAATTTTAAACGTAACCTCTATATGAACTTTTTAATGCTGTTTAAATTATAATACGATTACATAAACGTGTTTTTAGATGGACGTGTTAATTAACCACTTGTTACTTTCCATAGGTTGCCTTTAAAAACACCTATAGCGTGTATATCCCTATAGGGATGTCCAGATTAAGAATATAGCACCACTCCATCTCCTCCCTTGGATGTCGTAAAAACCGACTGAGGGACTTTATATCAGAGGGATGGGCAGCAGCGTCCCTTTTGAGGAGCTGCAGCCTTTCTGCGCTCACCAACCCACCTGCCAAGCGTGGTAAGTACTGGAAAATTCCCCCCAAGATGACGAAATCAATGGGGAGGCTTTTGTTGAGCAGTGGACATCCTTCAACTGATATCGATAGCATATTAAAATTATCAATAAATAGCGCGGATAATGACAAAAGAGTATACGGACACTGAATTAGGACTAACTCTCTCATAAAACAAGCAAGATGTTAAGTTATATCTAATAAAACCACAAGAAAATTATCTTTATCAAAAATCCGGTAAAATGAGCAACGGAGCGGAAGCAAGTGGCAGTTAAACGATTTGTCGGCGTATTAATAAAACGATTAAACGAAGCTCTCCGTGGTAATCTGAGAGCGACGCGGCGCGCGGCAGATGGCCACAATTCCCAAACTTTGATGACGACGCCGACGCCGGCATCCCGCAGACAAGAACCAACGATTTGTAGACTTTTGTTGGCGACTACTTACATTTAAAAGGAACAAGTTTCGAGGACGCCTTTTAATTTTAGTTAATCAAACCGTCACTCTACAATTAAATCCATGCCCAAAATATAAAACCTTCCTGTAAAATAAAGCTGCCGTTTCATAATTTGTCTCCAGGAGGTAGCTAATGATAGGCTGATGTTCGTCGACGTCAATCGGTGTATGTCGTGTGATGACTCGTCAAAATTGCTTCCTGTGTTGTTAAGTGCAGGAAATTGTGACTCCTCCATCGACACACCTACCAAACGCTAACTGCTTTTACTCTTCCCTATGCCTATAATCAACTCTGTTAATGGTAAATGTATATTTATACGTATGTTTTATTGATGGACGCCAACGTACACACTACGAACAAAACATTCGATTTACTAATAACTTACATTTTCCAGAGCTACGCATGAATGATGCCATTAGACAAAGATGTCAAATCTTTTTATTACTTTACTGTTATATCATACCAAACAGTACGTATTTTTTTTAAATTGTGTTAGTTTGTCGAAAAACATTTAGACATTATTCAGTTTTATTGTTTTTATATTAACACAATAATCCGTGTGGTGTCCGGATTAAGAATATAGCACCACTCCACCTCTCGTCCCGTGGATGTCGTAATAGTCGCCGACTCTAAACCACAAGGATGGACAGCAGCGTCCCTTCTGTGGAACAGTAGCCATACTGCGCTTACCAACGTAGTGAGTATTGCCAAATTCCCCCCAAAATTATGACACAATTGTGTTTAATCAATGGGGGAGGCTTTTGTTCCTTTGGATGAAAGTTATGGTGATGATTATTCAGTTAATCGAATGAAATAGTTATCATAATAAGCACACGTAATATAAGTAAACATTCCGCATTACAACATCACGATAACCATCATCGTATATCATGAACTAAAAGCAAGAAATTGAAATTATGACAACATTTATGTACGATTTTCATGTAAATATCTGTAATTTTCTAGTTTCCAGTTTGTGATAAGGTAGGGAATGATGAGGCTTTTTTTACTTCAAACCTTACCCATTCGCGTCGGGTGCGCCAAATCCTAACGCTTCACTCGCACACGCGTGCGCTTTGTTAGTGCATTGCAATATAATTGATTTTGTATTATCTTGTTTTATATGACAATATAGAAATTCTGGCAAAATTGATTTTGCCGACGATTATTGTGTCACTTTATTGTGTCTAAGTAACGTATCTGTCATGGACCAAGTGATCAATGAAGACATTTTTTATAATGGCCGGGCAGTATGAATACCTAATGGCTAATGGAATCGGGCAGTCTAAATAATAAGTATCTTCTTCTCTTAGACTATGGCTATCCAGTATCTTCCACAATTTCGCCAATGTCAAGTATACAGAGCAACGTCGTACGGTGTTTAGATTCATTAAATAATGTCCTAATTAATCACTTGGTCCATAACAAAGGTTAACGACGACAAAAAACTATTTAAAAAATACCTAACTACTTACGGTATTTTTAACTTAAAAAGTAAGCAAGATATATCAAATTAATTCTGACACAAAAAAATTGTAAGGCTTAGTCATAAAATTACATTTTAGGCCGACTATTTTAGGGGGAGTGAAGTTTGATCACAAATAGCTCAAAGAAAAAGCGTTATATCATACATGGTTGGTACTGCACCAACAGTTATTAGGATGTTGCTTCTCGTACATATAGTTTGACGGCATCTCGCCATTCGTTTTATGACATTTTCAGCATTGAAATAAACTCGCTAGCCGTTCTCTAAATGGGCGTCCACATGCATGATCGTTGGATGTCAATCATGTATACTGCATACTCTGCGAGCTTGATTGCAATTCACACTGGGTGTAAGTCTCTGAGGCGCGTGATGCAGCAATGACAATTCGTTGGGTACCTAACCATGACTGGCGCTGCGTGCTGCTTTCTGCAGGTAAAGAGGAATATCTTTCAAAGCTCGTGGGCTTTTAAGATGCAAAGGCTAGCTCAATCTCAAAACTGCAGTTGATCGTGAGGCTCAGTTAGCTACTAAACGTGATTGCAATGCTATGTGCACAGAGCATTGCAAAAAAGATATTCGTCTTCTTTCTAGGAGGCATGTAAAATTCCCTTTTGAATCCGATATCAATAACAACCAAATCAAACAAAATTAATCAACACTGGTCCGTAAGAATCGGCATTTGTTCAAATATTTCAGATATAAATAATATATCTTAAGTAAGGTTAGTAAGTTGTTTATAAAATTTAATAACAACAAAGCCACGGACGGAAGTCACGGACACTGACGGCACGGTTGGTGCAGTGGCTGATACAGTCGGCTGCTGCGCTTCGGGTTGGGGGTTCGATTCCCACACAGAACAAATATTTGTATGATCTGCAGGTATTTGTTCCGGGTCTGTGTGTATTGTGTGTGGAGTCTATGTCTGTAAACGCACCCACGATACAGGAGAAATCCTAGAGAGGGGCATTGTTTTTATTTAAACAAAAAGAAAACAACTGACAACTGTAGAATATTTATATTTCTGCATGATATGTAAGTAGTTAACAAAACCCCTTAATAAAATGTAACCACTTAATTTTTATCTAAACATGTAAAACTGTCCCTTTAGTATGTGGAAGGATAAATCCACGCCAAAACGGTAAATGGTGCTTGAGGCAATATCTCGGCAACAGCAGCTGTGAAGTAATGGCGCCGACACTTTACGCGATGCGATTACGACCACCTAAACATTCATTACAAGTAATGTCCGTCATTTATCTGTCCTAATCACTGTGTGAGCGTTCGCCCTGCGCCTGTGCCCATGCGATTATTTTTAAAATACCTAGCCAACATAAACAAACTAACTAAATGCCGACTCACCCCTACATTGTACTAAGGCAAGGATATTAATGAACGCGAATAAAAACTAATACATTTACAAAGGCCGCCCGTGTTCGGCGCGGCGCGGCGGTGTGATAATGTGTAGGGCACCGCTATGGGCCTAGTAGGTGAACCCCGCTAAATGTTTCGCAGTTTAATCAAGCCCCTGCTATCAGGCAAGACAAATAGTTAGCTCATCTGCATCTATACGAGTCGGAGCCGCCGCAACAAAAGCAAGGATAGTTAATGTATTGACTCTTAGTATCCCTACGTAAGAAATGGGCAAATCGAACAGATCTTTGTAAAAATCATAAGTTTCTAAACCGGGCTTAACCAAAATAGAGATCGGTCGGCTTGTGCTCAATCGCGCTAATGGCAAGAACCGCAAGCACAGTCCCCGAGGACATACTAACTAAATATGTAATGGTTATTCGAAGCGGTCTCGCTACACTTAGGCCCCACTTCAAATTGACCAGATAAAGTTACGTGCACGCTTCAAATACCATTCACATACCTAGTTTCACCGATGTCTTACGTATACTATAGGTATAACCGATATTATGCTAAAAAATCTCCCTGTTTCGTAGGTCTTGTCAATACAGTTACACAGAGCATAACTAATACAAACGGGCTTGGCCCACAGGTTCAAAAGAATTTACGAGAAAGTGCAAGTGCAGTAAAACAACTTTTGAGCCTTATTTTCTCGTTCCGAAATTGCAGTGGGTTTAAGCGAGATTTCATTTGTATGGAAGCCGGTATAATCTGGAATAATACCGCAGTAGCGACGCGGGCCTTCAAAGACGCCACTCGTCCGCGCGCCGGTTGCCGCCTGTAATGAGTTTTTTAAATGCGCAACACATTCATACACCATGTCGAGTTTCACTGGATTTAATGCAGTGCAAGTGCAGTTTATACAGCCATATGATTTAAGAATCAAGTCCTTTTTTATAAACGGATAACTTCCCAACTACAGTTTTATTATAATTAAGTCTAATTTCAGTAATAACATTTCATCTTTTAGAAATGAAGCATAACAGTCGTCCGCTCGTCTGGTGTATGGAATGAAATCCAGCTGAAGCCATCTTGATTACTGCGACCCGGGCGCCGCTCGACGGTTCAGAATTGGACGGATTATGAGGAATTTAAGGGGCGATGACAATTTGAATATGAACAAGAAAAGTATCCTCTAAAATTAGATAAATTTTTCCCTTTTTGTGACACAAAAGATCTTACATTCCCAACTAAATAGACACTCTAAAGCGTATATCTTATTTGTTTACTGAAAGCAGACGGATTAGAATTTCTTTGTGGTGTTGACGAATGTCAATAAAAATAAATTACTTGCACGTGGACCCACTTAATGTTTTGTCATTACTTTAAACTAGTTATTCATCATTTTTTCTGGTCACAGGCTCGATCCCCGCACAGAATAATGTTTGTTTTGCCGATAGCCCTTTATTTTGAGTATATCACAGTTGTCCTAGACAAAACATAAATCGTATTTTAATTTAATTTATATGACCTAATTTTTTTTTTAAAACTGAATGACTAACAAAAATAATGTAACGCCTAATGTAAAAAAAATCTCGTGTGTTTGTAAAAAAACACAAGGATAAAAATATCGTGGTAAGACATAACGTAAAGGGTCCGAGTGAGGCGCGGCGGTGCGCGGCGGCGGGCGGTACAGTCAGAGTGAGCGGAAGGAAAGCAGTGCTAATTACTAGCGTCGCCCGGAGCAAAGTCAGAGCGAGCATCCTCTTGCAAGGGAGACACGTTGAAAGCAGGGGAAGTCTACCTACTACAAGTTACTCATACTCGCCGCATGTATATACTTCAGTATTGTATGCTCAGTAATTATCGCAAAAACATATCACGCACAACACCAACATGTCGCCGAACATTTTTTTCTAATTACACGCATCTCTACTACAATGTCAGTCCACAGTCCCGCTGTATTACATTGTGGAACGACGTACGTAATTCCAGCTATCCTAAATTGATGTTAAATCGCTTTTTGTTTGCGGATTCAATCCCAGAGCAATTTCTCAGTTAAGGAAACAATCTTATACAGACACTGTCTTTTATGTTCCAGGGGAAATAAATTAAGAATCGTTCCGCCTTTACAACGGGGATATGTAAAAACAGTTCACTTAATGGTTTATTAAAAATTGGAACCCTTCGAAAGAGACGAGTTTATGAAAAGAGTACGCAGGTGCCAGGTGGGGGAGCCCACCTGCGTACTCTTTCATAGTCCGCCTAATATCATAGAAGCTAGTAATAGGTCTTCACGAATAAGAACTAGAGAACAAATCTTAATAAAGTGCAAACAAACCAAATATAAAATAGATTTGTTTTAACATTTAGGCCATAAACTTATATTTATTAAAAAACTAAATTAAGTACCCGCCTTACTTGTTCCAGTTTAATGTAAAATTATATATCAAAATCAAACCTTCTACATTAATTGTTTAAACTTCTACTCGAATCGAAAAACATTCAAAACATTCTGACGGTAATTGGTGGTCACCAAGGGGAGATGTATAGGATTATGTCTTGCCGCTGTTCTAAGTAGTATACATCTTATTTTAGATAGGTCAGGACAATTGTTCGATTCATTTAATATATTTAAAATCAAGGAGACTTCAGCTATCTATCTAGACGTTTGGTAAGAAGATTGATGTGAATCTTAGCGCAAAGGTAATTATTGAAAGAGTAATTAAGTTTCAGTAGACAGTATAAATATTTAATGTAGTATTTTTTTCTGAATATTCACAAGTCAAGAAATATATATGTCGTAGCTGGGGTTCCAAACCTCACTAGCATATTCTAGTGTACTGCGTAAAAAGTGCAATATATGTTTGTTTTTTTTTGTATCCGTTAGACGTAGGTACGCATTACAAATCCCAATGATCGTGAGGCTTTGGTAACAATACTATCTATGTGGTCTTGCAAGAGCAATTTACAATCGTGAACGACTCCGAGGTCACGTACGTTGTAGCACCTCTAAAGCTTAAGTCCCTTAAGGAAATAATCAGATGGAATGATATTTGTCTTCCTGCTGAAAGTGACTACAAAGCACTTGGATGGATTTAAATCGAGTTTATTCTCAGAACAGTAGGCGTCCTACACATTGCACAGGATAGGACGCGAGGTCACGGCACAGTGCCACCACTGTGGAGACGATCAGGATACCGCACAGCACACGCTCGAAGAGTGCCCTGCGTGGACTGCCGAGCGGCGGATCCTGGTCGATCGGATCGGCCAAGATCTCTACTTGCCAGCAGTAGTGTCGGCTATGCTGGCAAAGCAGGAAAATTGGAGTGCTGTGGTCTCCTTTTGTGAGAGCGTAATGCTTCAGAAGGATATCGCAGAGCGGAATCGGGAGTGGGCCGATCCCGCTTGGAGGAGGAGGACACGGGGCCGGGGTAACAACCGCCGCGGCGCCCGTGTCCAACACGCCTGAGCCGGTGTTGTCTTTATATGGCGGGGGGCCTTGGGGGTCGCGAGCGCGCTTATTGGGAAATCTGCGTGCTCATACCGAGCAACCCCCGGGACCGCTGTGTGCGCAGCACAGCGCATAGTGAGGCCTCGGGTGAATCTTTTACAATCCCCTCGAGAGATGCCTGGGGGGGTGGCCTCTTTATAGTCGCCTTCCCTCCACTAGAGGGGATGACCACTTTACAGTCATCCCCTCCGAGATGTGCCTAAAGGCGTGGCACCAACGGGTGGCTCTAGATGGAGATTATTCGAGTTCCTGGAGCCTTCGGTGCCGACGATGATCACTCCGGTCGTTTTAGCCGGTAGGAGTCCGGCATGCCCCTTCGCCCTTTCCCGGGGCGAAGGAAGTACATGAGGTATTTCCACCGGATCAATAAAAATCATAAAAAAAAACGGTGTCCTACACAATCAAATAGATTTGGAGCGCTAGAATATCAGAATCCATTGAGACCCCCCTAAAGATCTTCATGTCATCTGCGAAGTAAAGTAATTGTGAGCAATGGAAGCATTTGTCGATGTCGTTTACAAACATTAAAAACAACAGAGGACTAAGAAGCGAGCCCTGAGTCACACCACTTGGTATGATAGGGTTATATATATTATAATAATAATAATAATAAAATGTCAACATTTTCATAGTTCCATATAAAATATATTCCGAAAAATTCCGTATCAGTACCAATTGGTGATTAAACTAATCATTTAATAAAAATCTGTTTGGAACCTCCATTAAAACTAAAAATGAAGAATAAAAGATGGCACAAAATGTTATGAAACTGGAAAATACAAATAACCGAAGATGACAGTGCTGTCATGCATGAAATGTCATCCCGCTGTGACAACACAAATGGAAAAATGGTTTATTTATTTTCAGTATACTGAATATTTATCTATGTAAATGCTGACAAGGGCCAGAAAAAAAGCACACCCACCACCTCCGGACTCGTCGCCCAGTTCCGCCTCGCAACCGCCGGATCCCGGACCACCTGCAACGCCGGCGGTTGTAACTGCGTCGAGCTCAAGCGACGAGTTTTTCTCTCCGCCGACGTCGCCACCACCTGTACGTCGGCAGGGGAGAACTCGGCCACCGATATGCTTGGGACCTAGGGGCCAACCGGCCCCGAGCCGGGTTCCCGCTGCCGGTGGTTATGTGCAGCGCATGAAATGGACTCGAGAAATAAATGAGAACGTCATGCGCGCATATTACGGGTCTACAGAGGGGGGAACTAACCTCACTGCGTATCGTGGTAGGATGCTTGCTCTGTTTCAGGTACTTGAACCAGCTGTCAACGTCTCGGCTCAACGATTGTCGGATCAGGTGCGGGTAATTCAACGCAATCATAGGTTGGACAATACCGTACTTGATCGGCTACGCTCCGAAGCGCAGAGTAATCATATCATTCCTTCGCTACCGCATACAGTGGTACAATCCCAGGTACCTTTGATGACTACACCGCTGTCTCAACGTACTGATCACGAAGATGATGAAGGTAATGAATGGGTTAACTCTGCCTTTGACCAGTACAATGATAATTATTTGAGGAGCGCTTTGAAAGATGCGATTCAGGAGTATCGATTCACACCACTTGAACATAGGCCACGTTTACCACGTTTGCCTATGCATAATAAAAATAAAGCGCTGGTGTGTGCCTTGGATTCGCTGCTTTCTAGCTATTTAGAAAGCAGCGAAGATCTTGGCGATACACATTCAATCCTATATTGTGCGGCTGTTACGGCATGTCGTGTAGCTCATGTCAAATTTCCAAACACTGACAGAGCTACACGACCAAAACCGACCATACCAGCTTGGCAGGATAGGATTGAACGTCGTATCGACGAGGCCAGGGTACTCATTGGTAAGCTGACCTGCTTCAGGGAGGGCAATATTCGCCCTAGAGTGATGCGCTTTGTAAGACGAGCATTCCTGGGGACTGATGTCAGTCCTCGAGACTATATATCTCGTGTTACAGAGCGCATCGACTTTCTGAAGCAGAAAGTTTATGCATGGGCAAACCGTATTCGTAGGTATAAGCGCCGTGTGGATCGATTTACCCAGAACCGTGTTTTTCAAAGTGACCAAAGATGGGTCTACAGAACATGGGAACGACCGGATCAAGATGTGACTGACGTGCACCTACCAGATCATAAGGCAACGAGTGCATTTTGGTACAATATCTGGTCGGTGCCCGTTGCTCATATCGAAGGTGATTGGATGAAGGAGATCAAACGAGTATGTGAATCGATTAAAGAGATGGGAGAAATAACTATCGGTCCTGAAGACGTAGCTAGTGCAGTCCATCCAATGTCAAATTGGAAATCCCCTGGCCCGGATGGACTGCACAATTTCTGGTTAAAATGGTTACGAAGTTCGCATGCTCGTTTGGCCTCTCAGTTTCAATCATCTTTAGAATCTGGGTCGTTACCAGCGTTCTTGACAACAGGAGTCACCCATTTGCTCCATAAATCGGGTAGTACCGCGGAACCCAAAAATTATAGACCGATAACATGTTTACCAACGGTCTATAAACTTCTTACATCTATTCTGAGAACTAAAATTACTAATCATATTGATAATAACTCAATTATGTCCACCTCTCAGAATGGATGTAGGAATGGGTCCCGAGGTACTAAGGAGCTACTCCTCATTGATATGGCCATTAGCCAACAGGTTCGTCGTTCCCGCAAGGATCTGTCTACATGTTGGATAGATTATAAGAAGGCCTATGACTCAGTACCACATACATGGCTCATGAGAGTACTAGAATTGTATAAAATAAATCCAATTCTACGTGCTTTCTTGATGTCATGTATGAGGCAATGGAGGACAGTCCTTCACTATCCAGGATGTAGGCAAATTCAAGGGAATAATGAACCGATCCGGATTGAGCGTGGAATATTCCAGGGCGATAGTCTGAGTCCGTTGTGGTTTTGTTTGGCCTTGAACCCTCTGAGTACATTATTGGAGGGTTCAGGGCTAGGCTATCGGTTGAGAAGAGGTGGTCAGGTAATATCCCACCTCTTTTACATGGATGATCTGAAACTGTTTGCCCCCAGCAATTTGCAGCTGCTGGAGTTACTGAAGGTAACGGAAACTTTCAGTAACTCTATCAGGATGGAATTTGGTGTGGACAAATGTGCGGTCATGCATGTAAAACGAGGAGGAATTATGGAATCCGCGGGAATACAACTCACGGATTCTGTATACCTTAGATCTCTCTCCTCAACTGAGACATACAAATACCTGGGTATGTCAGAGGCGTTAGGTATCAGTGAGGCTGACATGAAACAATCATTGAAGGAACGCTACTTTGGCCGTCTGAAAAAAGTTCTAAAAAGTTTTTTGTCAGGCGGAAACAAAGTGCGGGCTTTTAATGCTTGGGTCATGCCAGTCTTGATATACTCCTTTGGTATACTCAGATGGACTCAGACCGAATTAGACGCCCTGGATAGAAAAGTTCGCTCACTGCTGACCGCAAACCGTATGCATCATCCACGATCATCGGTAATGAGGCTGTACATCCCACGAAAGTGTGGGGGTCGTGGATTTTTGAACGCTAAGACCCTGCATAATCGTGAGGTGTGCAGCCTCAGAGAATACTTCCTCCGTGCCGAAATGGGGATGCATCGGGATGTGGTCGCAGTGGACAAAGGACTCACCCCGCTCTCGTTGGCTAAACAGAACTGGCGCATACCTATTGTACTTGGAACCAACGACCGCAGGGAAGTATGGCAGAGCAAGGAGCTACATGGACGCTATTATCGGGCACTTCATGGGCCCGATGTAGACTTCCTAGCGTCCGTAGCCTGGCTACGTTTTGGTGACCTTTTTGGGGAAACCGAAGGTTTTGTTTGTGCAATTATGGACGAAGTTATTATGACGAACAACTACCGCAAATATATTGTCAAGGATGGTACGGCTGATATATGTCGGGCATGTCACCGTCCAGGAGAATCCATTAGACATATTATTTCTGGTTGTTCTCGTCTTGCTAACGGCGAGTACTTGCACAGACATAATCAAGTAGCCAGGATCATCCACCAGCAACTTGCTTTGAAATACAACCTTGTGGAATCTGAGGTGCCATACTATAGGTATATGCCCGACCCAGTTCTTGAAAATGGTCATATCACTTTGTACTGGGATCGTTCTATCATCACTGACAGGACTATTGTTGCCAATAAGCCTGATATAGTGGTGATAGATCGATTAGAGCGCCGCGCAATGATTGTCGATGTCACTGTTCCACATGATGAGAATCTCGTGAAAGCTGAAAAAGATAAAGAAATTAAATATCTTGACTTAGCACACGAGATTGTTGACATGTGGAACGTAGACACGGCAATCATTGTGCCGATAGTTGTTTCTGCCCATGGCCTAATGGCAAAGAGCCTCGACTATCATCTCAAGAGGCTCTCGTTAGGCGGCTGGGTCAAGGGCTTGATACAGAAAGCGGTACTTCTTGACACGGCACGTACATAGGCTGCACTAAAAGTATCGGGAATGGAATATTTCCACTGTTCCTGTGATATTAAAATCTTTTTAATTGAAAACTCCTTGGTTTTACAAATCGAATACCATTTATTTATTTTAAAAAAGATTCACGGTCTTGTCACAAGGTTTTGTCAAACTTGTTTAGTCGTTGAGAAAATGGAATTGACTCGAGAAAATTCAAGAGCGATGATTTATTATGACTTTCGAAGTGGTTTAACACAAAAACAGTGTGTTGACCGGATGATTTCTGCATTTGGTGATGAAGCCCCATCCAAAACCACAATTTATCGCTGGTTTGCTGAATTTCAACGTGGACGTGTCAAGCTCAGTGATGATCCTCGTCAAGGTCGTCCAAAAACTGCAGTTACCCAAGAAAACGTTGATGCTGTGCGTAAGCTGATTGAGGAAGATCGACATGTGACATACCGCGAAATTCAGGCAACTTTAGACATTGGCATGAGTCAAATACAAATAATCTTGCATGAACAATTAGGTGTAAAAAAGTTGTTTTCCCGATGGATACCGCATTTGCTATGTGAAGAGCAAAAAGCGGCTCGCGTTACTTGGTGCGTCAGAACTCTCGAAAGATTTCACGCAGGATCCTCAAATGCTGTATACAACATCGTATCAGGTGACGAATCCTGGATATATGCGTACGAACCCGAAACAAAAAACCAGTCACGAGTTTGGGTGTTCGAAAATGAGTTAAAGCCAACAAAAATTGTTCGTTCACGGAGTGTCGCAAAAAAAGTGGTGGCCACGTTTGTCTCCAAAACCGGCCATGTTACGACTATTCCTCTTGAGGGACAAAGAACGGTTAATGCAGAATGGTATGCTAGCATTTGTTTGCCACAGGTCGTTTCTGAACTCCGGAGAGAGAACTGCAACCGCCGCATCATCCTCCATCACGACAATGCGAGTTCTCACACCGCACACAGAACAAAAGAGTTTTTAGAGCAAGAAAACATAGAATTATTAGACCATCCGCCGTACAGCCCCGACCTAAGCCCTAATGATTTCTATACTTTCCCTAAAATAAAGAATAAATTGCGTGGACAGAGATTTTCATCACCTAAAGAAGCTGTGGACGCCTACAAAACGGCCATTTTGGAGACCCCAACTTCCTAATGGAATGGTTGCTTCAATGATTGGTTCCATCGTATGGAAAAATGTGTCAAATTTCGCGGAGAATACTTCGAAAAGCAATAAATACATTTTTAAATAGTAATGTTGTGTTACTTCCTTGATTCCCGAAATTTTCAGTGCCGCCCTCGTATTGTGAGGAGGTTCCTCTCTCTGGGGTCCTAACCACCGGTATCTTGGACCCTGTGCCCGATGCTGGTTGGTCACTATTTTTTATATTTTTAAAACATGTATTTTGATATATATTTTAAAAATGTAATTGATATGTTTATAGTTTGAATAAAGGGAATAATAATAATAAAAATCTTTATTAACCAGTTTTACAATTTTTTAGAAGAGTATAGTCACTACGTAGCTTACAATACATTTCATCCTATAAATTGTATTTTCACAGAATTATATACCTCTGGCACCCAAGCTAAGATTAAACTTGTGTTATGGGTGTCAGGGCTCTCTAATATAGAACTAGATAAGATGATACAATATGTTCGCGGTTTCATAGTGAATACTTGGTAGCAGTATACAATGCAATAGATTTAAATTACAGAAATACAAATTAAATAAGAAAGTTAAGTTAAAATAGTTAAGAACCTCAATGTAGTATGGTGTGTATGTATTGCGTGAGTGTGCATGCGTTACTGTGTGTGTGTGTGTTTATGTTAGTGCGTATGTGTATGGATTTTGTTAGTGTGTGTATTGTGTGCGTGCGTTGTGAGGGGGTATGCGTGTATGGGAATTTGGGTGCGTGAACTGAAGATAACAGTGTAAACCCTATAAATTCAATAATTTTTCCACTTCCTCATAGCTAAGAGTCATGATCCACTTACTAATTTTCCTTTTACACTCAAAACCACTGCCGGTGTAGATATTACATTGCTCATTTACAGAGTTATATATCCGACTTGCGAGGACCCGAAAATGTCGTTTGGCTAATTTTGTTCTATGCATCTCTACGGGACACACCTTCTTGGATTCTCCTTCTCCTCACTTCTTATATATTGTGTCCGCTATGGTCTCTTAAACTACTGAACCGATTTTAATAAAATTTTGCACACTGTGTGCAGTTCTATCCAACTTAAAAGATAGGATAATTTACATCTCAATTTGTAATCGCAATATTACTTTATTGCGAATTATTTGTTTATTATCTGACAAAGAGTCACAATTATCTGTTAGTTCGATAAGATTCTAACAGATGGCGGAATAAGGTATTTAGTTGACTGGATTGAGTCAGTATCCAATAGATGGCGCTATGTTAAAAGTACAAACGTTTTATGTAAGCTACAATTTGTTAGTATAACCGGCCACGTGTTGCTGAGGCCAAAGAATAAGTTAAAGATAAGATAGTTTATATCTCTATTTATAATCGCAATATTATTTTATTGCGAATTACTTGTTTGTTATCTGACAAAGAGTCATAATTATCTGTTAGTTCGATAAGATTCTAACAGATGGCGGTATAAGGTCATTAGTTGACTGGATTGATTGGACCTGGTAGGTTTGCATGTACCTGCCCGTGCAAAGCCGGTGCGGGCAGCTAGTGTTATATATATTTATTATCTATAGTCATTACTACATCACTGTAATAAATTATTAACTTAAATAAAAATAAAAAATAATTTATTAACTTAAATAAAGTATAGTTTAAATGTCTACCACGCTTCATTCCACTTTAAATCACAACTACATCCTCACACACTAATGGTAAGTTAGTTATTTTTTATTTAACTACAAAAATAATAATAATAATAATAATATATTGTTTCTGGCAAAACAACGTTTGCCGGGTCAGCTGGTAGTATTATTAATTACTACTGCTTAAGATCAATTGGCTATATACGAGGAGAACCATCTTCGTAAATCTCCTCTTATGCCAATGTCTCCCAGCTTATGAATAAGCATGTTGTGGTCAATTCGATCAAAACATTTGCTGTAAGCTGTAGAAACGACATCAACTTGCTTGCCTTTACTCATAGCTTCCGTTATGTGTTCATTGAGCGAAATTAGATTAGATGTTGATGAGCGCCCTTTAAGAAAATCGTGCAGAAACTCATATAATTGATTATACACACTTTTCTGAAACACTTTCGCAAGCACACACAGCTTAGAAACAGGCCTTTAATTGATAAGGTCTGTTGTTTAAACCTTTTTTATGGATTGTGGTGATAAAATATGTACTTAACAATTTTTTTATTTTTAAATAAATAAAAAGGTGGTTTGTGATTGTTTTTTCTTTTTTTGCATGGCAATATTTGCTTTTTAGTTCATCTATACAAATAAATAAAATTGAAGTGTCTGTTTGTAATGTCAAAATACCAGCTTTTTACTAAATGCATATGAAAGTATGTACGTTACATATAACAAAAACACTATTTTTAATTTTTTGTCTGTCTGTCTGTCCGTCTGTCTGTCTGTCTGTCTATCTATCTGTCTGTCTGTTTGTTCCGGGTAATCTCGGAAACGACTAGACCGATTTTGACGAGACCTTCACTGGCAGATAGCTGATGTTATAAGGAATAACTTAGGCTACTTTTATTTTAGAAAAATAATTAGGGTTCCGCGTAAAAAAATAAAACCCTTGAAATCCAATACATATATTCTATGTCAAGTGTCTATGTCGAAGTACTCTAAATTTCTTTTAAATTAAACGCGGGTGAAACCGCGGGTCCCAGCTAGTATTTTATAAGTTTGTAAAACTATTTGACGGCACGGTTAGTGCAGTGGCTGATACAGTCGGCTGCTGGGCTCCGGGTCGTGGGTTCGAGTCCCACTCGGAACAAATATTTATTTGTATTATCTGCAGGTAGTCATTCCGGGTCTGGGTATATTATGTGTGAAATTTATGTCTGTAAACGCACCCACGACACGGGATAAATCCTAGAGTGGCTAAAAATTGTAACGAAAATTGACCTTAAAATCTTACAAATTTATTGGGTACTTGTAGATTCAAATACATTATTTACATATGTTTAATATACGAGTATACTAATACAAGTCAAGCTAATAAAAACGTGTTAAAATAGAAAACTTCATTGACTGACAACAAACCAACACCTGACTTAAAACGAAAAAACACAAACGACGATATTGACGTGCAAAATGAATTATTTTTAGCTTAATATGAGTAAAAGATATTTCTATTGTGTTCTATATTTAAACACGCTTTTATTAGATTCACTTGTAACTATGTATGTAAATAAATCTTGATTATAACCTAATTCCTATTGTCGTATTGACTTGAAACTTTGCACGTATACATAATCCGGTTGACAATACAATAATTTGGTACCATCGAACTGATCTGAAGATAATCTTTACTGACTTACAAGTAAAAGACTTACCCCTCGAATTTGGGCCCATTTGGTTTGTTTTAAGGAGTCCCATATATTTCAGTGGCCATGACACCAGGGTTTGGCGATGTAGCTAGGAGGAAGATAATGGCACTTCTCAACGGCTACTAATAACCCTACGAGTTCTGGCTCCTTTGATTAGTTTTGACTAGTTCCGTACCTTACAATTACCGCATTAAATTAGCTTGACCTGTACATACAGGTACATAGTATGCATGTAACTATGTATATATCAATTAAATGGAATCTTGCCATTAAATTTTCACTCACTTCTAGATCATTAGAGTTTAAGGAAGTTATAAATAAATTAATTAATTAGTGTTCAACTGACTTAAAATTTTGCAGAGGTATCAGTAATCGCTGACACTATAATAATTGGTACCTATACATTAGACATATATGTAAATAATTAATTTGATTCTATAAGTGCCTAATGAGATTTTTGGTTTAATTTTGCTTTAAAACAAAAAACTTAAATATAGTTTTACACTTGGTGACGAGGGTCTGATGATGGAGCAAGTGGTGGTGATGGTGGATAGTGGAACAAGGAATGGTTTTATTTTTTGTTTGTAATATATGTAATAAGCTTTATATATTGATTTTGTAGTTTATGATACACATAGTTGACCTACGAAAACTAAGCGGACGAGCCGCGAGGCGCACGGGAAGCCATTCATAATATTGTAATAACGGCTTCCAGCAGCAGTTATTCCGTGCTTAAACGTTTTACTGCGGTCATTATCTACCCGCTGAAAGGATATGCAGGCGATAAATTGTAGAGTATTGCCTGCACGCGTTAAGTTACTACCTTCAGTCTAATCGCTATCACGGTTGTCATCATCATCATCATTCTCACCCCGATTTTACCCACTGCTTAGTATACTAATTAACATAGATCAATAAATAATTAAGTCTGTCTCCACATTTACAAATAACATATTTTTACGAGTAAGAATGGCTATTTGGAAAATTATGAAATAAACACTGAGAGCGACTGATAGTGGTTGAACGCTTGCCTTACATTTAAGAGGGTCTAAGTTGAATATCGGCACACACCTCTGAGTTTTCGGATTCATGCACGGATCAGAATTTGATTAACACTTGCATTAATGGTGAAGGAAAGCAGCGTAGTCCGCCAACCCCAAAGATATTGGAAGGAAGGAGATATGCCATGTAGTTCAAAGTGTATGCGAGCCTAGTGATCCAGTTTTCCCCTACCATTCTTCATAAAAACACACTAATGCACACAGTTACAAATTCTCATCCAAAGAACTAAACAAATACAACATTATAATTGGCTACTCATACTAAAACACACCCCATGGCTTTGTAGGCAGCCCATCATGCCGAGCATACAGCGGCCGTACCACGCAACGCGTAAGTTTTTTGGGAATACCGTTCGCTGTTCTATTCACTTCGTTTGTTATTCACCGATTGCTAGTCAAAAGTAGATAAGAAGGATTGTAATTTGCACAAAATAATAATGTCGCTCTGCTCATCAATCCAAATGTAACATAATAAAAAAACAATAATTGTTTTCATGGACATACAATCTCCCCGGGGGCGACCGCTTTACAGTCACCCTCTCCGAGATGTAGAAGTAGTAGTATCAGTAGTAGTATTCCCGTTGATGGTTCATACAATGTTCACTGCGGTTCAATCTAATTTTCATGCTCTGCCGACATAACCGACACTACTGCCGGCAGAGGCATTTATGTACCTACTTCTTCTTCTTCGTTCTCATGATTCGGGATAATGCATCATTGGGCGCAATAACAATATTAAAAATTTTTACTCTACAGTAACATTTGGTAGATTATAAGTATCTTAAAAATATATAATAAATAAGAAATGTATTGACTGCAATAAACCAAGTACACAGTCACAGCACTAACATTGAAATCGTTCCTATTGGCAAAGTATTTTTAAATCGTATCATATTTCTCGTATCTTCATACTAAAATAGATATCGCAATGGCACATAAAGGGAACGCGCCTTTCCTTTAGCAATAAAAAGCCAATTTAATCGAAGCTTATCTGCCCGGAAGCATTCATTAGATGATTGCACCATTACAAGTGGACTCTTTTCCAACTGACTCCGCCCTTTCAGGATATTTATTTATTATAGGAGATATGAAAATTTGTTAGGTATACTCTAATCAATTATGAGAACATAAATACCTTCATTGGCTTAATTCTAGCCTTTATTTAGTTGGCCGACTAATAGCAGACTAGCCAAATGTGGCTGAATTAGTATCATCACGGACTATTGGTGACAGTTTCCTAAGGTGATACCAGAGGGTGAAATTTCGTAATTAAATATGTTATAAATGTGGTTCCGATCTACCTAGCCAAACGTGAACTAATATTACATAATCAGCCCATTACTGTCCCACTGTTGGGCACGGGCCTTAATCCACCACGCTGTCCTAGTTCGGGTTGGCACCATTGAAAACATTTTGGAGCCCTCTCAGGTGTGCAGGGTATCTCACGATGTTTTCGTTCATCGATAAAGCAAGTGATAATCAGATCCGCACAGAATCTGAAAACTCAGAGGTGTGGGCCGGGATCGAACTCAGACCCTCCTGTATGGAAGGCAAGCGTTCAACCACCAGACTATCACTGCTTCTAACTAATATTATGATGAGTTAAATCAAAAGTTGGTTGAAGCCAAAACAGCATTCTGCTAACATTTTGAAATGACACAGGTAATAAAATTGGAAATCTCATCCTTAAATAAAGCCTATGAAATGTGACTACATTGAGATTATATTCAAAACTAGCTGGGACCCGCGGTTTCACCCGCGTTGAATTGAAAAGAAATTTAGAGTACTTCGACATATACACTTGACATAGAATATATATATTGGATTTCAAGGGTTTTATTTTTTGCGCGGAACCCTAATTATTTTTTAAAAATAAAAGTAGCCTAAGTTATACCTTATAACATCAGCTATCTGCCAGTGAAAGTCCCGTCAAAATCGGTCCAGCCGTTTCGGAGATTACCCGGAACAAACAGACAGACAGACAGACAAAAAATTTAAAAATTGTTTTTTTATTATAGGTATCGTATATACTTTCATATGCATTTAGTAAAAAGCTGTTATTTTGACATTACAAACAGACACTTCAATTTTATTTATTTGTATAGATGGATTGAACTGAAAAGGAGCAGGTTTTTTTGCAGTTCATACTTTTATCTTAGTTCAGAAAACTTTCAGTCATAGTGTAATTAATTACGGGAATTGGGCTCCGTTCGTAAACAAACATTAATAAGGACTTTGAATATCTGTGATAACTGTCATACATGCTCAACGGAATACAATTTGGAGGAATAAAAATATTATTTTTTTTCTTTATTTTTTTTAAAGTGTGCCGCACTAGGTTTCTCCTGTGTCGTGGGTGCGTTTCCAGACATCAATTCCACATACAATACACCCAGACCCGGAACAACTACCTGCAGATCATACAAATATTTGTTCCGTGCGGGAATCGAACCCACAACTCCGGGTCCCACAGCAGTCGACTGTATCAGCCACTGTACCAACCATGCCATCGCACCAACATTGCTGATAGATCGCTTTGCACAGGAGTGTTTAACTAGGCGCCCACGGAAATGTTGATAATATTACTATTGTTAACATAATAGCTGTCTATCGAATCATAGTAAGAAGCTAATAAAGCAGAAATATTAACTAAAGATTTGTTCTACTTCACGTAACGGTATCGGGCCTAAATCAACATGGTAGAGCCGGCTCAGGTAACTGTTCTCGTAAACAGATGGTGAACAAATATGAGAGTCCGTGAAGAGGACACGATGGGATACGGCTAAGCGAGAGAGGGTGCCAATTGTGTAACTACTCGAAAAACATTGTTCAACACTACTGAATCGATGTCTTAGTGTTTTATGGTCAATTAGTATCTTTAATTGCAACATGTGGAAGAGTTTTTAGTTATAGAGTTAATTTAACAGCCTCTGGGTACCTACACGTAGTAATCACATACATACTCTATAACAATATTTCTGCTTACTTAAATCAGAATAGAGATTTATTATTTGTGTTGTTTGAGTAGATAAAAAGCATTATTCCTGTAACATCGTCGAATAAATTCAATTTAAAGCTTATACATATCACACAACTGCATTCAATTTGAAGCACTGACCCGCCCTCCCGCTCCACTGTGTCTCCTAACAGATTTGCTGCATAGAATACCTTGTCTCTATAATAATTGTTGCCGAAAAAATCGATAGCTCCCACAAAAATAGCATCAACGTAAAATCGCAGCAATATGAGGTAAGCAGTTCAAAAGTGGTGCATAGCAGAGCGGAGCGGCCACCGCGCGCCGCCAGGTGGCTTAAATTACCGCATTTGTTACACGTTTACACGAAACTGTATCAATATTTCATGCGGATTTACACGAGCTATCGCGATGGTTTGCATTTTGCTATCCTTAAAATATATACGCAGCTTTTGATAGCAAACCAAGCAATAAACACCTTTCATACTTTAATTTATCATGGTGGAACGTCACGATTTGCACACTACAACAGTAATACACTCTTATAGTGAACTATTATTTCAATAAGACAGCGCGCTGAATCCTTACAATGGCAACTCACTCAAATGTAAACGCGAACTATTTCCATAAGAAAGGCATTGCGAAAGTTTTTCAATTTTCAAGTGACGCAGGTATGATGGAGAACTTTGGCTTCCGACGCAACGACGCCGCACCACAACCGCACCGGCACCGGTGCCGCGCCGTGTCGCCCCTAACTGAAAGGGGATATTGTTTTACATGTATGACACAAGTAGCATTGAGCAATAAAATTATAGCTCTGATACATAAAGTAGGCAATGTACTACCTATACAGGGTGTCCAGTAAATAGCACGACATATTGCAGGGGGTGAGAGCTTGGGTCAATACCTACCAAAAAAACACAACATATGTTCAGCAAAATCTTACAGATTTACAGTAGTACAAAATTTTCCGAAATATCGAAAAATCTCTACCTTGACACAGATTTTTAAGCATCTCGTAATGAAAAATTGCTTTTCTACTTTTTTTTACCTCAAATTATTTGTGAATTGTTACTTTACTCATTGATAAGTCTTTATTCTATTAAATACTAAAATGTTTTCAAGAAATACAATTTTCATTAAAATATTCACAGTACAATTTACTTGTCTTAAAATTTTGTACTACTGTAAATCCGTAAGATTTTGCTAAACATATATTGTGTTTTTTTGGTAGGTATTGACCCAAGCTCTCACCCCCGCAGTATGTCGTGCTATTTGTGCTGGACACCCTGTATATTTCTTTAAAAAACTAAGATATTCCATACGTCGGATAATTTTGTACATTGCAATGGACTTGGTGGGCAAGTTCGACACATCTTATTTTTCTATCAAATGTTTCTACGCCCAGCCTCTTTTCGTGAGTGTCGTTAAAAATTCTAGGTAAGGACAGCAACATTTGCCAGTATACTGATAACATATTGCAACAACCTGTTGCCAATTAAAAACCTTGTTAATGACAAGTTTTCTTTTTAGCAAAGACATTTCGAACCCCGCAACGCATACCTTAGTGAGGGCGTTATTGCCATAATCACCATGCTTGTCAAACAAATGGGTGTTCACATGCTGACATTATTTCGTCAGTAACGTAAATGAACGATGCTGCTATCTAGCCTGATAATCCCTTCTATAAGTATAAGTCGCCTTCTATATCTAAGGGGCGAGAGTATTGCCTATTTTTTGAAATCCAAACGGACTATTTAGTTTTCTTCTAAACCGGAAATAATATGGAAACGAACAATTATGCACGTTTAAAACGTAATAATAGAGATGAATTACGTCTTTTGAATATTTTTCTTCGTTGTAACATTGTCGTGGAGCGCACTTTTATTTAAATTGATAATAGCTTGTAGGTCCGCCCGGGGACGCAGGGCGCGCGGGCGGACGACATTATGCAGCATCACGCGGGGATCACGGGGATTGTTTCTTAAAACAGGATCGAGTGGGGAACGGCGCCTGAATTAAACGGGACTGAAACAGATCGGACTTGCTTCCCTCTTTTTGAAACGTCTCACTTACAAACCTTTCAAAAATTGACCACATTTTTCATGAACCTAAATAATCAATGTAATCCTTAGTAATCTAGTTTTCTCGTTCATAAGAAAATAAAGTTTTGCGTATTCGCCACATCAGGTATGTATTCTTATTTTATCAGGAAAACAATCTGAGGACTTCACTCACATTGCCCTTTTCTCTTTTACTTATCTAAAAATGCGAGCGTGGTTCTCCCGGGGGGCTGACATTTATCAGCTCAATAAAACTTCCATGAAAACATTCAGTGACATCCAATATGATTTCATCGCTGTTTCCAAAAATACCCAAAAAGAGGACATGAAAAATTCTGGATTATTATTCGCTCGCTACTTTGTTATGGACACGTAAACTTTTATGTTGAACCTAAGCAGTATTTGAATTCTGTTTTATATTGGAAGGCAGACAGTGGTGTGTGACGACCGTGATCGTAAAAAATAAATATACCTACATAAAATTTTGACTATCAAAATGTGTTTACGAATTCTTTATTCAAGTGCTTGTTTTGACCAGATGGAAGATAACGAGAAAAATAAAATACATCATTCAATAATACCTTTGTGTATTTCTGGAAGGATAGTTTCGTGCGACCGGTGAATCCTGGCTTGTTCCAAAATTCAATAGTCGTATATCAAGAACGTTAGACCGACGGCGTCGGCACGAGGACGGTATCACGGAGGTAATTACTGTTGTCAGGGTCGTGTCCGCTTTAATTATTTACAAGTTTATATGAACGTGCCAGTTAATGACACGTTAACGTTAACTAGACTTGGTAATAGAGAAAAGCCCAGCTGTATCCAGAGCGTTGTCGAGTTATGTCCCGCGCGAGACAGGCGCCCGATTAAAAATGCAACACTTCAAAACGAGCTGGATTCGGCAGCGCCGTCGCTCGCGCATGCCAGTGTTGTTATGACGCTGGAGCAGACAGCTCGCTCATACATTCTCTATACGTGTATTATAGTTGCGTTGGATACAGATTTCAAGTCTTGCGACGGGTTTGAATGCAGTGCTAATCATAACGTGCAAAGTAAGCTGAAGTTTCAAAAAGTGCATTTTTAATAGGTACTGTGTTTATAAGTGCAGAAGTCGGCCCAAACTTCCTCGTAAAATTTGACTGAAATCAACTTTACCTAGTTTACAAATTTAGGCGTTGACGTTGCATAAGGAATGCCATTTATTTTTAAACCATCGGCATCAGATCGATCGCTGCGCTAGTACCTACTGGCATTCATAAAACAGAAACGCGTCCAGCGAGAGACACGAACGCTGCAAACGTCGGTATTTTATTTACGTGGAGACAGCGATACCCGTTCCGCTTCTATTTTCGCACTATATCGTTTATTATTATGAGAGCCGACGGCGGTGGCGGCGGCGGCGGCATGGGCGCACTGAGGGCAGGCGGCCGACGAGCGCGAGTCGAGCGCAGGCCACTCCACTGCCTGATATTATATTCTGTAGCACGCCGCCTCACCTCGCTTCGCGCCAGATATTTCGAGTGTTGCTTCCACCACCTATGAATTTACCTAGTCTCAGTCACAGTATACGCCCGGTGCAGCCGGCCGCATCGTTCAATTAATATAAACAATACTGTTTACTTCGGAGACAATATCCGGAAATATTGTATTTTATCTTCAAAAATTATGTTAGCTAAGTTTTTATGGCCTAACAGGAAATTGTGAAAAAGTTAACGTTAAATAAGGTTCATTAGCTCTCTGCTTCATGTGTTTAATTAAGTGCGTGAAACACAGCTATCATACAATTTGTATATTCAATGCCAGGCGTTAACCACAGCGGTCGACGCGACAGCGGTATGTCTGAATACGTGGGATTCAATTTTTCATTTTACACAACCCCTTACTTACTATGAATTAAACGAATCCGTATGTACAATTAATTGGATTTCATATTTATATACGTGTATATGTAACATGTATGTACATGAGATTACGGTTTCCATAATTACCAATCGAATAAAAAATGCGAAATTATATAAACAATATAATAAAAAGGATAGTGATCAAATATATGCTTGTCTACCTGCTATTTTGATGTATTTACGCTAATTCTTGTAAATTTATAGTACCTAGTCCGCAAAATCAAAGTCTGTAACTCAATGTGACATAAAATTTAACATAAAGGAATGTTCATTCTCGGGTAGAGTGGCCTATTGTACTGTGAAAAGCTTCCTTCACAAAGCCTGCCGTACCGATGCTGACATAGATGCAATAACTACATACACAAGTCTAACCTTAGATTCACATAACAGATTCTAACCCTGGTAATACATGTGTATTCTCGACAACTATCCTGTCAGATAATTGGGATCTTTTCTCCGAAATATATTTAAAGATATTATTACATATTCTGTACTGTACGTTCCTAGTATGCAATCAAACCAATTACTGTATAGTTAAATATAAACTGGTTTTACAAGATAAAAAAAAATCAGTAAGAGCGCTGTAGATAATAATTTATTCTTAGTTAAATTAATTTTCTTCAAAGGCATTCCTTTATAAACTTCAAAAGGCACGACATAAGTAAAATAAAAATAATATGCCCTACAGTTTATTATTAGTCTTCAAACTATAAAAAGAATGTGAGAACAATGTTTCCAGTCGTCCAAATTGATCAGATAATAGAGAGTGCATTTTCAAGTGACTGACTGATTGACTTGTCAATCATAATTACATGTTTATCGCATTTGTTAGTGCATTTTGAAGTAAAAATGTAAATAGGTCAGATGGATTGAGCTTTTGTGCATATTTTGAGTAAAAATGACATAGTTTGTATCGGCTAGCAACTTTGTCCACGACTTAGTGAACAAAATCGATTTTTTGTTGTTTAGATTTATTAAATTTAGGTACAGGGTTAGTATCAAGGCTATATCGGATTCTAAAATCAGAACAATTAAACGAAGGTGGTCAATCATTGGCCAACATATGCATCGTACATGTTGCCCAGTAAAGCGGCTCATTGCAAGTAGTACACGTGTAATAATATGCATGTCATCTGTTGATACGCCCTAAACTTGCCTCTCCTTGAGTGCTCCCTCTGAATATTATCTCAACTATGATTGCAAAGACAAAATCTCAATTACTATGGTTTCGGTATGAATCTGTACAATAAATTTATTCAAACTTGTGTTCAGGTACAGATCGTTTAATAGTGTGGTAGTCTCAACGAACTTACGTAAACAGACGTTAGTAAGTAGAGCTCAAATCTACATTAAACCCAGTATCGCTTATAAACGATATTATGCTTACTTATAATGTATGGATAGACAGGTCACCTCGTGGAATTCGGGAGAACCAGTGGATGCAAGCGGCCCGGCTGACTTCAGTGCATTCCCAGCTAACATGATTAACTAAATTAGATCACTAAATCTTTCGACTGCATTACAGGCTATAAATATATATTTGTGAATACTACTGTAAAATATTAGGGCATTATTTAAGTTGCTGCAAGTGTGAAAATATAGCCGCGAGGTGCCGGCTACGAATAGCACCAACCCATTTCATCTTGTGGGTGTCGTAAAAGGCGACTATAGGATTCGCTTCAGGATGAGCAGCAGCATCCTTCGAGTTCATTAACAACTCAAATGAGATTGCTAACTCTCCTGCCGAGCGTGGTGATTGTGGCAAAACCCCCCAATGAGCACTCAACATACCCAGACGGTGATTATGGCGATCTTTGGGGGAGGCCTGTTTTCAGTATGGACTTTATTCCGCTGAAATGATGAAGTATAAAAAGGCGAAAATACTAATATAATATTAAAGCGGATGTGTTTCACCCGTGTTTTATCCGGGTGTGTCTGGATAAAGAATAAAACACCACTCCATATCCTCCCGTGGATGTCGTAAAAGGCGCATAAGGGTCTCTAATCCAAAGTAATGGCCAGCAACGTCCCTTCTGTCGAACATAGCCATTCTGCGTTCATCAACCCAGCTGCCAAGCGTGGTGAGTACTGACAAATACTCCGAAATGATGTCACATGGTATGTAACCGGTTGTCATATGCGGCTTTTGTTCAGCACCGGACGTGTTTTGACTGATACGATGAGATATATTTAACACATATGTATACTTAATAGACTTATCTACCGTCTGGCCATTTGGGTTAACTAAGAAATGCCTAATATGAATATGAATACAAATAAGAGACATTAAGAAGACTCGTCTTATAATTTACGTGTTTTATAATATCAAATACTACGATTACCAACCGTGACCACAAGTGACGAGAATAGTACTTAGCCCTCAGTACCATCGGCTGTACGCGGAAATAGTCTAACTCTACGCCAGTTCTATTAAAGCCAAAGGTAATCACTTATAATTTGACAGTATAGTTGTTACATTGCGCCGTATTTTCTAAAAAAACTCTTCTCTCGACGACTAGGTGTAAATATAAACATTATTGTATAGATTGCAAGCAATAACAAGTCAGAGTCTCTTACGCAAAAGGGGCTGCCGTTGCTGTCACAGGGTTATCAAAATCATAATACATCGTCTAGTTTTCTTTACCTTAACCGTTCTAATTCGAAGTTTCTTTGTTATAGCTACTATCATCTTTAATCCCAAATCACAATACATATAGTTTAACATAGGAAATAAATACAAAGGAGTAAACTGTTTGTATTTGTCACAATATTAATCTAAGTAATATTACCTATGTGTGAACTTTGTTTCCGAAACCGGATCTAAACCGCACAGATTTTATTTCATATACAGATAACTATTTAATTTTATTGTAAACGTACTCACTAGCTAATAGGATGTGTCACTGCTTTCAATTATTCAGTTGTTTTTATCTGTGTCTAAGTCTAAGTGCTAAAAACGACAACTCAAGCAAATGAATGGTGTACTCGTAGGAACCCATACGGGATAAATAATAGTAATAATAATAATGATAAACCCCTCTGGGCAGTCGTTATCTCACCATGGGATAAGGTAATCCTGGAGGGCAGATTAAAGTAGCTGCTTGATTTCTTCCTACCGTATGATAAAAAAAGTATGTCATAAGAAAAAAAAGTATATTAAGTAGCTTACAGAACGCAGGGCAGTTTGTGGCGAGCTGAATGTGAGTGGCGACACTACGTACCCGAATGCTCCAGAGAGTCGGTGAGGGCCTCGTCTCCGGCTTGCCTTTATTGGTTGGTTGGAGTGGTACCCCATGAGTGCCCGTAGGATTTTCAACTCTGGCTTGCCTTAGCTGGCCGATCAGAGGGGGGCCGCCAGAGCTATATGCTCGGGGGTGGCAGTGTCTAATGGCGTAATAACGGGGAAACCCGCTCCGAGTCTTCGAGACGCGCGATGGTGAAACCGGTGTCACACCTCTCTACACACCTTTTTTTTATTGATGTCCAGTGGAAATTCTACATGGAACTTCCTTCACCCCGGGGAAGGGTGAAGGGGTGTGCCGGACTCCTACCGGCTAAAACCACTGGAGCGGTCATCTTCGGCACCGAAGGGGGGCTCCAGGTCCTCGTAAGATCACACTAGAGCCGCCCATTGGTGCCACGCCTTTAGGCACATCTCAGAAGAGATGACTGTAAAGCGGTCACTCCCTCTAGCGGAGGGAAGGCGACTGTAAAAAGGTCGCCCCCCCCCCCCCCGGCACTTCTCGGGAGGATTGTAAAGGATCCCCCCAAGCCTCGCTTTGCGCTATCTTGCGCACACGGCGGCACGTGACCACGTGCGCGCCACCGTCTCCCCGGGGGTCGCTCGGTGTGAGCACGCAGACTCCCCAATCTGCGCACCCGCGACCCCCGAGGACCTCTCTACACCCCTAGCCACTCACACCCGTGTTGCTCCTTGTCGCCTGTAGTGGCGGCCATTTCGGGGCCCATCTTGTGAGTGGCAAGTCACCGTCTACCACAGAATTTCAGGGGGGTTTTGCCATAATCGCCACGCTTGGCAGGCGGGTTGGCGATCGCAGTCGAGTTATAAATATACTCGAAGGACGCTGCTGCCCATCCTGCGGCTAATCCCATAGTCGGCTTTTACGACACCCACGGGATGAGATGGGGTGGTGGTATTCTTAGCCGGCACCACACGGCATAGTAGTAAGTAGTGCTCCTTTACCAATCGCTTAAAGATTTGTAATGGTAAACAAATAAAGAAACATTTATTTTTATATAATTTTCTTTAAAAAAGAACGTTACCCCACACTAGGATTTCTCCTGTGTAGTGAGTGCGTTTACAGACATAAATTCCCCATACAATTCACTCAGACCCGGAACAACTACCTGCAGGTCATACAAATATTTGCTCCGTGCGGGAATCGAACCCACGACCCGGAGCGCAGCAGACGACTGTATCAGCCACTGAACCAACCGTGTCGTCAATATATGTATGTATATAGATGAACTAGTTAATGCCCAAGATGCGTTGCAATGCCTCTTGCGATTATTCAGATTTTATTTCTCTATGTCAGAAACCTTCACCGTGCCAGCAACAAATTTACAACTGCTGGCTGAATGGTATAGGAACGTAAGAGGAAAAACAAGCAAAGCATTAATTTATATATATATATATATATAAGTACTTATACGGATTTATATATTATATAGATTTAAGTAGTGTACAACTCTTTTAGTGGGAAGTAACGTACTATGGGCTAGGAAATGTACGAGTTACGATCTGACCATAAATAGTATCAGCGTATTTTTTTAAACTACTTAAATGTCCCTAAAACGATGTTTTTTAAATTTTGGGTAGTAGTTTAGAACAAATACTATCCATTATCATAAGTACCGTAATAACGCAATGCCCTTGCGGATTAGTACCCCAGCAGAAATATATCGTCCTAGGTTAACTGAGCATTACGTTCTCCAAAAAAAACAAACGCTTTGTACTAACATTATTTGTTTTGTTTAAATCTATTTTTTATTAAATAATGTTATTGAGTATCATTCATCATCATCATTCCAGCCAAAGAACGTCCACTACTCAGCAAAAGCCCATCGATTAAAACAATTATGTCATCATTTCGGGGGGAATTTGCCAATACTCACCACGCTTGGCAGGCGGGTTGGTGAGCGCAGTATGGCTACTATTCCACAGAAGGGACGCTGCTGCCCATCTCTTAGTTTTAGAATCCCTTAGTCGCCTTTTACGACATTCACGGGAGGAGATGGAGTGGTGCTACATTCTTAATCCGGACATCACACGGACCATTAAGTATAGCTTTACTTAATTTTTATTACACAAATCAATACACAGCATGCTTTCACAAATCAATTCGAAGCTAATCTGTGAATCTAACTTTAAACGTTTTAAAGCATATTCACATATATTTAAAGGATTTTTCTGTTAAAATGGTAATAACAACATTCAGCCTACTTAATGGATGTTTTTCGAAAAGCTCCAGTGTTATATTCATTAGTGACTGCTTGCTGTGCGCCGTTCATTAGCGTACTACAGTGCGCTTCATCTGTATCGCTCTTACCTTGTTTTTCATTCAATTACAAGCCAACTAATTGAAAAATCAGGCTGAAGAGAATGTATTGTACATGGGAAATGCAACAAGGTCTACCAACATTACATGTACGTAGAAAGCTATACGTAACATATGAGGGAATGTATTACTCGCGTCTATGAGGAGCGCTTGCTTCTTATAATAGACATGTAGCATATGTTGGTTTCTATCACAGACCACCTCTCTCCAACCATGGGTTTCGTAAAGGGCGACTAAGGGTTGATATTAAGACGGTAGGAAGCATGTATTCTCACGTGTTCTAAAAACAATTTTTAAATGTTTTTAGTTAATTAATGGGCCCACTCTTTACTTCGATCTAGAAAGCGATGGATGAGGTCTACGGCGGTTCGAGCGCACCCAGAAAACTACTATTCCCTCTTAGTTTAAAGGTTAACGGGTTGTAGGCAGTAGAGAAAGCAGATGCTAGCAAGGATACATACACACACACTACGATCACAGATCCGTCTGCCAAGCGTGGTGATTGTGGAAATACCCCCTATCATCACTAATTGTAGTGATAATTGAGGGCTTAAAAGCTGATGTGTGTATGTATATATGTTAACAAAATCAATATTAAGTTTAATAATGTCCAACCAAAATATCTGAGACCATAATGGAAAAATACCGATTAACCTGAAATTCTTCTAATGTCAAATTAATATATCAGACTAAATAGCCGGATCCTTGTGAAACGAAGGAGGGATGCAGATGACTACCTGTATCGGATACTAGGATAAGACACTACATATGAGTATGACCTATACCCGAGTACTTATCGATTAAAGATGTTTCAAGGTGTTGTTCTTATGCTACTAAGACGCATTAATCCTTTTTGGGTGTTTAATTGTTTATGATATTACATGACATAAATGACATTTTCTATAAATGATTCCTAGCTAGATCGATTTATCGCCCCCGAAACCCCCTATATACTAAATTTTATGAAAATCGTTGGAGCCGATTCCGAGATTCCAATTATATATATACAAGAATTGCTCATTTAAAGATATAAGATAAGATAACCATGAACATCGCGTGATAGATGGGATAATAAATGAACGCGTTTCAATAAAAGCTCACAATGCCCGAATTGTCAGTCAATGTTACTATGAACTCCTGAGGAATACAGTTCCACTCCTCTTGGATAGCCACTTTGAGTTTCTGAAAGGTTTCTGAGGCATAAGTCCTGGCCCTGACCGTTCGCTTAACCTCATCCCACAAATTTTCTATTGGGTTAAGGTCAGGCCTTCTTTCTGGCCACTCCATAACGGTGATTTCGATCTTATTTAGATACGGCGAACTGTTATGGCAACATGTGCGTGCATGAATCTTTAGCCTGCAAAACCAGCGTCTGGCATAACATGATATTCTAGCACCGCCTGGATGTAGCGAGCGATGGCCAGTCAAATTGCCAAGACGAGGTCAGAAGAAATAATACCCCAAATAGTCCATGGAACCTCCTCCAAATACAACTCTTTCCTCTATGCAAGCCTGTGCAAATCACTCTACCTCTCTACGGCGCACTTTTCTGCGTCCATCGTTTTCCTGAAGGTTAATTTTTCATTGATCCGAGAACAGTAATATGAAGCACACGTAAACAAACACAGGTTGGGTAAATTTTTTCACGCAATTTTATATATCTATATTTATTTTTTATTTTTTTATTCCGTGTGATGTCCGGATTAAGAGTAGCTAGTAGACTAGTAGATATATCACCACTATCTAATCTAAAATAATCGACCCTTCCATGTATGTCGTAAAAGGCCACTAAGGGAAATATGCCAATGGAACAGTATCTCTAGTGCTTTTTTCAATACAATCTCAAATAGGAAGTCATTAGAGATCACCGTGGTAAATAGAAACTGAATTTCTAATTGTAAATCAATTAATATTGTAATCCTTTATTGCAGGGTCATAGTGGCTTTCAGTAAAATAAGGCAGAGGTTATAACTATGAACGTGGAGGATAGTGGCACAAATGTTATCCGCGGTTGGGGCTGTACACCCACCGGCGAGCCACCAGCAACCGCGGTTAACTCCGAGGACACCTTTAGCAAAGGATGCCTTTCGGTCATATTTACCAGAGGATGGAGAAGAATCACACTATACTGCATTTTAATATTTCTAATGCTCCTAGTGTTTCTAAATATTGCGCTAACCTTGTGGATCGTTGGCGCGTTAAAGCTGAGTATGGTAAGACATGCATAATAATTATACACGTGCCTTTCCACAAGATACCGTGAAGTAGCCTCACGGCGGTGGTGCCCATCACGTCGCTACTCTCAAACCAATTGTAAGAAATAGAATTTAATAAATTCCAAATCTATCGTTCGATCTATGTTCTGCCGCAGTCGGCTCATCGATTGGTGAACGTTTTAAATATTGCTATATGCCTCGGCGAGCACGTTAAGTCGTAGGTCTCGGGTATCCTACAAATATATCAATTATGATAGTAGTTGCGCATACGCATACTATTCCTCCACCGATTAATTACAGCAAAAAATGGTAAACTTTCTAATTAATACTAAAAGTACTTTTATACCAGAAAGAGTACGAGAATATTCAAGATTCCTCAACTTAACTGCCGATGGTATTATTTCATTTAATCCAATTTATTGTTGTATATTTGTGATATTATGGTATATATATTTTTTTTAAATTATTATAATATTTTCTGAAGTTTGTAAGTCTGAATTTATTAAGTGTATATTATAATAATAATTATTTAAATTTTCAATTATAGCTCTATTTTATTTTTATTAATTGTAAGTAAATCTAGCTACTGCGGAGTGCAGCATAGATGTAGTAGACGTCCGATAGTACTGCATAGCAGTGGGCAGCCTTTATATCATACATAAATTATGGCTTATTATTACTTATTATACCTTTTTTTAGCAGTAAGGTAGATAACCGAAAATGAAAAAATTCGACGTGGGCTTTAGATACATTATCATCATCATCGTATCAGCCAAAGGATGTCAACTGCTGAACAAAGGCGTCCCCCTTAGATTTCCACAACGAGCGGTTACATGCCGCTCTCATCCAACAACTCCCATCGACCTTCACGAGGTCGTCTGTCCACCTTGTTGGAGGTCATCCCACGCTGTGTATTCCAGTGTGCGGTCTCCACTCGAGAACCTTTTTTCCCCAACGGCCATCAGTTCTACGAGCAATATGCTTCGCCCATTCAAAGTCAAAGCTTTTTATTTCAAATAGCCCAAATATTGGCACTTATGAAACGCCAGAATCTAAGTGGCACAGTTCCAAATAGTTGATCTCGTGGAGAAGAGCCGGCAAGAAACTCCACGAACACTCTTAAAACATATACAGAGAAAAATGTAGGTTAATATGTAAAGATAGAACATACCACAATAATATACAAGTAATATATTTGCCGTGGCAGTTAACGGCTGACCAGTCCCAAACACACAATCAAAATAAGTATTAAACATATACCATTAATGGCATACAGAATACTCACACATTTACAGTTTTGTATGAATATTATAAGTTAATATCACAAGCACAATATTAACAATAACTAACAATCAATCAATGCCACAATATTAAATTGATGTAAATAACATAAAAAGTTATGAAATTTTAAATGAGTCAACTCAAATGTCAATAGTAACTAACATAAAAAATTATGAAAATTTTAAATGGGTCAACTCAAATATCAAATTATTAAATATAAGTAAATAACTTAAAAAAAGAAACGTTAACAAAAATGGTAAATTACAATAATGTCAAAATTATAGAAAGTTTGAATATATCATATCCACTCAGTCAAACTTACTCCATACGTGTTAATTACGATAGTCTTGAGCTTAACCCAGCGACCAGCATTTTTTGTCATCCATATAATCATTTATGGTGTAATACCCCTTTTGGGCAAGTATGGATTTAATATTCGATTTAAAGGAATTAAATGGCAATTGTAGTAACTACCACATTAGTTTATTGTAAAAGCAACGTTGCCACTTCAGTTTATCCTTCACTTAATCCTATTCAACTATATCGGTAACTTTAGTTCTTCTACGGATCTCCTCATTTCTGATTCGATCTCGTAGAGAACTACCAAGCATAGCTCTACTTATAGCTCGCTGAGTGACACAAAATATTACAATTTATTGTAATGATACGCCTATTTTTTCTTATTAGTTTGGCCTTCTGAATATTTTATTAAAGATTATATTGAAATATTGACTTCTTCTTATTACTATGTATGTATGTATGTATATATTGGTACATACTAAACACATGGCTCTCTTGAATTGCAGCTGAAAATCAGCGTTAGATAGTGGTACCTAATACTTCCGACTGAGATCATGTTGAGCTGTTGTTTTGTGTTTTTGTTTGCTTATTTAATTGTTTGTGCTAATAAATACGTTTCTTTATTTGGGTGATCAGAAGCCCAAAACACATCTTAAATACTTGATCTCCAGTAACGGGTTTCCGAAGTCCGATGGCAGTCGTATCGTGTTACATGCCGATAATCAGCAGTATCCGGTTAGATGATCAGAACACGAACCTAACGTAGTTTGGAAAGAAGAGTCTGATGATCACACTATCATACATCAAGATAATATTTTATTTGTAATCAAGTTAAGAAATCAAATAATCTAAGCTTTTCTTTGATTTCACAGAATGGCGTCGGACCTATAAGTATAGTAAACGGTGGCATACTGGTTGACGGGGATGCGTGGGTGCTGAATAACCTGGTGGCATCCACTATAAAGTCACAGGTTGCACAACCCATCACTATACACTCGCACCGTAACTTCACTGTGAAGGTGGCCGAGCCGGACCACTTGGAACACTCGAAGCTTTTTATAAGTTAGTAATATGTCTTGCTTTATATACAGGATGGGCCATAAGGGTGTTGGCGGTTTCAATATTCAATTAAAAAAGAACTACGAAACATAACAAAAATATATTTGTATTTTTAATAAGTAGAAACATAGGAATTTTTAAGACCTAAAAATACTGTTGTCCAAATGACTTCCCTCGGCTGCTTGGCACTCTTGGAACCAAAGTCGCAAATTTTGGAAAACTCGTTGAAAAGTTGTTCTCGGTATTTTGTTACTTTCCTGAATAATATTCCTCTTCAGCTGCTCTAAATTGGTCGGATTATTCTCGTAGACTACCGATTTGAGGTAGCCCCATAGAAAATAATCGCATGGAGAGAGATCGGGGCTACATGGTGGCCATTCAATATCCCCTCTTTTTGAAATGAGTTTTCCGGGAAAAACATTTTTCAGCAACTCTATGGATACCCTAGCCGTATGACATGTGGCCCCATCCTGTTGAAACCACATCCTCGAAGTATTGCCTTGAAGTTCTTGCAAAGCTGGCACCAAAAAGTCTGTTATCATGTTGCAATAATTGTTAGCTCTAACCGTCATCGCTTCCCCTCTTTCGTCCTCAAAAAAGTATGGCCCAATAATACCGGTTGACGTTATCCCAGCCCGCACGACAAGCTTAGGGCTGTGAAGTGGACGTTCATGCAAGCGTCGGGGATTAGTCTCGGACCAGAACCAACAACTTTTCAACGAGTTTTCCAAAATTTGCGACTTTGGTTCCAAGAGTGCCAAGCAGCCGAGGGAAGTCATTTGGACAACATTATTTTTAGGTCTTAAATGTTTTAATAGTTCTTTTTTAATTGAATATTGAAACCGCCAGCACCCTTATGGCACACCCTGTACTTCTTGTGATGTCTGTAGAATACATCCATGATATCCTTGAAAGTCAAATGTAACACAACCGTTATGATGCTTAGGGCCTAAGTTATTTTCTCAATGCCCATCTTTCTGATACACGTTTTTAACAAAAACCTCAAGTATAAGTATGTGCAGCCAAGGATGAACAATTTTTTGCTCTCAAGATTTTGGAGACAGCCTCTGTTTAAAGCTGATGAGGCCAGACTGGACGAATTCATATTGTTTATGTGCTACTTTCTGCGATAGACGGTAGCTTGTCGGTTCAGTGTGAAGTTGCTTATTAGAAGATCAAGTCCTCGCAACGAGACTTACGAGACATAGGCTTTCCACATGCTCGTGCTTATGCACGTATTATGATTGTAAGTAATCAGATCGAATCTTTAGTGTTCCACCCGGCATTTTAGCTAGATACGCGAGGTTGCGAGCTTTGCACCGAGCATGCATGAATTTACTGTACAGATAGCCCAATTTTGTTAGCCAAACATGTTAGTTAGGCGGCACGGTTGGTGCAGTGGCTGATACAGTCGACTGCTGCGCTCCGGGTCGTGGGTTCGATTCCCGCACGGAACAAATATTTGTATGATCTGCAGGTAGTTGTTCCGGGTCTGGGTGTATTGTGTGTGAAATTTGTGTCTGTAAACGCACCCACGACACAGGAGAAATCCAAGTGTGGAGCAAAGTTTAAAAAAAAAAAATCGTAACGAAAATACCGTGGCAACAGGCCCGGCTTAACAGTTTGTGTTACATTGTTTCAGATCGTGACAGCCTTGAGTTCAGTGGACGCTCGTTAAACGTACGCGACGCGCGCGGTGGCCCCGTATTCTCGGCAGCGCGAGATGAAGTGCGCGTTTACTCCGATGCACTTGCCTTGGACGCGCCCGGCGGCATCAACGTACGCAGCGCTGTGCAAGTACCTATAGTGCGTGCGCCTCCTGCCTTTGACTTACAGTAAGTATTTCACATTTTGTAGATGTCTTTACAATAATATTAGTCTAACTCTTCAAATATAAAACTAGACTCTTCGATAGCAGAAAGCCAATCGCTTAATTACTGCGCTAGTAATTAAGCGATTGGTTTTCTGCGCTACGCGGGTTCGGTCCCCGCACGGAACCAATATTTGTATGATCTACAGATAGCCGTTTCGGGTCCAAGTTTTTGTGCATTGTGCATATCAGATTTGTCAGTCAACTGTACCATCCGTTCCGTGTGGTGTCCGGATTAAGGTTATAGCACTCTCCATCTCCTCTCGTGGATCAAAACCCACTAAAAAACCCTGTGAAAACTCAAAACCTGAGAGGACAGCGGCGTCTCTTCTGTGGAACAGAACGGAATAATTGTGAGCTCACCAACCCTGCCAAGCGTGGTGAGAAAAATCCCCCCAAAATTACGACACAGCAGGTAACCCGTCGTCTGTGGGGGAGGCCTTTGTTCAGCAGTGTTTGTGGATGTTTTATGGCTGATATGATAATGATGATGATGCACTGTAGAATCGATACAGGACACATCAAAGTTTGGCCAATATAAATAAAAAATGTATATCTCCTGGGAATTAAATTGAATTATTTATTATACATGTTTGCACCTTACTTACTTATAACTTAAACTTTGACGGCATGGTTGGCGCAGTGGCCAAACGATTGGCTTTCTGTGCTACGTATCACGGGTTTGATCCCTGCATGGAACAAATATTTGTATGATCTACAGAAAGTTGTTTCGGATCTGGGTGCACACAGCATTTGAGATTTATGTCTGTAAACAGTACTCACAATAATCCTAGTCCGCGGCATCGTTTTATTAATTGATTAAATAGATGCTGTCATTCATTGATCTACTAACAATCCGCTACATTGTATAATACTGTAAAAATATTGTATCAATAAAGTTTATTTTTTGTTTTGTTAAGGTTAGAATCTCTAACGAGGCGATTGGATTTGAGGGCACCAGAGAACATATTCTTTGAAAGCAGAGCGGGAAAAATCGACATAACATCGCACGGCAATATTAAATTAGACTCTGTCGTTGGAGCAGTAAGTTGGACATTATATATCTTTTATAGATGTTTTTAATTTTATTTATATTTATTTAATATTTTTGCAGATTAAACTCTATGCTCAAAATATCGTGATCAGTAATCTAAAAGAAGCTGTTAGAAGTGACAAGTCATATAAAAACGTGAGAAGTACTAAAGTGTACCAACTGTGTGCTTGTGCGACGGGGAAATTATTCCTGGCTGCACCTGAAGCGCCGTGCGTTGCGTACGATGACGACACGGACCTGTGCCGATGATGACAGGTAGTAAATAAATAGTGATGCACCTCACCATAGCCAATACATAACATAGTGCCAAATAGATAAAGTGATGAAAATAGATTAAATTAATAATATTTTTTCTATGTTATAGTAACTAAAATTGTTATTCTATTTTAATATTGTCAGTTTTAGAAATCTACACTGTATCAGTATTAATAATTATTTAAATTTTATTGCATTGTTTAGCCTACAGATTAATAACAAGTGTATTGATTTTTATATTTTTCCCATTAGAACTGTCTCATGGGTCACTCACATATAAGCACACAATTTTGCATTACATTCGGTAATCTTTTAAAAGTTATATTGTTTGCAAGTACACATGAGGATTTGGGTAGGTATTTGTAAATATGTGAGGGACAGAAGAGTGATGGGAAAATTAATTAAATATATTCAAGGAATTACACTGTGGATTTTAGTATAAGCAGAATTAAAGTTTATAGTCTTAGATGCACACATTGTCAATTATGTATGTACGTAAATGAATGCCTTTAAATTATACAAGCTCTTGTGATTAAATACTATATTAGTTATAGACTGCCTTATGCAGCGTTAAATATAGGTACTGAAGAATCGTGATTATAGAAGTACTTATTAATGGGTAATAAACATTACGCAAACACCAACAATGGGAACAGGTTAATTTATACAATGCATTACGCACTGAGTTACTAAACTACTGTTGCTCTCTGTACAAAAACATAACTATATAATTCTGATTTTGAAGGACTCCTACAAACAGATTCTTCTTCTATAAGCAAGATACAATGTCATGTGATAGGAACGAGCATTTACACTAGTCGTTTTCCCGTGCCGGGGCGTGGGATCTGCGGCAACGATTGGAACGCATCATGTAAATGGGCCTAAAAAGAAATTGCTGCAGCCATAGAATAAAATTGTAATTTTGTAGATCAAGTAACATTTTGTTTATTGCGTATTCTGAATTGTTAATAAACAAATTATTAAAATAGATGTTTACTTTTATGTCTTTGATGGTATAAACATAAAAAATCCGTAGAGAAAATAAAAAATGATTGTTATCAGATGTGGCAAACTTGTTTTCAGGAGATCTCCTCGCTACTTACAGTCAGATCTTAAATGTTTCCTATTGAAATATATACTTACGGCACACGCAAAGGGATTTAACCCATATTTGGTAATCGATGCACTGTATAATAAGAATAACACATCGAATAGAAATATCAAATATGGGTTAAATCCTAAATAACTATACCAACGGGTAAGATTCCAAACGAGTGATTAGTGCGGTCAGTATCGCTGCGACCGCGGCGAGCGAGTCATGGCCAGGCCACACCACTCCACTCCTCGTCCTCAGTAATTAGAGCTAGCCACCGGCCACCCTAATTGAAACCGCAACGACAATGTTTTGTTTCTGTCGCTTTTTTCCGCAGCGCTGTTAACGAGGGGCAACATTAGGATTGCATCTTTAGAGTTTTGCTTACTTGCTACATATTCTCTTTGGATACAGTTAGGGTTACAGTTGTTTGAGTAATTAGCTAATTCGAATGTCCAGATTTGCCGTCTTCGTTTGTTTAATAAAATACTACTACAAAAATTACAGCATAAATGAACGACCACAAATCCATTTCATTGTTAGTCAAAACTTAGAAAGCTTAGAATTAGACCGGCTCCATATCATTGATCATCAAATCCATAGTTTACTTCTGCTTGAAGCGATATTTACTAGCGTCCTTGTAGGCCGCTACAATAAACGTTCTTGAGAGTTCATATATCGAGTACGATCTACCAAAAACGATACACCTTGTTCGTGGCAGGCTAGACCATGATACCGAAGCGTGGCACCAATGGGTGCTTCTAGTTTGATTGTATCGAGAATCTAGAGCCACAATTCGGTGCCGAAGCTGACCGCGCTAGTGGTTTTAACCCAGTAGGAGTGCGGCATGCCCTTTCGTCCTTACCAGGGTTGGAGGAAGTACATGATGTCTATCCACCACATGAAAAAAGAAAGACCGTGATACCAACTGCAAAAACCTTAAAATAAGTCGTACCTATTAGGCATGAAATACCAGCGGTACGTAAATAAGTTCAATTCCAAGTAAAAACCATACCTGTTAAAGTGTGAAGATCCAGATACTATTGGGTCAGTACAACCACTCAACGGTAATGTGTTTATGGGTCCTGTAAGTTATATACTGTGCAAATAATAACGCACTGGCCATAGTCAAAGGGAAGACGAACCAAACGAGCACACTCGTTGAGACTGAATTTTATTTGTTTGCTTTATCCTCCGTGTGACATAAAGGAGCTGTGAACTGTTACATTTATTTCACGAGACTTTTTTTAGTTACGACTCAATAAACAAAGACAATCGACTGCAAATATTTGTACACATTTTGATTTTTGTTTGTTCATCCAATCTTTTGAGTAATAAAATGTATCGGATTCATCGAAGAATATCAAAGGTATAAAAGAAAATAAAGATTTTCTATAAATTATTTTTGAAGGAATAGAATCGTAGATAATTTCAGTTATGTCGTGACGTAGCATAACTTCAACAATGCGACTATTGCGAATGTTTGTTGTAAAAAGTTTCCGGTTTCCCCGTTGTTTCATTTGTCGCTAAGGGCACAACTTTCTTTACGACTCTCTGGATACCTTTTAAATGCGCTCCCTACAGCATCACGGCCTGCCGTTTTATCAGATCACCTCCCATTACACACGACATGCACATATGTTTCGCAGATTTTTTGTTGTTGTTTTCGTGTTCCTTTTTATTTGGGATTATAAATAAAGATAATATCTATTTGGAACATAGAGGGATGCTGTTTCGTACCGTTAGAACTACCAGAACAATCTCTATGTAGTTAGGTTCGAACCCTTTACAGTTTCCACATAATGTTCGGAGTGCCGGCAAAATAGTCCTTATTGAAATGAAATGTTTGTCAAGAATGCTTCTGTAGATGTGACGAAGAACACTTCATAAAAGGAATCATGCAATGGCATTATAATCAACACATAAATTATTTACAAATCTAAACCAACTGAATCTCACCCTAAGAATACCATTTCATGGGCTTTTTCTTCTTTACCCGAGCTTTTTACAGTTTCATTTGTTTTCATTGTTCTATGGAAAACTATGAATTACCTATACGTAACAAGTAACTGTGGCAAACACAAAACAATAACTGCTAGTTCTATATTAACAATTGTTCAATATTTATAAAGTTTACAAATAACTTCATCATCATCATTTTGGCCGAATGAAGTCCACTGCTGGACCCAGGCCTCCCCTAAAGTACACCACAACGATCGATATGGGTGTGTTGTGGGCTCATTGGGGGGTTTTGCCATAATCGCCACGCTTGGCAGACGGGTTGGCGATCGCAGTTGAGTTGTTAATGTACTCGAAGGACGCTGCTGCCCATCCTCCGGCTAATCCCTTAGTCGACTTTTACGACACCCACGGGAGGAGATGGGGTGGTGGTATTCTGACAAACTTACAAATACTTTTACTTTTTTTTATAAATTAAATTTAATTATATAATTACTACAAATAACTTACTATTTCTAAACTATGTGCCTGTTTGGAGTTGGAACCCAGAGCTATACATACGGATATACTTTTTATTCTTGAAAACTTGTGGTTCCCGAGGGGGACACGAAAATTCATATTTTACGTCTGCAGCCGAATGCAGGTTGTTCTACGTTTTCCTGGTACTGGTATTGATCTAGTATTATTGTATAGATCATAAATCGATAAAGATTTAGACCTGCAATGGACATAACGTTAAGATAAGTAAGATAAAAACTGTTATGATGGAAGCAATTGGTATCGGGCCGTATTCTATAGATTTCTACTATTGTAGTGGAGAACTCTAATGACGCAGTCCACGAAAGAGATTATTTGGACACAAGTAAGTATCTCAAGGTAACGGAGGATAGCAAGTTGCGGACTGAAGCAGAAAGTGTCCAGCTTGGAGTTCAACGACTTGTCCACATTATGTAGATGAGGCCGCAGGTGCTCGTTATGTGGCCCAGGCGTACACAGTATAAAAACTTCTCTGAACAAAACGACCCTTTCACTCACTATTTGTAGACGATGGCCTCTACTGTTTTCTTAGCAAAAACTGTAAGTGATTGTGATGCGCCTCGATATATTTATGTGCGATATTTGTTTTAATGTATGTGCCGGTTTGTTTTATTTATATCATTATATATAAGGTAAAACTTAAAAGTAAAATAATGATTATATTAATAAAAAAATGCCACTTCAAAATCAAGAGAAGATCAGAAAACAGTTTCAACATTGTTTACCTAATCATGCTTTTACACTAACGAAACAATATGAACATACGGTGTTAAATCGCATAGTGTTTACAACGCAAGAAACAGTAGATAAATATCAAATTTATGATAAATTGGAACATTTTGGAGTTGTACGCGGGTGACAAATACGGCTATTAAAGGCACCTGGCAGCGATACCTGTCTGCAACCAGTATTTACGTAATACCAGATGCTAACTTTACTCGTGCTATTTAAAACGCAAAAATCATTCATATATGATATACATTTACATTTTAGTATACACTTACATTTAGTTCTGAGGATAATTCACTTTTGTATACTGCGATAATTTTAAATAACAGATGTGTAAATTATGTATCTACATAAAGCAACGCGATATTTATATAAAACAACATAAATATATAATAAACATTTTCCGGAAGGTATAAAAGTGTAATGAGAACGCCCAAAATGTAATTTTAATTTTATTCTTGCCACTTTTTTCACGGCTGGTGCCGCTTAATCATAATCACGGCGGGCGTGATAATCTCACAGCTCGAGCCAAGAATGAAGAGGAAACGACACACGGATTATTTTTTCTCGTTATCTCCTTTATGAAGCATTTTTACATGCAGATTGAATCATTTGGTCACAATCTTGAAATAAATTTGTATGATCAATTGTGTGTATTCATAAATTTAAGAACGAAATAGCTGTGCCGTTTCCCTCTCTCGCATGTGTTGTAATAAATGACTATGACTAAATCAAGAAGATAGACAGAATCGTTTTTGCGTAACACAACATACTGTACACCAACCCACCTGTGAAGTGTGGTGATGATTATTATAGCAAGTTCTCTATAACCGATATTTTTTGCAGTTATTGGGGACATCTTCAGGAACGAATATTTTATTTAGGCTGATACAACATATGAACATGTCACATGACATCAAATCATTTTGGTTCAATTGAGTATAAATAAAATATATACTAATATGCAATTCAATCCACATTATCATGATCATATCAGCCAAAGGACCTCCACTGCTGAACTCCTAGCCTGAAGCCTCCCCTATAGATTTCCGCAATTGTGTCGTCATTTTAGGGAGATTTGCCATGCTTGGCAGGCAAGTTGGTGGCAGGAACGCTGCTGCTCATCCCTCTGGTCTAGTGGCCCTTAGTTGCCATGTACGACATCCACGGAAGGAGATGGAGTGGTGCTTTATTCTTAATCCGGACGGATCATACGGAACCCAGACATCACACTAAACTTTATTTCAATAGATTAATAAATTGTGACTATCTGTGAGATATCTACAGATAAAACGAATAAGATGATCAAAAGAATTTTGAAATATTGAACAACAATTTTAACTGAAAATTCATTGAAACAAAACAAATTCCAGAGCACCATTAATAATATGTCAATCACAGCATTTTCTTGCTTACGTCCACGTAAATATCTATCCGTCTTACTTAGGGTCTAACTTAGTTAATTTTGTTTTTGGAAGAATTACTGTACCGCACAGGTGACTACGACGAACATCGGTTTTGAGCAGATTATAATTCAATTAAGGTAATGCGTAACCGCGTTTTTTATGCAATGTAATATAGTCAAATCTAATTAACCCTATTTAATTCACCATTTATGAAATAATTGTAATCGCTTATTATTATCATCGGTAACATCGGGGAGTTCCGATTATATCAGGTTCATGCACGGCATCTACTAGTTTTTACCGACTTCAAAAAGGAGGAGGTTCTCAATTCGATGCGTATTTTTTTTTATTTTATTTATGTACACCGATTACTCCGATATCTGTACACTGATTTAAGCAATTCTTTTTTAACTGGTGCAGAATGCTTTCGAGTTGGTGTCATATAAATTTCATTACATTTGATTGAGTGGATTTTTAACCAGCTTCAATAAACAGGTTAATTTGACTGCGCTTATCTAGATGTTGTCTTGTCCATTCCTCTCAGATCAGAGAACCGATTTGAGCCATTCTTATTTTTAGTGTTAAATACTGATACCAAATTGGAAAAAGTTTTGTCATATATTTACACTAAAAAGAAACAAATGAAATCTTTTTAACAAAAAAAATACCGACTTCAATACACGACTTAAAAATATTAAAACCACTGAAAAGAAAAAAAAACCTTTATGAAATCGGGCGGGGCCAGGTATGCTCCAACCATGGTTCATGTAGACCAACGAGAATTTATATTTTATACATAATGAAACATAGTGGTTTTAATATTTTTCTTTCTTGCATTTAATAATACTATACGACAAAAATAATGAACACAGTTCCTTTATTAAAATTACATACTATGTGATGAGATAATTATAAGAAATATTAATTCGTACAAAAAGCATCACATAAGTTACAAAAGTATATAATTATAATTTTACTTACATGTTTAATATCAGATTCTGTACACCAAGCACAATTGCATTCTTACCGATCAACGATTTACCATCTTTCGCATATGCAAATGTATTGCGAAGACAAGGCGCGCGGCGCTTCCTCTCCGGCATTATATGGCAATCCCACTTTGTCAAGGCACCGACTTGGCTGTTATTGCGGAATGTTTCACCTGCAACACACTAACGGAACGTACTGTAATAACATTTACACAGGGGATATTCAAACGTCGAAGAACTATTTGCGCATTTGGCCCAAAATGGAATTTCTTTGTTACAGTAAGGATACATTTTATATGAACGGTGCTACAAAGAACTCAAAAGGCAACATTTTGTACTGGCATCAAATATTAAACGTCGTAGGCGCGCTATTATTTGTCAAAAATATTAGAAATATTTTCGTAAACCGCGTTTTACGGCTGAAATAAATGGTTACTTCAATGAAAATAGGAAGCAACCGCTAAGAGAGGGTACTGGTAAATGTTTTAAATTAATCAAGGCAAGACTACAATCGGCTGATTTGCATTTATACGAGCTGCTCGCGCTCGTGCTCGGTCAAACCGCATTGATATCTAAACCGTTTGTCTTTAAACACTGACAAAATTCATACGTTCCTTTGTCAGAGGAATTAATTTATTACCTTATAATACTTGTTTTCTTATTTACACTATTGTAAAAGGTATACCTTAAGATGGAGTAGAAGCCCTTTATAAAGAAAAAAGTACTGATTAAAGCCGACTTTAGCTTACAAAGTGTATTTTTATTTAGGCACGTCATGTGTTTTTAATTAGTTCCAGTGAAAAAAAATCTCATCATCAATTACTAATTAAGTATAACACAATAACAATGAGCTACTACCTAATACACATACCTACATACCTAACCTGCCTACGGTATACATACCTAAGTACAATAGGCAGTGCTTCATGTAGCGATTAGATAATCTCTTAATAGCCTGCGAGGTGACATGTTTTGATTACAGCTACCTACTCGTACGTATCACATTACATTTATGTACATAAATACAAGTCATATAAAAGCAAATTACCCGCATGTTGGAAAGATGAACGGACTACCATAAAAATATACGCATCGTTAGTTAAATGTTAGATTCAAACGGAGCAATGAAGTTTTATGCCTCATGTGTAATATCGTTTCGCTCGTGTTACATCGAACACTTATTGAAACTGTTCTTAAGTGTTGTCCTTTTATGTAGCTACTCCATAAATGTTTGATAGGGCCATCTCGGGAAATCTCTGTCTCCATTCGCAGAGGGTCTGCAGTCAAATAAAACTGGAATCCCAAATATTATTCCGCGACATTTTCCCGTTCCTTCGATGTGAACTTTTATTTTTATGCTCTTACGTATTCTTATCAGAGAAGAGACACACTCTCGGAGAGCTTCTGACATACTGACTTAAATCCTTTACCCAAGAATGTAAGTTTGTCTTGGATTACAGTTTCTTCGTCTTCCTTTAATATTATTGCGGCAATTTCTGGATTTAACGTAAAAAAGGAATGATTCGGGAACTCACTTTTTATTTAGACACATCATATTCCTATATATATGTGCATAATAAAACCCTCTTGTTTGCACGGCAAAAGCTACCAATAATATCAGTTGACGTGTGGGACTGGTATTTCTCCTGTGTCGTGGATACAGCTTACAGACTTAAATCTCACGTGCACAAACACGAGACCCGAAACAACTATCTGTAGATCATACAAATATATTGTGTTCCCTGCGTTAATCCCGCGACAAGTAGTGCAGAAAGTCAATTGCTTAGCCACTGCGCCAACCGTGGCTTCAAATAAATAAAACATGTTAATGTTTTTGTTTATATTTCAGTTCATTTATATTTACTTATTTATGCACACCTACCTAATGTATGATGCCTGAGACAAGGCATTTATGTACTCTATTTATTAGTTTGTTTACCTGTGCTCAAAGTTATTTAAGCTTTAATTGGAGTTTTAGCTATTATAATAACTAACGATCCATGTAAATTTATATTGTAAACTTCAATAAGACCATTTGAAGAAGAATGAATTGGATTTTATGAAACGAAAATGTGTAACGAAAGATAGACAACTATAAATGTATTTATAGGGTTTAGGCTGTGAGAGAATGAGAAATAAAATGAGATGAAATTAAAACACGTTTCTATATAGTTTCCATATTCCTTATTGCAATAATCAATCGCTCTCCCTCTCTCTCTCTGTTTACCACCTCCATGGTGTATTCGTCTCATTCTCTTACTGATTAACCAAATTTTAAAGTTTCACTTCTACCGCGTGAGAACTCACACTCGACATTTTTTTTTGTATATTTATTAATCTATATAACCAGAAACAAAAGAATACTAAAAAGAGAGAAGAAAGAATAAAAGAGTTTTTTTTTCTGTTACATAGCAATAGCTTGCTAACTTATAATATTACAGATACACACTAATGTTCTGTATCTAAGTGCAGCGTCCATAAAGCAAGTGAAGTGTACGAGTGACCTATGAGTGCACAGTCCACTAGATCATGAAGTCGACAGGCGGCACAAATTTAATTAATTTCTTGGCCACTACCGCATAAGCTGGGCTAGTGTTTCACAATATAACACAAAAACTACATTTCTTCGAGAAACGTAAAGGATTATTGGTACCAACTTAATTTGATCCTACTAAATTAGTTTACACTGTGATTTATTTGTAAGGAGGCCCAAGTTCAGCTATAAGCTATTAAAGCTGGTATTATATGAGACCTATTTAGACAGAAACTTATTTCCAGATAATCAAAACAGTCATTCATTCATTTCAGCCGATTTCAGCCGAATAAAACGTCTACTGCTGGACAGAAGCCTCCTCCAAAGATTGCCACAACGACCGAAATGGGTTTGTGTTGTGGGCTCATTGGGGGGTTTTGCCATAATCGCCACGCTTGGCAGGCGGGTTGGCGATCGTAGTTGAGATATAAATGTACTAAAAATGTATCCTGCTGCCCGCCCTCCGGCTAATACCATAATTGCTTTTGACGACACCCAAGGGATGAGATGGGGTGGTGGTATTCTTAGCAGATGCATACAAGACAGACATATTACGGTAAATATGAAAAGTTTAGTTATATGTTTATAAAACGAGTATGGTACCTGTAAGCTACACGGAGCCGTCAATTTGCGTGGTATTCTTTAGCTTGTACGTTTGTTACGTGGGGAGTATGAAATGAGAGGTGGTTCTGTGGTTTCAACTCGTCACATATTTCAGCGGCGTCACCTACCTCGTATTAGTATGCCACGCCACAATAACCGAAGTCGAATCACAAAAGATTTCCGGAGCGCGACTTGCACAAGGGATGAAAGCCAACATTGTGTAATCAGAAGGGTCGCAATCTCACCTCACCCCCTCGCTCCGTGTCGAACACAGCTTCATCAACAAGGTCTCTTTCTACTCATTGTGACATTTCGGTTCTCAATAGCAGCGACATTGCCGAGACCGCTCCGCCCGCACAAACATATGAATGTGATTGTTTTATAAAAAAATGAAATGTAATCACCACATCAAAGGATTTTATTCAAGCTTCTTGCAAAGATTTTATAAAAAGAAACATACACTGTGCTCCCGCATAAAAGTGCTATATTACAAAAACATAATTATTCAGAAAATATAAAAATGCTAAAAGATGTCATGCTAACCTAACCTATCGAAAATAACGAGCAAGATCGCACGTCTGTGTCGGAACGATAAGACTCCAAAACGTGTAGTTACGACTGATGTAAATGATGTCAATTTTATTACAGCCTACAGCTTGACATCCTATCAAATCCATACGATTTGTTAAAATCTATTTTCACACAGTTACTGTTATGTTTTCAAGTGAATGTTTGTGCAAATGGCTCGATGTGTGTAGTGGTTCGCGGCTCAGTCGGCACAATATCGCGGTGACTCGTATGCCACGCCGCGCACCCTTCGCACGCGCCTCGCAATAGTTTCACGTTTGAATTTCTTGAACAAACGTTATTACAGCTCCAATAGCGGAATGTTCCGCTGAAACAATTCACAATAGCGGGAACTTCAATGTCAAAGGCAGAGGAGATTGGCTGGAGAATTTCGAGGCAAGAATTTAAAAGAATATACCCAGATGGTTGAAAAGATGTTTGAATAATATTTACATCTTTTTTAACATGTCTAAAACATATCCCGATCAATATTTATACATAACTAGTTTTACCCTGCCACGCGTTGCTGTGGCTAAATGCACGTAATCACAACATGATTTTGATTCGGAATAAAGAAAACAATTGGTTTAATAAAAACATGCGCGTATATGAATACAACGATGTGTAGAAATTTCAAAACGATCGGTAAAGTAACCTTGGAGATTAGCGATTTTGAACAAACGAACATTCAATTTTGATATATATATAGATGTCTCGTAGTTAGGGTATACAAACTTTTCATGACGTGCATCAGCTACCACTTAATATATGAAAAAAATCTATATGGTACAATACCTCTCCATAAGCCCGACCACAAACGTAAATAAAAATACATCGATGAAAAAAATGCGTCAAAAACAGTAAAAAAATACCTTATGCGTAAGCAGGCTCGCCCGATTTATCTATTGCAAGCTCAAACATAAACGCTTCCATATTTGTGATAGATACGTCTGTTATCATAATACGAGGGTCAGGACGGGTGAAGACACGGCCCGTCACTCACAAGCCGAGCGCCGAGCGCCGTGCGCCGAGGGCCGAGGGTCAGCGTCGCCCTATTCCCACACCTCGTTATTGTTTCATATAAACCACGCCATGATTTTATCTTTTCCGTTAATTGGGTTAAAGGCTGCGACTTTTGGTTTAACGTACGAAATGTTTTTTGTGAAATTTCTATCACAAAATACTATATTCAATTTTGACAGCACGGTTGGTGCAGTAGTCGTTACAGTCGGTTGATGCGCTCCGGGGCGCGGATTCGATTTCCGCATGGAGCAAATAATAATACTAATAAACCCCTCTGGGCAGTCGTTATCTCACCATGGGATAAGGTAGTCCTGGAAGGCAGATTAAAGTAGCTGCTTGATTTCTTCCTACCTTGTGATAAAAAAATAGTATATCATAAGAAAAAAAAAAGTGTATTAAGTAGCTTACAGAACGCAGGTCAGTTTGTGGCGAGCTGAATGTGAGTGGCGACACTGCGTACCCGAATGCTCCAGAGAGTCGGCCTCGTCTCCGGCTTGCCTTTATTGGTTGGTTGGAGTGGGACCCCATGAGTGCCCGTAGGATTTTCAACTCTGGCTTGCCTTAGTTGGCTGATCAGAGGGGGGCCACCAGAGCTATATGCTCGGGGGTGGAAGTGTCTAATGGCGTAATAACGGGGTGGGCGGTGGTGGGCGATGGTGAAACCGGTGCCGCACCATCCATTTAACACCCTTTGCAATAGACCTTATACTTGAAGTTTCCATTTTATACAATAGTTTTATACCTCCAGGGATAATCCGAGACTGCATTTTATAGTGCAGCCATTGAGAGTCCCCGGCTATTGTCCCATTACATTTTAGATTAAAATTATCTAAAGGGCCTCTACGTGTTGGACCCATGTCCCCGCGTAAGCCTATCAAAAGACCGGGTTCCCCCTTACAGGGGATATAAACCCGTGTAAAACAGAAACATGTAGGTAATAATAATAATCTTTATTGACACCAAAATATACATAGTGCACGGTTTATGGAACTCTTGACTTCTAAACTAAGTAACAACTTGTGGTATGGAAGTCAAATATTTGTATGATCTGCAGGTAGTTGTTCCGGGTCTGTGTGTATTGTGAGTTGAGTTTGTGTCTGTAAACGCACCTAAAGTGTCTAGACGAAGACGTTTAAACAAATAAGATATAAATAACTTCCGCCTATCGCACTTAACTGCTAGACAAACCACAACCAATATTATTTTTTAATACTTACCAGCTACAATACAATTTTATAAAAGCTTAATAAAGTAAATTATAAAACGGGTATAATAAGCACAGTTGAAGAAACGATTCTCGTACCTCGTTGCATTTAGCCGGCGGCGGTAATTAAGAATTCAAAATGCCTCTTTGTGATAGAGTTAAGTCGTTAACCCGCGACAAGATTTTGCTCACTTTATTAAATTAACTAAGTTACGTATTGTCAAAGTACCTAACGAGAAATAAGTTAGGTTAGGAAGGTACCTTGTTGCGGTAGAAATATCGTCGTCACTTTTACATATTAAGCAAATTTTCTCTAATCAATAAGCCCACGTAGGCCTGCCTAATTAACCTGCATAACAATTTCTATTATCTTACTCTTGTATTAATTAACTGACCTTTATGGAAAACATTTAGACGTTCTTCTATTTTCGTTGATATAAGTAGAATAAAGCAAGCTATGTTGTCTCTTAAAAGGCAGTTCATAGTATGTTATGTGTTACTGTCATACAAAGATCCCGATGATGTTTACCTGTATCACTAAATATAACAAAACTTCAAAAATGAAAGATCTTTGAAATCTTTGCAGTTACAGTTGCCGAATATGTTTTAGATCAGAGACACAGATTAGTTAACAAAGCCAAACAGATTTATGATAACCTGACTGTCAGAGTATACGCATCGCGCCACCTCCTGTCCAACAACCTGGACATCTTGGACAGCTCTCCACCCGAAGGAGCGGTATTGATTCGGCATTTCAACATTATTAACGATTTTATTTTCAAAGCCATGCCATACTTAGATACGATTAACAATTTCGAAAAGCAGATCTAGTAACCTTAAGCTTAACCTTTTAAGTCTTATGTGTTGAGATTCAGCGTCACCATCGCTGATACAATTGCCGTGTGGTGCCGGCTCAGAATACCACCACCCCATCTCCTCTCGTGGGTGTCGTAAAAGTCGACTAAGAGATTAGCCGGAGGATGGGCAGCAGCGTTCTTCGAGTAAATTAACAACTCAACTGCGATCGCCAACCCGTCTGCCAAGCGTGGCGATTATGGCAAAACCCCCCAATGAGCCCACAACACACCCATATCGGTCGTTGTGGTGATTTTTGGGGGAGGCCTGTGTCCAGCAGTGGACTTCATGATTCGGCCGAAATGATGATCGCTGATACAATGGTGGGGAAAGATAGTGTTAATATCTTAGTTAGTTAATAGTAGTTAGTATATGCATTTTGTACAAATAACGTGCAAATTTTCTTTCCACCATGATAGTATATTTCGTGTCCTATCCTCCGATTACCGCATATCGCATTGTATTCGAGGCGACTTCGAACATAAATATTTTAAATCGCAATCATACGTTTTAAGCTCGTAAATTGAACTGACTCTCTAATTACAAAACTAAACGACTAAAGGGCATGCTTCATCATTTCGGCCGAATAAAGTCCACTGCTGGACACAGGCCTCCCTCAAAGATCACCACCACGACCGACATCGGTGTTGTGTGCTCATTGGGGGGTTTGCCATAATCGCCACGCTTGGCAGGCGGGTTGGCGATCGCATATGAGTTGTTAATGTATTCGAGGGACGCTGCTGCCCATCCTAATCCCTTAGTCGCCTTTTAGGACACCCACGGGATGATATGGGTTGGTTACATAACTATCAATTATGTGCGCATTTAAAAATAACTCCTAGTAAACTCTTTTACTTACGTAGAGCTTCGAAACGGGACGTATGAGGGCACGTAATTCCACGTAATAGGACCACGCTAGCAGCTGACGGATATAAGTTGGCATTTTCAAACTCAAATATATTAAGTTTACAGCATTCTGCCACGGCAGATACTTCTTTTTGCAGCAACTGGCAGTCCTGCTGACTATTACGCATACTAACGTACAGTTTAAGATTAGCTAAAACTATCAGACACATTGTTCGTAGAACTGATGGCCTTTGGAGCTGTAGCGACACACACAAACTATAAACACACAGTAAAGTAACATACATATAACATAACATACATATAACATAACATACATATAACATAACATACATATATATATTATACATTAAACATATTTATACACATGATATAAAATCAACAATTAATAGACATAAAATTATTATGTGTCGGAATTCGGACCGTTGTGTACCAGTGGACAAGCGCATTCCAAACCGAGCTTATTGTTCTACGAGTGACGTGTACGGCCGGTACTCCGACCGGCGGCGCCCGCGCCTCGCCTCCCACCAGTCTTGACTAGCTCTCGACGCGGAGCGCATGTCTCTTTTCCGCTTACCGCTTTGTAAAATATACCGCCACATATCATTCGCTCTTGCTAACTTTCACTATTGAAATTCTGTACTGTATCTGTTTCTTTTCCGTGCCTTCGAACTCTTAATCTGGCTTACTTCCTGTGCTTTCATACTTGTGCTGTTGAACTTAAAATATAGTGCCTACTCGCTTATCTAAGCTAGTGAACTTTTATTTCTTCGCCCAACCGCACCCACATAAAGAATACCAGGAAGATACCTCGACGACAAGGTAGGAACAATTAATTTACCTACATTGGTAACCCCGCACGAACATTAGCAAGATTCACACAGTAGAATTGTCGATAAAGTGCAGTAGTGAGAAAATATATAACATACAAAATGCCGAATGGACCGCAGTCGACCAGTTACAAGTCATCGCCCGAACGTACCGAAGCGCGCGTTTCCAATGTCGCACCGGACGTGTCGGAAGTTTGCAGAGTTGCTGTTCGCATTCCACCATTTTGGCCTGATGAGCCGGAAATATGGTTCGCACAGGTGGAAGGACAATTTGCGATAGCGAATATAACCATGGATGCAACAAAGTTTAATTATGTCATTGGACAATTGGAACCCCAATACGCCAAAGAGGTCAAGGATATCATTGTGAAACCACCCACTACAGATAAATATGAAAAGCTCAAATCCGAACTAATTAAGCGACTTAGTTCATCCAATGAGAAGAAAGTGAATCAACTACTTATTCACGAAGAGCTCGGTGACCGCAAGCCTTCGCAATTCCTAAGGCATCTACAAAGCTTGGCAGGAACTAACGTGCCGGAAGATTTTATAAAATCCATCTGGACCAACCGCTTGCCAGAAAACATTCAAACGGTGATAGCAGCGCAGACATCTGTGTCACTTGAGGTTTTAGCGGACATAGCTGACAGGATTAAGGATATAACTACCCCCACAGCACAAGTTGCATCTGCCAGTGCCAACACTCATACGCTAGAGCTGCTAACGAGAGAGCTTGTGGAGTTGAGGAAGCAGGTGAATGCACTCACAGTTGGAAATCGCCGGTCACGCTCCAAGAATAGAGGATCGGTACACGATCGCTCATCATCACAGCGTTCCGATTCGAGCTACAGAAAGTTCCCTTTGTGCTGGTACCACTACAAGTTTGGCAGCAAGGCAAAGGCATGCACTCGTCCTTGCGACTATAAGGCGGAAAACTTAACGGGTGGTCGCTAATGGCGGCTGACGACTGCCCTAGCTCCGGTCGCCTATTCGTCACTGACAGAAGAACAAAGACACAATTCCTGGTCGACAGCGGTAGTGACCTCTGTGTCTTTCCCCGGTCGCTACTACGAGAACGACGTGCTAGCACTAAGTACCAGCTCTGCGCGGCCAACGGGACACCCATCAACACGTATGGTTCTGTACATTTTAATTTAAATCTAGGCCTTCGTAGAGACTTTGAGTGGAATTTTGTAGTGGCTGACGTAACCAAACCAATAATTGGAGTGGATTTTTTGTCATTTTATAATTTAGTTGTAGATTGTCGTCATCAACGACTAATAGATAATGTTACTACCTTTTCAGCTGTAGCTTCACTAGCTAATACTTCGGATAACATTTACTCTGTAAAAGTCGTGACTGGTGGCACTACGTATCATAAACTATTGGATGAGTTTCCTGAGATTACTAAACCGCCCGGTACACAGCGCGTCATTTCACACAATACAGTTCATCATATACGCACCACTCCAGGCCCTCCAATCTCATGTACACCCCGTCGCTTAGCTCCGGACAAATTAAAAATCGCCAGGCAAGAATTCGAGGCAATGTTAGCCAATGGGACAGCTCGACCATCGGAAAGCCCTTGGGCATCCCCATTACACTTGGCCCCAAAAAAGGAAAATGGCTGGCGACCCTGTGGGGACTATAGGAGACTTAATGCCCGTACTGTACCTGATAGTTACCCTATCAGGCATATTCAAGACTTCGCTCACAACATTTCGGGATGTAATTTATTTTCAAAAATTGATTTAATAAAAGCATATAATCAAATACCCGTATATTCGGACGATATTTCGAAAACGGCTATAACCACACCCTTTGGAATGTTTGAATGCCCGTATATGACCTTTGGTCTACGTAACGCGGGCCAAACATTTCAAAGGTTTGTGGATGAAATGACGCGAGGCCTTGATTTTTGTTATGCCTATCTTGACGATTTTTTGATTTATAGCCAAGATGAAGTTCTCCACAGGGAACACCTCAGGCAGTTGTTTACTAGGATGAGTAAGTACGGCATGGTTATTAATACAGCAAAATGTGTATTTGGTGCTCGAGAGGTGACTTTCCTAGGATACACCATTTCAGGAACAGGAACCAAACCACTGCCAGAGAAGGTACAGGCTATCCGTGAATTCCCTATCCCTAAAAACATCAGAGAACTTCGAAGGTGTTTGGGCATGATTAACTTTTATAGACGTTTTGTGCCCAACGCCGCTCAGATACAAGCCCCACTTAACGCGTTGTTGGTAGGTGCAGTCAAGGGATCTACTCCAATCAGTTTAACCGCAGACACTCTTAATGCACTAGAACAATGCAAAGAGAGTCTAGCAAATGCAACCCTTTTAGCTCACCCAGATTGTCAAGCAAGTGTGGGATTAGTGACAGATGCGTCTGATTTAGCTATAGGCGCCGTCTTGCAACAACGCAAAGATGGTTACTGGCAACCACTAGCGTTTTTCTCGCGTAAACTTAACACTGCGCAGCAGAATTATTCCCCATATGACAGAGAATTATTGGCAATATATGAGGCTGTTAAACATTTCCGACACATGCTTGAAGCAAGAAGTTTCACTATCTATACTGACCATAAGCCGATTAGTTTTGCCTTTCACGAACGAAAGAATAACTGCTCGCCACGGCAGTATAGATACTTGGACTTAATATAAGGATAATGTGGTCGCTGATACCTTATCACGGATAAGTGAACTGCAGGCTCTAGTAAGCCATGAAACTCTCGCCAAGGCTCAAATGTCAGATGATGAATTGTCAGCTTTTCTGGATTCATCGTCATCTCTTAGGCTTGAAAAACGTAAAATCCCTGGGAGTTGTCTTACTTTTTACTGCGATATCAGTACACCAACTCCCAGGCCATTTGTGACCAAAGGCTTACGAAAACAAGTTTTTCAAAGTCTCCACTCTTTAAGCCATCCTGGCGCTAACGCAACTGCTAAATTGGTAGCGGAACGATTCGTTTGGCCAGGGGTTAGGAAAGACTGCCGTGAATGGTCCAGATCCTGTGTAGCATGTCAGCGAGCTAAAGTGAATCGGCATGTATCGGCACCGTTAGGTAATTACAATTTACCAAGCGCTAGGTTCAGACATGTTCACATTGATTTAGTGGGACCACTTCCCATTTCACAAGGTTATCGATATTGTTTAACGGCCGTTGACCGATTCACTAGATGGCCGGAGGCAATACCGATAACCGATATCACGGCCGAGACAGTAGGCAAAGCCTTACTTTATGGCTGGATTTCTAGATTCGGCAGTCCAACAGATATAGTGACAGATCGTGGACGCCAATTTGAATCCAACCTATTTCAGTATCTGGCTAAAATTGCTGGGTTCAATCATTGCCGAACAACAGCCTATCACCCGGCTAGTAATGGCCTCGTGGAACGTTTCCACCGACAATTAAAAGCGTCCATAGTATGCCATGCAAATGAAAACTGGACTGAAGCCCTGCCTTTAGTATTACTTGGCATACGCAGCGCATTTAAAGACGACTTGCAGACATCATCTGCTGAATTGGTATACGGCGAACCACTGAGGCTACCTGGTGAATTTTTTGAGCCAAATTCAAGTAGTACTACCGACGTGACAGACTTTACGGCACGCCTACGCTCTTTAGCCCAGAAACTGCAGCCAGTCTCAGCATCTCACCATAATAAAAGTAAAGTCTTTGTTTACAAAGACTTGAGTACATGCGACTACGTGTTTCTCCGAGAAGACGCTTCGCATGGTTCACTCACTCCAGCGTATACTGGCCCTCACAAAATAATCGAGCGAGGGGCTAAAGTATTTAAATTATTGATTAAGGGAAAGGAAAACACAGTGACTATTAACCGTCTGAAGCCTGCGTATATATTGACCGATCATGATGAAAATCACCAAAATATAGTTCCTTTACTGCCCACACCAGATAGTACAATAACTGGATCCCAGCACACAACCAAAACGACACGTTCCGGTCGTTCAGTTAGATTCCCAGATTATTATCGCCCTTAACCAGGTCTCTGGGGGGGAGTGATGTAGCGACACACACAAACTATAAACACACAGTAAAGTAACATACATATAACATAACATACATATAACATAACATACATATAACATAACATACATATAACATAACATACATACATATATTATACATTAAACATATTTATACACATGATATAAAATCAACAATTAATAGACATACCAGTGGACAAGTGCATTCCAAACCGAGCTTATTGTTCTACGAGTGACGTGTACGGCCGGTACTCCGACCGGCGGCGCCCGCGCCTCGCCTCCCACCAGTCTTGACTAGCTCTCGACGCGGAGCGCATGTCTCTTTTCCGCTTACCGCTTTGTAAAATATACCGCCACATATCATTCGCTCTTGCTAACTTTCACTATTGAAATTCTGTACTGTATCTGTTTCTTTTCCGTGCCTTCGAACTCTTAATCTGTCTTACTTCCTGTGCTTTCATACTTGTGCTGTTGAACTTAAAATATAGTGCCTACTCGCTTATCTAAGCTAGTGAACTTTTATTTCTTCGCCCAACCGCACCCACATAAAGAATACCAGGAAGATACCTCGACGACAAGGTAGGAACAATTAATTTACCTACAGAGCAAAAAGGATCGGTTGCTACCAGTATCAGAACCTTAAAAATCAAATCTTAATATCCATAATATGATATTGCCAATAGACATATGGATGAGGGTGGATAAAACAGCCGTGAGCACGTAGCTAATGCGAAAGGGGCTCATTACATTGTGTTGACACCGACAAATGCCCCTTTACATATTCTCACTGAGATCCCGAAGATTGAGCCATGAAATTGAAAACGATCCCTCTGAAGAAATTTATTCCAGGCACGAACTGCTCTCCCACTCTGGCGAGGAGATTTGCTCGTTTATTTTTATGAAATTATTAAAGATACACTTCATTCTTCTTTGTAATGATCGATTCGGAATTGCAAAGAGATGTATAAAACTCAATTGTCTACAACCATGTGAGATATGCTACTAGTTTAGTTGACAGCTATTACTCGTGGGAACGCAACTCAATCAACATATTCACTTGTTTGTTATTCACCATTATGTATTAATTCATAGTGCACACATAAGGTCACGCATATCCATAGTTCATACGCATGTGTATTGTATGTGGAATTTATGTCTTTAAACGCACCCACGACACAGGAGAAATCCTAGTGTGAAGCAAAGTATAAAAAAAAACATGCAAACACGCTGAAAATAAGTAACATTGTAACCCGTTCCCCTCAGTCTTTCTTATCTCCTGCCTTAGTAAGATAAAGCATTAAACGGGTAATCAGCAAACACCGTAACAACACTTACAATCTATTACTACAATACATACATTATTGAGTAAGTTACTTTACATTTTAACCGATCTATAGCTTTTAATCAAATGTACTCAGATAAGCTATTGCTATATTGATAACATCTTTCTCCTTACATAAAGTATTTCTAGGTATACCATTACTTCCGGCAGCGGCGGTACACCATAGACGCGACGGAACAGAATGTGTCTCGGTGGGGTGGCGTTGGCGGTCAGTCCGGACATCGTCAACGCCTTCAACTCCATCCCGTAGGGCGCTGTTAGGGCGGCACTAGTCCATCATCGGTGCCCCCCCTTCCTTCAGGGCATCATAGGGGCCTATCTGCGTGATAGGCACATTCGCTACGTGGGCAGGAACGGTAGCGTAAAGCGGAGGGACGTGCGGGGTCCCGCAGGGGTCAGTTCTTTGCCCCCTCTTATGGAGCCTACGGAGCGGTCCTGCGTGTCGCTCTCCCCGCTGGCGTCAGCTCAGTCTGTTTCGCTGACGACACTCTCGTGTTGGCCAGCGAGGAATCCTTCGAGGGAACCATCCGGCTTGCCATGCAAGCGGTGGCAATTGTCGTGGCTAAAATCCACGCTCTGGGTCTGCAGATAGCGCCTCACAAAACTGAGGCGCTATGGTTCCACAAACTGCCACGGAGCAGAGAAACACCCAGTTCGTGGATACGCGTTAGTGACACGCAAATCAGGGCCAGTACATGAAGTAGTTGGGGCGTAGAACAGCGCACAGCGAGGCTTGGAGGGATCCTTTACAATCCTCCCCGAGAAGTGCCTGGGCCACCCCCCCCCCCTTTTTACAGCCCTCCGCTGGAGGAGGTGACCGCTTTACAGTCATCTCCTCGGAGATGTGCCTAAAGGCGTGGCACCAATGGGCGGCTCTAGAGTGATCTTACGAGGACCTGAAGCTCCTCTTCGGTGCCGACGATGACCGCTCCAGTGGTTTTAGCCAGTAGAAGTCCCTTCGCCGTGGATACCCCCGGGGAAGGGCGAAGGGGTATGCCGAAGGATCTCCATAGGACCAACGACTTGGAACCGTGCAACTATTTAAATTCTGACTATTCATAAGAGCCACCAAATGGTTTACATGAATAAAAACTATTTGACTTTGAAAGGAACTTCATGTAGAATTTCCACTGAACACCATAAATAAAAAAAAGGTATACCATTATACTACCGTGTTTGAAAAAGCTTGATCCAAAACGACTGACTCAATTGGCAGTCTCCAAAGAAACTTATTACAAAAAATAATCAAAAGAGTGCTCAGTTGGTTCTGTTTTAAGCCTTTAGCTTGCATTTAAGTTTTAAGAAGACTTATAAATCAAAATGGAATGGAAGTAAAAGTTGCAGCGAGTTATAAGAACTATTCAAAGCTGAAAATATCAAACTTTTTGTGTTGCCATTAAATATACCTTATTCAAATGGTTATAATGGAAAAACAGACAGTTCAGAACTATTATCAAAATTGAAAGGAATTAATCATAAAATGACGAATAATTGTAGGATAAACACGATGGTTCGCAGCTTGGTTTTAACGCGGGCGAACACAACTTTTGTACTTTTTCACCCCGCCACAGCTTGCCAGCCACACGTTCTCTATTACTCCAAACTCGCGCTCTCCATTATCTCCACCGCCGAATTTGTTTTAAATAGCCTCGCCACTTGAAAAAAAATGCACGCGTGTGTATTTAGCACGTTGCCTGCAAAAGTTTTGTAGGCAGTACACAATATTTTCATTTCAGCAGCAGGAATTCAGAGTAGATAAAACTTTGATAGATTTTTTTAAATTGCCAACTTCCATACCCTACGTTATATTCGGAAGCCCATTTCTATCGGGCCTTTAGCGTCGTAACTGACGCATAATGACCTCATCGTATAAAGAAGCAAAAATATCGCGAGCGCAATTCGTCATGTCATTATGCAAGGAAAGGGCGAACTTTACGAGTATAATAACGCGAGATGTCTGACTCGGTGTGGCTCATGAATGGTGAAACGTTCTTTATTGTGCCGTGTTTTATGTGAACGATTAACCTTTTAATGTTAGCCGGTCGCTCGATATGAAATCCCGTATTTAACCAACCCATTCGTGTGTATTCTCTGATGAAAATTCATGTGTGTATTTTACTATAGGCTTTTAAAAAGAACATTCTGTATAGTTCTTATATAGTATATGTAAGTATTACATGGCAATTTTTTTTATCATTTATTAAAATCGCGGTCAAGATTAGCCTATTTATCCTAGTGCATACACCTGGCTTTGTTAAAACATGGAGCTGCTGTACTCATGATTCTAAATACATATCCATCCCTGATTAATTGCTAGCAACATAATTCAGTTGAACTTATGCACAACACAACTTTTTTAAGTTAAGTAGAGTTATTAGATAAGTGCATAAGTCTAAAAACAGGCAACCCTGTAATAATTCTGCTTAAGAATTAACTTCATTTGTAATTTCTTCTTAAGTCCCTTAACAATAACACGAAACTTTATTTAAACTATGATTTGCGCCTTACACTGTACTTTTACACATAAAACAACAATTTTACGATATATTTAGATGGTATATATATTTGTCAATTTGTTAATAAGTTTATAACGACACCTCTTTATGCCACATTACTCGTATAACTACTAAAATATTAAATTATAATTAACACGCTGTGAGCATTTTATAAAAGCACATTAATTTCAGTTTACACATGGGTAACGTTTGTAATTATACAGTGTACTTTAACAAATTTTCATGATATTACATTATAAATCCAAAATTGTCCTGTAAATTCCTCGGAGGGGCCGAGCACGGCAACTTAATTTGTTTTTGATGAATACTGCCTGATCACGTTGTTCTTGTCAAATCATGCGGTTAATGAAGTTTCTTTACCCCTTCGCAACGACCAAGCTCCGGTCATACCTATAACTATACAAAAAGTAAAATAATTAAGGAATTTAACTACAAACACTGCAAATAATTATCAAATTTAATATAACTATTGTTATTTTGGCCGCGAGCAACACTCCGAAGTAAATAACTAGTTAACCAGATGTTAAAATATAAGGAATAAAAATAAAATTATGTACTAGTCTTTATGTTATTTGTGTCAGCTATCGACATTACAAGTACATAAGCATTTGCATATTGCTGTTTAAGAGATTAAAATATTATAAGACAATTAATATTTGTATTATCACATATCAGGGTCGTAGATTAAGTAAACGAGATTAGATAAGAATTAATCCGTTAATTTGAATAATAAGATGATTGGCTTATGGTCTATTTCAATATTATAATTCAGCCAATAGAGAGAATAGTGACCTAAGCCATAGTACCGCAAAACTTTACCGTAACTAGATTGCTAGTTTTGATTTATTTTTACTTACAATATAAGTAAATTCTTGATAGCAGTTCATCATCATCATATCAGCCACAGGATGTCCACTGCTGAACAAAGGCCTCCCCCTAAGATTTCCACAACGAGCGGTCAAATGCCGCTGTCATCCAACGACTCCCAACGTCCCTCACCAGGTCGTCTGAACAATCTGCCGGAAACTATAATTATTCACGCTGTATCAAATAAATATTATGATCAACTAAAACAGAAACAAACATTATGAGGTAACGAACGTCGATAATCTATAATAACTGGATAATCATAAGTAAAATCTCAGTATTCAATTAATAAAATAATTAAAAACCAATCATAACATTATGTAACTGACTTACCAACTATCAACAATCAGTACAATACTAATTATAGTAACTATACCTAGTTATTATAATTAGTATTACCTGCTATTACTACCTTTTTTTTATTTTTTTTTATTGATGTCCAGTGGAAATTCTACATGGAACTTCCTTCACCCCGGGGAAGGGCGAAGGGGTATGCCGGACTCCTACCGGCTAAAACCACTGGAGCGGTCATCTTCGGCACCGAAGGGAGGCTCCAGGTCCTCGTAAGATCACACTAGAGCCGCCCATTTGGTGCCACGCCTTTAGGCACATCACGGAGGGGATGACTGTAAAGCGGTCACCCCCTCTAGCGGAGAGAAGGCGACTGTAAAAAGGTCGCCCCCTCAGGCACTTCTCGGGGAGGATTGTAAAGGATCCCCCCAAGCCTCGCTTTGCGCTGTGCTGCGCACACGGCGGCACGTGACCACGTGCGCGCCACCGTCTTCCCGGGGGTGCTATTACTACCTACCGGTAGTTTGCTTGGTATCGGACCAAATTAACAGTTTCTAGCTTACAAAATAATTAAACACTCCTAAAAATTAATAAAACAATCAAATAAAATAACTAATTTAACAATAGACAGTCTTTACAATATGCAAAATGATAATGAGTGCAAAATCACCGTATACAACCAAAGAAACAATTAGAATTTCTGAACATAATTCAAAATTCAACTTAAAAAACAACGACTAGTTTATCGACAATCACTAGTAAGTAATCTCCTTAATTTTGGAAGTAAAAACAAGACTTTTTAGTGAAATCACATTCACATTAAAAATCACTATTATCTGAATCATACTTCTTAAAGTTATATTGTTTTCCTAATGTATTTGATTGAATGAAAGTCTTGAACTGCCATTGGTGATTAAATTTAAATGATGCTCCTAGTTTTTTGGGGATCATTTGATGTTCCATAAAATTTACGGTTTTCCCAACGTACGCCAGACAAAATGTTGACTTTAGGAGATCTTAACGCTGTCGAAGATGTAGCTATATTTCAAAACAGCGAGAGCAGTAAACCTATTGGGCCCTCTACAGGTTGTAAGTTTTTGAAATCATCTAAGTATTTTTCAATTGCGGACGTATCTATGCTTAATATGGACTGATCATCATTGCCATAAATCGTCGTCATTCTGGTCACATAAAAGACCAGATTGGTCTCCCTCCGCTTGGCCGTAGTTATCATAAATGTATAATGCCTAAATGCTTATTATCTATACAAGAAATGCTACTATATTGACACTCAAAACAACTAAGCTTCGCAAAGTTATGCAAAGTTATAAGATTTATTATTATCAGCAGTCCAAATCACTTGATGAACTAGCATTGTTGCTTTAAATTCTGGAATTTAAGATGGAAATATTTTAATTGAATGTCGCTCTTTGTTACCATCTCAAAGTATACGTTCTGTACTCGTATATTTAAGGTAACCAAATCTGAAAAATCTTCAAATGAACTTACATCTCCACCATATTTGACAAAATCATCAGCAGTTCGTTTCACAACTGCACCAACACTGCCCGGGTCTCCCTTACAATACCCGGGTTCGTGATCGTTTCATGTCACTCTACTTATACTGGGGTTCATCATTATCATCATATCAGCCAAAAGACGTTACTACTGAAAAACGGCCTCCCCCATAGACTTTCACAATTGTGGCGTCATTTTGGGGAAATTTCCAGTACTCACCACGCTAGGCAAACGAGTTAATGAGCGCAGTATGGTTGTTATTCCACAAAATGGACGCTGCTGCCCATCCCTCTGGTTTAAAGTCCCTTAGTTGCATTTTACGACATCCACGGGAAGAGACGGAGTGATGCTTTATTCTTAATCCTGACACTACAGGGTTTTGTATAGAGTTCGTGTAGACATATTTCGATCGATTGGACCTGGACCTGAATCTGGTTCAACAAGCATCAAGGTATGCATCGAGGTTATGGAATAATATAATTATCCGAGTCACTCTGGGGAGGCGAGTTTTCTATTGAATAATTTCTCTACTTTTTCTTCCTGTCCAAGTAGTTCTGTGAGTTTTTACGACAACGCCTTCTTTATTCTCGTTTTTCCCTAGAAGCTTATGTCATTAATGCTTATAAATCTTATTCCTCTCTTTTCTCGCTAAATATCTGCTTCTATCTTTTCCTTTTGAATAGAATACTGACTGATCTGATTTTGTTCGTTTACGTAGCCTATCCAATGCCAATTTTTCTTCTCTTGGTAACTTTTACGTTTTTTCGCCATTGTGTGACTGAAATATAATAATCCATGTAGAAAAGTAGGTATGCGTCTCATGTTGATAATATATTTTAAACTGAAATTGATTAAGTAGTTTTACATGAAACATAAATTTTACATTACCTTCCAAAACAGTTCATTACCTTCCCGCAAAACATTGGATGGAATGGATAGTAATGAAGTGGAGATGAATGAAATAATCTTTGTTAACTCATTCTTTGATAACTCCGTAATCGAGTATTTTAGAAATTCTATAGTATGGTAGGAGCAAAATGAATTAAAAATATGAACATTTGAAATTAAAATATTAATTTGCTTAGGTAATATAACTTTGTGAAATCGAAAGAATGTGGCATTAAGTCCGCCTCTGTACGTGTTTGTGCATAAAGAATAAATAAATTAAATAAATAAATAAAGAATGTGATGAAATGATTTTTGGACGAAGCACTATCTACAATACGAAGATCTTAAATAATTATGACTGCGGTAGACGTACATCCGCCTCACTCTGTTGTCACAACGGACAGACCAGTAGAAACATGTTGTGACCTGAATCATAGTTGGGATCGTATAGATTATGTACAAGTTTAAGAAGTTTCTTGGTACGGATGATAATGAAGTTTTTACTGTGACAAATAGAAAATGAGGTATTTTTCAATTATTATTGCGTTAATTGCTTAATCAAAACTTCGAATCAATGGGTCAGAAATTAGATTTTAATATTACGTATTAATTAAAGCCATCTATTTGAATGTAGATAAATAAACATTGAAGAACCTGCATAGGTCTTTAGCTGGAAACAGAGCGGAATGATTTTACACGTTGTTATATTTTAGATTTTAGAAACCTAATTGCTCAAACGGTATAATTAGCGATACTCCTTAGAGATAATTATGTTTTAACCCATTATGCATAAAATTGTTAAAATAAAGTTAAGTTTTCATGAGTAAATTAGTGTGGAAATGCTTTTTGCACGAAACTACGGAATGACCCCTATGCACATCAGAGCAGCTCTATCCCAAGCATTTTTGTCGTCCATATAGTCTGTAAGAAAAATGTACATAATCATATTATAATTTTTTATCACTAAGGTGGCAAACAAGCATGCGGCGCGCCTAATGGTAAGTGGTTACCGTAACCTATGAATGCTTGCAACACCAGTGGTATAACTGGCGCGTTTCCAACCCTGTAAAAAAAATTCACACCCTTATAGAAGAACCCCATGCTGTAGTCATTCGGGAAAACCTCGGTAAGGAGCTGATCCCAAAAACTGAGCGTGCGTGGGAGGAAGTTCCTCTGAAACGGTACGAGACCATTTTGGCTCCAGTGTATGAGGATGAATTCCCCGTGGATGGCGAGAGGTGCGATTTTACGTAGATTTTAGCATAAAATCTTATATAACTTTTCCTTCTAAGATGATTAATATGTAATATATTTGTTTATGTTTTAAATAAATGATTATTCTATAATGTGACAAAATAAAGATTAATTTGAGTCGTAATACTTGCGTTGCTTCATGTTTTATGTAGGCAGAGATGTGTTGTAATTTAGACAGTTTTTATCATAGATATATATGTGTGGTGGTCATTATAAAGCAAGTAAGCAGTTTTTATATAAGTAAATGAATTTTAAACGGCATAACTACAAAAAATTAAGCATATTAAGGCACATTTTTGGTGTAAATTTTTACAGTCTCATTTCAAGTAACCCAATGACGGTTTATAAGAATGGCTGAAATGCAGACCAGATACAGTCGTAGCTCAACTGTCATATAGTATGGATAAGGAATAATCAATTAAAAACCCCGAGAAACAATTTGCTAGTCTTCTGCATTTTTATATAATGGAAGAAACTGTCGCCCAATGGAATACAGCGGTATAACGCACACAACACACTGGTCTGACTGCAACACTTATTTATGGCACCAGAATTTGATCTATTTAGGGCAAAAATATATTATGTAATGTCTGTATGTATCTGTAAGAAAAGGTATAACGCTCGTTATGCATTAACGAGCGTTTATACTTAAGTATTTATGGCACCACAATTTGTTCCATTTAGGGCATAAATGTATTTTTCTATATGTATTACATATACTAAGCCTATTAGGTGAGGCTTCTATCATCTTAAAAACCCTAGAGACGTTGCTCACAGTGACACTGCACTTTGTTAGAATATATTCTTCCTTTAGTATTTTGCTAAATAAGATAATGAACGGCAGTAAGTAAGATATACAAGTACCTATAAGTTTCCTAAAATATTCAACTATCAGCCTATGATGTACCACCACTTGCAACTTCATTAACACGGACATGTTCAATTACCGAACAGAGTATATGTAGCAGTAGTTTATAGGCGGGCGGTTCTGATATCGTGCTATATTCACGCTAACATGTTGACGGCGACAACAAGATAGGGTCCTTTAACGCAGTGTTCAAAAATAATTACAATTTTGAGATATAATACGTCATAAAACTTGTTGAAGTGTTTAGTACATTGGTTTTAACGATGACTATTTGTGGAAACAATTGACAACTAAATATTTTACTTTCTTCGCAAGGACCGAAGAAAGGATCCTTAAAGTTTCTTATTCGTAATGCCCTCTTGTTCTGTCTGCTATATTTTTTCCTACTCACCATAGGAAATCACATAAACTGAGAACTATATTTTAATATGATATCTCAATAGATTTGGATAAATAAGTATACAAATAATAAAAAATACATTTTAACCTAAAATAGAATAGCATTGCGGGTAGTATCACGCATCTATGTATTTCCCATAAGGGACTTATTTCCCGTAATCAGACAGTTTTAAATACCTAAAAAGAAAACGTAAGTATGCCTGACTCCTACCGGCTAGAACCACGGGAGCGGTCATCTTTGGCACTGAAGAGGAGCTCCAGGTTTTTGTAAGATCACAGTAGAGGCGCCCATTGGTGCCACGCCTTTAGGCATATCTCGGAGGGAATGACAGTAAAGCGGTCACACCCTCTAGCGAAGGCAGGCGGCAGTAAAAAAGCCGCACCACATGCATTTCTCGGGGAGGATTGTATAGGATCCCCCTAAGCCTCGCTGTGCGCTGTGCTACGCACACGGCGGCATGTTGGACCTGGGCGCCGGAGTGGTTGTTACCCCGGAACCGTCTCGTATTTCTACGTGCGGGATCAGCCCTCTCCCGATCCCGTTCTACAGTCTATTTCTGGAGCATGACGCTCTCGCAGAAGGAGACCACTGCACTCCAATTATCATGCTCTGCCAACATAGCCGACATTACTGCCAGCAGAAAGAGATCCTGCCCGATCCGATCGACCAGGATCCGCCGGTCGGCAGCCCACACAGGGCAAACCTGGAGCGTGTGCTGTACGGTATCCTGGTCACTTCCACAGTAGTGGCACAGTGCCGTAACCTCGCGTACGATTGTGAGCAGGTACGCACTGAAACAACCGTGACCGGTGAATACCTGCGTCAGGCGGTAGGTGTAAAATGCGGCAAAATGGCCTCAACGACGGGTTAGCTCGCGAACTGCAATCGAAGGCGATGTCGCCACATCTCGAGTGCACTCTTTCGAACCAGCCGCCTTAGTCTGCCGAACGCCCCTTGAACCACGCTTTCGCCGCTCTGGCGGAGGGAGCCTGTCTGATCGTAGACCCACGCATCCGTCTCCGCCAGTATGTCATAAGGCGGAAAGCGTGCGAGGAGAGTCACCACCTCGTAGGACACGGTCCTGTATCCCCGTGCGATCCGTATAGCCACTCTACGCTGCGGACCGTGAAGTTTGTTTCTGCAGTGCTGGACGCCTGATAGCCGGGATGACCGTATGGCCCCGTAGAGGGCCATGGACCGCACGAGTAGAGACGGCGAACTTCCTAGCTCGGTCCCCCGAGATTGAGCCGCACCCGGTGTAATGCATCAACTACCCTCTCGACTCGGGGGACGAGGCGTGCGAAGTGTTCTTCGAAGCCCCAACGACTGTTCAGGGTGAGCCCCAGGTACTTCATGTACTGGCACACCCTGATTTGCGCGTCACCAACGCGTATCCACGAACTGGATGGTTCTCTGCTCCGCGGCAGTTTATGGAACCATAGCGCCTTGGTTTTGTGAGGCGCTATCTGCAGACCCAGAGCGTGGATTTTAGACACGACAATTGCCACCGCTTGCTCGGCAAGCCTGATGGTTCCCTCGAAGGAATCCCCGCTGGCCAACACGAGAGTGTCGTCAGCGTAACAGACCAAGCTGACGCTAGCGGGGAGAGCGACACGCAAGACCGCGTCGTAGTCGAGGTTCCATAAGAGGGGGCCGAGAACCAACCTCTGCGGAACCCCGCACTTAATCTCCCGCCGCTTTACGCTATCGTCTCTGCCCACAAAGCGAATGTGCCTATCGCACAGACAGGCCCCTATGATGACTTGCAGGTGGGGGGGGCCAAAATCCACGCCCTGGGTCTGCGGATAGCGCCTCAGAAAACCGAGGCGCTATGGTTCCACAAACTGCCGAGAAGCAGAGAACCACCCAGTTCGTGGATACGCGTTGGTGACGCGCAAATCGGGGTGGGCCGGTACATGAAATACCTGGGGCTCACCCTGGATAGTCTTTGGGGCTTCGAAGAGCACTTCCAGCGCCTCGTCCCCCGAGTCGAGAGGGTAGTGGGTGCTCTACACCGGCTGCTGCCCAATCTCGGGGGACCATGTGAGGAAGTTCGCCGTCTCTACGGAGGAGTCGTGCGGTCCGTGGTTCTATACGGGGCGCCTGTATGGTCAGCTCGACTATCAGGCGCCTAGCGCTGCAGAACCAAAATTCACGGTCTGCAGCGCAGAGTGGCTATCCGGATCGCACGACGATACCGAACGGTGTCCTACGAGGCGGCAACTCTCCTGGCGCGTTTTCCGCCTTTTGACATCCTGGCGGAGATGGATGCGTGGGTCTACGATCAGACACGCTCCCTCCGCCAGAGCGGCGAAGGCGCGCCTCCAGGGGCGCTGGACAAGCTGCGGCGGCTAGCTCGGCGGCGCGCACTTGTAAAGTGGCGTCATCGCCTGCGGATGCAGTTTGCAACCAAGCGCGTCGTCGAGGCCGTCCTGCCACTCTTTGGAGCCTGGCTCAGAAGGAGCGAGCGCGTCACCTACCGCCTGACGCAGGTGCTCACCGGGCACGGTTGTTTCGGCGCGTACCTGCACAGGATAGGACGCGAGGCCACGGCACAATGCCACCATTGTGATAGCGGCCAGGACACCGCACAGCACACGCTCGAGGCGTGCCCTGCGTGGGCCGCCGAGCGGCGGATCCTGGTCGATCGGATCGGGCAAGATCTCTCTCTGCCAGCAGTAGTGTCGGCTATGTTGGCAGAGCACGAAAACTGGAATGCAGTGGTCTCCTTCTATGAGAGCGTCATGCTCCAGAAGGAGACCGCAGAGCGGGATCGGGAGAGGGCCGATCCCGCTCGAAGAAGAAGGAGACGGCGCCGGGGTAACAACCGCCCTGGCGCCTAATTCCGATACGCCTGAAAACCCCTGCCGTTGCTATAAGGTGGGGGACCTCTGGGTTCGCGGGTGCGTAGATTGGGGAATCTGCGTGCCCACACCAAGCGACCCAAGAGAAGACGGTAGCACGCATGTGGTCACGCGCTGCCGTGGGACGCTTTGGGGGATCCTTTACAATCCCCCTGGGGGGGTGACCGCTTTACAGTCACCCTCTCCGAGATGTGCCAATAGGCGTGGCACCAGTGGGTGGCTCTAGTGTGATCATACGAGGACCTGGAGCCTCCCTTAGGTGCCGAAGATGACCGCTCCAGTGGTTTTAGCCGGTAGGAGTCCGGCATACCCCTTCGTCCTTCCCCGGGGCGAGGGAAGTTCATGAGGAATTTCCACTGGGCATCAATAAAAAAAAAAAAAAAAAAAAAAAAAAGGTGGGGGGGCATCGATGATGGACTAGTACCCCCTAATCGCGCCCCCGGAATGGAGTTAAAGGCGTTGACGATGTCAGGACCGAAGAATCACGTCGATTGTGGACCGCCGCTGCCGGAAGCCATACTGACTTTAGGCCAGGTCGGGACCCACTTGCGACAAGTGCTCAACGAGTCTTTGGGTAATTATTCTCCCGAATAGCGTCGAAGCCTCGTCGAGCAGGCAAATGGACGTCAAGCATACCTAAATTCAATATTGCTGAGGAAAAGCACGGAACAACTTAACAATTGCCTTTATATTTATTTACATTGAATAAACATTGTTTAATCGAATAATTGAATAGTGATTACCTGATTGCGCATTTACGGCACGTGTAAGCCATCTGTTAAACTTATTATGGAGGACAGTGTGTTTCAGGGACAGGGCGAGCGAGAGTAAAAATATCATTGTAGAATAAATGGCTAGTAAAGCATACCAAAGTCAGTGCTTTCTTTGTGAGATGATTTCATCAGATGTGGTGGTGCTGTGCCGCCGGATTTCTCCGTCTTGTCTTGTATTGTATTGTTAATAGATCTTTTAAACACATATGTATTCTTACAAAAGCTACTAACATTTAAGTAAACTATGTATCACATCTGCCAGGCGTCCGACGGATTGTTACACTTCATCGCGACATCCACGATAATAATATGTTATATCATTTTATATTCTGATTTATAATATTTTATGTAAAAGATATTTAGCTATGATTAATTGGTGTTACTGTTTTTGTTGTATTTAATTATGGTGGCAACTCTGGATTGTTAAGGAGGGTATAAAATCAAACCGAAACGGGGGTGGACACCCCTCACCGACGTCGCGGGGGCCTATCGCCGCGTCACCTTCCCGTTCAAGTTAGCACTTCTCCCTCGTCTCTTGCTGGCGCCGGCTCGCGCCGAGCCTGTAGCTTTAAATGTCCCTTAACACAATTTAACTAATACCGATCCAGCTGTCAAAAGAATAGCTTGTTATCCCCAGCAACGCCCTAAGCCGAGGTCCGTGTCCCGCAGGGGGCGCCCTTAGCGAAAGTTGCTTAGTTTTTAATACTAAATTTAAGCCTGGCTGGAGGCCTCTTTTGGCTTCGCCAGAAAATGACCGGTTAAGCAACCACATTTCCCAGAAATGTATGCGAGAAGCCCAACAAAAAAAACAAAAAAAAGGGTGGACACACATTCTGTTCTCTGTAAAGCTACAATAAACATTGTTACTGCATCTGTGATCGCCTAATTCATTTCAATCACGTATCACGTACAAATTCAGAAGTGGAATTGAGCACAATGCTCGGATCGTATCGTCAAGGACTCGGGAAGAGACGAATAAACAATAGTGCTGAAGATTTTTTTTTTCAAGATCACCTACCCTCTTTGACTTCAAGCAAAAGGCGACGAGTCACTCACTTGGATGCAGAAGTTATTCCCAAATTTGACCCTGAAAACGGCACAACCAACGTCAAAGGCTGGTTTTGGGAATCAAACCAACATACGCGCGCGAGGAGACGTGCGGGGTAAAATTACCACGCGCCATCGGCTGCCAGCGGCGACACCGCGACACTCGTCGGACCAATGACCACTCGCTTCCACGGACACCACCGCGACGGACGACACTCATTGTTTTGACCGGGAACGATTATATTGTAATTAATTACAGATAGCGAATATACCAGTCCTATTTGAATATACAGTCCGCTTTTATTTACGTCCCAGTAGTAGGACCCTAACAGCTGGTTACATAAAATAGACCAGTTAAGAGATATCTATGACTGCGATGACAGGGATCGAATATTCGTCCTGCAAGTGAGGCTACGCGGCGCTGATTTAAATCCATTTACAAAATACTAATATAATACTCTAGTTATAATATACAAAAACCTATAACACACACACACAGTGCACAGCTTAAATACTCGCAACAAGAACAAGTTGGTTGTACCGGGCTTTAGACTTAGTAGAACCAGAAAGTCGTTTATGGGAAACAGTATTAGATTCTATAACAAAATTCCTTGTAGTATTACCGACTTACCAGAAATAAGATTCACATCGTTGATTAAGCGCATTTTAATTTCGAAAGCCTACTATAATATAAATCATTACATCGACGATAGCGATGTCTGGCAAACGTTTCCCTCCTGCACACTGCGACCCTCTGGCGCTTTATAATATATTTTATAATTTTCGCATTAATGACGTGTTGTTACTCCCAATCAATGCTTTACCGTTTACAAAGAAATTGTAGTGAATTTTTTTGTTGACATCCTGACATTTTACTTGACTTATTATTTATCTTATTATTGACATCTTGACATTTAATTTGACTTATTTAAAATTTTATTCTATAATTATGATATAAATTATTTGCCTATGTTTAATATAATAGCCATTATAGCAATTTACATTCTAATATTTTCTTAATATTTTGACATTATTAAATTAATTATTCATACATTGTAAATGTGCGAGCATCAAGTAGCCGTTACTGTTAGCATCATGTTGCCGTTAATGTTATATATTTAGTACCTATACTTTGCCTTTTGCCTGGTAGTAGCGGTCTGTCATGCTCACTAAAATGTCTTGCTGGCGGTGGCGTTGTGTATCGGATCGTTCGGTTCCCTACAATATGGTTGAGCTAAGCGATGCTGATGCATGCGTCGTGCTCGTGAACGGGTGCCGTCTGTTGGGACTGGTCAGCCATTAACTGCCATGGCGAATAATAGTTATATTGCATTAGTATGTATTTTTAATTTTTATATATACATTTGCCTACATCATGCTCGTTATATGTTTTACCATAATTTGTATCAATCAACATTGTAATCTCAATTATTTTAAAAGAGTATCTATGGAGTTTCTTGCCGGCTCTTCTCCATAGATCAACTATTTGGAACCGTGCAACTTAGATTCTGACGTTTCATAAGTGCCAATATTTGGTTTATTTGAAATAAAAATATTTGACTTTGACTTTGAATAACAAGATTAATAATATTGTATGTTCACAACTCTCGCAAGAGTGACCGGGTTGCTTTTATTATAATTTAAGTAAATCGCTACCGCTTCGGCCGACCGTGCGAGCTCCGCTCCGCACTTGCGCTTAGTCGCGTCGCCTGTACTATAATCCTCATCGGATAAATAATTCTACTCGCGCTTCACCACTTCAACTAGTACTAAATTACGTTTGGAGTGGCTATGTTACCCCCTCGTCGGTGCAACGTACGATACGACACTGTACACTTTTTGCCTATGTCAATGAGGCTAATGCCATTGTGTGAGATAAATACACAAATATGTACAATAATAATTATTTTGACATAATTATAATATTGCCATAGCTAACTTAAGTTGCCAACATAGCTTCCAGTTTGCAAAATTTGTCGTGTCCTGTTATCGAGGAAAATATTTCTGTGTCGCAATAGACGCCATTTTTCTTCTTTGTTGAAGAAACATTTTTAGACAGGCAGACAAAAAAATAACTCTTGCTAGTCGCCCATAGCCTATTAGAATTATTTATTTCATTGGGTTGACGAATATTAATATCGCAGTAGATTTTATATATTACTTTTATTTATTTTCAGTTCAGTGAAGAGACAGAGAGAAGAACGAAGTAGGCATAGATGATATTTTACTATCTTTCAATTGTAACAAATACGTTCTCCTTTTTGCAAGTTCTAACAAGGACATTTATCTCCCTATTCAATATTCATATTATCTCCGCAGTAGTAGGCACGTAGACAGTCGATGTCTTCAATCGTAAAATTCTTTAAAATATTTTTACCCGCCGACGGAGCTAAGGTATTTCAATAACGCCAAGATGATTTTAGTCATTTATCTCATTGCGGCGGGGATTAAAGGAGATATATGTTACTAAACCCGATTACCCCCTTGGAGTTTCCCTTGTGTTCAAAGTGAATGTATTGAAGCGGAATGTTCCACGTCAGAGGTAAAAGCAAGTATTCATGTCTAATTTCATCCCGTATAAGAGAACGTAAAAAATCTTTTATCTGGACCCGAATTCTTAACAAAGAATTGTTTTATAGGTAAGCGTTTACGTTTATATTTTGAAGTTGCATAGGTATTGGTAGCATTCCTTTGAAATAATAATCTTGATATATTATACACTTGAATTTGTCAAGACCAACTACTGTATAAGACTTTTTCAATAGGTACTTATTGATATTTCTCGTTTGGGTAGACTGAAAGCTGTCAGAAATTAAGTTAGATATCATCATCCCAGATAGTCACCAACTATTTCGGAGTCGGCTTTTAGGTACTCAAAGCAAAGGTTACCTACTAGCAGGCCGTTGGCTGACTCGAATGGCTTGTCGTTACTGTTTTCATTAATTTAGTATTTCTAGTGTGATCTTACGAGGACCTGGAGCCCCCCTCGGTGCCGAAGATGACCGCTCCAGTGGTTTTAGCCGGTAGGAGTCCGGCATACCCCTTCGCCCTTCCCCGGGGTGAAGGAAGTTCCATGTAGAATTTCCACTGGACATCAATAAAAAAAAAAAAGGTATGTTAAGTTGATTTGATGTGATATACATTATTTGATACTTTAATTATGAATATGAACTACAATAAATACCGACGAAACCGGGTAAACAGCGAAATTATAATATTTATGAGTATGTTGATTTGTTGTGATTTTTTATAATAAACAATTTCAGTATTAGAGTCATATGTTTTAACATTCAAACCTGATCTCTATTTGGGTTAGAAGTATTGGCATCAAACAATCAATTGATCCCAAGCTCACAAGCGATCTATCACCCCTAAGTCTGAGGAGAGACTTTGCCTCCCTGTGTGTTTTCTACCGCTTGTACAACGGACAGTGTTCTAAGGAATTGTCAATATGATGCCAACGGCTACTTTGTACCATCGCAACTCTCGCCATCGGCGGACTTAACCATTGCGAGGCTCCGGACGCAGATCTTTGCGAGGCCCTAGTCCTTTGCGTAAAGTATGGATTTAAGGATTTTAATACATTGTCCTCACATGCCAAACAAATGAATTAGATGCAAACCATGCTGTTTCTGTTGATATATATTTTTTCATCACTTACCATTTCATTTTATTATACTATTTCTATGTTGCTTGTACCAAATATACTACGAAACTGATAAACAAATAGATAAACCCCATGGATTAAATAATTGTAGATTGCATATTATCGTCCAAAGGATCAAAATTATGTACGCGATCACTAAGCCCGATCTCTTGCCGTGCGTGCGTGAACGGTGCGCATAAACATAGCACGCGGTGAATGTGCCTAAACCCGAGCGAGTAAATTTTGTGCACGGCGTTTCAAAATCTTTATACCTCGAAAATCTCTATTCTCTATGCAGACGCAACTGTCTAGTGGGGTACAATTCGGTTATATGTTTGTTTCTATAAAATATCTGCACCTAGATATTGCCGTCGTTTCCTTCATATACATAGATAAACATATTCAGTTCTTCATACAATTCATGTCCATTAATACGAAGTTCTGCTGTGTGGTGCCGACGAATAGCACCAACCCATCTCATCCCTTGGGTGTCGTAAAAGGCGACTATGGGATTAGTCGGAGGATGGGCAGCAGCTTCCTTCGAGTACAATAACAACTCAACTGCGATCGCCAACCCGCCTTCAAAGCGTGGCGATTATCGCGAAACCCCCCAATGAGCACACAACACACCCATGTCGGTCGATCTTTGGGGGAGGCCTGTGTCCAGCAGTGGACTTTATTTGGCCGAAATGATGAATACCAAGTTATTTTATTATTTTAATTAATACCTAAAGATATAAATAATGTTGTAAATGTCAAATTTTTTCTACTCGGGTTGTTGCGCGAGGCCCCTGCAAGAGCAAAGCCCTGGGCGGTTGCCCTGTTCGCCACCCCCTAAGGCCGCCACTGCCTTTCGCCATCAGCGGGGAGTTAATCCACATACCCTAGAGGCTAGAGCCTAAATGGTCTCGTGCCGTGTGGTTTCAGAGGAACTTTCTCCCGCGCACGCTCTGGTTGTGGAATCAGCTCCGTACCGAGGTTTTCCCAATAGACTACGGAGTAGGAAAATTTATAGATTCTTACAATTTTTTCTAGGGTCGGAAAGCAAGCGTTCATGGGTTACGCTAACCACTTACTATCAGGTGGGCCATATGATCATTTGCCACCTTAGTGATCTAAAAAAATAGAAATTTGTACAACCAAAGCTTTGTTGACACAATGCGAGAAATCGCACAATTTTATCGGAAAACAACAAGCAAATTAATCCTATAGGTTCGTGCCAAACTGTGGAGGATTAACAACTTAGATTGGTGCGCGGCTAATAAGACCAACTCTTTAATCCCATAAGCCACCATTTCGTTCACATCGTCCAATGCACTGGTTTAACGCCTCGTGTAACGTGTTGCCCGGGTGACAGCAGACGACAGGTTTCGATTGAATCGAAGGCTTTCTCTTAGTCCACAAACGCTAAGCATAGTGGCAGCTTATACTCCTCGGTCTTCTGTCTAACCTGCCGCAGCGTATGGATGTGGTCTATGGTACTGAAACCTTTTTGGAAACCGGCTGGTTCGGGAGGCTGGAAGTCATCAAACCTGCGCTCGAGACGATTCGTGATGACCCTTGAAAACAAACATGGCTCAGAAGTGAGATGTGTCTATAATTCTTCAATAGGATGTTATCACCTTTTTTGAAGAAAAACACCACCTCACCTCTGTTCCACGCATCCGGCGTTGTGCCCTCGAGTAAAACGGAATTGAATAGCTTCTGAAGGACTTTAATTACCGGTATGCCACCCGCTTTCAGAAGCTCTGTCGTAATACCGGCCCTACCTTGTTATTTTTAAGCTGTTTCAAAGTCATCCTAATCTCGTACAGGCTGATTTCCGGGATATCCTCGATATAGAGTCGGGTTAGCTTGGCTCGCGAGTCTTTGTGAGAGAATGGTATAGTAACCGAAGTGTATAACCGCCGGTAGAAGATCTCAATCTCTCTCAAAACCTCTAGCTGAGTCAACGCTACACTACCGCCCTCGGTCTTCAGCTTCATAATACGACTTTGCCCAGTAGACTTGTCTCTTGCGAACACTTTGGAGCCTTGATTCCGCTCAATCACCTCTTTGACATCGTTGGTGTTAAAGGTGCGGATATCGTGACGCAAGGACTTCCAGATCCATCTATTGAGCAGTCGGTATGCTTCAGCATCACCGGAGGACTGCAGCGTCATGAGGTCGAGAGTGTGATCGGAGAACTTTTTTGGTCTACCTTTACGGTGGGTTTTAAAGAATTTAGACTCAACCGTTTGGACAGTTTCTACAAACCTACCATTTAAATTGTTCACAGATACGTAATGTTCTAAGCACTTGAAGCGGTTTTGGAGGTCGAGTTGAAAGGTCTCGGGGTTTTGGATATGAGCACTAGAGGGCCGGAGCGTAGACCTCATCTGACGAGACCTCTCAACTTTGAGATTAATATTCAATGTGCCTCTTACTATTCGGTGATCACTACCGGTTTTTACCCTATGGATCACAGAGGCATCATTGAAAATTTCTCTTTTATTGGTCATGATGAAGTCAATCTCATTCTTTGTGGAACCATCGGGACTCATCCAGGTCCACTGCCTGTAAGGCGGCTTTTGGAAAAAGGAGTACATCGCGAAGAGTCCCTCCTTTTCTAAAAAAATGGCCAGCATCAACTCACCATCACCATCACCACCACCACCAGCACCATCGAGTGCCCAGCTTTACGTTGAAGTCCCCCATCACAACGGTGTCTTCGAGGTGTGTATGTATGTATATGTATGTACTTACGTCCTCATAAATAGTCTCTACTTCATCATCTGGGTGTGTTGAGGTCGGTGCGTAGACCTGTATGACCTTCAACGAATACCTCTTGGATATTCTGAGTATAAGGTACGCTACCCTGCTCGACACACTTTCGATGGCCACTATGCTGTTAATGAGGGACCTGCAGACGAGAAGCCCGACACCACCTTGAGACAGATGTTCGCCTTCCCGGTAGTAGAATAAGTTGCCGGTTTTCAGGGTTATCGTGTCCTCCCCCTCTCTTCGGACTTCTGATAGACTCATGATATCCCAGTGCAACTTATCTATTTCTTCTTCCAGCTCAACAATCTTTTCGTCTGCTCTCAGTGTGCGTGTGTTATACGTTACCAGGGCCAGTATTCGTTTGGGGTGGTAGCCGGATCTCATCCGGAGATTCTTAGCAGGGGGTGCCGTTACCATGGCCGCTACCATGACCAGGAATAGCGGGACTGCCGGGAACTGGGGGCTGGTGCTTACATTGTGTTGTCAGTTTGGGGGGAATTTGCCGATACTCACCACGCTTGGCAAGCGGGTTGGTGACCGCAGAATTGCTACTGTTCAGCAAAAGGAACGTTGCTGCCCATCCCTCTGGTTAAGAGTCCCTTAGTCAACTTTTACAACCTCCACGGGAGGAGATGGAGTTTTTGTTCTTTTGTTTAAAAAATAAAAAATCAAAAGTTATTTAAAAACTAGCGGTGTGGTGCCGGCTTAGAATAGCACCAACCCGTTTCATCCCGCGGGTGTACTAAACGGACACAAACCCAGAGCGTTTGTTGATCGTTCTTTGGGGGAGGCTTATGGCTAGCAGTGGACGACTGAAAAGATGATATAGAGATAAAGATGATAACCCACTGGGTCTCCCGCGCCTTGTAGGTGGGTATTCCCGCCGTCTCTACGGAGGGATCGTGTGGCCCTATATGGTCAGCTCGACTATCAGGCGCCCAGCGCTGCAGAACCAAAGTTCACGGTCTGCAGCGCAGTGTGGCTATTCGGATCGCACGAGGATACCGAACAGTATCCTACGAGGCGGCCACTCTCCTGGCGCGTTTTCCGCCTTTCGACATCCCGGTGGAGATGGATGTGTGGGTCTACGATCAGACATGCTCCTTCTGCCAGAGCGGTAAAGGCACGCCTTCAGGGGCGTTGGACAGGCTGAGGCGGCTAGCTCGGCGGCGCGCACTTGGCAAGTGGCGTCACCGCCTGCGGATGCAGTTTGCGACCAAGCGCGTCCTGGAGGCAGTCCTGCCGCTCTTTGGAGCCTGGCTCAAAAGGAGCGAGTGCGTTACCTACCGCCTGACGCAGGTGCTCACCGGGCATGGTTGTTTCGGTGCGTACCTGCACAAGATAGGACGTGAGGCCGAGGCACAATGCCACCATTGTGATAGCGACCCCAGGACACCGCACAGCACACGCTCGAGGCGTGCCCTGCGTGGGCCGCCGAGCGGCGGATCCTGGTCGATCGGATCGGGCAAGATCTCTCTCTGCCAGCAGTAGTGTCGGCTATGTTGGCAGGGCACGAAAACCGGAATGCAGTGGTCTCTTTCTGTGAGAGCGTCATGCTCCAGAAGGAGACCGCAGAGCGGGATCGGGAGACGGCCGATCCCGCTCGAAGAAGGAGGAGACGGCGCCGGGGTAACAACACCCCTGGCGCCTAATTCCCATATGCCTGAAATCCCCTGTCCATTGTACAAAGCGGGGGACGTCTGGGTTCGTGGGTGCGTAGATTTGGGAATCTGCGTGCCCGCATCGAGCGACCCAAGAGAATATTTAAGACTACTTGCTCGGTGCGGGCAGGCGCGGGCAAGGGACGGAGGGAGCAGTTAATTGAACTGAATTATGTCACGGAGATATCATTCCGCGGCGTCGGTGAGGCTCGGTGGCGAGGCCGGTATAACGATCTTTAAGTAAACGAGAATGCGCGTGTCTCTTCATGTGATCTACGGTAATTTTGTCATCCAGGTCGATCATCGATACGGGAGGGTCGGTATACAGCGGCCGCTACCACGAGGGGATTCTAGTGGGTCAGAGCAGTCTTTTTTCATGAATTGCCATATGGTCCGCAAGTTCAAATCGATATATAATTGATCATTGCATCGCCATGTGATAGAGGCCACGATTTTAGCTAGACCGGCCCAGAGGGACAGTCTTAATGCCGCGTATTACCAATAACCTCCCGTTTAAATTTAAAAGACAGCAATTCCCTATAAAAGTGAGTTTCGCGATGACTAATAATAAGCAACAAAGTTCTCCCATAGATATCAGAGTTTCTCCCATTGACAGTTTTTTTTTGTTAATCAGTCTATTGTTATTTTAAACTTATTGAAAATTATTATCTACTTTTTAGGTCGGTTATCTACAAAAGCGTGTTTTTTAATGATTTAAACTATAATTTATTTTATTGCACTAAAAATAATCTAAGTGTATCATGTACGGCAATTTGTACTAAAATACAGATGTTATCGTCTTGAGTATGGCATCTCAAAATATAGCCAGCGGCAACACTTGACAAAACGAGGGGCGAGTCGTATTTTTTATCGACTCGCATCACTTGATTCTGCATTTATTGTTTATTCGAATCGAAATTTGTATTGATTAGATTCGGATGATATGAACAATCACGTGATTCGAATGGGATGCTAAGTTCGAATGTATATTCCGAACTGAGTTGGGCACAGCTACATTACAACTTACGAGTCGAGTTGACTTAATTTGGAAGGTGTTTGTTTTGTGACTTATTTATTTATTTATACTTATAAGCACAATGATGGTACACAAGGCGGACCAAATACCATATGGTATTCTCTACCAGTCAACCTTTATTTATGTGTGAGCCAAGTCATATAATTTAGCTCAGTATACTACGAGTTTCTTTTTACGATCGAAACGTAATAGTAAACTACACGTTTACCACGTTCTGCGCTGTGAGCTTGTGATTGGCCAGCTCAAAACTCTTCAACCAATCCCTGTGCCGAACGCGATAAACGTGTTGTTTACTATTACGTTAAGATTACAAAAAGAAACTCGTACTAGAGGTACAGTATATGGTAAGATAAGATAAGATAAGATATTTATTTCGCAAATATGGGTACAATAAGATGACATAAATGATAATTAAGCACATCCATATTTCACCATTTGGCATGCAAAAGTACTTACTTACTAAAACATAAAAATCGTTTTATAATAGGTTTATGACTATCTCTACAACAAAATTACAACTAGTAAAACTTATAACTATGAAAACTAAAAAACATTCAATTACATTCAAATTACATAAAAGTACCATAATAATAGTTGTCTACATAATAAGGTTAACAGATGTTTGTTTCCGTTAAAAACTCGCTGACGTCATAATAGACTTTGTCTGCTAGAAAGTTTCGTAGCTTATTTTTAAATGATGTTCCATCGAGAATTCTCCAACTTTTGGGTAATTTATTAAAAATAATTGGTGCCATGCAGCAGACACTTTTGCGCTTTAGTGTAGTTCTTGCCGTGTGAAGGCACACTTTATTATTATCACGTCTATTTCGAGGTACTACATCACTTAGCTGTTCAAAGCGACCCTGGTTCATTTTTACAAATACAGCCATTTCTAATATATATATATATATATATGCAAGGAAGAGTTAATACTTTATATTTGTTTAAGTAAGGCTTTCAACTCTCAGTATGACTTCACGGATAGTTGAAGTTTATTTTTCTAACGGTGTGTAGTATGACTTCACGGATAGTTGAAGTTTATTTTTCATTTTTCTAACGGTGTGTAGTAAGTAAGACCATTAAATTCGATTGATTGTTTTATTCGAATAATTCTAATGCAAATAGAGATTAGCTTTATTATAAAAAAACAATTGAAAATCAACTTAACATGATTGTTAAACTTAATAAAAACAAAAAATACTAAACAGTAACGACGAGCCATTCGAGTCAGCTGTCCTATATACTACTGTAGTCTTTGGAGTCATCTAACGGCATCGAAACGAGCGAGTGGTGTTGTCGATCGAGTTGATTCGGGTACTGAGGGCCTAGCACGAATATTTTGACATATTTATAGTATCGCAATCGTAACGTTAATGTGAGTGAATTTCGAATCGAAAATACAACTATTCTATAGCATTTTAGTTTAAATTTATACGACAAACACAATTCGTATCTTATACAGGTATGAATAAAGTCATCACTTCATCAGTAAATAAAAAAATCTGAAATAAAAATATGTACCTCTCGATTACGATACTATACTTCAAAATATTCGTTCAAGAATCATGACCATATTGCGAGTTCGCACGAGAAATACATCAAACGAATCAACTCGAATTTGAAGAATTGTGTATCGATTAAAAGCTAGTTCCAAGAATAACTCGAGTTGTTTGAATTACATCTATTGTAGATTAAATTATTCGAAGCGCCCATCGCTAGGCTAAGTCCATTAGTCCACAGAGTAGGTTTATATGCTAAGTCCAACCAATGTCAATTTTAGGGTTTTGCTGTGCTTGAACAACTGGGAATTTTATTTGGTATTATATTAAAATTAGTAAAGCTCCGGATATGCATTTACAATCGATCGCAATTATATTACTTGGAATAATTAATAATACCGTATGTTGTAATAATTTATTCTTATTTTATGAAAAACATCATAACTGCTTATAACGAATACATTTATTTACAGGTTTCAATTGATTATGATGGTTGGATGAATATAAAGATGGAGCATTCATTAAATTGTGATAATGAAAAGTACTGTTCGAGGGGAATCATATCATTGAAGAGTATTCGAGCAGGCACTGCGGTCATAGACCAAATACAATTTAATAAACAACATGTTGAGGAATTAAAGGTTTGTATTAACCAAAAAATCACTACTTCGCAGATCGCACATATTACTCATATAAAAAAAATACTATTCAGGATGTTAAATCATTCAAGACAATTCAAAGTCAAAAGTTTTTTTATTCATGTAAATAATTTGCTGGCACTTACGATATAGTCAGAATTTTAATAGTTGCACGGTTCCAAGTTGTTGGTACTATAGAGAAGAACCGGCCAAGAAACTCCATGGATATACTATTTTAAAATATATGATGTATTACAGTCTTATTACATAACACAATATAATCGTAAAAAAAGAAAGCCATGTGAGGACAATGCATGCCAATGTGCAGGATAAATACTACATATTTAATTAAACCTCATGTCCATAACTCATAAAGTGTGTGTTGATAAATTACAATAATCTGTTTTCTATGAATTTACTAAGTAAGCCTTAAAATTGTGCCACTTGTTTTGTTTTACTTTTTGCCAATTAAAGGAGTTTGATTTTTCATCCATATTAATTTTTTATCTAATTAAATCCTCACAGGGTCTGGCTGAAATTGATGGCTTTTATACTGTCAGGACAACAGTGACATCTGCTGAGAATAGTAAAGGAACAGAGTTCTTCTCTTCTGTTAAAGCAAATGCCTTCCTAACTAATGGTCTCTCAGATATGATAAATGCTTGGGTACTGCCTAATGGGGCTGTGATTGCAGTCAGCTTCCAAGTGACTAATTCCTCACAACCATTACCAGATGGAAGCAACTACAAGGTCAATTCCAATTTTTATCTTCGTTATGTTGAGCAGGCTCCTGTGTAAGTATTTTTCAGTAATAACATTTAAATAAAGTATGTAGGTAAATAAATAAATAAAAATGATAAAGGCTAATTAAACAACATGACCGATTCTGTTAGTAGCAATGAACTTATGCTATGTTAGTAGTTACTATGATGAATGAGGTTGATTATGAAGTGCAAAAGAGTTCAGTTGAATACTAACAATTATATTATCTAACATAATACATTATTAAAAAGTAATGAAACTAAATTTGAATGATATGACAATTTAGTACAAAAAAAAAACAGATACAATTGTACTGTGTCCATGGATGTGTCATAGTGATAGCCTAGTGGTTGAATACTTGCTGTCCATACAAGAGAGACTTATCAGTTTCCTGTGTGAATCAGAACCTTTCTTATTGTGAGAAAAGGCCCTTGCCTACAGTGGGACAGTAATGGGCTGATTATATATGCTGCAACAGTTCTGGTAATTTTTAGGAAAGGGTAATTTGTTTCTGTATTCTCAAGGTCACTGAGCGAGCTATGGAGAGAGGTTTTCTAGTTATTTCTCTATGAAATCAAATCAGAAGTTCTGTAGAAACTAAGTTTAGTAAACTAAAATGGCAATGGGCAGGGCATATTGCTTGCTGGCTGTTGGGGGTAAAAAGGTTTATGAGTAGAGAGCAAACGCAGCATGGATGGTTCTCGAATGGAGACCGCACACCGGAAAACGCAGTGTGGGACGACCTCCAATGAGGTGGACAGATGACCTGGTGAAGGTCGCTGGGAGTCATTGAATGCGGGCGGAATGCGATGTGCTTTGTTCAACAGTGGATATCCTTTGGCTGATATGATGATGACGATTTTATATTTGTATAATTTAACCTTAATCGTAATTCCAGATAATAATATACTACTACTCAACCTCTTCTCGTAAATGGCGACTAAGGGAATCTAAACCAAAGGAACGGGTAACAGCATCTCTTCTGTGGAACAGCAGCCATTTTATGCTATGCTATCATATTCCCCCCAAATTGACGACACAACATGTAACCTGTCATTGCAGAAAGTGGTTGTTTGGCTGATACAATGATGAAATCCTTTTATTTATAAACATTCTAATATGAAGCTTAGATTCATTCAAATGTGATTATGATATGATAGCCTTTGCTTATTGGTAGAAGTATTTACAAACGGAAAATGTGTGCTTTAAATGCTTCTTCAAAGCTTTTTGCAGCATTATGTAAATGGTTATAAAATAATTTAACACAACAGTAAAATTGCCTGTTATACAGTTCAATACAAATTAATAGAATCTATCAGTTCAGTGACAACAGTTTTATTTGTATTAAGAAAGTATATATTTTTACTGTGGCGCTACAAGCAGTCAGCTGACAAACTCAGCACCACAGTCCAGTTTGATTTCCTATTGTAATCTGACAGCGGGTGGGTAATAGTAGGAGTGTTCGATATATAGGCATGTGTAACTCAGGTCTGAGCCAGTTCAATTATTCAGATCACAGAGGCTTGAGCTGCTGAGCTGCGGTTCAAATGCATCATAGACAGCTCACGGCTCATTGACAGCTCAGAGCATAATGAAAGCTTTACTGATCGGTTTAGAGTCTATATTCGCTCAAGTAGTCACTTTGAGCTGCTTGAGCTGTTGATCTTGGTTAATCTGACCAGCGTTAGCAACTTGAAGTGGACTGACTATCGTACCAGGGGCGTAAACAGTGTTGCCACCTCATAAAAATTTAAGTCACTAGATCAACACCCAAAAGTCACCAGATTGAGCTAAATTCGAAGCGAAAGTCACCAGAAATCCCAAAAAATATATTTTAGTAGAAACAATGTTATAATGCCATCTATCGAAGTATCGATAGTACTGGACTGACTACTCAAGCGGCAGTACATCTTTAAATCGCTGTGTATCTCCGGTCACGGTTAGGGCTACCCCATCTCATGCCTTGGGTGTCGTAGAAGATGACTAAGGGAGTTTGGAACCCGGTGTGTACCATTATTATTAGGCACTTTGAGTTGCCCGCAGGTGACGGATGAACAACCGACTACTACTACTGTTAGGTAATAACAATACGCTGTGACTCAATACCACTTTTTATTGTGTATCAAACTACGGTAACAAACATTAAAATATGTCAAAAACCAGATTTTTATTACATCAACAAATTCTAAGTATGGGAAAACAACCGTAATTGTAAAAATAGATAACAGAGTTTGGTTGTAATAATTATATTGTAACGACAAAACAAGAATGTAAATAATATTTATTTTAGTATAAAGAAACTTTTTAGGATAGATGAAGACGACTCAATTATCGCTAGAAGTCGCTAAAAACAAAAAACGCTAAACGACTTAAATCAATCGCCAAAAGGGGTCAAAAGTCACCAGATCTAGTGACAAAATCGCTAAGGTGGCAACACTGGGCGTAAAATTATCGTACATGGATCGAAATTATCGTATTTTTTAGGATAATGTCTATTATAGATAAATAAATCATATAAATTGTAATATTGATATGAATTCCTTTTTTCAGAGCGAATACAGACATATAACGAAATGACTGCCAACTTTTCTACACAAAATATACGATACATATGAAGTGTGAACATAATCGAAATATCGAACTTATATTCTCTTGTTCGCATTGGTAGATGCTATACTAACCAATAAGAAAGCGTGTACAGCAGGCGCTGGATAAAGTTACAGTATCGACAGTGGTGAAACTTAGCAGGATCGTAAGGACCAATAGGAATAGAGAACTTGTATTTCCCGGTATTTTCCCAAGATTTTATTGGACAAAATAAAATCATGCTACTGCGATTTAGACTATCAGCGCATGAGTGAAATAATATAAATTCTCAATTTTTGCATCATGATAGAAATTATCTTACAATCTGCGTACGATAATAATATGCTATCGTACATCGTACGTAGGCACAAAATTATCGTATGTGTACGATAATTATCGTACGGTTCCGAACGCTGAATCTGACTCGTTCTGTGAGCTGACGTATTAGTAACTGAATGATTAAAGGTGCATAAATAAAACGCGAAGCGTAACATATATTTTATTATATTATTTCATATATTTTTTTAAATAAAATATAAACAATGAAAAATCGCATATTATGTTTTAAACCTATATTATGAGAGATGACAAGTGAAAAGTGGCGGTTAAACCTGTTTGAACCACGAGTTAGAGTTAGAATGCACGCCGAGTCACAGTTCACAGTATATTAAAGTACCTACTTGAGCTGACCTGCGAGCCGGCTCGCAGCTCCGGTTCAAGTGCTTGAACCGTGATCTGACCTGCAGCTCATGCTGATTTGTTGAGTTACCTATGTCTATCGATATATTAGTTAGCTGAATATATAATCGATTATTTTAAAATAATCATATCACCTATTATTTATTAAACCAGATAACGGTTATTCATGTTGGCCTATTATTTTTATTACTAAACGACCACAGCTTCCCCGACGTCACATATTTCATAAGGTGCCACATGCAAAATTGTGCTTTCAAAGCATGGTCATAAGAGCTAGATTCCTATCAAAATGAAACGAATATATCTTAGACGACGTTATTTTATGCATACAAAATTATGCTTTCACAGCACAGTTATAAGAGAATATCAATATTAAATCGAAACTAATAAATAATAGAAGGACCTAATATAATTTTTTTTATTCGACAGTCGTTTTGATCTCCGATTATATTTGAACAAAATCAGTGCGGATGACTAGCTTGACGTCATAAGTTGTATTTTACGGGAGATTGCGAGCGATTGCGTGATAGTTATGAAATGTTGATATTATTTCATTATGAAATTTGAAGTTATTAAGTTTGTATTGTGAAACTTAAAAATAAGTATTTTAGTTAAGTGATAATCAAAATTTACATATATAGGTTGTTATTTACGTAAACAAGAGTTATATTTAATCAAAATGTCCCGAAGAGGACAAATGTGGAACTATTTCTCTGTTATGGACCGCAACGTTAGCAAAACCGCGGCGCTCGACGAAGAAATAAATATCAAACTAATATATTATAACGTAGAAAGTAATAGGTGATTTTTAAATCACGTATCGTTATAACGCGTTATCAATATATAGCCGTTATGAACACGCCTAGGTAATAGTGGTCAGATGTCAATCCTATGTAAAATTCAGTTATCTCTTGTTAGACTGGGAGCTAAACTCAATAGTTATATGTAAAAGCAAGCTGGTGATATTGGTTAATAAATTATCATCATCATCATTTCGGCCGAATGAAGTCCACTGCTGGACACAGGCCTCCCCCAAAGATCACCACAACAACCGATATGGGTGTGTTGTCAATGACAATGTAGGCTCATTGGGGGGTTGCCATAATCGCCACGCTTGGCAGACGGGTTGGCAATCAGAGTTGAGTTATTAATATACTCGAAGGACGCTGCTGCTTATCCTCCGGCTAATCCCTTAGCCGACTTTTACGACACCCACGGGAGGAGATGGGGTGGTGGTATTCTGGGCCGGCACCAAATGATATTTAATAATTTCTTTGTTTTTATTTTGCAGACCTGATACTGCAACTTACATCCAAAAACTTGAGTATGAGAGAGAAGCTAGGGAAAAGGGAGAATTAAAAGATAACAGATCATTCTTAGCCAAATATGTAAGTACATAAATCAAATATAATAACCTAATTATAAATAGTACACACACAGTTACACATTATTTTTCTTTCTTTTTCTTTCAGTGGATGTACATTGTACCTATTGCCATATTTGTAATGATATCTGGAGCTACCAACCCAGAACCAGCTGCTCAAGGTGGACGATAAATAAATGTGGAACTATTTAATATTCAATTGTAATGAATATGTAGGCGATAAAGTATTTGCTATTTAATCTAATCTTTTACTACTTAGAAGTACAATAATGGGTCCTTTTTAATACTAGATATTAGTGGTAATGATAGGAAAAGTACGTCACAATTTCTTCTGTACGCCCCGCGAGGGGCGCGAGGACTCGGGGCCTGGGAGTCCACCCTTTCCCGAAGTTGCGCAGCTACTACTGTTGGGTCGCAACCCTTAAAGGCCTTGGTTTCCACTAAATGTAGTAGTAGTAGTAATAGGTGGCGTAATTGTGATCCCTATAATATTACGATAGTTTACTAGGCTATCGTAATGTTGGATTTATTGCTAATGTTTCATAGCAGGGGCGCCCGACGTTTTTCACACAAATCGTGCGATCGGGCCCTACCGGGTGAAGCCCAGTGGATGCCCGTTCAGTGAACGATTTGTGACTATAGTGGCGTTTTTTATGGTGTCCAGTGGCAATTCTACCTAACTTCTAACTTCCTTCGCCCTTCCCTGGACCCCGGGTATGGACCCCCGGACTCCTACCGGCTAAAACCACTGAATCGGTCATCTTCGGCACCGAAGGGGGGCCTCCAGGTCCTCGTTAGATCACACTAGACATAGGGGCGCCCCCTGGCGTACATTTGCCCATTTCCGCGACCACGACGCTTTCAGGTCGAGCCGATCGCGCCGCAGATAATGAGCCGTTGTAGTGTATACAACGCATGCCTTTTAAGTTTTGTCGTTTGAAGAGAAAAACACAACTAGAACCTTATAGTACTTTTTATTGTTTTTCAAAGTATTCACCACTTAGCTTAATACACTTTTCTATTCGCTCAAACCAGTTATTATAACATTTATTCCACTCTAAAGTGGGGGTGTTCAAAATGGCTGACTTGAAAGCGTCGACTGCTTCTTCACCGGACTGGAAACTTTGACCACGAAGACTTTTCTTAATTTTAGGAAATGTAAAGAAATCGTTAGGGCTTAGGTCAGGACTGTATGGAGGATGGTCAAGAATTTCTACTTTTTCCTGCTTCAAATACTCAATCGTTTGACGAGCGCTGTGTGAGCTTGCGTTGTCGTGGTGTAGCATGATGCGTCGCTTTGAGTTAGATTTTCGAAGTTCGGCGATGACTTGTGGTAAACAAACTGTGGTATACCACTCTGCGTTAACCGTTCTACGATCTTCAAGTGCAATAGTCGCAACATGGGCGGTTTTTCCAACGAACGTGGCCACCATCTTCTTTGAAGTGCTTCGAGAACGAACAACTTTAGGCTTTGGCTCGTCTTGAAAGACCCAGATTGTAGATTGTTGTTTGGAATCAGTATCGTAGGCAAAGCAAGATTCGTCACCACTGATGATGTCGTAGACGTGATTTGACTCTCCTCGGTTGAACTTTCGCAGAGTTTTCTTACACCATCTGACGCGGGCCGCCTTGTGATCGTCGGAAAGCAGATGCGGTATACAACGGCAAACTAGCTTTCTCACACCAAGCGCTTCATGCAAGATCTTCTGAATGGTTGTCCCTGAGATGCCTAACAGAGCCTCTATCTCTCGATACGTCACATGACGATCTTCGAGAATTAGTTGTCTCACAGCAATGATGTTATCTTCAGTGAAGGCGGATTTTGGGCGTCCTACGCGAGACTTGGCACTAACACTAGTATGTCCACGCTGGAATTCTAAATACCAGCATTCGACAGTCCGCAGACATGGGGCTTCATCACTGAACACAGATGTTAGCTCTTCAAAACACTGAAGCCGTGTCAGGCCTCTTCTAAAGTTGTAGAAAATTATTGCACGAACATTTTCCTTAGAAAGATTAATTTTCGTACGTAACCTGACAGATTCCAATCGACGCTGTGACTAAACAATAGCATTAATCCTAATACTTTCAACTGTTTTGAGATTCAAAATTAAAACACATTCGAATATAGAACAGTTCCAAATTCAAAATTGCCGGAAAATATGGAAACGACAGAACATAAAAGGCATACCATTAGGCCCTATATATACCAATATATAGGGCGACTTGTGGTGTGAATAGTCGCCAATTGTACACGCTTTAACGACGGGTGGGTCTGGCTATCAGTGCATCTGCTGTAATGTGCAAGAATGTTTACTGTACTCGTTGCGCATTTGTTAACTTAAGAGCAGCGTGTAACAGTACTTGTATGGCAATGCAAGTGGGACACTTCTATTAAGGGCCGTCACCACCAGTTCTTTCCATCCATTTGTGAGCGCCTGGCAAGTGCATGGTTGGAAGTTGATCATTGCGTGGCTCAATTTCTTACCGGTCATGGTAACTTCAAGAGTAAATAATTTAGCTTCAAGCTTGTTACCTCACCATGCTGCAAATGTTCAACACCGGAGTGTGAATATGGCCAGTCTGCACATCATATCCTGTGGGAGTGTATTCTTTGGCGCAAAATTATGTTTGACAGCTTGCAAGTTATATCCGGAGTTGTTTACTATAGAGATCTTGTTGCGACTAGAATTTCCGTGCGTTCAAGCGTTTTTGCCATACCTAGCTTGCATAATAGCTCACAACATAGGACCCCTAAATAAATAATATATTTGTACCCATGGCAACTGGGCTTAGCCCTGTTGCACAGATATTATAATACACTAGTACAGATACCCAATCCCATACAATGAAATTTCACCCGCCTAAGTCTGGCTAGAGAACTGGCAACCTTTTTTTAACAGATGGTAGGTTTTACAACGCCATCTATGAATTCGCTTAGGCACTAGGCGGCATCTGCACTACTAGATGGCGCTGTTTTATTATAATACACTCGCATATTAACTACCTCACAGATATTATAATACACTAGTACACAGATACCCACTCCCATACAAAGAAATGGCACATCGCTAACTCTGGCATACTTTTTTTAAACAGATGGCAGGTTTTATTATGCCATCTATGAGTTCGCTTAGGTACTACGCGACATCGGTACTACTAGATGGCGCTGTTTTACTATAATACACTCGCATATTAACTACCTATACTTTCAAGTTTGATATCACATCGAGCAGTCAAGGACAAGACGTATAATATTTATTTATTTAATAACACACAACTATCATCACAGGGTTACCTAATACAATAGTGTAGTGATAGTTATAATAGCTTACAAGATGAGACTTACAATATTAGACTTACAATTATGTTATTATGAACAGCCAAGAGTAATTTTACAAAATGAGGCCTATGTGAATTCACTCAGAGTACAATTGAAGCAGCAGCAGCATGCATCAGCATCTGTTGTGACACCATATTGAGGGGTCCTAGACAAAATCCAAGCGTTTTCCGTTCACGCGTTTTCCTTTCACGCTAAGGACTTGACAGTAGCGTGACTGACATGGTAGACAAGTTACACATGGAACGCGAAACGCCTATTCCGCAGCGTTACCCGAAACACTCTATATTTAGTCTATGGAATAATGTGTAGCAAGTGTCAAACGCAATTGCGCGATAACTTTTTAAAAGTGTTGCGTGTTTGTGTTGACATTTTTAACTAGTATTTTACCTTTTTTTTTTTTTTTTTTTTTTTTTTTTTTTTTATTGGTGCCCAGTGGAAATTCATCATGAACTTCCTTCGCCCCGGGGAAGGACGAAGGGGTATGCCGGACTCCTACCGGCTAAAACCACTGGAGCGGTCATCTTCGGCACCTAAGGGAGGCTCCAGGTCCTCGTATGATCACACTAGAGCCACCCACTGGTGCCACGCCTATTGGCACATCTCGGAGAGGGTGACTGTAAAGCGGTCACCCCCCCAGGGGGATTATAAAGGATCCCCCAAAGCGTCCCACGGCAGCGCGTGACCACATGCGTGCTACCGTCTTCTCTTGGGTCGCTTGGTGTGGGCACGCAGATTCCCCAATCTACGCACCCGCGAACCCAGAGGTCCCCCACCTTATAGCAACGGCAGGGGTTTTCAGGCGTATCGGAATTAGGCGCCAGGGCGGTTGTTACCCCGGCGCCGTCTCCTTCTTCTTCGAGCGGGATCGGCCCTCTCCCGATCCCGCTCTGCGGTCTCCTTCTGGAGCATGACGCTCTCACAGAAGGAGACCACTGCATTCCAATTTTCGTGCTCTGCCAACATAGCCGACACTACTGCTGGCAGAGAGAGATCTTGCCCGATCCGATCGACCATGATCCGCCGCTCGGCGGCCCACGCAGGGCACGCCTCGAGCGTATGCTGTGCGGTGTCCTGGTCGCTATCACAATGGTGGCATTGTGCCGTGGCCTCGCGTCCTATCCTGTGCAGGTACGCGCCGAAACAACCGTGCCCGGTGAGCACCTGCGTCAGGCGGTAGGTGACGCGCTCGCTCCTTTGGAGCCAGGCTCCGAAGAGCGGCAGGACGGCCTCGACGACGCGCTTGGTTGCAAACTGCATCCGCAAGCGATGACGCCACTTTACAAGTGCGCGCCGCCGAGCTAGCCGCCGCAGCTTGTCCAACGCCCCTGGAGGCGCGCCTTCGCCGCTCTGGCGGAGGGAGCGTGTCTGATCGTAGACCCACGCATCCATCTCCGCCAGGATGTCAAAAGGCGGAAAACGCGCCAGGAGAGTTGCCGCCTCGTAGGACACCGTTCGGTATCCTCGAGCGATCCGGATAGCCACTCTGCGCTGCAGACCGTGAATTTTGGTTCTGCAGCGCTGGGCGCCTGATAGTCGAGCTGACCATACAGGCGCCCCGTATAGGACCACGGACCGCACGACTCCTCCGTAGAGACGGCGAACTTCCTCACATGGTCCCCCGAGATTGGGCAGCAGCCGGTGTAGAGCACCCACTACCCTCTCGACTCGGGGGACGAGGCGCTGGAAGTGCTCTTCGAAGCCCCAACGACTATCCAGGGTGAGCCCCAGGTATTTCATGTACCGGCCCACCCCGATTTGCGCGTCACCAATGCGTATCCACGAACTAGGTGGTTCTCTGCTTCTCGGCAGTTTGTGGAACCATAGCGCCTCGGTTTTCTGAGGCGCTATCCGCAGACCCAGGGCGTGGATTTTGGCCACGACAATTGCCACCGCTAGCTCCGCAAGCCGGATGGTTCCCTCGAAGGACTCCCCGCTGGCCAACACCAGAGTGTCATCAGCGTAACAGACTAAGCTGACGCCAGCAGGGAGAACGACACGCAGGACCGCGTCATAGGCGAGGTTCCATAAGAGAGGGCCGAGAACTGACCCCTGCGGAACCCCGCACGTAATCTCCCTCCGCTTTACGCTACCGTCCCTGCCCACGTAGCGAATGTGCCTATCACGCAGATAGGCCCCAATGATGCCCTGCAGGTAGGGCGGACACTGATGATAGACTAGTGCCGCCCTAATAGCGCCCCACGGGATGGAGTTGAAGGCGTTGACGATGTCTAGGCTGACCGCCAACGCCACCCCACCCCGCCGGGACACTGCCTGTTCCGACAGCGAGCGGACGCGAAGAATCGCGTCGATGGTGGACCGCCGCTGCCGGAAGCCATACTGACTTTCGGCCAGGTCGGGGCCAACTCGCGACAGGTGCTCAACGAGTCTTCGGGTAATTATTCTTTCGAATAGCTTCGAAGCCTCGTCGAGCAGGCAAATGGGACGGTATGCAGAGGGAGACTCTGCAGCCCTTCCTTCCTTCTTCAAGAGAACCAATCCGGCTTCCTTCCAGCCGGACGGGAACACGCCACTACGGAGGCAACTGGTGAACAGCCGCCTCAAGCGGTCCCCAAGAGACTGTAGCGCATACACCCACGCACGGCCCGGAATGCCGTCCGGACCCGGTGCGGTGTTGCGATTCTTCAGGCGGCCAATGGCTCGGCCCAGCTCCCCATCCGAGACCCCCAACTCCTCGGCCCAGTCCGAGGCAGTTGGGGGTGGAGAGGGACTAGGATGATCCCGGACCACCGGAAAGAGCGTTGAAAGTACTCCCTCCAGCAAATCCGGGGCCATGGTTTCGGTCACCGGGGGGACATATGGGCGCAACTTGCCCACTACCATACGGTAGGGTCTCCCCCACGGATCCCTGTCCAGTCCCTCCAGGAGCTCGCTCCAGGACCGAGCCTTCGCCTCGCTGATGGCGGTCTGAAATATCAGCGTGGCCGCCCGATAGGCTCTATAGGCCTCGTCAGTCTCTCCGGCTGTAGCGCTGTGCCGGCGTCAACTAGTATTTTACCTACTCTACTTGAGCTTATGGAATGCATAATGTAAACAACGACCACACAATGGTGCGCTTATGTGATTGTGCCACAAACCAATTACTGGCACTTATGAAACCTCAGAATTTAAGTTGCACGGTTCCAATTAGTTGATCCTATGGAGAAGAACCAGCAAGAAACTCCATGGATACTCTTTTAAAATACTTGAAGTTACAATATTGAATTAGATAGGTATTACACAAATTATTAGATATCACATAAATGTGTTTAAGACTTTATCAACACATTGCTGAATTGCTGAAATATAAATATAGCAGCTAGCAGTACAAAGAGCACCTCACATATAATTGGTTACAAGGGAAGCCACACGTGCAGAAAGTAGCTAACGCTATATGTCCCTATCGTCAACATAGTCCCTATCGTCAACATAGTCCCTATCGTCAACATAGTCCCTAACCCAATAGTAGGCATTTTTTATGAGAATTCTTTTAAACTGCCCATCTGTGAGATCAGTAATTCCTTTAGGTATCTTGTTATAAAATCGAATCGATTTTTTTTTCCTAAGTATGAGTTATTATTGGTTGTTGACAATCTGTATTTATTAACAACAATTTTATTTTTATTTCTGGAATTTATACAATGATTGTCGCTGTTTACATTAAACATTTGCAGGTTTTTACGGACAAACATAATATTTTCAAAAATGTAAAGGGAGGGCACTGTTAGTATATTAATATTTTTAAAGATTTCTTTGAGTGATTCACAAGGACCCATATCATAGATGGTGCGGATGGCCCTTTTCTGTAATATAAATGTTGAATCTACATTAGCCGCCGCTCCTCACAATAGAATGCCATAAATTACATTATGCTGTGGAAATACGCAACATATACAAGTCTGGCCGTAGCTACGTCAGTTAGTTGCCTAATTTTTCTGACTGCAAATGCAGCAGAACTTAACCTATTGGACAGAATTGAAAATGTACGCGAGCTTAGAAATCCAGTTTTCCCCTACCATTCTTCATCATCATCATCAGCATATCAGCCACAGGACGTCCACTGCTGAACAAAGGCCTCCCCCTTAGATTTCCACAACGAGCGGTCACATGCCGCTCTCATCCAACGACTCCCAGCGACCTTCACCAGATCGTCTGTCCACCTCGTTGGAGGTCGTCCCACGCTGCGTTTTCCGGTGCGCGGTCTCCATTCGAGAACCTTTGTGCCCCAACGGCCATCAGTTCTACGAGCAATGTGCCCTGCCCATTGCCACTTCAGTTTACTAATCCTTTCAGCTATGTCGACAACTTTAGTTCTTCTACGGATCTCCTCATTTCTGATTCAATCTCGTAGAGAAATACCAAGCATAGCTCTCTCCATAGCTCGCTGAGTGACCTTGAGCTTTCTTATGAGGCCCATTGTGAGTGACCACGTCTCTGTTCCATATGTCATCACCATTCTTCATAAAACACACTAATGCACACAGTTACAAGTTCTCATCCAATGAACTGAATATACACAACATTATAATTGATTACTCATACTAAAACACACCCATAACTTTGTATGTAGCCAATCATGCCGAGCGTACTGACTGCACTGCTTTATTGGGAGTACCATTCGCTGTTCTTTTCACTGCGTTTGTTATTCACCGATTGCTAATTAAAAATGGTAGATAAGAAGCATTGTATTTTGTACAAAAATAATCATAGTTCTGCTCCATCAATACAAATGTAACATAATAAAGAAATAATATTTATTTTGACAAATACAAGAATATTCCAGCACTTGCATATTGTATATGATTCCTTCCTTGATAAAGTTATATTTTGAATGTTATCCCCAAACAACACGACACATTAACAAAGTTTCACTTACGCGATTGAATCTCAACTGGTGTTATCAAACGGCCATTTTTTCAGAATGGCCCGGTTTGTGCATGTTGTGGTGGCGCGGTTACGCCCTCGTACCACTTCTCCTTATTTCCTATTTCTGTGGCTGTCACTTCAAATTATATTATAAGATATCTAATATCTATATGTGATATGTGTGAAGTTGTATGTGCACTTGTTAGTTTATGTGTGTGTGTAAATGTAAATTATAAATCTATTGACTTTTATTATGTATAAGTTTCTTAAAGATGTGCGTGCTTCTTTGAATTTTTTTGTAAACAATTTTTTCTTAGATATGATATTCTGGTATCTAAATAGTTCTCAGTAACAGCTTTCGTTATTTCTGCCAAGTGATTTACATACTCATTTTCATAGTTATGGAATTCTATATCTTGAAATAGCTGAAAGTTCAATAGTTTTGCTGGTACTTTTGGAAGAAGATTTTCTGTGGTGTAGCCTTTTTAAATTTTTTTTTGTTCGATACCTGTTCGCAGCTCTACTTCGCAGCACCGACAAATGGATATTACGCCACTAGAAGGGTATATCAATTTTCCTTTGTCCATTTGAGCGACAAGACTGCCTATATCATTATTCAGTCACTCGCGATCACCCACTTAGTAAGCACGCGTTTCGATTGACCAGTGTTCTAAATAAATATAAATCAGTGTTTCTAAACCTTTGGTTAAAATCACCCTCAATCGAGTTTGTCTTTACTTGTGTATACTTTATCTTTCATTCATGATGAATTGTGCCAGCTGCAATGCTAGCTTCAACGATGGCGTCCAGTGGTCGTCTTGTAAGAGACACCTTGATTTTGGCTGCGCTAATATCACGGAAGGTGGGTGGAGAAAACTGGGAATGGACAGAAGAGCTGTGTAGAAATGCGCAGCATGCCGAATCTCTTCCCCGTCTCCGTCTCCATCTACAGTGCCAACACCTAAACCTGCATCTCTTGAAACGATTTTAAATGAGATTCGCGAGCTCAAGGCTCAATTGGCTGGCCTGCCGACGCTGTCAGACGATGTAAGGTGCATTAAAGAGGAACTCAATGAACTCAAGTCTAGCTGCGAGTTCAACGGCAATCAGCTGGATGACTTTTCTGTCAAACTTGCAGGCTTGTCGAGTCCAGGATTGTCAGCCTGGAACGCCTAAATGAATCTGTTCGCACTCTTCAATCTGACATTGACTGGCTTAAGTCTGAGTTCTCCGCTAACGACCAAAGATCGAGGTTGAATAACGTGGAAATTAAGGGCATCCCCCTAAAAAAGGATGAAAATCTTTTCTGTATCTTGGAGAACATCAGCCAGAAGGTTAATTTCACATTTCCCAAAACCCAGATCAATTATATTTCCAGAATACTGTTCAACTCGAAGGAAAAATCAATAGTGGTTAGCTTTCTGAATAGGTATATTAAAGAAGACTTTGTTGCGGCTGCGCGCTCCTTGAGGACATTATGTACCCATGACCTAGGATTTGAAGGTCAGTCGAACCGGGTATATGTAAACGATCACCTCAGCCCTGAGTCTAAAAAGTTGCTGAATATAACTAGATCAATGGCTAAGGAAAAGGATTTTAAGCACGTTTGGGTTAAACACGGCAAAATTCATGTCCGTAAACAGGATGGATCGCCAGTTTTTATTATATCGAAGGAAAAAGATTTAAACAAACTAAACTAAACTATTGCTTTATTCGAATATTATTATATAACCAAACTGCTTTATATTTCACATATGTTTGTAGACTAAATCTTAATTATTTAAAAAATATTGTTTATCATTCGATCCTTTGTAAAAGGTTTAGCATCGCTGGCATACTCGAAGCTTCGTCACCTCGCTATTGTATTCATGAATGGGCCTTTTGTTTTGCTAATTGCACTGTGTTATTTACTAGAATACCGGAATGTAAGCTTGTCTCGCTCGCACTCATTAGGGTATTCAATTACTACTTGTCTCATCGCATAGTTGCCTGTGATTTAATTACTAATTACCCTTTTACTTTTTATTTTATTGTACCGCTTAATAAACATCTGCTCTATACCCCCTACCGCACATTATATTACTTGCAAATATTGCATTTGTTACTTCTTTTAAATATTTGCGTATGAATCATTACTACTTGGGTTGTTACCATGCTATTAATTTCGTTACTATAACTTGTTTAATTTCACAATGGCTTCAAGTAATATGAAGAAATTACTGATTTACTATCAGAATGTTCGCGGGTTACGTACCGAGACCGACACGTTTTATCGTCAACTTTGCCGTATGATCTTATTGTGCTGACTGAAACTTGGTTAGTCGACGGCATCTCTGACTCGGAGTTATTTGGTGATCAATACGTTGTATGGCGTCGTGACCGTGATTACTGTCTTACTGGTCAGGTTCGCGGAGGTGGGGTATTGATAGCTGTCCGTAGGTGCATATCTGCAGTTCCGCAACCGTTATTTCATTCCACGGCCGAAGACTTATGGGTAACATTGAGTGTGCGTCAGTCAAACACTAGGAACTACCTTAAACTAAATGTCTGCGTTATCTACATGTGCAAGCAAAACCGTGGTTACTCTTTTTCTGACCAATTATCAAATTTTCTTCACAGTTTAAGTGACGCGGTGCTAAACAATCCGACGGATAAATTTTTAATTATTGGCGATTTTAATTTGAGCGGTATTTTGTGGCAATTAAATAACGACGCCTTATCACCAGTAAATATTTATAGTGGTGACGAGTACATGCTGACGAATGAATTGCGCGTTTTAACCCTTAATCAATACCATGGTATTTTAAACGAATATGGGAAAATTTTGGATTTGGTTCTGTGTAATGAGGTTGTATCAGTGTGCGAATGCTTGGTCCCTTTAGCACCTGTTGATAGGTATCACCCGGCCCTTTCTATTTTCGTGAACTTTACCGAATACACCTACTTAATTCCTGCGCCTTATAACCAATATCTTTACGATAAAGGTGAGTTTGTGGCCATCAATAGGGAAGTCTCGGCTGTAGACTGGGCGGGTATATTTTTAAACATGTCTCTTAACGACGCTGTGAACTACTTTTATACTACCATAGCTGATATTCAAAATAAGTTTGTTCCCACAAAAAAAGTCTTTCACAACTCATACCCAATTTGGTACTCCCCAGCACTTAAACGATTGATCAAAGAAAAGTTTAAATATCTCCGGAAGGTTGTATGGCAGACTTTCTGATGAAGCGACTTTTAAGCTTTTGCGGGAAAGAGTAAAAAAACTCGAGGTTGATTGTTATGCTAACTATCTGGCTGCTACGGAAGCTTCTATCGAAAAAAACCCTAAACGTTTTTGGAGCTTTGTGAAGCGCCGATCCAGCTCCAGTATAATGCCCAATAGTCTCAAACATGGGGATGTAATTGTTTCCACCGCTGATTCTATTTGCAATGCGTTTTCTTCCCATTTTCACTCTACGTTTTTAGATCACAGCAGTGATGCATCATCTGATGCCCACTCTAGTCTTGCCCAAACTGTAACAACTTCTAATTCGGTGTCAGACATAGACTCAATTGAAATTAACTTTGAATCTTTGGTTACATTAATCAGTAAACTCGATCCATTTAAGTCTGCTGGTCCTGACCACTTATCACCTAAGTTTCTCATTGGTTGTGCTAAAACCATAGCCGATATCTCTATTGTTTAGGAAATCAGTTACTACTCGTATTGTTCCCCATATCTGGAAGTCTGCCTTTATAACCCCGGTTCATAAAATAGGGAATAAAACCGAAATAATAAATTATAGGCCAATTTCTAAACTGTGCATTTTAGCTAAAGTTTTTGAGAGAGTGGTATATGAGCAGGTATATTCAGCGCTCAAGCAATCTCTTAGTCCATCTCAGCATGGATTTCTTGAAGGCCGGTCAACAATCACCAATTTGACTTTATTAAATGATTTCCTAACGGATGGAATGGATAATGGTGCGCAGATTGATGTCGTTTACACCGACTACAGTAAGGCTTTTGACAGGATTGACCACAAAATTCTAAAAATGAAGCTTTTTAATAAAGGTACAAGAGGGGATCTACTGCGTTGGTTTTCTTCATATTTAGAAAACAGATCTCAAGCTGTTGTTATCAGCAACTACATTTCAAGTTGGGTGTCGGTGCCAAGTGGTGTTCCTCAAGGTTCCTTGATGGGCCCGTTATTATTCATTGTATATGTAAGCGACATCGACTCTTGTTTCCATAATTCTAACCTGCTTTGTTTTGCTGATGATATGAAGATATTTTCTTCTATATCATCAGTTGAAGACATGGAGTCCCTTCAATCTGATCTGGTTCGCTTAGATAAATATTGTCAGACCAATAAATTAGATTTGAATCCTACTAAATGTTCTATTGTTTCGTTTAGCAGAAAACGACACCTTCTGCCGACAATGTACAGGTTGAAGGGTCAACTTATATCAAGATGTGATGGAGTGCGGGACTTGGGCGTCCATCATGATTCCAAGCTTTTATTTGACGTGCACATCGATCAAATAGTGGCTAAAGCCTCGAAATCACTAGGCCTAGTAATGAGACTCGGAGGGTGCTTTAAAAAAGCTAAAACCCTTAAAGTCTTATATTGCTCTTTTGTAAGAAGTCACCTTGAATATGCATCACAAATTTGGAACCCGTGTTATAATAAGTACATAGATCGCATAGAACATGTACAAAAAAGATTTATTCGATTTCTATGTTTTCGTCTCAATCAATCAATCAGCCAATCATAGTCCACTGCTGGACATAGGCCTCTCCCAATTTACGCCACAACACCCGGTCCTCCGCCTTCCGCATCCAGTCCCCTCCAGCGACCTTTCTCAGGTCATCGGTCCACCTGGCGGGCGGGCGTCCTACCTTACGGTTGCCGAGCCGCGGTCTCCATTCTAGGACTCGTCTGCTCCAACGGCTATCGGTCCTTCGACAGACATGGCCAGCCCATTGCCACTTCAGCAAGCTAATTCTACGAGCTATGTCGGTTACCTTGGTTCTTTGTCGGATGACCTCATTTCGAATTTTATCCTTCAAAGAGACTCCGAGCATAGCTCGCTCCATAGCCCGCTGTGCAACTTTAAATTTGTGGACTAGTCCAACCGTTAATGTCCACGTTTCGGCACCGTAAGTCATAACAGGTAGGACGCACTGGTTGTATGCTTTCGTCTTCAGGCATTGCGGTATAGGCGAAGAAAAGACTCGACGAAGTTTGCTAAACGCTGCCCAGCCCAACTGAATTCTCCGATCGATTTCCCGCTCGAAGTTGTTTCTACCAAGCTTAATGACCTGCCCTAGGTAGATATACTCTTGAACAACTTCGAGCAACGATCCTTCGACATATATCGGTCTCGGCCTGACATGTTCATTGAACATGATCTTGGTTTTATCCAAGTTCATGCCAAGACCGACCAGTCGTGAAGCTTCATTTAGGCCATGCAGCATCTCGCTTAGCTGGTCCAGCGACTCTGCTACTATGACGATGTCATCGGCAAATCGAAGGTGCGGGATGTGCTCACCGTTCACATTTATACCCCGTCCAGTCCAATCCAGAGTTTTGAAGACATCCTCGAGCGCGTTGGTGAACAGCTTTGGGGATATAACATCCCCCTGTCTCACCCCCCGTCGCAGCTCGATCGGATTCGTCTTACGGTCATGGAGCTGGACAGTCTGCGGTGTTTTCGTCTACAAATGCCATATTGCTCTGAAAATTACATAAATCTCTGCAAGAAATTTCACTTACAGCCACTCATAAATCGCCGTCGACTTGCCGATTGCACTTTCCTAATCAAAATATTATCTAACGAAATAGATTGCCCGGACCTTCTACGTAAACTTCATTTTAATGTTCCCCAGAGATCAGTTAGATTCAATCCACCTATTTCTATTCCATCCTCCTCCACAAACTACAGGCAAAACTCATACCTAGTGCGAGCGAGCAAAGACTTTAATAAATTATGTAAGGAGTTCTCATTCGACCCATTTTGTACAAAAAGCTTCACGGCACGAAATCGGCTAAACCTTGACTTTTTCCAGTAACACTGATTTCCTAATGTCGTTTTTTATTTCTAATGGTCGTCACTGTGCTTAGTTGTGATTGTTAAAATTTCTGTATATTATTCTGATTTCTATCAGTGAAAACCTGTAATTGGCTTTATATAACCTACGCTAGTTATCTATTTACTTTGGTATAGCTGTTGGTTTTCCTATTTATAAATAAATAAATAAATCAGCATTTTCCAACGACAGAAGAGTGGTTATGCAAATGTCACGATGCTTTTCTTCATCGTTAACGCAAGTGTCGGCGCGTCGCCACTACACACTGGATACGGTGCGGGGGCTGGGGGCCAGGGGTCCAGCCGGACCGGCCGCTTGCGCGCCCCCCTCCATCGTCCATCATCGCTCATCGACGCGCGGCACTGTGGGCATCTCATAGCTCCATTTATGTAGAATTGTAGCACGGCAATAAAAGCCTATAATTAATACATTCCACTTTCATTTATATCAAGCCCCGTTGAGGTCTAAACAATGGTCCTTCTACGGCGCTAAGTACCGCAAGTAACTAATAAAATTTTGTCGTACTTCATTTTGCAAATTTAATACGGTCGTCGTGTGGACTTTAACCGCGACCGCGCCCATTCCCGGAACAAAGAAATCGTCCCCGCAGAGCGTGGCAGCCTGCATGGTCACCGAGGAAGCTGATGTCATTTTTTGGGTGTATAATACTGTATTTGAGTGAGTCCGGTCCAACTAGTTACTTTCCTATCTTCTTTTTTATGCCGAAAATATCGTCATCCTGTTTTTCTTAATCGGTTTTACGAAGTGTTTCCATTTTTTACTAAATAATTAACTTCCGTGTTCATTATATTGCATGCCTATTCATGCCAATTGCTTAATACTATAGCGCAATAAGATTATATTTAATTGCAAAAAATAGCACGCGCTCGCTAGTTAGTGCAGGTGTTCAGTGAGTCGTTAACCTTGACACTGGTTTCTTATCTGCTTGCATCGATCCCTTTTGTTTATGCATAGCTGTTTAGTACTTTTTATTTTATAAACTCATTAGCATTTATTTCGTGTTGTTTATCAAGTTAACTTTGAAATGGCAGATGATCTTAAAATTTTATTCAAATCAATAAAATCAAAGCTTACAATTTATAATAACTATTTAACTTTAGTTAAAAGTAGTTTAAAAAAATCTGAGTTGCAGCGCTTACAAGAACGTTTTAATAAATTCGAGCCCTTATATTCCGAAATTGATGAATTACAGACAAACATCGAAGTGGATAAACGTCCTAGATCGAAGTGCTAGCCGATGATGCCGAGTCTGCGTTCACTGAGCGTGAGGACTATGACCGTCAGTTCTTTAACCTGGTGGCCCTCACGCGCAGCCTGCTTGGTTCTTCGTCCAACGATGCTGGGTCTGAGACGGGCTTCCGCGATGCCAACTCAGGTGAACATAATTCTAATAAGAATAATTTTGTTCGTTTGCCAAAAATTGATTTGCCTTATTTTGATGGGAACTACCAATGCTGGCTCGAATTCAGAGATACCTTTACGTCAATGATTCACGATAACTCTTATATTGACAGTATAAACAAGTTCCATTACTTCATCATCATCATCATATCAGCCACAGGACGTCCACTGCTGAACAAAGGCCTCCCCCTTAGATTTCCACAACAACCGGTCACATGCCGCTCTCATCCAACGACTCCCAGCGACCATCACCAGGTCGTCTGTCCACCTCGTTGGAGGTCGTCCCACGCTGCGTTTTCCGGTGCGCGGTCTCCATTCGAGAACCTTTGTGCCCCAACGGCCATCAGTTCTACGAGCAATGTGCCCTGCCCATTGCCACTTCAGTTTACTAATCCTTTCAGCTATGTCGAAAACTTTAGTTCTTCTACGGATCTCCTCATTTCTTATACGATCTCGTAGAGAAATACCAAGCATAGCTCGCTGAGTGACCTTGAGGTTTCTTATGAGGCCCATTGTGAGTGACCACGTCTCTGTTCCATATATCATCACTGGTAACACACACTGGTTAAAGACTTGCGTCTTGAGGCATTGCGGTATTGTTGACGAAAAGACGTTGCGAAGTTTCCCGAACGCTGCCCAGCCGAGTCGTATTCGACGATTGACCTCTTTCTCGAAGTTGGACCTACCTAACTGGACAGTTTGTCCCAGGTAGACACAACTTTTGTGTGAGCAGTACAAAAACAACCGCCTACTCGTCAATAACCATACAAGCTTTATTTGATGTCGAGCCAATATTGAAAGAGTCGAGTGTCTCAATTAGATATCATGTTGATATAATTAATAAAAATGTTAGGGCACTTACTTCATTAACCCTTTCACTGCGCGGCGGTCAGGCGATTTACAATACGCCACGGCGCAGTACAAACAAAACACGGTCTCGGCCCATGATGCATAAGTTGCATCATTGCGCCGCTTAGGTACTTTTGTGTTATGTATCGCTTCTGACGTCACGTTGTGGGTGGTTTTATGCAACATTTTTGTAACCAAGAATCAATTTATAAAAATATAATTACAGTGTTATTATTAAAAATGTAGGTAGCATGGTTCATGAAAAGGTTTATTACTATATTTAACATGGAATACTAACCAGATGCGGCTGAGTATAGATATTTTACATGGAACGACTGTCATCAGAGTCCACAACCTAAATACTAGTTAATATTGAAATTCTTAGGTAAGATCAAGATAAAGATAATTGTTATTGTAATTATATTAGATCTATGAAATTGCCGTTTGTATGAGGTAAAGCATAGCAATTTTATTTCTTTTATATTTATTTTAGTCAAAGTCAAAGTCAAAGTCAAATATTTTTATTTCAAATAAACCAAATATTGGCACTTATGAAACGTCAGAATCTAAGTTGCACGGTTCCAAATAGTTGATCTATGGAGAAGAGCCGGCAAGAAACTCCATAGATACTCTTTTAAAATAATTGAGATTACGATGTTGAATAATACAAATTAAGGTAAACCATATAAAGAGCATTATGTAGGCCAATGTATAAAAAAAAGACATACTAATGTAATATAATCATTATTCGCCATGGCAGTTAATGGCTGACCAGTCCCAACAGACGGCACCCGTTCACGAGCATGACGCATGCATCAGCATCGCTTAGCTCAACCATATTTTAGGGAACCGAGCGACCCGATACACAACGCCACCGCCAGCAAGACATTTTAGTGAGCATGACAGACACTAGGCCAAAGGCAAAGGGTACTAAATATATAACATTAACGGCTACATGATGCTCGCACATTTACAATTTTATGATTAATTAATAATGTCAAAATATTATTAGAATGTAAATTGCAGTCATTAAATCAAACATAGGAAAATAATTTATATAATAAATATAGAATTCAATTTTAAATAAGTCAAATTAAATGTCAAGATGTCAATAAAAAGATAAAAAATAAGTCAAGTAAATGTCAGGATATCAACAAAAAAAAAAAAAAATACTACAATTTCTGTGTAGACGGTAAAGCATTGATTGAGAATAACAACACGTCAATCATGCGAAAATTATACATTATAAAGCGCCAGAGGGTCGCAGTGTGCAGGAGGGAAACGTTTGCCAGACATCGCTATCGTCGATGTAATGATTTATATTATAGTAGGCTTTCGAAATTAAAATGCGCTTAATCAATGATTTGAATCTTATTTCTGGTAAGTCGGTAATACTACATGGAATTTTGTTATAGAATCTAATACTGTTTCCCATAAACGACTTGCTGGTTCTGCTAAGTCTAAAGCCAGGTACAACCAACTTGTTCTTGTTGCGAGTATTTAAGCTGTGCACGTCACTTTTCTTACTGAAATTTGCTATATTTTTGCGGATATACATAATGTTTTGGAAAATATATAAGGATGGTAGAGTAAGAATGTTTGTTTCCTTAAATAGTTCCCGTAGTGACTCACGAGAGTCTAGGTTATAGATAGCTCGCACTGCTCTTTTCTGTAATATAAAAATAGACTCAACATCAGCAGCCGAGCCCCACAGTAAAATTCCATAAGACATAATACTGTGAAAGTACGCAAAATATACTAACCTAGCTGTAGCCACATCCGTAACCTGTCTAATTTTCCTAACGGCAAATGCAGCAGAGCTTAGTTTGCCTGAAAGTGCCTTTATATGGGGTCCCCATTGCAATTTTGAGTCTAAAGTAACACCCAAAAATACAGTTGAGGAGACCAGATCTAATTCTTTTCCGTCAAGTTTTACTTGTGACCTTACATGGGTCACATTTGCTGTAGAGAATCTTAGACATTTGGTTTTTTTTGCGTTTAATAGAAGATTATTCGCCGAAAACCAATCAGATATCTTATGAAGTATATCATTGGATTCTATAAGATGGCTATCCTTTCTATTTACTTTAAATATAAGTGACGTGTCATCAGCAAACAAGACTATATTCGACATTGTCCAAGTAATAGTGCCATCGATCTCTGTAAACGTCGTTGATGTTGCATGTCGCTTGTGCCGCGTTGCTGCCACGACGGTACTCATATTCCATGTTTACTCGAATATTCAACGCACCCATGACAACGTAAAATATTCAGACGTGATGAAAACATAACAGTTACACATAAAGACTGATTTTGAATAATGAAAACCATATTTAGAAAATTAATTTGAAATTAGAAAACATAGCCAATCAAAAAATATGTTTATTTAAAATAGCTAGTACTGCAGAACGGAAATTTCATAGGCCAAGACCTATTATTACTATAACTAGCAATATTTTGTATGTAAAGTCAGCATCAAATAGATATGAGCGTCCAAGGTAGTCAAAATGATCAGATGACATAAATTCATTTATATGTACGCAGTTTGAACTCTCTTATTGTTGTAAGCATCCAAAGTGGTCAATATATCTAAGTAACACAGTTTCCAATATTATGTAAGATTTCAAGATGCTCATTTTTATGTTTACGAATAAAACTTTAAACGGTATCAAAGCAGCTTTCTTTCCTTCTTTCTTTAAAAAAAAAAACGTTGTCCCACTCTAAGATCTCTCCTGTGTCGTGGGTGCGTTTACAAACACAAATTGTACACACAAGCTATAGTAACCAAAGGCAACACATATGAATAAAAATTCAAATAACAGAATTCTTTGTAATGACTGTATAGTTCAGCTAACATATGAGTAGCTGGACTATTCCACATCTAAATCGTCTTTTTAATTTTGTTCGTACTTTTTGACGAGTATTTTATTTGGAATACTTTTGCCATCTTGATAAACAAGATAAAAACTATCCTTGTCAATACCCCGTTTCACCGCAAGACTCCCACCATATAAAGATGACAGGGGGCTGACGCGTGTTGGACTTGGGTGCCACGGTGATTATTACCCTAGCTCCATGTCCTTCTCCAAACGGGATTGGCTACCCTGATTTGTACATCACCAACGCGTATCTGCGACTGGGTGGTTATCTGCTCCACGGCAGTTTGTGGTACCATAGTGCCTCGGTTTTGTGAGGCACTATCATGTAGGCGCCGTAATCCGTCAGGAAAGATGTATTGGTCATAGAGTCCATATCACCCAGCCGGGTTAATTCTGATAGCATTAGTCATCGAGTCCATATCACAAGCCATAATTGTAATACCATTAGTTATCAAATCTATATTACAAGCTGGGTCAATCGTAGTAGATGCAGAGGTTGAGTCCAGCGAGAGAGTTGAGAAAACCGTAGTGCATATAGAAGATATTGATAAAGAGAGCTAAAATCGCACTAAAATCATCGCAATAACTCGCAAGGGGCGCACAGACAGGCACAGATCAAGACTGTGCAATATTAACTTCATACCGACAGAACCACTTTTCCATTCGAATTCAAAAGAAAACACAATAAATCAAACAGTAGATAATCCTCGATGTCATCCTTGGAAGCTATAAAAATACTATTTTAGGTAACGACGTTTTAAACATAAATGTTATTAAATTTACGATGGACGAAGTTCAATAATAATAGGACAATGAAACTATCGGCCGCTTTGTGGTTAATTCACTAAATACGAATCTTTGTTGAATCAAACAAAACCAACGTGCACGTGTTTTCATTGTTATTATAATCCGGTAGCAAAAGTACCCCTAAAAAAATTTCACTAAAAATATTTAATTTATTGATTTACTAAGTGACTACAAATGACATTTTTTTCGTAATTAATTCATTGTAACAAAAACAATTAATATCATTTTTTGGATCCCACTTTTGTATTTCCATTAAATTATAACGGGAGTATAAATTTTCATTTAAAATAATAACTGAATTTAAAATGAATTTGTTGAGTAAAATGTTGCGTAAAACCATCCAAAATGTAGTTCTTATAAAAGCAAAGCAAATTATTTCTTACCGCACAAGTATTAAGTTCAGTTTACTATATATGATATCGACTTACGTCGTTGTAATTATTGGCTGCTATACGGTAAGTCTTCAACAGCGCGATGATACACCTTTGTGCATCATGGTTAAAAACACAGTTATTCTATAATTAAATATACTGAGTATATTTAAGAACACAAATCAATACGATACACGAAATAATTTTATGTTCATTCTTTGGAATTATTCAGTAATAATCCAGAGTAAAGTTTCAGTCGACTTTATTACGTCATTTAGGACATTTTTATTTCACAATTTTTATGCCAACTCATTATTAAAGGTGCAGCAACAAATAATAATAATTTACCCCTCTGGGCAAACGTTATCTCACCATGGGATAAGGTAATCCTGGAGGGCAGATTAAAGTAGCTGCTTGATTTCTTCCTACCTTCTGATATAAAAAAAAGTAAATTTTAAGAAAAAAAAAATTATATTAAGTAGCTTACAGAACGCAGGGCAGTTTGTGGCGAGCTGAATGTGAGTGGCGACACTGCGTACCCGAATGCTCCAGAGAGTCGGTCAGGGCATCATCTCCGGCTTGCCTTTATTGGTTGGTTGGAGTGGCTGGAGCTGCCTGGGAGCTGCTGGCTGGGAGGATTTTCAACTCTGGCTTGCCTTAGTTGCCCGATCAGAGAGGGGCCGCCAGAGCTATATGCTCGGGGGTGGAAGAGTCTAATGGCGTAATAACGGGGAAACCCGCTCCGAGTCTTCGAGACGCGCGATGGTGAAACCGGTGCCGCACCTCTCTACACCCCTAGCCGCTCACACCGGTGTTGCTCCTTGTCGCCTGTAGTGGTGGCCATTTAGGGGGCCCATCTTGTGAGTGGCGAGTCACCGTCTGCCACAGAATTTCACTTTAAAGGTTGAAAGGCATACGCCGTTGTTTCCGTTTTTAGAAGGTATATAATCCATTTAGCATCCATTACAATAGACCTTATAATTGTAGTTTCCATCTTATACAATAGTTTTACATCTCCGGGGACAATCCGAGACTGCATTTTATAGTGTAGCCATGGAGAGTTCCCGGTTAGTGTCCCATTACATTTTAGATTAAAATTCTCTAAAGGGCCTCTGCGTGTTGGACCCATGTCCCCGCGTAAGCCTATCAAAAGCCCTTACAGGGGATATAAACCCGTGTAATAAAGAGACATGTAGATAATAATAATAACCTGGCAACACCGTTGTCAAGCTGCCAAAGTTTTTCAAAACCATATATATTTTAAATCAAAAATGTATAATTAATCCTAATATACATCATATATATACATAATAACGAAATTAAATATATAAAAAACGATATGGAGAAATATACACAACAAATAGTATCAAAGATTACAAGAAAATAAAAATATATTCGAAATGACATCGACACCCTGAAATGACAGATAAAAATTGAAAATGAAAATTTGGAAATTGGATAAACCTGGATAATGCTGACACGGAATAAAGCCAGGTTACTAAACGCACGCCCACCATCCTTGGCCTCGTCGCTCAGCTCCGCCTCGCAGCCACCGGAACCCGCCTCAACAGTGAGTGCTGCGGTATCGGCCGCTGCAGTTGCGTCGAGCTCGAGCGACGAGTACTTTTCGCCGCCGACGTCACCAACACCTGCGCGTCGGCGAGGAAGAGGCCGACCGCCGGCCAGCTTGGGACCTCGAGGCCCACCTGCCTCTGACAGGGTCCCCGCTTCCGGTGGAAGTGTGCAGCGCATGAGATGGACAAAACCCATCAATGAAAATGTCATGCGCGCATACTTTGGGGCGACAGAGGGGGAAACTAGCCTGACTGCGTACCGTGGCAGGATGCTCTCTCTGTTTCGGGTACTTGAACCAGCCGTCAACGTCTCGGCACAACGACTTTCGGATCAAGTGCGGGTCATACAACGTGATCACAGGTTGGATGATGCCGTGCTTGATCGGCTACGCTCGGAGATGCAGACTAACCGTGTCGTCTCTTCCCCATCACGGGCCGCGGTACAACCGCAAGAAACATCTGTGGTTCCGCCGCGGTCCAACCGCATGGATGAGGAAGAGGATGATGGTGCTAGTTTTGCAGGTAACCAGTGCAATGACATTTTAAGGAGCGCTTTGGATAGTGCGATTCAAGAGTATCGATACGCACCACCTGCCCTTAGGCCGCGCCTACCGCGTTTGCCTATGCATAAAAAAAATAGAGCGCTAATCTGTGCCCTGGATTTTTATGTGTAGTTCATTTATAGATTTATTCATTTTATAAATATAGGTGAGAGTATTTCAATAGAATTCATTTACTTTATGTAATTAACATTACATAAAGTTATCATTATTCAATGTAAGGACCGCCTAATGCGGTAAAAGCCTCCTCCATGCATCACCATTTATCACGATCCCTGGCTAGTCTACTCCAAGTCTTACCTGCAGTTTTCATTATGTCATCACTCCAACGCTTGTGAGGTCTACCTGGTTTTCGGGTTTTATATATTGGGTACCAGTTGGTTACCGTTTTTGACCATCTTTCATCTTGAGTTCTTTGCATATGTCCCGCCCATCTCCATTTCAATTATAGTGTTTGTTTGTTCGTTGTCTTATATCGGAGTGTTTTATTTTGTCCTTTAGCCTTACTCCTACGTAGCTTCTCTCCATACCTCTCTGACATGTTCTTATTTTGTGAATGCCTTTCTTCGACATAGCCCAAGTCTGGCAAGCATACGTGAGGCAAGGTAATAGACAAATCTCCATAGCTTTCGTTTTTAGATTTGTTGGGAGGTTGCTCTTGACGACTTCTTTCATACTCCAGTATTTCTTCCAAGTGTTTTCCACTCTTCGATCTATTTCTCTATCCGTAACATTTTTAAAGGTGATCTGATGTCCTAAGTATGTATAGCTTTCTACATATTCCAAAGGTGTTGATTCCAATCTAATTTGTATTTTCTAATTATTTGTCATTACTTTAGTTTTTTCTTGGTTTATTTCTAGTCCTACTTTTTTACTTTGTGAGTTTAGTGATTCGAACATATACTGTATTTCAACTGGGTCTTCTGATAGAAGTACTAGGTCATCTGCAAATCTCAAATGTGACAAATATCTTCCATGAATTTTGAGTCCAATCAGGTTCCAATTTAAGGTTCTAAAAATGCTCTCTAGCACAGCTATAAACAATTTCGGCGAAAGTGGGTCACCTTGCCTTACTCCTCGTTCTATTTTAAATAATGGTCCTGGTACTTCTATCTTTACTCTAGCTGTGCTATTCTTGTAGATTTCTTTGATTAAGTCAATATAAGTGACATTTACACCTTGCTCTGCCAGAGCGTTCCATATAGAGTCATGCGATATTAAATCAAACGCCTTGGAATAATCTACGAAACCAATGTACAGCGTTTTTCCATATTCATTATATTTCTCTATTATGTTTCTTAATGTGTGAATGTGATCCACAGTAGAAAAACCTTGTATGAATCCTGCTTTTCCACGGGTTGGTTTTCGTCCACCGCTCTTGTTATGCGGCGTAAAAGTGTAGAGGAAAAAAGTTTATAAAGTGAGGACATAAGGCTAATGGGTCTGTAATTTGTTATTTGCTTGGCGTCACCCTTTTTGTACAGCAGGGATATTTCAGCAATAGTCCATTGTGTTGGCAGCTCTTTTTTTTCTAATATTAGGTTGAATATTTTCGTAAGTGGTACTATTAGGATTTCTTCACCAGCAATAATCAATTCATTATGCATACCGTCTGGTCCTGGACTTTTAGATGTTTTTAATTTCGTCATAGAAAATTTTATCTCGCTTTCAGTGAATGGTGGAACAGCATCGGTGTTTTGCGGATACATCTCTATTGAGCTTATTTTATTTTGCTTCGTATTTTGATATAAGTTTTTATAAAATTGTGTAGCTACTTGCATAAGGTCAATCCGATTGGTGATAGTAGAGCCTGAGGTTGATTTCAGTTAAGTCATGATTTGCTCCGAGTTATTTAGTTTTTTGTATGCTTTGTTAACACCTCCTGTTTTCTCCAGGTGGGTTTGTATTGTTTTTAACCGATAATTCTCAATATTAGTTTTGATATTTCTATTAATTGTTTTATATAGAAAGCTTAATTGTTTCTTTTCTTTTTTGGTTTTATTTGCCTTGTTTTGCAATTGGTGTCTTAGGTGTATTTGTTCAAATCAAATCTTGCAAATCTTGTGCAGCCCAGAAGAGCAGGAGGGGTAAACCAGCCCCCCCTGCCTCGGCCGAGGGGCTGACGGCGTCTGCGCCGGCAGCACCGGTCGCACGCTCCGGCTCACCGGAGGCGATGGAGGCCAATTAAGGGTCCTCCAGGGCAACCTAAACCACTGCCGCAACGCGCAGAATCTGTTGCTGCAAACTGTTGCGGAGTGGTCGGTTGCCTTGGCGGTTGTGGCGGAGCCCTACGGCGTCCAGGAACACCCTCGCTGGTTCGGGGGCGCCGGGGACTCCGTCGCCATCTATTGGTCTGGAGCCGAAGGTGAGCCGCCCTGCTCCCTGTTGGACAGGGGGCAGGGCTTTGTCGTAGTAGAGTGGGGACCTCTGGCAGTAGTGGGCTGCTATATCTCCCCCAACGTGTCTCTCGCCGACTTCGAGGGATACCTGGACGGGGTGCCACGCAGCATTCGCTGTAAGTGCTCGCCCCGTCCAGTGCTCGTCCTGGGGGACTTCAACGCTCACTCTAGAGCTTGGGGCAACCGTCGGGACGGGCCGAGGGGGAGGATAATGGAAGACTGGGCGGCGTCACTTGACCACCGATTGCTGAATCGGGGGTCCGTTAGCACCTGCGTTCGGTGGCAGGGGGAGTCGGTCGTGGACCTGACATGGGCGGCTCCTTCTGTGGCCCGCATGGTGTCGGGTTGGTGAGTAGCGGAGGAAGTGGTCACACTTTCGGACCACCGCCACATAATGTTCGACGTGGCCCTCCGCACGCCTTGCACGAGCCGTTCTAGTCCCAGCCCGCGGTCGCGGCGTTGGGCCCTCACACAGCTGGATCGAGAGTTGCTCGTCGCAGCTGCCAACGTCGCGGCCTGGCCAGAGGTCGATCAAGGGATCTTGCCCGATCCGGAGGAGGAAGCGTCGTGGTTCCGGAGGACGATGACGTCAATATGCGACGCATCCATGCCCCGGGCCAGGCGCTCCCGGCGTACGGCAGTGTACTGGTGGTCGGATGAGACCGCGCAGCTGCGCGCGGTCTGCCTGGCATCCCGCCGCCGGTACCAACGAAGCCGACGCCGGCACAGCGCTACAGCCGGAGAGACTGAAGAGGCCTATAGGGCCTACCGGGCGGCCACACTGGCGTTTCAGACCGCCATCAGTGAGGCGAAGGCTCGGTCCTGGAGCGAGCTCCTAGAGGGACTAGACAGGGATCCGTGGGGGAGACCCTACCGTATGGTAGTGGGCAAGTTGCGCCCATATGTCCCCCCGGTGACCGAAACCATGGTCCCGGATTTGCTGGAGAGAGTACTTTCAACGCTCTTTCCGGCGGTTCGGGACCATCCTGGTCCCTCTCCACCCCCAAATGCTTCGGACTGGGTCGAGGAGTTGGGGGTTTCGGATGAGGAGCTGGGCCGAGCCATTGGCCGCCTGAAGAGTCGCAACACCGCACCGGGTCCGGACGGCATTCCGGGCCGTGCGTGGGTGTATGCGCTACAGTCTCTTGGGGACCGCTTGAGGCGGCTGTTCACCAGTTGCCTCCGTAGTGGCGTGTTCCCGTCCGGCTGGAAGGAAGCCGGATTGGTTCTCTTGAAGAAGGAAGGAAGGGCTGCAGAGTCTCCCTCTGCATACCGTCCCATTTGCCTGCTCGACGAGGCTTCGAAGCTATTCGAAAGAATAATTACCCGAAGACTCGTTGAGCACCTGTCGCGAGTTGGCCCCGACCTGGCCGGAAGTCAGTATGGCTTCCGGCAGCAGCGGTCCACCATTGACGCGATTCTTCGCGTCCGCTCGCTGGCGGAACAGGCAGTGTCCCGGCGGGGTGGGGTGGCGTTGGCGGTCAGTCTAGACATCGTCAACGCCTTCAACTCCATCCCGTGGGGCGCTATTAGGGCGGCACTAGTCCATCATCAGTGTCCGCCCTACCTGCAGGGCATCATAGGGGCCTATCTGCGCGATAGGCACATTCGCTACGTGGGTAGGGACGGTAGCGTAAAGCGGAGGGAGATTACGTGCGGGGTTCCGCAGGGGTCAGTACTTGGCCCCCTTTTATGGAACCTTGCCTACGACGCAGTCCTGCGTGTCGTTCTCCCTGCTGGCGTCAGCTTAGTCTGTTACGCTGACGACACCCTGGTGTTGGCCAGCGGGGAGTCCTTCGAGGGAACCATCCGGCTTGCGGAGCAAGCGGTGGCAATTGTCGTGGCCAAAATCCACGCCCTGGGTCTGCGGATAGCGCCTCAAAAAACCGAGGCGCTATGGTTCCACAAACTGCCGAGGAGCAGAGAACCACCCAGTTCGTGGATACGCGTTGGTGACGCGCGAATCGGGGTGGGCCGGTACATGAAATACCTGGGGCTCACCCTGGACAGTCGTTGGGGCTTCGAAGAGCACTTTCAGCGCCTCGTCCCCCGAGTCGAGAGGGTAGTGGGTGCACTACACCGGCTGCTGCCCAATCTCGGGGGACCATGTGAGGAAGTTCGCCGTCTCTACGGAGGGGTTGTGCGGTCCGTGGCCCTCTACGGGGCGCCTGTATGGTCAGCTCGACTGTCAGGTGCCCAGCGCTGCAGAACCAAAATTCACGGTCTGCAGTGCAGAGTGGCTATCCGGATCGCACGAGGATACCGAACGGTGTCCTACGAGGCCGCAACTCTCCTGGCGCGTTTTCCGCCTTTCGACATCCTGGCGGAGATGGATGCGTGGGTCTACGATCAGACACGCTCCCTCCGCCAGAGCGGCGAAAATGCGCCTCCAGGGGCGTTGGACAGGCTGCGGCGGCTGGCTCGGCGACGCGCACTTGTAAAGTGGCGTCACCGCCTGCGGATGCAATTTGCGACCAAGCGCGTCGTCGAGGCAGTCCTGCCGGTCTTCGGAGCCTGGCTCAGCAGGAGCGAGCGCGTCACCTATCGCCTGACACAGGTGCTCACCGGACACGGTTGTTTCGGTGCGTACCTGCACAGGATAGGACGCGAAGCCACGGCACAATGCCACCATTGTGATAGCGACCAGGACACCGCACAGCACACGCTCGAGGCGTGCCCTGCGTGGGCCGCCGAGCGGCGGATCCTGGTCGATCGGATCGGGCAAGATCTCTCTCTGCCAGCAATAGTGTCGGCTATGTTGGCAGAGCATGAAAACTGGAATGCAGTGGTCTCCTTCTGTGAGAGTGTCATGCTCCAGAAGGAGACTGCAGAGCGGGATCGGGAGAGGGCCAATCCCGCTCGAAGAAGAAGGAGACGGCGCCGGGGTAACAACCGCCCTGGCGCCTAACTCCGATACGCCTGAAAAACCCTGCCATTGCTATAAGGTGGGGACCTCTGGGTTCGCGGGTGCGTAGATTGGGAAATCTGCGTGCCCACACCAAGCGACCCAAGAGAAGACGGTAGCACGCATGTGGTCACGCGCTGCCGTGGGACGCTTTGGGGGATCCTTTACAATCCCCCCGGCGGGGTGACCGCTTTACAGTCACCCTCTCCGAGATGTGCCAATAGGCGTGGCACCAGTGGGCGGCTCCAGTGTGATCATACGAGGACCTGGAGCCTCCCTTAAGTGCCGAAGATGACCGCTCCAGTGGTTTTAGCCGGTAGGAGTCCGGCATACCCCTTCGTCCTTCCCCGGGGCGAAGGAAGTTCATGAAGAATTTCCACTGGGCACCGATAAAAAAAAAAGAAAATAAAAAAAAAAAGGTGTATTTGTTCAATGACTCCATCTGTCATAATAGAACTTCGTTTGCTTTCCTTAGTTGTTGCCGCTGCTTTTCATAACGGCCATTTATACGTCCACTGCTGAACAAAGGCCTCCCCCATAGATTTTTCACAACTGTGTGATCATTTTGGGGGGTATTTGCCAATACTCACCACGCTTGGCAGGCGGGTTGGTGAGCGCAGTATTGCTACCGTTTCACAGAAGGGACGCTGCTGCCCATCCCTCTGGTTTAGATTCCCTTAGTCGCCTTTTACGACATCCACGGGAGGAGACTGCTGCCTTTATGCTGCATTTATTCATGATTTTTTCAAAGTCATTATACAGATCTTGAACTGGTTTGGTGTAGTCGAGGGTGTTTGTGGTATTTTTTTTTTAGACAAGTATGTAGTTTTTCGATATTTATTGTCTTCTGTGAGTTCCGACTGTATTGTTTTCTTGATACTTTCTGCGACTGTACGTTTATCGTTGCTCTTACCATGCGGTGATCACTCGGGAATAACAAATTATTTAGGACGCTAACGTCTTCTATGTGTTTAGGCCTATTAGTGGTGAAAAAATCTATTTCGTTTTTCGTAGCTCCGTCTGGGGATTTCCAAGTCCATTTCATTTTCTGTGATTTTTTTGAATTTAGAGTTCATCATTGAAAGATTGTGTTGTAGACAAAAATTTATAAATGTTTCTCCTCTTTTGTTCCTCGTCCCATAACCGTATTTTCCCAAAAGATAGTTATTATTATCACTCGTCATTTGTCCAATTTTTGCGTTCATGTCGCCCATACATATTATGTTTCTGCTACATTTTTCTATGGCGTCTTGTAGAGATTTTTAAAAAGAATCAATTTCTTCTTCCGAAGCCCTTTCTGTTGGTGCATATGTCTGAATAATAGAGTAAATTTGTTGTTGTATTTTTACTTTAAGTATAGCTATTCTTTCATTCATTGGTATGAAATCTCAACATGCAGGTTTTTCTGTTTTTTTACAATAAATGCTACTCCTTTCTCTCTCTTCCTCTCGCCAAAATTGTAGAAAACATATCGTCCTCGATCCTCAATGAAACACCCTAGTCGTCGAACCTCAGCAATGCCTATAATATCCCATTTAATTTTCTCTAGCGCGTGCTCTAACTCCATTATTTTTACCTCTGTTGATAGAGATCGAACGTTGAATGTGGCAATGTAGTATTTCCTCATACATGGAGGGGTATAGTCTACTACCCCCGCGGTGACAGGCCGTATTGGGGGAGGTGGAGGGTCGGTTCTTAGTTGCTAGTCTGAGTCGTTACAATTTTGGGTAGACTGTTTTACGGGTACATGCAAGTCGGATTCATGTGAAGTTTCGTTGATGTTGTTATTGGGTTGTTTTCGCATGTAGGAAGAAATGTCGTAAGTTTTGTTTTTCTTTGGAATTTGGTAAGGTTTTCCTTGCTCTTTATAATTTAAGGAGTTTCTGTTTTCTTTTAAAATCTTTGTTATTATTATTGTGTTTAGGATATTTTTCATTTAATGTTACTATTTTGTCATAGCGAAGTGCAACATTTTTCCCTTGTTCTCGCTCCCTCTTTAACTCTTCCTGCAATTCCTTACATCTCTGTACGACACTTAAAGGGTAGTCTTCCTTGACGTAACTAGATGTTTTTTCAAGTGATTTATTTCTCTTTAAGATGTCGAATTTACGCCTTACTGTTGTTAATGTAAGTATTATCGGTCTAGTCTTGTCAGTCTTTCTACCTAGTCTTCTTATATCTTCTATTTCATTCTGCTGGCAGTTTATTCCCATTGTATTATTAATTATCTTCAAAATTACTTCCAGTAGATTCTCATGGTTATGCTCCGTTTCACCAACTCCAAAGAATATAACATTTTTCTTTTTAATTTGTTTTTCTAATTGTTCAATAGTTTTTTGTTGTTCATGAATTTTTATCTCAAGTTCTGAGGTTTTTGACGTCATGAGGTTAAATTTTTCATCTATATTTCTATTTATATTTATTTCCATGCTAATAATTTTTTCTTGTTGTTCCGCTAAATCGTGTTGAATTTCTCGTAATATTTCTACAATGTTTTCCATGTTTGATACTGACAGTGCGCTCTTGTGCTGAGTCGCGGTACTAATTTACCAACGCGTATTAATTCAGTCCGTCAACGTTCGTAGTAGTATGTTTGTTGATAGTTTTAATAGTCACCGATAGCTGCCAGCTACTACTGCTCTCTCGTGTTAATTAATACTATTAATTGGTTAACCCCGAAACTTAATTCAATCAATCGATAATAGCAACAAATACGAAACAAAAACATAAAACAATGTTGTAGTTTACTTAAGGTTTTTAACACTTTTTTTTATTTTTATTTGGGACAAGCCCGCCACACATTCCCAACCACTGCAACTCCTGTAAGCCAGGATCTACAATGGCGACCACCGAAAAGAACACCGATCAATGAAGCTCGGTGTGTCCCAGAGAAATGAATAACTGTCTTGGAACCCGCACCGAAATTAATCAGAAAAGAAAAAGGAGGAGTAGGAAAGAATATACGTTCCACTTCCCTCCGTTGCAAGCAGGAGACAGAGAAAAACGATAGGCCATAGGCACAATAAATGGGAGTTTAAAACAGGGTTAAGCCCAGTTGCCAAGCACCACGAGTACAATTTTTTTTATTTACGGGTCCTATGTTGTGAGCTATTGTGACTGATTCCAATAGAAGGTATGGCAAAAACACTTGAACGCACGGAAATTCGTCCTAGTCGCAACAAGGTCTGTATAGTAAACAACCCCGGATGTAACTTGCATGCTGTCAAACATAATATTGCGTTCATCTTGCCAAAGAATACACTCCCACAGGATATGATGTGCAGACTGTTCATATTCACAGTCCGGTGTTGAACATTTGCAGAATGGTGAGGTGACAAGCTTGAAGCTAAATAATTTACTCTTAAAGTTACCATGACCGGTGAGAAATTGAGCCACGCAATGATCAACTTCCAACCATGCACTTGCCAACCGCTCACGAATGGATGGAAAGTACTGGTATAGGTGACGGCCCTTAATAGACGTGTCCCACCTGCATTGCCATTCGGCCAAGAGTTCCTCCCAAACACCAGTCTGTGGTTTAAACAATCTGCAGATCCTAACACGATCGCGTTGTAGCAGAAATTCCGCGTCCATGTTTTCTCTAGTTGAGTAGTACATTGCAGCACGTCGCTGTATCTCAAGATCGACTGGCAAAACACCCGCCAGCACAGGCAGAGCTTCAGTACTTACTGTCCTATATGCCTTGCACAAGAATATCAACGCTAAGCGCTGGCTTTGGAGCAGTTTACGCCTTGCCGCGCCGATAGTAGCCCTATCGGCCCATACAGGTGAACCATAGCAAATACAACCTAAGTAGGTAGCGCCGTAAATAGTTTTCAAAGTATAAAATGAAAGACCCCGTGTAGCTGTTGATATCCTTGTCAGGGCATAAAAGTTCCTTTTAGCTTCTTCACTTACAGATTTTATGTATTCAACGAATGAAAAATTTCTCTCCAATACAAGAATGCCACCACCCCATCTCCTCCCGTGGGTGTCGTAAAAGTCGACTAAGGGATTAGCCGGAGGATGGGCAGCAGCGTCCTTCGAGTACATTAACAACTCAACTGCGATCGCCAACCCGTCTGCCAAGCGTGGCGATTATGGCAAAACCCCCCAATGAGCCTACAACACATCCATATCAGTCGTTGTGGACATCTTTTGGGGAGGCCTGTGTCCAGCAGTGGACTTCATTCGGCCGAAATGATGATGATGACAAGACCAAGGTAGCACACGGACTCCTTTCTTTTTACGGTAACATTATTGAATTTAATGCTCGGTAATGTCTTAAGATTACCTTTTAAAATTAGTTGAAAGGTTTTTTGTGGTGCAAACATTAAGCGGTTTCGTTCGCCCCAACTAGAGATTAAACGTAAACAAGTATCCGCCAATTTTTCAAGGCTCGCCCTTGTACTTGACTGAATAAGCAGAAGGCCGTCGTCTGCGTAACCAGTCAATGAACAGCCGGATGGTAATGGAATCGCTAGAAAATCATCGAAACCCATGTTCCATAGATAAGGACTAATAACGGATCCTTGAGGACATCCCATCGTGAGTTCCTTCGACACAGCGTGATGACCAAGTTTAAGTTTTGCAGATACGTGTGCAAAATATGAGTAAACGAGAGTGTAGATGTTTCTGAAGCAACCGCGGGCTTTCATTTTAAGTAGTAGCATTGGCCACCACGCGTTGTCGAAGGCACCAGAGATATCAAGGAAGATGCCTATCACGTACTTATGTTCAGATGAATTTACTACTTTCCTGACAGAGACTGCCGCGTCAATAGTAGATTTTCCTATTGTGAAGCCGAATTGGTTATTATGAAATTTCGGTCCATCTGGCAGCAAACGTGGAACTATAAGGCGCTCGAGAAGTTTCCCTAAAGATGGTAGTAAAGTTATAGGCCGGTATGATTTAGGATCATCCGGGGGGGTTGTCACCACTTTTTGGTATTATGCGTATAAAACCGGAACGCCATATACGAGGGAAAATGCCTTCAGCAATGCAGCGATTAAAAACGGTCAGTATGGAGTCACCCGATATTTTACAAGCTTCTTTCATCATTCTATTCGATATTTTATCTTCTCCAGATGCTTTATTAAGTGGTAGTTTATTGACAACGTTTATGAATTCGTCAGTGGATGGTAAGTCAGACGCTGGGGATTCTGGCGGTTCAGCAGCCCATGATCTGATCTGTTGATGATACTCGTTATCATTTCCAGGTAGATCATCAGGTATAAGAGTATTGAGAAGAGCCTCCGTGGTTTCCTCAATACCAGTGGTATGCATGTTATTAATTTTAATATTTTGGATATAAGCAAGATCGACTGATCTATTGGCTTTAAACTCGTGCTACAGAGGAGACCACGGACCCTCCCTATCTAGTGTTTGCACTACTTTCTGTAACAGATTTCCCTTCGATTTTGCCACCGCGGCTCTATAACTAGATCTGGCAATTCTGAATTTATTTAATGTTTCAATAAATATATCTCCCGTGATTTGCTGTTTTTTAAGCTTGTTTAGTTTTTAGCGCGCTCTGCGAAAACGTTTACGTTGTTCAGTTAAATAGCTATTCCACCAATCACATCTACGAGTGTTGGTTATTGATCCGCGACCTACAGCAACATCAGCACAGTATGTAAATGTGTCTGACATGATTTTAGCACTTTCTTCTGCTGACAACCCATCGCGAGTGAAGTCTTTGGCATGAGATGCAAAAAGTGAGCTAAAGAAATCCCAGTTCGCCCCTTTAGATTTGTATCTAAAATTTGATCCAATATTTTGATAACTTTGTGTCAATCTAGGTACAAATTCGTACACGATCAAGCGGTGATCACTACACGACGCGTCCGGAAGGACGCGCCACCTGTCCAAGCGAACGTCTGCACTAGATAGTGTGACTGCAAAAAGTAGGTGGTGCGTCTGGGGTATTGTGTATTGATAGGTTCATCTCAGCGATGAAATCCTCGACAGAACAACGTCGTTCAAAATCAGTGGACCGTACTTTGCCATACCAGAGTGATGATGACGCGTTAACGTCGGCGCCAATGATTATTTTGCGGCCTGCAAGCGACCGCAGAACATGGCGAAGATTATGTATGTGTGGGGCAACAGGATCTGAGTATTGAAAATAACAGCTCACAACGTAAACTTTATAAAGTGCCGTTGAAACCTCCGCGACAGCACAGTGTGGCGTCATAAGATATTGTAACGATGTCACTGAAAAACTAGTAGAACGCGAAACGTAAATTCCAGCTCGTGCCCTGCCATCTAGTTGTACTACTTTTTGACGTAAGCTTGCATTGATATTGTTCTTGAATAAGGACAATGTCTAAATTATAATCTAAAATTAATTTATCTAACTCCGACGTGGCCACCCTATCGTTATGACGATTTAATTGTGCAACGGTAAGATTATTTACTGTGTAAGCCATCCTTAGTAGTTAGTATTTAGGATTAACTGTTCGAGCTTGAGCTTATAGGAAGGACAATCCTGTGACCCGCAACGATGGTCGCACGGTTTTTTAAAGCGTTTACACGCCACGCATATTGGTGAATGCTCCAAATTGTCCTTATGAGGGCACTCCATCGTTTCATGTGCCTCGGCACAGTTAGCACAGGTAGGTGTTTTATTAACGCAATGTTTTCTAACGTGGCCGAAATATCGACAATGTAAGCAGCGGACTACTTCGACATCATCGATAAAACGACAAGTGGCCCAATCAATAAACAATTTATCCTTGGTAGTGACCAAGTGTTTACGCACTTCGGATTCAATTTCTATGCCTATCCATTTCCGCCCGTTTTCTAAGGAACGCCTGCGAGTGATTTTAGTTGATTTGATAAAATCATCCTCTGCAACTGACAACTCGTCTTTAATATTTTGCCGGTATCACGCGGTCAGAAAAGCGCGGTCTTCCATTGAAGAAGGGACGTCCTTAACTAAGATACGCGATTTGCGACCTTTTGGCTTTTCAAGCCGTAAGCCAGCGGATCTAATAGCGTCGACCGATTGAAGCTTTGCAAGTTGTTTCTCATTCGCGACGCGCAATACAACGCCTGACGTTGCGGTTTTTTTAACGCCTACGATTTGGAAACCGTCGTCGCTAGGATTAATCGCTTTCATTAAGGCCTGTTTCGTAGCGGACGATGACGCATAATCAGCTGAACGCTCGGCGGTCGGATATGCAACTACACAGGGAAGCGGTACGCGCGACTCCATGGGCGGAGCAACTTTTGATAAACGGAGTTTTAATGAATCGGCATATGATACCTTGTTTAATTGCTTACTATTATTATCACACGTATTGGATTTAATTTTTTCCAATTCACGTTCCGTGTTCGCTAGCTTTGTTTCATTACATGACGATTTAATCGCTAGTAAAGACACGATAGCCGTTACTCGCTGAGTAATATCCATGATCGCGGACTTATTCGCTATGTTTATGCGGGATCCCTGATCATTAACAAGGTCGTTGATTTTTGATAAATACGCTGATGCCTCAGATACTAGTTCGCAATAGTCAGCTTGGCTCGCGTCGCTAACATTTAAAATTGACGAGTTTTTTTCAATAGATTCCGACTTTTGCAGCCGCTTGGACCTATCCTCGGGTGAAATATATGATGGCGAAATTTCGCTAAATAAACGTTTTGTGTTCACGGAGGTCGGAGACCTGTTAGTTACATTGCTTCTACGAAATATATCCCCATCACAGTCGGGCGGGTCATCATTATTCGTCGACATACTTATTATAGCAAAAGTTGGTTTTAATTATAAATAACAAGGTTAACGCGACAATAGACGAGCGCCAGATAACGGGTGCAGTATTATTTCACGATACCCTCAGTACTAACAAAAATAAATGTACTTACCGAGAAATTAATTCGGTGATTTAACACAATAAAATTACTTATGGGACGTTAAAAACTTACGAAACGAGCACTAAACACAATAGCACACAACCAGAAACAAACCACGAGCCGGGATCCGATCGCGAAAAAATGATGCACACGTTGCATCATGCGCACTGAAAGGGTTAAATCAGCCCACACAACATTGGGACACTTTACTTATATATATCATGACCAAGAAACTTGACTTAGTTACTAGTCGTGACTGGGAAGAGCATAGGAACACAAAATTAACGGATGATCCTACTTTGTCACAATTCTGTTCCTTTTTATGCAGGAAAGCAGACTGGTTGGAATCTGTCGAGTCAAATCTTAACATGACTCAAAGCAACACTATCGTTGCCTTAAATAATAATCATTCGAATCAAAATACTAATAAAATCACTCAAATTAAGAAAATACCTTATAATAAATCAAATAAATGTCCACTTTGCTCCCAAGCTTAATCTAATATATAAAATTCTCGTGTCACGGGGTTCGAACTTGAACTCCTCCGAAACGGCTCGACCGATTTTTGTGATCCTTAGCGTGATTGTCGGTCACGGTGGAGAATCGGCCAACATCTATTTTTCATCACCCTAAATGTTAAGGGTAGTCCACCCCAAATTTTTTTTTTTAATTTTTAGGCAAAAATTTTTGTTTTTATTTTTTTATGACACAGCATACAAAAACACATACAACCCTAAATTTTCACCCCTCTACGATCAACTCCTATTTTTTATTTGTTAATTATAAACTTTAATTTTTTGGCAAAATATATAAAATTCTCGTGTCACAGTGTTAGTTACCATACTCCTCCGAAACGGCTTGACTGGCTAGAGGGCTACGATCAACTCCTATTTTTTATTTGTTAATTATAAACTTTAATTTTTTGGCAAAATATATAAAATTCTCGTGTCACAGTGTTAGTTACCATACTCCTCCGAAACGGCTTGACCGATTTTTATGAAATTTTATATGCATATTCAGTAGGTCTGAGAATCGGCTACTATCTATTTTTCATACCCCTATGTGATAAGGGTTGTCCACCCCTTAAGATTTTTTTAATTTTTTGGACAACATTTTTTATTTTCATATTTTTATAATGTGGCATTAAAAATACATACAACCCTAAATTTTCACCCTTCTATCACCAACCCCTATTTTTGAATAGTTGTTTTAGTAATTTTTCATCCCGCTCGATAACTGATCAATTATTATCACTTGGTAAGTTATCCCCCCCGGTGTCAATTCTCGCCCAGTAAACAGCACGGAGTAGGGATGAGGCCGAAGCCGGTCTCCTGGTTCTCTCACACAATAAGCCTTCTCTCACACCCTCCACAGTTTTCGGCCATTATATTATTATTTATGCATCAAGCGGAATAGTAACGTTTACAATTATCATTTTACTATACTGAATGTTATCTCGAATAGGCGCCGAAACGGCTCAACGGTTCTCAATGAAAATTTTCGGGATCAATAAATGAATTATAACTTAAATTTTCATGTGTGTTCCAATTTTATATCTTGCAGCAGGGTCCAGAATACATGAATAGGTGTAAATATAATTTGCGCCTAGCGTAGCGGGCGGGTACGGCTAGTGACTTATATAAATGTGATTCTTTCAGAAACTTAACGGTAGAAAATCGCATAAAAAAAGCTAATGATAACAATGTCTGTCTTACTCTTAATTGCTTAAACTTTGGCCATTCTGTTAAGCATTGCAAATTTTCGCATTGTAAATATTGCAAAACAAAACATAATACATACGCTTTTACATTTAGAATCTCATGAGCTCAAACAATTTTCAAATCCATTGCCTTCTGCCACTATGCCTGCTATGCTTTCTGTAACACCCTCAGCGCCAAGCATTGTGCTATCAGCCAATTCTAGCATGCAGCTTGCTACTTCTGCGCATGTTTAACTGTCCACAGCTATAGTGAACGTGATCAACGCAACGGGTAAGAAGTACACCGCGCGCCTATTGCTGTACAACGGTAGTACGGCAAACTTTGTAACGCAGAGCTTTTCGGAGAAACTGGGTTTGTCACGACGCGGTACGAGCACTAAGGTAATGGGTATTAATAATACCATATCTACCAGTACACAGTCTTGTCACCTTGCCTTCACTGTTGATATCGAGTGTAATATTTTACCTGAAATCACAAAGTTTCTACCGTCTTCGTTCGTGCATATTAACCATGTCCCTATTCGTTCAGGTCTTAAACTAGCAGACCCGAATTTTAATATTCCGTCGGTCGTAGATACCCTGGTAGGGGCTGAAGTTTTTTGGAATGTCATAGGCACCAATACAATAGACTTGGGGAAAAATCTACCAAAATTAAATTTGGGTGGTTAGTTTCAGGTAGTATTTCGCGCCAGTCAGGTTATTCTGCCATACATTTTTGCCATCATTCCAATGTCACTCCCGACCTTACTCAATTTTGGGAGCTTGACACTGTTTCTTCAAAAAATTCACATTCTCTTGGAGAAAGAATGTATGAGCAGCTTTTTGTTCAAACCACCTTTCGTAAAAGTGATGATCGTTTTGTAGTTACAATGCCTTTAAAAGCAGATCCTAGTAGTAGTAGTAGTGATCCCCTCTATAGACAAAAATTGAATTGAATTTATGCGAGAGTATGAACGTCAAGGTCACATGAGGTTAGATTCTGGCTGTACTTCCTCACTTGTAAACTCCATGGTTAGTCATTACATACCTCATCATGGGGTCATTCGTAATTTTAAGCACCACTACTCAACTACACGTAGTATTCGACGCATCAGCCTCTACCAGTTCGGGAGTGTCGCTTAAATGGCATTCAGGTGGTCGGTCCCGTAGTACAAGACGATCTGTTTTCTATTTTAACACGTTTTCGTCGGCGTAGGTCATCTGAAGACGAAGAGGGGCCTCATTCCTCGAGCATTCAACTGCATCTGCCCTCTTCCAATCGAAAATTGAAGACATTCCTGCATTCATTCTTGCCACTACAGGCGACACTGGATACGGTGCGGGGGCCAGGGGTCCAGCCGGACCGGCCGCTTGCGCGCCCCTCCATCGTCCATCACTCAGCTCATCGATGCGCGCCACTGTGGGCATCTCATAGCTCCATTTATGTAGAATTGTAATACGGCAATAAAAGCCTATAATTAATACAGTCCACTTTCATTTATATCAAGCCCCGTTGAGGTCTAAACACAAGTGATAATCAAATTCTGATCCGCACATGAATCCGAAAAGTCAGAGGTTCGGGCGGGGATCGAACACAGACCCTCCTCTGTGAAAGGCAAGGGTTCAACTACTAGGCTGTCACTGCTAAATATATTAAATAATATAAATGCGAATGGTGTTTCTGTCCGTCTGTTTGTTACGTTGTTTGTGTGAGATAATATAGAATAAATATTTAATTAATTAAGTTTAACATTTAACAACTCAACTGTGATCGCCAAACCCAACGCCAAGCCCAGACTGGTCGTAATGGCGATCTTTATTTGGCTAAAACGACGAGACTGCGAGGCTAAGGATCTAGATAGAAAGTGTTATAAGCATCATATACGGGCGATTACACTTTTGTAAAGTTTTATGTGTGTTGAATGTTAGAGTAAGATAAGACTTTTTTTTTATTGATCCGTTGGAAATAACTCCTGTACTTCCTTCGCCCCAGGAAAGGGCGAAGGGGCATGCCGGACTCCTACCGGCTAAAACCACCGGAGTGATCATCTTCGACAACGCTCCACGAACTCGAAAGATCTCCATCTAGAGCCACCCATTGGTGCCACGCCTTTAGACACATCTAGGAGGGGATGACTGTAAAGCGGGAATCCCCTCTAGCGGAGGGAAGGTGACTGTAAAGAGGCCACCCCCCCAGGCATCTCTCAAGGGGATTGTAAAAGATTCCCCCGAAGCCTCACTATGCGCTGTGCTGCGCACACAGTACGTGACCACATGCACACCGCTGTCTTCCCGGGGGTCGCTCGGTATGAGCACGCAGATTTCCCAATAAGCGCGCTCGCGACCCCCAAGGCCCCCTGCCATATAAAGACGACAGGGGGACTCAGGCGTGTTGGACGCGGGCACCGCGGGGGTTGTTACCCCGGCGCCGTGTCCTCCTCTTCCGAGCGGGATCGGCCCTCTCCCGATCCCGCTCTGCGACCTCCTTCTAGAGCATTACGCTTTCACAGAAGGAGACCACAGCACTCCAATGTTCATGCTCTGCCAGCATAGCCGACAGTACTGCTGGCAAAGAGAGATCTTGCCCGATCCGATCGACCAGGATCCGCCGCTCGGCAGTCCACGCAGTGCACTCTCCGAGCGTGTGCTGTGCGATATCCTGATCGTCTCCACAGTGGCACTGTGCCGTGACCTCGCGTCCTATCTTGTGCAAGTACGCACGGTAACAACCGTGTCCGGTGAATACCTACGTCAGGCGGCATGTGACGCGCTCGCTCCTTTGGATCCAGGCTCCGAAGAGCGGCAATACAGCCTCGACGACGCGCTTTTAAGAGTACTGTGGCAGCATGAGCCACTCGCGCCATAGCTCAAGTGCATGCCGCCTCAAACTTTCGAGCGCCCCTGAAGGCCCGCCTTCACCGCTCTGGCGGAGGAAGCGTGTTTGGTGATACACCCACGCATCCATCTCCGCCAAGAGATCAAAAGGCGGAAAGCGCGACAACAGAGTTGCCGCCTCAAAGGACACCGCTCGGTATCCTCGTGCGATCCGTATAGCCGCTCTACGCTGCAGACCGTGGATCTTGGTTCTGCAGCGCTGGACGCCCGAAAGTCGACATGACCAAACAGGCACCCCGTAGAGCCACCGGGCTATGTATTTGCGGATTTTCGGTCAAGCATGGCGCCCTCTGGTGTCATCGCGGTCACGTGTCAAATCCTCTTCCAAATAAGAAAATTTTCATGGCGAGCGTCTGATCTAAACAAAACCAAAATTCAAATGTTTAAATATTTTACGTGATAAATACAACCGATAACTTATACGAGTGTTTTAAAGTGTTGGGTATTTACTATATAAATATCAATGTAACTACTTACTTACTATTAAAGTAGCCGTGAGCAGCACAGTTTGGGTTTAAGAGCATAAACCAGTCTTTCCCAACGTGGGCGATAACGCCCCCTTGTGGGCGCTGCAGGCCTAAAGGGGGGCGGTAAGAGACCCAGAAAAAAAAGGGGGCATTGTGTAGGGCTTTGGGGTCGATTTATAATTTCATCTACCTAGCTAGGCGGAAATACTCAGCGGAATATATTAAATTCGGATTTATAGAAAATCCCACAAACCCGTCGTCGCCTTTGTGTCTTCTATGTCTAAAAACATTTTCGAACGAAGCAATGAAGCCTTCAAGACTGCAAGATCATTTGAATAAAATGCATCCAGATAAGACAGAAAAGAATGTAGCATATTTTCAAGACCTAGAGAAGAAGCATATACTCAGCCTAGTGTATCAAAACTATTTTCGGCGGCTGCTAAGCAAGATGACGACGGACTTCGAGCTTCGTACAATATCTCTTTGTTAATTGCTCAAAAGGGCAAACCACACAACATCGTTGACCAGTGCGTGGTTTAATCACTGGGCACTGCCAACATTGCTGAGTCCGTTCCTTTTACCATACTACACAATATTTTATGTATCTTTTGTATTTGTTTTTAATTATTATTTTATAATTATGTGTGTGTGGTAATAAAATGTCTTTATCTATCTATCTTTAGAGGGCCACCGACCGCACGACCCCCCGTAGAGGCGACGAACTTCTCTCGGTCCCCCGAGATGAGTAAGATAAGACCTGCATTGCGTAATCACATCAGACCCTTCCATGCTTCAGGAAAATTAACCTGTGTCAGTGACTTATTAAATAAAATTTGTACAGGAAAACAAAGATTATCTGCAGTAACTTTTAAGAAAACTGGAAGACTATCAGGTCCTGGTCCTTTTGTTGACTCTAAAGATTTGAGTCCTCTCAAAACTTCACTAACACCACAGTTATTATAATACCACCGCTCTCTTTGTTATTTTGTATATGAAGCATATGTACCTATTTTTTTAATATTGTACCTATATGACGCGTGTTGCTGGGGAGTTTGTTGCGCCGTTTCTTCTCCCCAGCTTAAGCACTGGAAGCTGTGAAACGTTCAAAAAGAACGAATTTCTTAGTCTATTTGAAATAAATTATCATTCCATTTCAATAACGCTAAGCATTTTCAGAAATACAAAGTGAACATAAGAAAAATATTTTTGATGGAGCAAAAAGGTTCTCGAGTAGAAGTAGAGGTCTCGCAGCGTGGGTCAGCCTCTAACAAGATGAACAGACGACCTGGTGAGGTAAGCTGGGAGTCGTTGGAAGCGGGCGGCATCAGCCAAAGGACGTCCACTGCTGAAAAAAGGCCTCCCCCTTAGATTTCCACAACGAGCGGTCACATATATGTATCATCTATGGGTCACATACCGCCCTCATCCAACGACTCCCAGCGACCCTCACCTGGTCACCCGTCTACCTCGTTGGAGGTCGTCCCACGCTGCGTTTTCCGGTGCGCGGTCTCACTCACTCAAGAACCTCATCATCGTTTCGGCCGAATGAAGTCCACACCACAGACACAGGCCTCCCCCAAAGATCACCACAACCACCGATATGGGTGTGTTGTGGGCTCATTGGGGGGTTTTGCCATAATCGCCACGCTTGGCAGGCGGGTTGGCGATCGCAGTTGAGTTGTTAATGTACTCGAAGGACGCTGCTGCCCATCCTCCGGTTAATCCCTTAGTCGACTTTTACGACACCCATGGAAGGAGATGGGGTGGTGGCATTCTGAGCCGGCACCACACGGCAAAACCCTCAACGGCCAACAATTCTACGAGCAATTTGCCCCGCCCATTGCCACTTCAGTTTACTAATTCTTTCAGCTATGTCGGCAACTTTAGTTCTTCTACGAATCTCCTCATTTCTGATTCGATCTCGTAGAGAAATACCAAGCATAGCTCTCTCCATAGCTCGCTGAGTGACCTTGAGCTTTCTTATGAGGACCATTGGGAGTGACTACGTCTCTGTTCCAATGTCATCACTGGTAACACACACTGGTTAAAGATTATTACTGACGGTTATTTGTTATTGTTGACGAAAAGACGTTGCGAAGTTCCTGAACGCTGCCCAGCTGAGTCGGATTTGACGATTGACCTCTTTCTCGAAGTTGGTTCTACCTAATTGGACTGTTTATCCCAGGTAGGCATACTCGTCTACAACTTCGAGAACAGAGCTCCCAACGGATAACGGGATAGGCACGACATGGGCTTTCGACATGACTTTCGTCTTGCCCATGTTCATTTTAAGGCTCACCTGTTAGGAAACTCTGTTGAGTTCGAGCATTGTGCTGAGCTCTTGCAGCGATTCTGCCATAACTACGATGTCGTCGTCAAATCGAAGGTAAGTGATATAGTCGCCATTGACGTTAATGCTGAATCCTTTCCACACCAGTAGCTTGAAGGCATCCTCCATTGCAGCAGTGACCAGTTTCAGGGAAATGACGTCCCCCATTGCCCCCGTGCTGTTCATGTACTCGACCGACATGGTGGCGTTTCTGTAGAAGCACTTCAATGTACCGATAGTCAATCTGGCACCGCTGCAGCACTGCCCAGGTTTCGATCGAATCGAAGGCTTTCTCATCTCATCAGCGCCACCACACTTCTGTTCAATTCCTGCAGTATTTTCCCATCGTGTATGACAGAATTGAATAACCTCTAAAGGGCAAGAGTCAAAGGGCTTTCAAATGTTTTCTCAATTCTCTATTCTATATAAAATTTAACCAGCTCACACAAATTTCGATTAAAAAGGCATGTTTGATGGGACTATAGATATCAGAAGGATGTGCAGTAGCATTGTTTTGTGTGCTAATAACAACATACTGCAATCACCAATCCAATTACAAAGTATGGTTATTATGGCAATGTCCCCTGTGGCCACCCATTGTAGTGCTCATTGAAAGGCCCATGTTCAGTAGTAAATGTTTATGGACTGATGTGCATGTAAATGATTACCTAATCAAATACAAAATTAGTAATTTATTAAAATACTAAATAGATATGATTGTAACAATGTAGGACTTAGGAAATAAGTTAATATTTCAAACTAAATATCTGTGGTAATACATGCATTAAACATGCCTATGCACCAATTTTTTCAATTTCTTCTGCATCTTCAATGTCTAGCAATTGAATCTTCTTTCCAAAATGGGATTCGATCTCTTTACATATATCCATTGTTTGTGGTGAGTCTATTAAATTAATTGCAATACCAGCTTTACCAAAACGTCCAGTACGCCCAATTCTATGCAGGTAAGTTTCACAATCAGCTTTCTTATCCATGTCCATAGGCATGTCAAAATTGACAACAAGTGTTACTTGTTCAACATCTATTCCTCGTGACAACACATTTGTGGTGATCAGCACCTTTTCCAAACCAGCTCGGAAACGGTCCAGTACAGCTATTCTTTGTTCAACTGTCAGTTCACCAGATAACACAGCTACAGAATGACCATCCTTAGACATTTTTTCAGACAACCAGCCAGCCGTTTTTCTTGTATGACAGAAAATAATAGCTTGACCAATTGTAATTACACCATAAATGTTACAAATGGCTCTATACTTTTCATCTGCACTCTTACATTTCACATAGTACTGCTTTATATTATCCAATGACTCTTCTTCACGTAACAGTCTTATAATAATAGGATTAGGGACAATGATTTCAGCAAATCCCATAACAGCAGTATCATATGTAGCTGAAAAGAACATCATTTGACATGTTGAAGGCAAGCATTTATGAATGCGAATACACTGATCCTGATGACCTTGTCTGTCAATCATGACATCAGCCTCATCTAGTACAAAAACTTTAATTTTGCCCATATCAAACATGCCAAATTTCACACCCCAATCAAGCATTTTTCCAGGTGTACCAATAATAATGTGGTCAGTAATTTTTGTTCCTCGAGGCACCTCTTCACCTCTGACAGCATACTTAAGTTTGATCTCAGGGCAGAACTTAGCCATTTTTGCAGCAACCTCACCTGTCTGTATAGCTAGCTCATATGTAGGACTCAAACAAAGCACTTGTGGGTAATTTTTACTAGAATCAACTCTGCTCAGCATAGCTAAGACAAAAGCTGCAGTCTTACCAGTACCTGACTGAGATTGAGCAATCATATTTTGTGGAGGATCAGCTAATAGGGTTGGTAAAGCAGTTTCTTGGATTTTAGAGGGAGCATTAAAACCCATTGCATAAACTCCTTTTAGTAGATTTGACTTTAAATGTAAGGCTTCAAATGTCTTCACAGAATACAAGGGAGAGTTAGGATCTTTTCTTTGCACTTCAATATCCAACTTTGATTCAACTAAACCTTGCCTTATTATTTTCATTAAAAGGGAGGTGTCGGCCGGGTTTGCTGCGTCGGGAGATTCATCAGAGTCTGCAGTCTGGTTATGAGATGTTTTCTTTAAACCTAATCCAGCTACCTTATTTGATATCTCCAGCTCCTCTGCTTTTTGTCCCCATTGATTAGCCATCTTGTCTGAAATAAGGCAAAATAAATTAAGACCAGTATAATTAAATACGTGAACACTTTTTTATTGGTGATATAACGAGTTTTACGTAATCTAAGTTGAAAACTTACACAGGAATACTATCGTTACCTTGCAGGTTCCTAACAATCACTTTTTACAAATTACAAACAAAAGTTTTCCGGGTAGGACTATCTGTTTGTAAAGAATATCCTAGGAAACAAACTTTGGCACAACCCATATAGTACAGTAATAACTATCAATAATATGTAATGTAATTAGGTTAGAAACGTTTACTCCTTCTTTAGTTTGTAGTAGAATATAAAGAAAACTATGTTCAAAATCATAAAATATGCCTCAGTTTACGAATTAAGCACACCTGACACTGACACCAACGCTTTTTTTTTAATTTTTTTATTATGGGCATTGGACGAACCGTCAACCCAACAAAAGATTTACAAACTCATAACAGTTTCTTATCCAAGGTAACAGAATATTTATCTTATAAATAACTAAAATACTTATAAACAAAGATTTAAGAATGACTCTACCACTTATAAATTATAAGCGCAAATTACAAAAATAAGCAAAGTTATCTTAAAATTATGTTTCTATACATATATCTTTACAACAACAAAAATTATTAACTATGCAAATAATAACTAAAATTCATACAGATCCAATTGTACTTTGGATGAATTGAAATATAGAATTATATAAAATAGGAAATTTTAATAAATCATAAATATTTTTAGGTAGGTCACATTTCCCTAGCAAGTCTTGACATTGACAAATCAACAATAGTCGTTGCACTGAAAATTGTTTACAATCAAAGAACAAATGTTGCAGGTCACAACTTTCATAATTACAATATATACAAGCAGTGTTGCCACCTTAGCGATTTTGTCACTAGATCTGGTGACTTTTGACCCCTTTTGGCGATTTATTTCTGTCGTTTAGCTATTTTTGTTTTTAGCAACTTCTAGCGATATTTGAGTCGTCTTCATCTGTCCTAAAAAGTTTCTCAAGAATATTAATTACTATTTATATTCTTGTTTTGACGTTACAATATAATTATTAAAATCTACTTTAACAATTTCGTACTTAGAATTGTTTGATGTAAAAAAAAATCTGATTTTTGACTCATTTTAATGTTTGGTACACAATTAAAAGTGGTATTGAGTCACAGCGTTTATTGTTATTACGTAACAATATTTGAACAATGATTTTTCTTCTTCCTGCCCTGGTCCCAAGTTACTTGGGGGTGGCGAAATTAGTGTTATTTATATTGCAAAAGGGTTTTACAGTCGACCGCCTCCTGACACTAACCCTCGTTGGGTATGGTAGTGTAGTGTTGAGTAGGACATACAAGAGGCGGTACATTTGTCCCGTACATGACACAATATTGTAAGAGCGGCTCAACATTATAACATGTACCACTTCAAATTTTATGTCGCGTTACTTTACTCTTCGCATGTGAACTGTGGAGTGAGAGAGAGAGAATGAGGCACATGCTTCAAAAGCACGTCTTTTTATTCTACGGACATTATCGTGACTGCAAGAGACAACATGATGTTTTTATTCGCTCTATTACAAATGTACTAGTACAAAGTACGAGATGCGACAGTTTTAGAAAAATATGATTTCATGAATGTCTGTTAAATACCTTTTTCTTTTATTGTTTATGTCTGTGTATTAGGTATATGTATTTTAAATCAAAATCATGTTTTACAAATAAGTCGCCTGCACAATAATGCTAAAGTGGTTATTAAATAAAAACGTCGATACAATCGTCATTCGTCTATAATCAATCGCTTCTTATTACTTTGCTTTATGTATTCACTCATCATTCAACCTCAATCACACTTTGTAAGACAGGGCAGTACAAATACAGCAACAGTACATGAAATACTCGATCTTCAAATGTCATGTCAATGCCAAGCTTCATGACGCCTCGCCTCATTTCAATTCAATACCTCAATCACACTTTGTAAGACAGGGCAGTACAAATACACCAACAGTACATGAAATACTCGTTCTTCAAATGTCATGTCAATGCCAAGCTTCATGACGCCTCGCCTCATTTGAAGTGGGACATTGTACTGGCTCGGTACAGAAAAGAGGCTACTCTTACAAACTCATTTTCAAATCGTGTCCTACTCAACACTATGGTAGTGGTAGTCTGTTGTTTATCCGTCACCTGCGGGCAACTCAATGTGTCTAATAATAATGGTACAAATCGGGTTCCAAACTCCCTTAGTCATCTTCTACGACACCCACGGCATGAGATGGGGTAGTCCTAACCGTGACCGGAGTTACACGGCAATTTGAACATGTACTGTCACTTGAGTAGTCTGTCCAGTACTATAGATACTTCGATAGATGACATTACAATATTGTTACTAAAAAAAAAAATTGGGATTTCTGGTGACTTTCGCTTCGAATTTAGCCCAATCTGGTGACTTTTGGGCAGTGATGCCAACTTGGGGGTTTTCCCTCTAAATTTAGGGGCAATAAGTATTGAAAGGGGCTTTTTTAGGGGCAGGATTTCTTTGGGGTTTTTTTTAGGGGGGAAGGATTAATAATAATATAAACTAAAAGTTCTTATATTTCTGAACACTGCCAATTTGCACTTGTATATATTTTTTTAACGCAGCCTAGAACGAACGGTACGCCTGTCGAGTTCATTCCGCGCCGCTCATTCCAAAGAGAATACAAATACTCTATGCTGCTCATTCATTCATTATTTATTTGTTGTTTCGCTTTCAGCGTTCGCTTGAATTCAATTCAATCGTCTCAGTTTTTTGTTTGGGTTCCTTCTATCCTTTTGTTAAAAGAAATGAGTTGGGTTTATTTAATTTGTTAGTCTCAAGAGTTTATGAGTTAAGAATTAAGATTGTTCTTTCGGTTTTGGTTCTTGCATAAACTTCAAATATTCAGAATACATGTGAAAAGAAATCAGACACAGGTTAAATAATTTAAAAAAATATGCACCTCGCACTAGCACCTCTGTGGTCACTGCCGACGACGATGACGAATGCCGTTTTAGATATATTAATAATTAGATTCAGAATTAAAAATATGACACCACTCCATTTCCTCCCATGGAAGTTGTAAAAGCCGACTAAGGGACTAAAAGGGAAACCAGAGGGTTGGACAGCAGCGTCCCCTCTGTTGAACTGTAGCCATTCTGCGCTCACCGACTTGCTTGCCAAACGTGGTGAGTTCTGGCAAATTCCCCCCAAAATGACGGCACTTCAGCAGTGGACGTTTTTTTGGGCTTACATGATGTTTTTTTTTAACCTTTGCCCTTCACTAGTATTTCTCCTGTATCGTGGGTGCGTTTACATTCACAAATTTCACACACAGAATACACCCAAAACAATAATTATGCATTAATATTGCATAATTATTGTTTTATTTCACCAACATCAATAAAAAGTATTTGTAAACCGAAACAAACTATACTAGATATAGGTACTAAAAAAAATACTTAGGGGTTTTTAGGGGGAGTTTGAAATGATCTTGGGGGAAAAATTCTGTAGGGGTTGGCAACACTGCTTTTGGGTGTTCATCTAGTGACTTTAATTTTTATGACGTGGCAACACTGTATACAAGATTTACTATCGGTATTCGGTATCGATGAGTTTTATTCTGTACAAGTGAGAAGGTATTTTACAGTGTCCAATTCTTATCCTACAAATAGTCGTAATTAACTGTCTACCAAGGAATATCTTGTTTCTTTCAAACCAAGAAGACGTTGTTGGTTTGGGAGTGATTTCTGCTAACCATTTTCCTTTTACTTGCCGAGTATAGCTAAGCGATATCTCCCAGCGCTCCCCTCACCAGTCGCCATCCGCCGAACGGATGACATTAAAGACCGCACATTCGTCATTTTCCGCCCGCTGGACGAATGTGTTTGTCTCTGTATAAAGCCCTATACTGGCAGAACTGCTACAGATAGGTCGTATGTCTTAGTCTGAACATTTAAAGAAAAAAAAAAACACTTATATAGTCTATATTCACAGCAAGAAAAAGGTTAGGTTTTTGTGTCAGAATTTTTAAAAGTCAGTCGTTGGTGAAATTTTCGAACAATGTATTGTGCGTTTTCATTGTGGTGTTGTTTTATTGTTATAACAACTAGAATGATAATGAATTATTGAGTGTAAGTGAAGTTAAGAATATAACGAATATTGTATATAATATTTTTTATTGTGTCTTGATGCGTTACATAATGAGATATAACGATTTTTCTTCAAAATATAGTGGAAAAGTTCCTAAAGTATGGGCAATCGCAATTTTTAGCAATTTTGTATTTCAGCCGATTGATATGAAAGTTATATAATCGGATAGATAATGTCCTTGCGATCATTTTAAGGTAATCTCTTCATATATGTTCCATATTAAAATGTTGAGAGATCTCAGGTTAAACGCAAGTAGGTAATACGACACCACCACCGCGGGGCTGATTTAAATTATTTATATAAAATTATACTACATACATTAATGTATTTTAATGATTTATTCTTGTAAATAATATAACATTATAACATTAAATTGATATGAAAGTTATATAATCGGATAGATAATGTCCTTGCGATCATTTTAAGGTAATCTCTTCATATATGTTCCATATTAAAATATTGTGAAATCTTAGTTCAAACGCACGGCGATAACATGCTCGCGTGTCTGTGCGTTTCCCCTGACATTTATAACGGTTTACGGGATTCCGTTTCTGACGTTTTACGGGCGAAGGGTTAATCATTAAGTCTTTGATATAATTATTCAAATCAGTATATGGCACAGGACAATTACAGATTACAGAATAGGAAGATTTTGCAAGGCTATCAACTAGTTCATAACCAAGTATACCCGAATGGCTCGGAACCCAGCAGAATTCAATATACAGAGCCTTGAAAGAAAGCTCATAAACCAAACTTCTTATTTTATAGATTGCATATTGAGAATACATGTTCATATTTTATTACAGAGAGCTTTTACCACATCATCATTGAATCAGATAATATTAGAAAATGAGATTGAGTATAGTTATTGTAATTTTTAAGTACATATTGAAGAGCATGTAAAATAGCAAGCACTTCAGCTGAAAAAACAGACATATAGTCATTACATCTGAAGACTTTACCATAGTTATATATTTGATCAAAAAAGGCAAAAGCAGTTCTTTCTGGAGTTTTAGAAGCATCAGTATAAATTTTGGTGTCTAAAAACTGTAAAAATTTAACTTTGGAATTAAATTTGTTTACATGTATAGGCAGACTAAGTCAACATTATAATAAGGATGTTGCTTAGACCAGAATATAATATCTTGGAAGTTGAAATTCAGAAATGTTATTGATTCAATTAGAGACATAGCTACTTTTATACTTTCATTATTATAATCAGGAACATCAAAGTTATGGAGTAATTTAGAGATTATAACATTATCAAAGCTAATTAACTTCATAGAAAATTTGTCAGTGATATAAGATCTTCTAATAGTGAAAGGAACAATTCCAGTTTCAACTTCTAAAGAATTAATAGGCGAAGACATCATAGTTCCACAGATTATACATAGAGCTTTATTCTGTACGACATCTAATTTTCTTAATAGATAGCTGTCAGCATCAAAGCTGCAGCCATAATCAAAATAACTACGAATAAAAATAAAATAAAATTATTTTTAGGATTTTGGGATCAGAGACCCAATTAAGACCAACCAATGATTTCATAATATTTAGACCTAACTCAGCTTTTCTGCAAAGATTTTCAATATGAGGTTTCCAAGATAAACAGGAATCTAAAATCAAACCAAGATATCTAAAGCAAACATAATTAGGAATAATTGCATGGTCATAGATAATTTGAAGAGTATGAGGTCCATTTTTTGAGAAAAATATGGGAGCAAATTTATCAACATTAATTTTAACCTTCAATTTATTATTTAATATAGAGCCTATGTGATGGAGGGCCTTATTCATAGTTTGTTCCCCTTCTTTAACACTCTCACATTGTACATAAATAACTAAGTCATCAGCATATAATAAATATTTGACCTGAATAGGTATTTTAGACATAAAATTAATAAGGCTAAGTATGAAGATTAAAGGTGAGATTACAGAGCCTTGTGGAGTACCTTTATGGGATTTTATAGGTCCATATAGTTGTCTACCTACCTTTATCCAAGTATTGCGACCATTCAGGAATTTGTGAATCCATTTCAAAATTAAACCAGGGACTCCTAACTTATATAATGTGTATATTAAATAATTTTGATCAATATTATCAAATGCACCTTGGATATCTAAAAAAACAGCCAAGGTAGATTTGTTAACCTGAAATCCATTTTTAATTTCACCTATTAAGCAGCTGAGATTGTGCAGAGTGCTTTTACCTTTACGAAAACCAAATTGAAGTGAAGGTATCAAACAATGGTGTTCAAAATGCCACTCAAGTCTATTCTTGAGCATTGTTTCAAAATGTTTAGAAAAGCAGGAAGTTAATGAAATAGGTCTATATGAGCTTATAGAGTTTGGGTCTTTATTGGGCTTTAAAATAGGGGTTACATATTGAATTTTCCAACTATCTGGGATAGAACAAGTAGACCATAATGTATTATATATTAATAATAAAATCTTTTTAATATTAATTGGTAAATTCTGTATTATTACTTATTACAGAGTAAGGAATAGAATCCAGCCCTGGGGATGTAACCTTTTTATTATGCAGAGAGACAATAAATTCATCAAAAGAAAATGGCTTAATTAACCAGGAAAATGACTCTTTACCAGACTGTGAGAAATAAGTGTTAAGATGGTTAAAGTCTGCATTATTAATCGGAGAAGTGATTTTATTTAGAAAAGCAGATGCATATTCTGGATTGTGCATGAAGACATTGCTTTTACTTCCTTGGGCACAAGAAAACTTGAATCTACATATATTATCCCAAATTATTTTAATGGAAGTTAAGCGGCTAAATGATGGACATAGGTTTTGCCAACTGCTACGTTTAGCTTCTAGTATAATTAACTTTTTTTCAGCATCTAACTGTTTATATATCAAATAGTTTTCTAATGAAGGATATCTTTTATATGATTGGAGTGCTAACCGTACTTTCGCAACTGCTAACTCACACTTTTCATCCCACCACACAACTCTTTTGACGAAGATGGACAGTAGACTTGTTTTGGTATGTTAACAATACTGAATATAATAATTGAACAAATCTATTATAATCACCAATAGGATCATTAGTTAGAATAAACGATGATAATGCTGTATTGCACTTATCAGCAAAGACATGCCAATTAATTTTGTTAAAGTTTATTTCTGAAATTTCAGGGACATCAGTAGAAACACATCTTGGGGTATCTGCGAAATATATCTCAGAAGCCTGATAGAAGACTTTGACAAGAACAGGATAGTGATTACTACTCATAGGATCATCTAAAATAGAAAAGCCACAACTGGAACTGAGAGATTGAGAAACAAAAACTAAATCTAACACATTACCCTCTTGTCCGAAAGGAGCTAAAGTAGTTATATTATGGTCATTAATACAAATGCAGTTTTTATCATAAATGAAATTGTAAATCAAATTGCCTCTACTATTATTATTTTCACCACCCCTTAGTTAAGAAATTGTTTGTTTCTGTTTTTATTTTATTAAAAGTTTCTTCCAGCAAATGAATACGAAACTTACCGTTAGGCGGAGGAGGGCAATATGCACATAAAATATTGAAGTACAAGGAACCAATTTCAATTTCACACAAAATATTTTGAAAATTGTAGTCCAAATAGGTATCAATAATACTGTATTTATATAAACTTTAGATTGCAATGGCTACGCCTCCGTGAGGACGCTCAGAGTCCTGATAATATTATAACCCTTAAGCTTAAATTTGTTATTGTTACTAAGTCAGGTCTCTTTAATTGAAATAATGTCGATGCTATCAGTACTGAGGTCAATAAAGTCATTAAAAACATCAAGTTTAGGGGAAATGCTTCTAGAATTCCAGTGTATTATGTTTAAATGTTTTAAAACTTTATCCATAAATGATTATGTATTGCTTAAATTGTGTATTAACAATTATTTTATAATCTTGGATGTAATTGGTGCCCCATCTTTCTTAGAAATCAAATCTACAATTATTTTTATAATGCCGTTTAATGTTGAATCACAGTTCAATATATCGCTTATAATAAATCGTTTCTGAGGGATATTTTTAGATGTTTTTTCATTAGATGTAAGTAAGACTGATTTGGTGCCTTTAATAGCTGAAGCATATGTTGTACCTCCCAAAATTCTATTTTTAATTTCAGCAACTTTCGAAGCTTTAAGGGGCACTCATATGCGACTGCTACATGAGGTCCTTGGCAGTTATTACATTTAATTTTATCTTTTTGTAAACAATCTTTATAGAAATGATTACCTGCACAGATGGAACAAACTTGAGCATTTTGCAAGAACCACTAGTGTGGTTGAATTTGAAACAGTTAAAGCATTGAACTAAAGGTTTAAAATATTCTCTTACTTCGAACCATAAATGTTCATAAGTAACATGACTGGGCCTGTTAATATTCAAAAAAGTTACCAGTACTGTTGGCAGACAAGTAAGTGAGCCGTCGGGAAGCTTCTTCTTAAATCTCTTGATACCTAAAACTTCACACCCAGGTGATTTCAAAGACGACAAAAGTTCAGTATCGGTAATTTCAGTAGGAACCTTGATGACTCCCTGACTTTCAATTTGATCGAAAGGTATCTTGACTGACCAGTTATATTTGCTATGAATGGATTTATTCAAAATGAAAGAGTTCGCTTCTTTTTTTTGTTGGAAAGAATATCTTGATATAGTAATGACCAATGGGCTTAACGTACGTGTTAAGTGGAACCAAGTCCTTAAGAATTTTATTAATTTTAAATAGATCAATTCTTTCTTTGTTGTCCTGGAAAAGTAATACGGGATAATCCTTTCTGTTCAATTCTTCATAGGTGGGAAGGATGTCTTTGAATAAACCCCTGTTAGTATTTATGAACTTAGGTAACATCTTGGGAACCCGTTCATCTTCATGTATGCAAGTACTCTTCCGCTTTAAAGTGGTTTCGGAAGTAGAGGACTCCATGAGTCCACTACTAAATTCACTCATGGAATTAGAAAATAAGGGCTATAACTCTCGTTGGAGGTATTGGCTTCGCACTTCTTGTGCATTTGCCAGTGTCAGGTTCTTAAACATTTTTCAATAACTTCTTTCTTCGTGACGTTTTTGATGTAGGTATTCTTTTTTTTTTAGTTTTTTATTTTTTTTTAAAACGGGGAAACGAATTTACTTACAAAATCAGATAGGTGACCAGGAAAAGTAAGGATAGGGTCAGAGGAGCAAGGAAAGGATACGAGGATAGTAATAAAACATAAAACAAAACATACTTAAATAGAAATAAACAGTTATAATTTAATATTGTTAGCTTCAATGAATGAAGCTAGCACTGTATATATAGCGATATGATTCTTATGAAGTAAATACTGTATATTAATGGGAAGAGGAACTTCTAGGTCAACAAGGTTTTTGTATATTGTGGAGTGATCATACAAGGGACAGTTAAGGAGGATATGATTGCAGTCACTTATTTCTTCTCCACATTCACATGCTGATGAATTGATAATACCGATACGAGCAAGATGTGCCGGACTGCACATGTGACCCAATCTTAGTCGTATGAGTACGGATGTAGCTCGCTTGCTAAGCTTCACCTTGGAAAACCAAGGTTTGGCTGGGATATCAGGTTGTATGGAATAATAATATTTGCCTTTTAAACAGGCACTACTCTTCCAGGGCCTCACTCCAAGATTGTTGGAGGTGAAGCCTAGGAAGTGCAGCAAGGTCTTGTGTATAATTTTTATAAGGAAACATGTCTCCACACTCTATCGCTTCGTTTGCGAGATGGTCAGCTTTTTCATTCCCTTTTATAGCACTGTGGCTGGGAATCCAGGCAAACGATACAGAATATCCCTTGCTCACACAATTCGTAAGCTCTTCTCTAGCCATAGCAGTAATTGGGGAGCACGCATTCTTTTTGAAAGGGAATTTACAAAGGGCTTGCAATGCACTCATGGAGTCAGAGAATATTACGGAATTCATAAGTTTAAATAAATTAATATATTCTAATGCTTTATAAATTCCGTAGCATTCGGCGGTGAAAATTGATGTTTGTGGCGGAAATTTTATTTTTTCGACTATGTTAAACTGCTGATGGAACAGGCCTACCCCAACGTAATCACTGTTGGTATGTTTGGAAGCGTCACAATAAATATGATGCCAATCCTTCCAGCGTTCATCAATTATCGAATTGAAATATATATTTACATTTGTATCACCTTTTTTGATGCCTAGGTTAAGATGAACATCCGGAGATATTATGAGGGCTTCAAAGTTTATTTCAAAAAGTGGGAGATTAGGTGTAGGGTGAGTAGGAGGACTTATTGCTTTAAATTTGTTATAGCTAATGATTAAGTGAGGTAGAGATTTGTGAGTCCAATATGGAGAAGTAATAATTAGCTCTGAAATCCTACTAAGTTTTTCAATGAGTGGGTCTTCTGAAAATTGCAAAATACGGTAAAAGAATCTGTCTGCCAGAAACTGTCGTCGTAATTGCTGAGGTGGTTCAACGCATTCAATCTGTAAAGCGTTTATAGGACTGCTTTTCATGGTACCGGTTACGATTCTAAGAGCTTTGGCTTGGACGGCGTCCAATTTCTTCATTGCAGCCACGCTACAAGGCTCCAACAAAAAAGTTCCATAATCTAGAACACTTCTTATTAGAGCGTTGTAAACCAACTTCAAAGAAAAGGGATGCGCGCCCCACCATACGCCTGAAAGGCACCTAAGGATATTAAGAGAGCGTTCACACTTATCAGCAATGAATTCACAATGGGGTAGTCCAGTTAACTTAGAGTCTAGAATTACACCTAAAAATTTAATTTGAGTTTTAACAGTTATGGGTTCTCTATCATAAAGAACAGTAATAGGAGGAGGCATACGCTGTCTTGTGAACAAAAGAGTACAACTCTTGGACACCGACAACTCTAAACCATTATCGTCCAACCAAGTTTTTAAATGGTTTAGGGCATTTGTTATTGATGAGCTGGCTGTATTTATACATTGATCTGAATTATAAATAACAACATCATCTGCATATTGTAAAATATTAGATTTTCCATATAACGAACCTTCTAGGTCATAGGTGTAAACATTATACAGTATCGGACTGAGCACCGAACCCTGCGGGAGTCCCTTCCAGATTAATCTACTTGATGAGTCCAGTTTAATTGAACGTCCAGACATCAAATTGAAAATAAATCTTCTTAGATTTTGAGGCACCTCCAATAACTCTAATTTTTTATTTAAAATTGATAAAACTACATTGTCATAAGCTGATTTGATATCTAAAAATGTTGCTACAATTGATTTTTTATGTGATAAAGCCAGTCTTACATCAGAGATAAACATGCCAATACTATCTAAGGTGCTTCTACCCTTGCGGAATCCGTATTGTGAACCAGCAATTAAATTTCTGCTTTCAAGGAACCATTCTAATCTATTTTTAACTAAATGTTCAGTGATTTTTGTAATAACGGGTGACAACGCTATAGGACGATATGATGAAACGTCCGACGGATTTTTGTTCGGTTTTAAAATAGGCAACACAATCTGTGACTTCCATGTAGACGGAACGTCACCTGTCGAGATTACGGAATTTATAACCTCTAAAAAGTATTTTAGGCTATTTTCCCCAAGATTGGAAAAAAAGGAATACGGTATCCCGTCTTCGCCAGGGGCAGAATCCCGTACGCAGCAAAGTACACCTGTTAACTCGCTGAAAGTAAAGGGGGAATTAAGGAAGGAATCATTACTACCTAACAACTGAAGGGGATGGTTATGGTCTAGTTCTGGAACGTAAGAAGGTGCCAAGTTATTCAAGAACTCATTGTACATGGATGGAGGGAGAGATACGTGGAAATAGATACACCTAGTCGAAAACGTTTGATGTTAGTCCAAATTACTGAGGACGGCGTTCTTGGAGAAATCCGAGTGCAGTAACGTCTCCATGATAAAAATCTTTTTTCTTTAAACAGTTTTTTTGTGTTAGCTATTACAACTAATAAATTTTGGAAATTTTCGTCGGTCATGTTTCTTTTATAATTTATCTCAGCCTTTTTCCTCTTTTTAATAGCCATTGTACATCCGCTGTCCCACCATGGTGGAGATGGTAGTTTTTTATTAGCAGAATTTTTTACAGGAAATGAGGCATCAGCAGCTTCTAACATTAATTTTGTTAATGCTGTTGAGCATTGCTGTATGTTGTATGTTGTGTTAGGTAGTTTATGAAGACTATTTTCAACATATGCTTTATAATTAGCCCACCTATTATCTATTAGCCTGTATTTCATTCGGGGTTTGGTAAGTACATTTTTAACTTTTTTGCCAGGAAAGGTAATGAGAATCGGATAGTGATCACTACCAAAAGTAGATGAAAGTGTGTGCCAAGAAAGTGATGAAGCTAAATCTGAAGTGACAATGGAGAGGTCAATAGCACTAACATTCTCATTAGGACTTGTACAACGTGTTGGCACACCTGTATTTAATACACAAAGGTTATGTTCATCTATTACATTTAAGAGTTCTTCTCCAGTCAAACTAGATATGGAACTACCCCATAACTTATGCTGAGAATTAAAATCACCCAATATAAGGATGGCTTTTGGGAGCAGGTTGATCATGTTATTTACTTCTTGTAAAATCTGAGAAGATGGATAAGGAATATATATAGATACAAAACATATATCAGCAATAAGAGCTGCAACAATAGAAAAGTCACTATGTTGTGGAAGAGAAATAGGTTTTATATACAGCTTATTTTTGACGAGTAAGGCTACTCCACCATACCCGTCACTTCTGTCTTCACGAAGACAGGAGTAACCGTTAATTTTGAAGACAGAGCCTGGCTGGAGCCATGTTTCTGCTACAGCGATTACAGATGGTTCATATTTATTGATCAGATAAATAATTTCAGTTTTTTTACTAATCACACTTCGGCAGTTCCACTGCACCACCACGCTCACGATAGGGCATTGGAACCTCCACAGCATGATTAGATCGAGGATCTATTTGATGGTGTAAATCCATTATGGACTTCTGTTATATTTTTTAGTGTTTCAATCATAGGGGCAGCGTGGTTCGGTTTTATAATGTTGGACTGAGAAAGAGCATTAATTAGTAACATAATAATATCAGTTAAAGACTGTTCCTCATTTTCTGAGGTTCTAGAATTTAATGCACATCCATTAGCCAAAGATGGCATATTATATTCTTTAATAAGTTCTTGGTGGGCTGCATGGTCATATCCTTTCGGGGACTGATATGGTGAACGAGGTTTTAATATTACTGTTTTCCTATAGGACATATTGGATGAGGATGGAGGGGGGGTTTTACCTATTACTGGGATTGTTCGGCTGGTTGCAATAACATCTGCATATGATTTAGTAACAGGTGGGTGGAGTTTACATGCTTCAGAATATGAAACACAGCATTCAGCCATGGATTTTTTTATTCGTTTTTGTCTATCTAACTCCGGACAGCCTTTGCTAGTTGCAAAGTGAGGCCCAGAACAAAGGCAGCAGGATGCACAGTCTTCCTCAACATTACAACTGTCAGCAGTGTGAGCTTGTCCACACTTATAGCAGCGTGGCTTAGACCTACACTGGGTTTTGGTGTGACCAAAGCGGCAACAGCTATAGCATTGGATTGTTGGGTAAGTATAGAGCTCTACTGATAGTGCATTATAACATATAAAAATCCTTTTGGGCAGAACTTGTCCATCGAAGGTCACAACAATAGTCTGTGAAGGCTTCCATGTAGGTGTTCCCATTACATTAGTTTTGTAATTTAACCGCCTGATCTTTAAAATATTTCCACAGCCTATAGGAACGTTGATATTTTCCATTACTTCTTCAGGGGACCACTCAGCTGGAACTCCTCGTACAAGGCCCATCCGAGTAAGATTAAAGGTGGGAATAAATGCTTTTAATTTATTTTTATTTAAACTGTCGTGGTTTAAGAAGATATTAGCTTTATCAAAATGAGTGAACGCAAGGGAAACTCTGTTACGTCCTATTCTCTTAAGACTACCATTTACAATGTTTCCGAAACATTGTTTCTGAAGGAACTTTCCGAAGGCGATAGGGTGTAGAATAACGCTGTCATCTGGACTGGCCTGCTCTTTCTGCACATGTACAATATAAGGAGCCACATCCGTAGCTTCATAAAATGTTCTACCTATTGGTGGGGGGCGAGACTGAGGTTCAATAGTGATATTGTTATTGGTAATGTTTTTGTTAGTGATGACTGGAATTAATGTGTCAGCGTTGTTTATAACAGAAGTTAATTTTTCTTTTATTATATCAACTGAATCACAGATGCAATCCGTGTCTTTAAGTTCTGCAGTTGAGTTACGCTTACGTCTACGCTTATTGCAATGCCTGCACATCTTACTCGTACGACTACGTTTAATGGGACGACCGGTTACCGAGATCACGGAGCCATCTGTCTCCATGCCCGATTCGTTTGATATAACAGTTACAAAACATGATGCTGGAGGAACTGAGCCCCCCGGATCAGGGGGCTCCTCCATCCCGAAAAAAAACAGACAATAAAGAGACTTACCAAAGATATGTCACAAATAAATAAACTATATACAAAATAAATGAATATTATACTCTTCTGACCACTATATGAATAATAAAATTGTTTGCAAAAAATTTACGCTCCCGCCTAGTTTCAGGTTTCCCGCGCTTTTTCGGGCTATAACTAGTTAATATAGCTCGAAAGGAAATAAAATTATTTTATTTAAAAAAAATTGCGCCTTTTAATTCGACTTTCCCGCCCTTTTTTTCACACCAACGCTTTGCGGACCCTAGTGTTGCTAAATATTCGATAGTCAATCGATTAAACGATAGTATTTCATCTATTGAAACTATCAATTGTCTGAGAAAAGTATCAATATATCGTTTATCTTCCTTCCCACCACATTTTTTATTTTGAACCCACCCAGCTCTGGGATTATTATCTCTCTGTCTGTCTCTCTCTGTTATCTTGGGAGCGACTTGACCAGGGTGTGGATGACGTGTGTCGTCCGGATGATGACGTGTGTCGTCCGGATGATGACGCCATGAGTGAATTCTGGCGCAGCATCTGGTCGATGCCCGTCAGTCACACCGAGGGCAACTGGTTGCGGGACGTCGAGCGAGAGTGTGAACACATACAAGAGATGGGAGAAATTGTGATTTCTCCCCAAGACGTAGCCAGTGCAGTCCGTCCGATGCCGAATAGGAAATCCCCAGGACCGGACGGACTGTACAACTTTTGGATTAAATTGTTACGTAGTTCACACTCTAGCTTGGCATCCTAATTTCAGTCAGCCTTAGAGTCTGGGTCACTTCCACAGTTCTGTACAACTGGAGTTGAGCTTGAACTGGAGTTGAACTGGAGTTGAACTGGAGAGTGCAGCGGAGCCCAAGAATTATAGGCCGATCACATGTCTACCGACGGTCTATAAACTTCTTGCATCCATTTTGAGAGAGAAAATTACTAGCCACATTGACAAGTATGCCATCATGTCTGCCCGCGCCTGGTCCCGCGGCACTAAGGAGCTGCTCCTCATTGACATGACCATTAGCAACAGGTTCGGCATCAAAGAGACTGACATGAAACAATCGTTGAAGGAGCGTTTCTTTGGCCGCCTGAAAAAAGTACTTAAAAGTCTTTTGTCAGGTGGCAATAAGGTGCGCGCCTTTAACGGTTGGGTTATGCCAGTTTTGATGTACTCCTTTGGCATACTCAAGTGGACTCGGACAGAACTGGATGCCCTGGATAGGCAAGTTCGTACATTGCTGACCACAAATCGGAAGCATCACCCTCGATCTTCGGTCATGAGGCTGTACATCCCACGCAAGTGTGGAGGTCGAGGCTTTTTGAATGTTAAGACTCTCCACAATCGTGAGGTGTGCAGTCTCAGAGAGTATTTTCTACATACCAATGAGGGAATGCACCGAGATGTGGTCTCAGTGGACAAAGGACTAACCCCGCTCGGTTGGCTAAAGAGAACTAGCGCAAACCTATAGTACTCAGTACCAACGACCGCAGGGAGGTATGGCAGAGCAAAGAGCTACATGGACGCTTCTATCGGGCACTTCATGGTCCCGATGTAGATTTTCTAGCATCCGTGTCCTAGCTACGTTGCGGTGACCTTTTCGGGGAAACCGAAGGTTTTGCTTGTGCAATTATGGACGAAGTTATCATGACGAACAACTACCGGAAATGTATTGTTAAGGATGACACCGTTGACATCTGTCGGGCATGTCACTGTCCTGGTGAATCACTTTGACATATAATTTCTGGTTGTTCTCGTCTTGCTAACGGCGAGTACTTGCACAGGCATAACCAAGTGGCCAGGATCATCCATCAGCAACTTGCTCAGTACAACCTTGTGGAATCTGAGGTGCCGTATTACAGGTATGTGCCCGACCCAGTTCTTGAAAATGACCATGTCACGTTGTACTGGGATCGATCTATCATCACTGATAGGACTATTGTCGCTAATAAGCCTGACATAGTGGTGATAGATCGATTAGAGCGCCGCACGATGATTGTTGATGTTACAATTCCGCATGACGAGAATCTCGTGAAAGCCAAGAAAGATAAACAAATTAAGTATCTTGACTTGGCACACGAGATTGTCGACATGTGGGATGTGGACTCTGCAATCATTGTACCGATAGTTGTAACAGCCAATGGCCTCATTGCCAAGAGCCTCGACCACCATCTAAAGAGGCTCTCGTTAGGTGGCTGGATCAAGGGCAAGGGCCTGCTACAGAAAGTAGTAATCCTCGACACGGCACGTATAGTGAGAAGGTTCCTCTCTCTGGAGCCCTAACCACCGGTAGCTTGGACCCTGTGCCCGCTGCCGGTTGGTCTCTATTTTTTATATTTTAAATGTATGTGTTTTTGTTTTTTACTTCTGTATATATTTAAAAATGTAATGAATATGAAAGTATCAGAAATAAAGGAATAATAATAATAAACCCCTCTGGGCAGTCGTTATCTCACCATGGGATAAGGTACTTCCAGAGGGCAGATTAAAGCAGCTGCTTGATTTCATCCTACCTTTTGACATAAAAAAAGTATATCATAAAATAAAATAAAAAGTATATTAAGAAGCTTACAGTACGCAAGGCAGTTTGTGGCTAGCCGAATGTGAGTGGCGACACTGCGTACTCGAGTGCTCCAGAGAGTCGGTCAGCGCCTCGTCTCTGGCTTGCCTGTGTTGGTCGGTTGGAGTGGACCCCATGAGTACCCGCAGGATTTTCAACTCTGGCTTGTCTTAGTTGGCCGATCAGAGGGGGCCGCCAGAGCTATATGTGAAACCGGTGCCGCACCTCTTGACACCCCGAGCCGCTCACACCGGTATTGCTCCTTGTCGCCTGTAGTGGTAGCCATTAAGGGGGCCCATCTTGTGAGTGGCGAGTCACCGTCTGCCACAGAATTTCACATTCAAGGTTGAAAGGCAGACGCTGTTATTACCGTTTTTCTTAGTATTAAATCCATTTAACACCCATTGCAATAGACCTTATACTTGTAGTTTCCATCTCATACTATAGCCTTACACCACCGGGGACAATCCATGACTTACTTTTATAGTGCAGCTATGGAGAGTTCCCGGTTGGTGTCACATTACATTTTAGATTAAAATTCTCTAAAGGGCCCTTGCGTGTTGGACCCATGTCCCCGCGTAAGCCTATGAAAAGACTGGGTTCCCCCTTACAGGGGATATAAACCCGTGAAAAGAGAGACATGTAGACAATATTTATTTATTTCAGGTAACCAAGACCCATACATAAATACCTTATAGACTAACATACATAATGATATCTAACAATACTTGGACTTAGAAGTTTCGGTCGTGCTTCCCTGTAATGTCTGAACACCACTCCTGATGGCCAAAAGTCGGCGCTGAGAAAGACGGACGGCGACGTGCCGGAACATGGAGGATTTAGGACTTAAAATTTGTAGTTCTACTTTATTCCATCCGTGACAGCTTCAGTATCGCCCTTCCTTTGGCACCGATTCTACCTTGACTCCTTCTGATGACGTACTGAAGGAGCTTATCCCCCGATGTCTGTGTGTCCAACCGAGAGATATACAGGAGCATGATAGGTGATGCAGCTTTAACATCTTCGCTTGCAGGAGCGGTACCGCGTTTGTTACGGTTACGCCGAGACTGACTTTTCTTCCCTTTCACCAGTGTAAAGACGTCCTCATCCACTTTACCAGCTTTAGAGGCGGGCGCCTTAGTCCTTGGACAGTGGCGCGAATTCTTCTTTGCGTAACTCTCCTTCAGCAGCTGTGAGGTCTGCGTTACTTTCGCAGGCTGTGTCGTAATTAGGTCACTCAGGGAGGACACGTCGCGGTCATTGCACCGAGTACGTGGCTCGTTGTCCGTAGTAGCTCAATTTTTGCTGACAGGCGAAAACTGAACCGCGCTGCCTCGGCGCATATTTACGGTACACAATGAGCTTGGCGGAATTGCTGATGCAGTGCTACTTTTGCGCAGTAATAACTTCATGCCTTAATTTGGCAGCGGCACGTTCTGAAGCCTGTAGCTTCTTGTGTATAATTGCGACTTCAGTCTTCAAAGTATTAATACTAGGAACAAACACAAACTCGCTGTTCCTGCCACTAGGCTCCAGAAAATAAGCAAATCATTTAAATGTCAATGTGTACGTTTTTACAATAAAATCCCAAGCCATATTCAAAATCTAAGCGTTAAATAAATTCAAGTCCACTATAAAACAGAAGCTGTGTAGAAAAGCTTTCTATAACGTAACAGACTATATGGACGACAAAAATGCTTGAGATTGAGCTGCTCTGATATGCATAGGCTTATATTGATATTCCTGGTATCTATGTATCTAAAACCAGTACTTTTTAATTAATTTGACATTTAAATTGCATCATTTCTTAAAATGGATTATATTAAGTCATATTATGACATTTCATTATTCTTTATGACATTATGTTATTTATTTTTAATGTTATTTTTATGTTCATGTCATGCATTTAGATTTGATACTGTAATAGTGCGAGTACCATGTGGGCTATTCAATTATTTTGTTTTATTGACGTGATATTTGTCTGGCAGTTTAGGTATATCATGCTCACTCAAGTGTCCTGCTTATGGTGGAGTTGTGTGTCGCGTCGCTAAGTTACCCTACAATATGGTTGAGCTGAGCGACGCTGATGCATGCGTCATGCTCGTGAACGAGTGCCGTCTGTTGGGATTGGTCATCTTAATGCTGTCATGACAGTTGAATCAAAAATTCTGGTGAATATTAAAATCAAGCTTGTTTAGTGTAGACTTTATAAGAAGTTTAAACTCTTTCCTCCTGCATTGTCCTCACAATTCAATTCAATTTATGTATTCAGGAACAATTTACATCGTATTTGAATTTTAAGATAAAACATGATTAATTAATTCAATTAAAAAAAGCAATACGTACATCCATTAATTTAGAAAATACATAAATTATGAAAACCCACACAAAAATAAAATTAATGTCGTAAATACCCTTTATATTTTTAATTATTAATTAAAGTCAAAAATCAATTTAATTTCTAGCAGATACACATAATGAATTACATAGTTAAATAATAATATAAAGGTCATTAATTAGATCAATGATTAATAATACATTCTAATAAGTCACGTATACCTAACCTATCTACATTCTACAAATCGTCAACAGAGTAATAACACTCCTTGAACAGAAACTGCGTTATCGTGGTTTTACATTCTTTTAAGTAGATAATATTCTTTAATTCCATTGGCAGTTTATTAAATAATCTAGTTGATCTGTAGTACGCCCAATGTTTAACTATATTAAGGTGAGGCACGATTTAGGTAACATGACATCGCATGACATGTATTTCAGTTTGACATGAATTTGACAAATGTCTAATCATTTCATCATTTATTTCATAATTTCATAGAAGTGGGTAATAAAGCTTTTTGCGTGAACCGAACCGAAACTATGTATTGGTATCCGATAAAGTGTTTCAAAACTATGTATTTTCAAAAACTATTTATTGGACGATATGCGTATAAAGTGTTTATGAAATGATAAACGTTTTCGTGTCGGTTTAGGTATTTGCTTCGAAACTTGAAATCAATAGTAAACAAATTCAAGTTCGATATCAACTGAAAATTTTATACTTTGGTTTTTTGTTCTTTGTCTGTGGTAAATGATTATTATGACTGTCTGACTGGTAAAATACAATAATTTGACACAATAAATTCTAGTCTTATGCAAAGTTGTAATTTGTAATTTATACTCGTGCCAATATAGGATGGATATACCTAAATAACGTGTCAAAGATTTGATAGCAGCATAAAAATAATTCCTAATAAAGTAGAATAAAATGTAATTTTTATTATTATTATTTAGAATGACTAATATTCATAAATGCGCGATCTCGCTTCTTGTTCGTGCGATCGTCGGTATCGGTCGGGTTTACTTCGGAATAACTCGGTCGGAGTCATTCGGCTAGTTTCGGTAACTGTTTATCGACGATCCAATGCTGTGTGAATAAAGTGTTTCGCCCCAATAGTTTCTAATCTGAAGAGACCAATACATAGTTTTAGGTATTGGACGAGATACATAGTTTCAATAACTGTTTACGGTTTGCAACGCACACCGCTACTATTTCATATGGCGCTGGCGAATTGGCGATAGAATTTATAACCTAATTTAACAGACTAAATTATTTTTCAACTACTTAATAAGAGATATAATTAGAAAACTATTAGTTAATATGTTACGCAATAGCCGAAAAGTATTTTTTAAGAAAAATGTGTGCCCTGTTATAATCCCAAAGAAGAATTTCTTAACCAATGACTATAAATGTATGGAAGCTTGGACTAAGATGAACTCTTCATCCGTATTCAGTAAAATTAACATACACGACTTCTATAATGCATTAGATCAAAAGTTTTCATCTAAAGGTGTAATAAGCGCAATTGATGTTGATATTTTTGCCAATGCAATAAAAGACCCTAGCCATCTAGAAGAACTTAAGGACCTCCTCCACAAACTTAGGCTTTCAGCGGAAACAGGCAGTATGTTGGAATCGACATGGCAAGCCACTGTAAGGAATTTCATTGAGTTTGGTGATATCAAAGAACTAGTAGAAATATTAAAAGATCCTCTAAACTTTGGTGTATTTCTTGATGACTACAGTGCAAATATATTATTAGATAAATTGTTAACATTACAGAACTTTGAACTAGCTGCTAGGGTAGCTTCTCTAATAATGATACAGGAAGAATACAATAATGACATAACATGCACTTTATCTCAATATGCTTGTTACAAGTACATCACCAACTGTACTCCACTAGAACCAACACCACCGGAAGAGAAACCTAAGAAAGTGGAAGAAATTAAGATCAGAGTTAAATTTCTTATAAACCCATACTTTGATGACCATTTTGACATTACAAATACTCTTACATTATCTGGTAAAACATTGGCATGGATCTCGGAAAGAGCTGCAGACAATTTGAACAATAACTTGCAAATTATTGGGTGGCTAATTTACAAAAAATATGACAAATTATTAGCATTCTGTGAAAAAATGAGCAATAACAAATCATTTAAAGTATTTAGTGAGGTTCTTGAACTTTTCCAAAAGGAGAAAGCTAGATTAGATGCTGAATCTAAGAAAATATTAGACAACTGTATCTCTATTTTGTGTAAAGTTGAACAGAACTCTGCTGCTGTGTCTGTAGAAGAGGCTCTGAAAGTAGCTATTGAAAATGCTATCAACAAATTACAAAGAAGTGATATATTACAGCAAGAACAGGTATGTTTTATTAATCAATCAATCAATCTAAATATTTATTGCTGATCACAGGTACATTGTGAAAGTACATTGCAAGTAGTTGTGTGAATGCGCAGTTCACTATGTTCTACCAATTTAGGTATGCAAATTTGTATGTAAGGGATACAAGCCCATAGGCATGTGTAACTCAGGTCTGAGCCGGTTCAATGATTCAGATCACAGAGACTTGAGCTGCTGAGCTGCGGTTCAAATGCAACATAGACAGCTCACGGCTCATTGACAGCTCACAGAGCATAATGAACGCTTTGTAGATAGTTTTTGAGTCTATATTCGCTCAAGTAGTCACTTTGAGCTGTTGATCTATGGTTAATCTGATTCGTTCTGTGAGCTGACGTATTAGTAACTGAATGATTAGAGGTGCATAAATAAAACGCGAAGCATAACATATATTATGATATATTATTTAAAATGTTCTTTTAAATAAAAAATAATCAAAGAAAAATCGCTGATATATTATGTTTTAAACCTATATTATGAAAGAGATGAATGTGGCGGTTAAACCTGTTCGAACCAATAGTGTGCGCGCTGAGTCACAGTTCACAGTATAGCAAAGCACCTACTTAAGCTGACCTGCGAGCCGGCTCGCAGCTCCGGTTCAAGTGCTTGAACCGTGTTCTGACCTACAGCTCACGCTGATTTATTGAGTTACCCATGTTTACAAGCCCAAATTACATAATTAATAAATATCCTACATATTATTATCTGAAAAGTACTCATTTATTGAATAGTAGGTCTGATTTATCAACAGTTTTTTTTTAATACTTATATTATTGTAAACTTGGTAATCTATTATATATCTTAGGTGGGTATCTTAGGCCTAGGAAATTCTTATTATATTTAGATTTTTTTTATGCAGTCTAAAACATATTTTATGTCTGTGTCGTGTGCTATATAGGGTATCAAATATGAATATTACAATCGCATTAACCCTGCGCGGCGGTCAGGCGATTTACGATACACCACGGTGCAGTACAAACAAAAGATAGTCTCGGCCCATGATGCATAAGTTGCATCATAGCGCCGCTTAGGTACTTTTGTGTTATGTATCGCTTCTGACATCACATTGTGGGTGGTTTAATGCAACATTTTTAGTAACCAAGAATCAATTTTATAATAAACTAGCTGGGACCCGCGGTTTCACCCACGTTTAATTTAAAAGAAATCAAAGTCAACGTTTTTTATTTCAAACTAGCTGGGACCCGCGGTTTCACCCGCGTTTTATTTAAAAGAAACTTAGAGTACTTCGACATAGACACTGGACATAGAATATATATATTGGATTTCAAGGGTTTTTTATTTTTTGCGCGGAACCCTAATGATTTTTCTAAAATAAAAGTAGCCTAAGTTATTCCTTATAACATCAGCTATCTGCCAGTGAAAGCCCCGTCAAAATCGGTCCAGCCGTTTCAGAGATTACCCGGAACAAACAGACAGACAGACAGACAGCCAAAAAATTTAATAATTGTGTTTTTGTTGTACCGTATATACTTTCACATGCATTTAGTAAAAAACCTGTTATTTTGACATTACAATGCAGGTAGTATGGCTCATGAAATGGTTTGTAGAGGTAGGTATAGGGCTATCTACAACATGGAATACTATCCAGATAACATTGAAATTCTTAGGTTAGATCAAGATAAAGATAATTGTTATTGTAATTATATAAGATCTTTACCTATGGAATTGCCGTTTGTAGATAAAGCATAGCACCTTTTCTATTTATTTGAATCTAAGTAATCACTCGATTACCTGAACCTCAATTGCATAATCAATGTATCTATGCCAATGCAGTGGCAGATTATCGATGCCCTTTTTGAAGAAATTAGATAGAGGGGAAGCGACAAACTCTTCAAAGGCCTTTCACGTCTAAATCGTCATTCTAATTTTGTTCATACTCTTTGACGAGTATTTAATTTGGAATACATTTGGCATATTGATAAATAAGATAAAAACTATCCTTGTCAATACACCGTATCACCGTAAGGCTCCCGCCATATAAAGACAACAGGGGACTCAGTCGTGTTGGACATGGGTGCCACGGCGGTAATTATCCCGGCTCCATGTCTTTCTCCGAGCGGGATCGGCCCTATATTTAGATCTATCTTTGTGATCTCCTTTTGTAGCATGATGCTCTCACAAAAGCGAAACCACAGCACTCCAATTTTTCATGCTCTACCATAGCCGACACTACTGTTAGGTAGCAGAGAAAGATCTTGCCCGATCCGACCGACCGGGATCCGCCGCTCGGCAGCCCGAGCGTGTGCTGTGCGGTACCCTGATAGTCTCCGGTGCAAGGCACGCACTAACCTTTCGACCCGGGGGACAAGACGCTCGATGCACTCCTAGAAGCCCCAGCAACTGTCCAGGGTACGTACATACGTAAGTCCCAGGTACTTGATGTTTGTGGAACCATAGTGCCTCGGTTTTGGGAGGCGCTATCATGTAGTCGCCCATCAGGAAATATGTATTAGTAATAAAGTCCATATCACCCAGCCAGATCAATTGTGATAGCATAAATCATCGAGTCCATATCACAAGCCATAATTGTAATAGCATTAGTTATCAAATTTATATTACAAGCTGGGTCAATCGTAGTAGATGCAGAGGTCAAGTCCAGCAAGAGAGTTGGAAAAAACGTTGTGGATATAGATAAAGAGAGCTGAAATCGCACTAATACGAGGGCGGCACTGAAAATTTCGGGAATCAAGGAAGTGACACAACTTTACTATTTAAAAATGTATTTATTGCTTTTCGAAGTATTCTCCGCGAAATTTGACACATTTTTCCATACGATGGAACCAATCATTGAAGCAACCATTCCATTCGGAAGTTGGGGTCTCCAAAATGGCCGTTTTGTAGGCGTCCACAGCTTCTTTAGGTGATGAAAATCTCTGTCCACGCAATTTATTCTTTATTTTAGGGAAAGTATAGAAATCATTAGGGCTTAGGTCGGGGCTGTACGGCGGATGGTCTAATAATTATATGTTTTCTTGCTCTAAAAACTCTTTTGTTCTGTGCGCGGTGTGAGAACTCGCATTGTCGTGATGGAGGATGATGCGGCGGTTGCAGTTCTCTCTACGGAGTTCAGAAACGACCTGTGGCAAACAAATGCTAGCATACTGTAGTGTATTAAATAAAACACGGTCGATCGCAGACTGATGACGATTTATTGTATGTAAGTAAAGTAAGTGATTGCAGGTAGTTTTACACAAAACTACCTACTGAGTACATTACACTATCCTCTCTTTATAAGTAACGTAATAAGTAAGTATATAAACTTAAGATATTGTACACTAGGTAAACAAATACAATTAAAATATTTTAGCTATATTTACTTATCTTACTTGCTAACAATATTGTTTCCAAAATATTAGATAGCGATCCTATAATTAATGTTTACATTGTTTAGTAGGTATATGTGCATACAAACACATGGATTTAGTCACACGGACACATAGGCAGCCATTATGTTTTTTTATTAACATGTGACCTTAAGGTCATTTTGTGAGGACTGTAAGTGTCGATGTCGAAGCCTACGAGTAACGCCACCTGCGCCATCGTGAGACTCGATCGCGATAGGCTGTGCGGCGCTAACCGGACCACTGTTATTGTCTTTTGCTACTTCAACTTCACGGATCGCACGCTGTGTCAATGGCAAAGATATTATTCGCTCATCTGTACTAGTGGAATCTTTCGAAGGCGTTGACCAAAGTTCATCATTATCCCCAACAGAATCCTTTGTACCATTCCCTAACAGCACTCTATCACCACAATTAACAGAAGACAATGAATGCCGTGGTTTTCTAACACTTTTACAAAGCAATTGATCAACGTGACGTTTAAGTATGCGATTATCGTCCGTAGTTTTTACCTCGTAGGATACCGGCCCAGTTCTATTAAATACTACTCCATCTTTCCACTTAGCGTGGCTACCGGTATAGTCACGTATCAAAACTGAGTCGCCTGACTTAGCCTCGCGCATCACTCCGCCTCGCCGCACCTCTTGGGTGTCTTGTCTCCCGCGAACTAAGTCTTCGGTACTAGGGCGCAATAAATCTAACCTACCGCGTAACCTATGACCTAGAAGAGCCACCGCTGGTTCTTTTTGTGTTGTTGAGTGTTCAGTATTTCGATACGTAAATAAAAATCTTTGCAAAGCGACGTCGTAATCCTCTTTCCCCACTGTAGCCTTTTTAAGTACCTGTTTTACCTGCCGTACCGCGTTTTCAGCGGCTCCATTGCTTGAAGGATGGTAAGGAGCCACTAAAATGCGCCTAATACCGTTTTTACTTAAATAGAACAGATATTCTGAGGATGAAAACGGCGGTCCGTTATCACTTACAATAACTTTAGGAAGCCCAAATCGGGCAAAAATCTTACGAAAACAAGAAATAACAGCTTGTGCCGACGTACCGGATATGCGCTCAACTTCAAGCCACTTAGAGTGGCCATCAATGATTACTAAATAATATTGATTACGATAAGGTCCTAGAAAATCAACATTTAAACGTGTCCAAGGTTGAACCGGCCACGGCCACGAGTGGAGGGGCGTTGGAGGCGGGTGGTCGCGTTGCGAGCTACACTCTGGACATTCGCGGCATAATCGCTCAATGTCCGTGTCTAAACCTTCCCACCACAAATAATTTCGAGCTACTTGTTTCATCTTAACAACACCTATATGTCCACTGTGAAGTTCCGTCAACACTAAAATGCGAAGTTTGTTAGGAATTACTACACGATAGCCCCAAACCAAACAACCGTGATCATAAAATAAATTATCGCGCTTTAAAAAATATATTTCTTCCCTATCGTTGTCAACACTGCTTGGCCAACCAAATTTAACATAGCCAACAATTTTGTTCAAAAACGGATCTTTAAGCGTTTCCTTTTTAACTTCTTCAAAAGTAACTGGCATTTTATCTTCAATAAAATTAAAGTAACTACTTTCAAAATCGTCACATTTTTCTTTAATTGACGTATTTAACGGCAAACGTGATAATGCATCCGCAAAACAATACCTCGCCGAAGGCACAAATTCTATGTCAAAGTTATATGCAGATAAACGTACGGCATATCTTTGCAACCTGCTGGCAGCTGTCTGAGGAATACCCTTATTTTTACCAAAAATATAGCTTAGAGGGCGATGATCACTACGTAAATAGAAATGTCTGCCGTATAAATATTGATGAAATTTAGTGACACCAAAAATTATTGCTAACGCTTCCTTGTCCAGTTGCGAATAATTGCATTCGGCCGCATTGAGCGTGCGCGAGACACAGCTGACCGGCCGCTCCGACCCGTCGCGGTAGCGGTGTGCGAGCACGGCGCCCAGCCCATACGCGCTGCTATCTACCGACAGTACTAACGGCAATGTCGCATCGTAGTGCGCCAATATTGGATAACTGCTTAACCCCGTTTTTTTTTATTACAGGGACTATTGGTGTCCCATAATCAGAGCGATCGACTTTATATATTACGTCATCTCGCTGTAAACGTTCAAGCTCGCCCTCAACGGGGCCGCGCAGGGCTAAAGGAAGTGGGCGCGCTTTTACAAACACGGGCGTTTTATCCAAAAGATGCAACTGTAAAGAGGACTTAAATGTTCCTAGACCACTAGCAAACACTTCAGGAAATTCATTGAATAAGGATGTGACACAATTTTCCTGCTTAATATTGTAACATTGCATTGCATTTAAACGCAAACGTCTTATCCAAGTTCGCCCCAACAATGGTGGGCCACCGTTTTCAAATACAAACAATTGTAACTTTTCACAAAGTGATCCAAAAATGACATTAACCATTATGTAACCAATAGGTTTTATTACGTCGCCTACGTATGAATTCAGTCTCAATGTTTTCTTTGTTAAAATAATAGTATTGAAATAATTATCATAACAGGATTTTGAAATTGCTGAAATTTTGCTACCAGTGTCGACTTCAAAGGTAATGACACGATTTTCTATTTTTAAATCGATATGATAAGGGTCATCCCTGTCACTGTTATCACAAAAATGAAAAAAGTTTAAATCACTGTCGGAGTCAAAATTATTTAAGAAAAACTGACCTTTCGTATTATTCACTTCCACTGCGCTGTCACTTGGGCACTTACGGCACATTACTTTCAAATGGCCTTTCTCACCACACCGATCACAATGATACGCTTTGAACCTGCACCGTGCTGGTGCGTGCCCAGAGCGGCCGCAGCGCGAACATCCTCGCTGCACCGGAGCGCCGTCCGAAAGTCCCACGAATGGAGTGCGCCCCTTGCTGCTCGCAGCAGGCGCGCGGTGCGCCGCTGCCACACGGTGCATGCTGTCGCTGAGCGGGGCAGCCTCTGGCCCTCTGGTGACGCCGGATGCTGCTATGGCCGCGTGTCTGTCCGCCGCCTCTAGAGCCAGAGCGAGCTCAACGGCGCGTTTGTAATCCAACTCGCGTTCGGAAAAAAGCCTAGATCTCATATCCTCAAGACGTAAGCCGGAAACAAATTGATCCCTTAGATTTACCTCGAGGGCGTTGTCAAAATTGCAAGTTTTTGCCATATGTTTTAAACTCTGCAAGTAATCGTTGACAGTCTCCGCCTCCCCTTGCTTCCTTAGCCGAAATACGTGTCGTTCTGCGATCTCCGATCGTTTAGGTTCGAGATGCTCTTTCACTATGCGTTCAAGATCTTCAAATGTCTTATTCTCCGGCAAGTCAGGCGCACACAAGTCGCACATCAGCTCATAACAAGCCACGCCGACGTGTGTTACTAAAGTCGCCACGTGTAACTCCTTAGCGATGCCGTTTAGTGTTATAAATTGTCTGATTCGTCTGCAATACGCATCCCAATTATGAGTGCCCACTTCAAAGTTTTCTATTTTACCGATAGGCATGTTCCCGGATTGAAAATTGTGAACGAAAAAAAAAAGTACCGACTGCGCCAATGTAGTGTATTAAATAAAACACGGTCGATCGCAGACTGATGACGATTTATTGTATGTAAGTAAAGTAAGTGATTGCAGGTAGTTTTACACAAAACTACCTACTGAGTACATTACACATACCATTCTGCATTAACCGTTCTTTGTCCCTCAAGAGGAATAGTCGTAACATGGCCGGTTTTTGGAGACAAACGTGGCCACCATTTTTTTTGCAACACTCCGTGAACGAACAATTTTTGTTGGCTTTAACTCATTTTCGAACACCCAAACTCGTGACTGGTTTTTTGTTTCGGGTTCGTACGCATATATCCAGGATTCGTCACCTAATACGATGTTGTATACAGCATTTGAGGATCCTGCGTGGAATCTTTCGAGAGTTCTGACGCACCAAGTAACGCGAGCCGCTTTTTGCTCTTCACATAGCAAATGCGGTATCCATCGGGAAAACAACTTTTTTACACCTAATTGTTCATGCAAGATTATTTGTATTTGACTCATGCCAATGTCTAAAGTTGCCTGAATTTCGCGGTATGTCACATGTCGATCTTCCTCAATCAGCTTACGCACAGCATCAACGTTTTCTTGGGTGACTGCAGTTTTTGGCGACCTTGACGAGGATCATCACTGAGCTTGACACGTCCACGTTGAAATTCAGCAAACCAGCGATAAATTGTGGTTTTGGATAGGGCTTCATCACCAAATGCATAAATCATCCGGTCAACACACTGTTTATGTGTTAAACCACTTCGAAAGTCATAATAAATCATCGCTCTTGAATTTTCTCGAGTCAATTCCATTTTTTCAACGACTAAACAAGTTTGACAAAACCTTGTGACAAGACCGTGAATCTTTTTTAAAATAAATAAATGGTATTCGATTTGTAAAACCAAGGAGTTTTCAATTAAAAAGATTTTAATATGACAGGAACAGTGGAAATATTCCATTCCCGATACTTTTAGTGCAGCCTATGTATCGTCGCAAAAACTCACAAGGGACGCACAGACATGCACAGACCAAGACTGTGCAATATAATATAACTTCATACCGACATAAGCACTTTTTCCACTCAAATACAAAAACACATTATGAATCAAACAGTAGATAATCCTCGATGGAAGCTGGAAGCTATAAAAATACTATTTTGGGTAACGACGCTTTACACATAAATGTAATTAAATTTACGATGATGCACGAAGTGCAATAATAATAAGACAATGAAACTTTGAAAACAATGAAATTGTGGTTAATTCTTAGTGAATTACAAACTCTTTGTTGAATTAAACAATACCAACGTGCATGTGTTTTCATTGTTATTATAATCCGGTAGCAAACGTAGACCTAACAATAATTTCACTTAAAATATTTCATTTATTGATTTACTAAGTGACAAATGGCATTTTTTTCATAGTTAATTAATTGTAACAACAACAATTAATTTCTTTTTTGTATCTAACTTTTGTATTTTCGTCAAATTATAATGGGATTATAAAATTTCATTTAAAATAATAACTGAAGTTGTTGAATAAAATGATGCATAAAACCATACAAAATGTAGTTCTTTTAAAAGCAAAGTAAATTATTTCATACCACACAAGTATTAAGTTCAGTTTACTTTATATGATATCAACTTAGTCGTTGTTATTATTGGCTGCTATACGGTAAGTCTTCAACAGTGCGATGATACACCTTGTGCATCATGGTTAAAACACATTTATTCTATAATTAAATATACTAAGTATATTTAAGAACATAAATCAATACGATACACGAAATAATTTATACTCATTCTTTGGATTTTTTTTCTGTAATAATCCAGAGTAAAATTTTAGTCAACATTATTACGTTATTTAGGACATTTTTATTTCACAATTTTTATGCCATATAATTATTAAAGGTGTCAGCAACAAACACTAAACCAAAACATAAAACAATGTTGCAATTTACTTAAGCTTTTTAACACTTCCCAAAAGTGTGATCCATGATGCATACCTTGCATCATGCGCCGCGGAGGACCATTTTTAAATGATGCATACCTTGCATCGTGCTCACTGAAAGGATTAAGTTATTTATGTACACAATCGAAATGAATAACCTGATAAAAGAATATAAACTAATTCTTTTCTATGCATTTCACTATTTTTTATTTGATAATCGGTTGTCTTAAAAGGAGATCCAAGAGTTGTACAGCTAATTGTCAAACAAAATAGCAAGAAAAACCATGGTCAAGAGGATTTTGAAAACAGATCATCATATCAGCCACAGGACGCCCACTGCTGAACAAGGCCTCCCCCTTAGATTTCCACAACGAGCGTTCACATGCCGCTCTCATCCAACGAATCCCAGCGACCTTCACCAGGTCGTCTGTCCGCCTCGTTGGAGGTCGTCCCACGCTGCGTTTTCCGGTGTGCGGTCTCCATTCGAGAACCTTTGTGCCCCAACGGCCATCAGTTCTACGAGCAATGTGCCCTGCCCATTGCCACTTCAGCTTACTAATCCTTTCAGCTATGTCGACAACTTTAGAGAAAACAGATTCTTGCAAACAGATTCTTGAGAACAGACTATTGCAATTTTTCATAAATATTGATGATGATAATAATTTTCATTTTATCTGCTTGAGTCATAAAGAAATCCTTGAAAATTTGTGGGTACAGTTTACACAAATCTCACATTAATTACAATCTAGACTGGAAACAACCATCTGTATGCCATATGAATATATGTTCCCTGTTTGTGTGGTTCCCCACAAAATAATAGATCACCCATCTCCACCCATAGCTGTCGTAAAGGCGACTAAGGGTTGATATTTTGAGGATTTGCAGCAGTATCCTCACATGTGCTAATAACAACATACTACAATCACTATCCTACCTGGCAAGTCTGGAAATTATGGCAAGGCAATATCCTCTATAACTGATCATTTAAGAGGTATATGTTCAGTAGTGGATGATTATGGGCTGAGTAGTGAGGTTAATAGTACTTAAAGAAGCTTCTTGTTAAGGTTGCTAAAGGTTTACTTTATCAAGTTGAGCATGGTGAAACCAGGGACCATTTTGGTTACCCGTTGAAATGGCTTTCAATGAGGTTTTTAAGCAGTTAACAACAATCCCACTCAATGTCTTACACTATTGAATTGCATAATTTAAGCCTTCTGAATGGGTTATACTTTATAATCCCTCAAACGCTAATGAGGTAACTGGTTCAGACTTGGCAGTGTAATATGATTTCTCCATGATTGGCATTGGTTGCAGTATTATATGTTCAGGGCTAGCTTGCAAGCCGCTGTCCGCGGCGGCATCTTTGTCGCTCTGTACCGAGCGGCCTATAAACACGGGACTATGATTATTATTACTTTGGCTCTCTAGTAGAATATAAACTAGTTTGTTGTCTTATATATATATATATATATATATATATATATGTATATACAGTGTAAACTCTATATAGCGACACTGAAGGGACTGTGCATTTTATGGCGTTATAGAGAGTTGTCGTTAAATGGAGAGTAGAAACATCAGAATTAGAAAAAGTTTATTTCCGACTATTGTTAGTAGTTATGTGCATAAAAAAGACTGTTATTTGAACGCTATTGCGTATAGTCTGTTATTTTTGTCTGACGTCTTTTGCTGCACCAACTAAGAATATGATAAGGTATAGATAATCCATGACTCCTACTTATGAGTCATGGTCAACAACAGTCAACACGTACAAGCAATCCCAATTTGTAAACAAAAGAACGAATTTCTTAGGTATGCATGATGCCGACAGTCGAGTTTATTGCGGGCTAGGATAATAAAGCGACAATAGATCGTACACAGCTGCGCAGTTTTTACTAATTTTAGCAACTTAAAAGGTACTTTTTATTCCTCAATTGTTGTCGTTATTGAGAGTGGGTGTAATGCTATGTAGAGTGAAACATTGTATGAAAGACAAGCTAAACCAACCAAAGCCAATTGATTTCGACGCTTAAGGGAGTTTGTCGTTAAATAGAGTGACGTTACATGGAGTTTACACTGTATATATATACTATAAGTCTGAAGTGATTGTGAGCGGTGTGAATGGTGGAGGGCACACTGCCAATGTTGATGGCCCATTAAAATTCTAATGGGGAACAATAATGTCGCATGACTCACTACCTTTCCGTTAAACTCAACTACTATCTTAACCTTTGAGGACAAAATATGGCGCCATAGTCTTATTTCAATTAGATCCACTACTATTATACTAATAAATTAACATAAATTATTTTTAGCTGTTCAAATCATGGGCAGAAATAAGAAATGAAAAGCTCGATGAACAAGCCCATCGGCTGGATCGAGCACGGCGCATACAGCTTTTACAACAAAAGCAAAATGAAATGAAGGAAGAGGAACAGAAGTTGTGGTTCTTTGAAAATGAAGAAAAAATTGATCTTGAAATTGAAGAAAAGGAAAAACTGGTTGACAAATTTACCTCGAAAAAAACTGCTACTAAAAGTTCTGATGACTGTTATATTCCACCAGAGATTCTGCCAAAACGGAAATAAATCCTTATCCTTACTTTAGAATAAAACCCTTAAAATACTATACAGATTGTTTTATTATTATACACACAGCATATTGATGAACAACATTATTTAAGGTAATTATAAATGATGATGGAATTTATGAAATGATGATGAAATTACCTATTTTATTTCATGTGCATAGCGCACATGCGCGTCTATTGTTCCTAAAGACGTAATGTTTCTAAAGGTGCTCACTCATGTCGCATTTAGATAGCCAGATTATTATATATATAGATATTCGCTACTGGCGAAAATTCGGACTATCGTAACAATTAGGTTCTGTTCGGGTGCGACTCGTTAATTGGATCATGGGAGGCTCAACGAAGGCCGCTCTGCGAACGGAATAGAGCACAAAACCTAAATTATCGTAGAATATATTCATAAACTAACTTGTCTCTGGTGCGGTCAGGTAAAAATATATATACCATATAACAACAACAACAATACACAATACTTTACTACTTGACGCCTTGCAAGAAAACAAAGTCCATTCCTAGAGCCGCCGATGGCTCATATTTACAAGGGATTGCAAAAAAAATGTCGGCAACAGATAGGTACGCACACACTGTTACACGTCAAGCTCGACACCCTATATTACCATAAGTATGCTATATGCGATGCACGAAATCGTCTGAAAGGGAGCTCGTAACGTGGCGCCTGCCAATCACAGCATTTATTGCATTACGCATACAGACGCACTTTTTTTGAAGAAAAAAAACATTCGCCGTTCGTATCCCAACGTGAACGTTCAAATATGAAGTCATAATTTTATTGATCTAATTGCTAACCAACTTTTGTTCTAGTTACATTGTCAATTTTTAATATCTGGTACTATTGTTGAATATATATATATTGTTGAATAGCTTATGTTTATTTTGATAGTATGTTATAGTATACATAATCAGCCCGTTACTGTCCCACCGCTGGCCACGGGCTTTTTCTTACGATGAGAAAGGTTAGACCGTAGTCCACCACGCTGGCGATGACGATGTTTTCCTTCACCGTTAACGCAAGTGATAATCAATCTGATCCGCACATTAACCCGAAAAGTCAGAGGTGCGGCCGGGAATCGAACTCACTCTCCAATATGGACGTGAAACGTTCAACCACTATGCCATCACTGCTCTTGTTATATAGTATTACTAGCTGGGAACCGCGGTTTCACTCGCCGTTTAATTTAAAATAAATTGGATTAATTATTAATTAATTTAGACATAGACAGTTGACATGTATAAAGTATATATATTACAAGGGTTTTAATTTCTTTTGCGGAACTCCAGTTAGTTTTCTTAAATAAAAGTAGCCTAAGTTATTCCTTATAACATCAGCTATCTGCCCGTGAAAGCCCCGTAGAAATCGATGCAGCCGTTTCGGAGATTAGCGGGAACAAACAGACAGACAGACCGACAGACAGACAAAAACATAAAAAATAGTTTTTTTGTTGTAGGTACCGTATATACTTTCATGTGCATTTAGAAAAAGCTGTTATTTTGACATTACAAACAGACACTTCAATTTTATTTATTTGTATAGATGTATAGGTTTGATTGTTAATACTTAACATTTTTTTTTAAGTTGATTCAGTTTACGGTCTGTCTTTTGGACGTCATAAATACAATTATCTAACTAACGGCCGAATACTGAAACGCTACTTAATAGTAAGTCCCGCTTTAACTATTTGAGCCGCCCGGTTTCCTACCGAAACGGGTTTCTCGAATAGTTAAAGCGTGACTTAATATTAAGTGGCGTTTTACTATTCGGCCGTATATTACATAAAAGCGGGAAGATATTTCTCATACCTATTAGTAGTCAAGTTTTATTTATAAATCAAGTATGGCAACTTGATTTATAAAGGGTGTCATTAGATGAATATGATTTAGTTTTTTTTTAATGCTCACATTAATTGCAACTGTTTTGTTATTATGTTAATTGTTGATTTAGATTTTTAATTATGATTGGCTCCTAAGGTAAACATGTAGGTGTGTTTAGGTTTTGTTAATTATTTTATCTTAACATTTCAAGCGTTAAATAATGAGACAATTTTCTATACTTACGTGGCCAGCGTGCTCCGCATGTGGCTTTGTGAATTAAACTATTTTGGATAGTTATTTCAATTTAGATTTTCTTCGACTGATTCCATTTCCTGTCAGGTAATTTCGGAGACACGTTAATAAATGTAATGAGTGACTAGCTTGGGCAACATGCATAAAGGACTATTCAGATATAAGCGATCTTCGACGATACCGCTGTGGATGGCGAAAACTTCCGAGCGGTACCTAAATACCTACCCAGCGGAATACCGCGCTGTACTTTTGCCACCAACAGTGGTGGCGAATATCGCTAATATCTGAAAAGGCCTTTAGCCGATTCCCAATCCAAACTATCTCTGATCAGTTCAGTAGTTTTGCTGTATAAATGTATCAAACAGATATATTTGACAGGTAGACAAAAGTTTTAATATTATTAAGGTATTTCAATTGGAAATATATTCCCGAGCTTCCGATGTCAGGTAGGTTATTACAAGTTCGTCTTTGGGTCGCAGAAATTCATTTGTGTACCAAACTTCCAACTTAATAGGTCCAGTGGATTCGGAGTAAATTAGCTGTGACAGACGGACAGTCAGACATACACGAGTGATCATATATGGGTTGGGCTGTTTTTCCCTCCGGACGTTTGGAATCCTAAAAATGGCCGAGTGGTTAGTAGGGACAAGTTGTTGGGCTATTTACAGCCAACCAACACAGCGTTCTGGCATTTGCAACGGATACTCAAATCCGACACAATAACTTATGCCCTCTCAATCCTCCCATGCAACCAATGAATCAGAAAAATCAAAAAAATCAGAATGCCTAGTCTAAAAGCACAAAGTTCCCCAAGCACTCTAGCAGTAGACCAAGCTGAGGTCGACGCCAAAGTTGAACGTAGAGCCGTTATTCCGCCTGCCGAGGATGCCGACATAAAAAATGTTTACCCCCGTAAAGCCCCCGCCTCAGACGGTATCACCACCAAGCCGGGTAAGCTCTTCCCAAACAGTCTTATTATTTTAATGACCGCCATTTTTAATGCGGCATTGAAAACACAACCTCTTTCCCTAATAATAATAAGTGACATTAGTATTATTGATATTTGTTTAATTGATATATTTTGACATGATAGGTATTTCTTTTTTGACATTATTATGGATTGTATTTTGAATTGAACCGTACGACGTCGTCGACATTTTTTTTTCATTTTTGTGAAATATTTTATTAAATATGTAAAGATTAATTATTCTAAACACCGTACAACGTTGCCTTTTACTTGAAATTGGCGAAATTGTGGAAGATACTCTACAGAAGCCATAATCCTAAGATAATCTAAATTGTCAGATTTTCTCAATTTCGCCAATGTCATGTAATAAGGCAACGAGTTCAGGGGGCCTAAAAGGACCGCTTTAGCAGAATTATAATATGATCAGAATATGAATCACATTAGAAATCGTAAAATGGCCACTTAAATGACGAATCATAATATGAATAGCGTACAATTCATATTAGCAATCCACATGTTTGACAGTTTTCTATGGAGATTCGTAAAATGGCTCATAAATAGGAATTGCAAATGTGTCAAATAGCAGAATCATAAGAAGATAGTCAGAAGCAACATCTTGCAATTAATTTCGTTGATATTTTTGAAAATTAAATTAATAATGGAAAATTAAGGGCAGTACGAAATCTTTCTCGAGCAGACGCGTGTTACGGAAAGCTTGGGAAATGGAACTATCTTTTGATAAACAATTTTTGATGATCCCGTGTTTTCATATAGGAGCTGCAGTCTAATTGTCACCCGTGGTGGTGGAATAATAAAAATTAACTTTTCAGAGATATACTTAATAATAATTGTGAAGTATCTACAAAAGTAGAGTACAGTATCCGTAAAACAAAAACATTCATTATTGTATAATGTATATCCTACAATAATAATGTTTCGACAACGCGGTTAGCTCAGTGACTAAGCGATTGGCTTTTTACGAAACGGGTCGCGGGTTCGATTCCCGCCTGGGGTGGCGACATCGGGCCCTCAGTTTCCGGCTAACGCAGATACTCTAGTAGGGACATGATTATTTCGGGAAGTAAGTATCTATGTCGCATAGGCTGGGACGAGACATCTTGTTATTACTGCCCGGGGGACTCGGTGCATCACACGCTGGAGGAGTGACCAGCTTGGGTGATAACGATCGAAGATGGTGACCTTTTGCTTCCGGCAATGGTTCAGTTCATCATCCGGAGCGAGAGCACGTGGGATGTGATCGTCTCCTTTTGCTAGAACGTGACGTATGCGAAGCAGGTGGCGGAGCGGGAGCGTGGAGACACCAACTCTCTTCTCTGCCGCAAAAACACACCGGGCGTCGTTGGAGGACGCAGACCAAACTCCGGCCTTCTTGAGATGCGGCCTGCGGCGTCTGCTACACTTGGGACAGTCTATCTAAACGGGCCTGCTTCAGCCCGAGACGCTGGCGCGCTGAGTTCTGCGTGTGCTCTCTCCGGAGGAATTTATGGTTGGCCAGGACGCACCGAAATGGGGCCCGTAAGACCAACTGACGGACCGATACCTACCGCAAGGGTGTGGCCCAATGCCTAACCCGCGGCCACTGCGCGGGGCTATAGTTAAGTAGAAGGAAAATCTTGGGGATTTAGCTGGTAAGAGTCCGCCGGCATGCCTCGTCGCCTTTCCCAAGGTTAAGGAAGTCCACTAGGATTTCCCTACGACAAAAGGGTTCCATTCCCGCACGGATCCAATAATGTTGTATGGCCTACAGACAGTTTTGATTATGGATGTTTGTGCATGTAAGATTTAAGACTATACCCAAGAAACAGGAGAACCACAAGAGCGGGCATCATCATATCAGCCAAAGGACGTCCACTGCTGAACAAAGGCCTCCCCTATAGATTTCCACAACGTCCGGCCTTGGAGAGGGTAAGGTACAACAAAAAAATTGTCACCATGTATCTAAAATCCCGAGTTAATCCAATTTCAAAGTGAACTGACAGGGATATAACTAGGTTAGGTACTTTTTAGAGAAATTAAACAGTGTTGAGATCACAGTATTTAGGCTATATTTATCTTAAAAATACTTATATAGGTATAGACAAGAAAACACTAGTTTTATTCTCGATACCTATGATCTATATGATTTATTTATTTATTGGTATACCAACTGCAATACCTAGTAAACTATAGTAAAATCTTGCAATAATAAAGGCTGACATGCACGCCTATTATAGATATACAAAGCATTCGCCACTTCACAATTACATAGTCATTCTAGTAGTATTCAAACGTACATAATTACATATAATGCTACACAAACCAAAACATTAATTACATCATTTTGATTTAGTACATATTTAAAGACAATAAAATAATTATTTATGTTTAGCATTTAAAGGTCTTATGTATTGATGCCATAGAATCGTGATTCATTTGTATAAAATCAACATCTGCTGAAGTCCCACCTTGAACAACTGCACCAGGCTGAAAATAAAACAGTGTGGCTTTTAGGTAAATCTAGTACTTAAGTATATAAATTTTGAGTATTTCAAGAGAATAATACACGAGAATTTATGAAGTTTTAGTCAGCATAATAAATTTTGTTTACTTTTTTGCAACAACTATCTTCTAAAAATTCATGGTTACATTAATATAATATCATTATTTCTTTATTATTATATAATTACTTACAATGGACCAATCTTTTGTAGGTTGTTATTGAGCAAATAAGCCAACTTTTGCCAAAGGCGTGATTCCGCTCTTCCGGGCACTCGTATTGTAAAATGCAACCTCGAGCCCCGGCCAAGTTGTAGTTTTGCTCCAGGTATTCTATCATAATACTCTACTGCGACATTAGCTGCACGTCTTTCCATTCCTACAAAACATAGTATAAATTTAATCATCTTTGAGCAACGACTAATAATTAGTAGATGTTCATCTAGTAAAATGTTATATGTAAGAACTTAATCTAATATAAATGTTCCAACTCGTTCGAAATACGGAAGCTAAATGATTTTAATGTTTACAATTTTATTTGAATACTAGCTTTTGCCCGTGGCTTCGCACGCGTGGAATTTAGAAATGTATATCATGCTATTGAAAACATGCAATTATGACCTGAGCTTTTATTAGGAACTTGTAATAGGTGTAGAGGGATCATGATATATTTCCGAATGACACGACTCATAGGCCTGCCGCATATTGCATCCAGCCCAGCCAGCTGAGTGCCAAACCATGCGCTTTTGTCCTTTGTTTCGAAATGCTTCCCACATGGCACTGGGTGTCGTCATCAATTTTCATAAAATGTAGCTTGCCCTTTTTCGCCCAGTATTAACAGTCCAATCACTCATTATAGCCACGCCGCTCATTTTGTCATTTAAATTAGGGCTTTAAGTCGTGTGTTGTACCATACTTTTATAATATCAAGATAAATTTCGCGAGTACGCTCGCAACTGCCATGCTCCCATCCCACATACAGCGTACAGACCGAGTGAGCAGATCGCGCGTTTCAAGCGAGCATACAGCGTGCCGACTGCTAGCGATCTGCTTGCCGACCACCGACCACTGCCGCCCATTATACAGACACGCGTTTAACATCACTCACTATAATGTGCGCTGAGTGAACAGCAATAAGTTGAACCCTGACTGTCGGCGCTTAGAAGACCAACATGATGGCGAATAAATGTCGCAGATGACTGGGCGACGAAAGCACCGTGTGTAGTAAAATGCGCCTAAAATTGCACTTGCCGTTATTTAAGGATACCAACACAAATATTTTATCACGCTTTTTGGCTTAGCACAGCAGTTACGAAAATGCACAATGAGGCGTTCAAAAGAACCTTTGGCACCAAATTCAATCGTTTTTCTCTAATAAACACAAATACTTTATAAAACTAAGTCCATTTCATGATAACAATTTATGCGTAATACAAATGAAAACATATGTCTGCCTGCCTTGAACCATGCCATTGAGCCATGACTTCTTGTTTGCACCCGTCTCATAATAGCATATAATAAAATATCAACTACCGACCAGACAGAATATTTAATATAGAAATTGCTTTTCAAGAGAATAAAATTAATGCAAAACAAAATCCAAAAAGTGAGATGTAAGAGGTAGGTTTGATCCCGAGAATAAAGCAATGACAACCCACGTGTTAGTTTAGCAGGCTACGTAACCAGTTGCGAGACATAACGAAATAAGCTTTCTCATTCCTAAAATCTGTCGCTTATCTCCCTTTAGATATAGCGTGATGGTAATGTTTTTTTTTTGATAATTCTTATTACGTACTGATAACGAATGTGTTCACTTGTCTGGTTGTTTCATAATATTCGCTGTAAAACAACATTTTGTAGACATATTGTTATACAACTCACCTCCCATGTACAAAAGCGTGATGATTTGTATTCTATAGTCATCTTTGGACAGTAACGGACATTTTGTCAAATTTCAACGAATTCTATAGTGTAGTTTTAGCGGTAACATCCAACATAGAAACAGACAAACAGACAGAAATTCTAAAAATTACAGTTTTGGCATCAGTCTCGTTCCTGGACCACGCGGCAGTGATTTTTTTCAAAAAATATTCTTTGTACAGTTTTTGTCTCTCTACGATTTTATTATAGTATAGACTAGCTTTTGCCCGCTGCTTCGCACGCGTGGCATTTAGAAATGTATATCAGGCTATTGAAAACATGCAATAATGACCTGAGCTTTTATTAGGAACTTGTCATAGGTGTAGAGGGATCATGATATATTTTCGAATGACACGACCTATAGGCCTGCCGCATATTGCATCCAGTCCAGCCAGCCGACTGCCAAACCATGAGCTTTTGTATTTTGTTTGAAAACGCTTCCCTCATGGCACTGGGTGTCGTCATCAATAACTTTCATAAGATGTAGCTTGCCCTTTTCCGCCCAGTATTAACAGTCCAATCACTCATTATAGCCACACCGCTCATTATGTCATATAAATTAGGGCTTTAAGTAGTGTGTACAATACTTTTATAATATCAAGATACATTTCGCGAGTGCGTTTGCAACTGCCATGCTCCCATCCCACATACAGCGTATAGACCGAGTGAGCAGATCGCGCGCTTCAAGCGAGCATACAGCGTGCCGATTGCGAGGAATCTGATGCCGACCCCACCACTGCCGTCCATTATACAGACACGCGTTTGAGATCACTCACTATAATGTGCACTGAGTGAACAGCAATAAGTCGAACCTTGACTGTCGGCGATTAGAAGACAAACATGATGGCGAACAAATGTCGCAGACGACTGGGACTGTCGCTGACCTTCTCCAGAGATTCTACGCAGTGTATATCACCGTCAAGTAGATGGAGCGCTCCGTAGTCTGGGTAATATTTGGGAAACTTAACGGCATCAAAAGCACCGTGTGTAGTAAAATGCGCAAAAAATAGCACTTGCCATTATTTGGATGCAAAGTGCCTTACCCAATGCGGCGTCTTTCATAACTCCCGAGAAACCATATTCTACACGCCCACGTTGATGTCGATCAAACACACGTCTTTGCTTTTTTCTCATACGTATAGTATGACAGCATCTTGCCATTCGTTCGCGATTTGGCGAACAAATCCTCTTCGCACAGTTGAAAAAATACGAAAAGCGTAGTTTGACGCGGATTTTCCAAGCGCTCTACGACATTTTCAGAATTGAAATAAATTCGCTAGCCATTCTCTACATGGACGTCCACATGCATGACCGTTGGATGTTGATCATGTATAGAGATGTCGCAGTGTAGATACTCCGCGAGCTCGATTGCGATTCACACTGGGTGTAAGTCTATGAGGCGCGTGATGCAGCATGAAGCTTCCGATTGGTTGCGAGACGTCCTTCATGTCCTTCAGTACTATCTTGTGATAGAGAGGCAGCAATAACAACTCTTTGGGTACCTAACCACGACTGGCGCTGGGTGCTGCTTTCTGCAGTTAAAGAGGAATGTCTTTCAAGGCTCGTGGGCTTTTAAGATGCAAAGGCTAGCTCGATCTCTCAAAACTGCAGTTGATCGTGAGGCTCAGTTAGCTACTAAACGTGAGTACAATGCTCTATACACAGAGCACCAAATTAATCAACATTGGGCCGTAAGAATCGGCAATTGTTCAAAAAATTCAGATATAAATAAAATATCGTAGGTAAGGTTAGTAAGTTGTATAGAAAAGTTTAATAACAACAAAGTCACAGACACTGGCGGCACTGTTGGTGCAGTGGGTGATACAGTCAGCTGCTACGCTTCGGGTTGCGGGTTTGATTTCCGCACAGAACAAATATTTGTATGATCTGCAGGTAGTTGTTCCGGGTCTGGGTGTATTGTGTGTCAAATTTGTGTCTGTAAACGCACCCACGACACAGGAGAAATCCTACTGTGGGGCATCGTTTTTAAAAATAATATAAGATATAAGATTATAAGTCAACATATGTGGGTAATGGCTTTGCGTGGAGATCGCGACAATCGACATCGGTAGCGGTAACCTTTGGCGCAGATTAGGAAAAATACTACGTTTAATCTGAGCTGACCCTTAACTTCACGTTTTGCCAACGAAGCCATCATCATATCAGCCATTTATATGTCCACTGCTGAACAAAGGCCTCCACCATAGATTCAACAACTGTGTCATCATTTTGGGGGGTATTTGCCAATACTCTATATAATATTAATGCAAAACAAAATCCAAAAAGTAAGATTTGAGAGGTAAGTTTGATCCCGAGAACAAAGCAATGACAACCCGCGTGTTAGTTTAGCAGGCTACGTAACCAGTTGCGCAAGGTAACGAAATAAGCTTTCTGATTTTTAAAATCTGTCGCTTAGCTCCCTTTAGATATACCGTGATAGTAATGTTTTTTTAAATAAATCTTATTACGTACTGATAACGAATGTGTTCACTTATGTGATTGTTTCATAATATTCGCTATAAAACAAAACTTTGTAGACATATTGTTATACTACTCACCTCCCATGTACAAAAGCGTGATGATTTGTATTCTAGATCCATCCTCGGACAGTAACGGGCATTTTTGCCAAATTTCAACGAATTCTATAGTGTAGTTTTAGCGGTAACATCCAACATAGAAACAGACAAACAGATAAACAGACAGAAATTCTAAAAATTGCAGTTTTGCCATCAGTCTCGTTCCTGGAGCACGGGGCAGTGATTTTTTTTCAAAAAATATTCATTGTACAGTTTTTGTCTCTCTACGATTTTATTATAGTATAGATTTCACGACATTTTTGTTTCTTTTCGAGCGTAAATACAAAATCGAACATGTTAAATATAATATTGATTAATTAATACACTTAGAAAAGAGATTTATTGCACAGTAACATTTTTAGTGCGTTTTACGAATTTATTGCTTTGTTGACAAAATGACAAGTTGCTATAGTGATTGATGTATATATTATCTATATAGTTAATCTTGTTTGTTGCCAGCCGGAAACAAAATAAATATTTTAATAACTTCCTATTTCCTTTTTGGATGGATAATTGCACTTGTGTTAGTGGATATTATTATCTTTTATTTATATAAACATGGTCTCAGGAACTAGTGGCTCACAAAATGTGTCAATACGCAAACACAAACGTAAACAACCAGAATCAGATTGGACTCAGGCGATGAATGAGATATCTGCGGAGTTCAAAAATACCCTAAATAAGTGGCGACGCGACTTAGAGGTTAGTATCTGAAAAATATCTGACAATGCGATCGCAATAAAAGACGACTTAGCTACACTTACTCAAGTTACATCAGAGATAAAAAGTGATATTAATTCTCTACGCTCGGAACAATCGCTCATAAGACAACGTGTATCAGACTTGGATATTAAATATGATGGAATCACTCATGAAATTGTCTCTCTTAAGGAATCAATCCAGTTTGTAACTGATGACCAATCTGATCTCTCCAAAAAGGTTGACATTATGGGTAAAGAAACTCATGACACTACTGGTTTTAGGTGTATTGTAACGGAACTTGTGGCTAAGATTGACTACTTAGAACAGAATGCCCGCTCTTGTAACATGGAACTTTGTAATATTCCTGAAAGGCGTAATGAAAACCTGGTGACAATCATGCAAGTAATTGGATCTACAATAAATTGCACCATTCAGCAAAAAGATATTATATCCATTCACCGTGTCCCACATGCACACCAGCAGAACGATAGGCCCAAGAATGTAATTGTGGGATTATCTTCGCGGATATTGCGGGATAATATTCTTAGCGCCCATCGCTTATGTAAAGGGCTTAACACGGAGCAACTGGGTATATCCGGTACATCCCGTCCAATTTATATGCATGAACATCTGACCTTAAAGAAAAAGCAATTATTTCGTGAATGTCGAATTGCCGCCAAAACTCATAATTATAAGTTTTTATGTGTCAAACATGGAACTATTCTTGCTCGCGAAAAAGAAGGATCGAAAGCTTTTGCTATCCGATCACACGAAGACATCACTAAAATTAAACCTGGCTTTGCATCAACTATTGAAAATTAATGAATTTCACGGAACATACCATTTACTATATTTATTAACAATATCTTTTAGTTTTGCATATGTTTTAATATTGTTTTGCATTCATACTCTGCTATGTTTGTATTACCTTTGCACACTGGAGGGCTTCCTGAATAATTTTAACTCCTTTAATTATGTATCCGCAACAACATGTATTTTTATGATATATTGTATGGTGGTTTTAGTATCATGCATTCTGTTAATACACTACTACTTTGTAAACAAACTTGTTTATACGTTTGTTATGTATTTGCTGAACCGCCATTGCATAGGCTATCTACAAAATGTATGCGGAGTGTTCTGCACAAGGTTATTACTATATTATTTTAGTTTTACATTTGTGGTAGGCTTCTCGAGAGGTTTATTTGTGGTATTCGTAGTGTGCTCGGTTTATCTTGTGAGATTATCCCTGGTCTGTATATGCATTGTCATTTATAATGCTGGTCTAATATATTACTTTAGAATTCTTTTGTCCCAATGGCAGATAATTTAATCGTATATTATCAAAATTGCAGGGGTCTCTGCACCAAGCTTCATATTCTGTATATGAGTATCTTGTCTAATTGTTATGATGTTATAGTATTGACTGAGACCTGGTTAACGCCTGAAATATTCGATGGTGAATTTATTGATCAACGATATGCAGTATACAGGTGCGACCGAGATCGGACGGCCACTAATAAAAAGGACGGGGTTGGAGTACTCGTGGCGGTATTGAGAGCCCTACGTTCAGTCCAATTGTTTCCCTGTTCATCCTTACAAACGAACATTGAACAAGTCCTTGTACAATTGCCCAGCTCACAGAGAGGTAAGAATCAATTTATTTGTGCAGCATATATACCTCTAAAAACGCCCGACTGCGTATATATTGAGTACTTTGATGTACTGCAATCCTTCCTTGGGATTGCCAATGTCGAACATTTTTGTTTGCTGGGCGATTTTAATTTACCTGATATTGAATGGTACACCAGTACCAACGATCTATCTTCATTTGGACAAATTGAAAGGGGTAACTCTCCAGTTTGTGGTTATCTTAATACATTTATGTCTTTCCTCAATGCTCATCAGTACAATACTATGACAAACTCGAGTGGAAAATTATTGGACTTGGTAATTAGTAACAATGATTGCTCGGTGCATGCGCCCTCTGCCTATTTGCTACAGATTGATAGTTACCATCCACCGTTCTGTGTTCTGGTTCCCTTTAATTTACAACCCAGTGCCATGATGCGCAAGTCAATAAAAAAATATAATTATTTTAAGGCAAATTATGTTAATATTAATCGCGACTTAAGTGAAATAAATTGGATTGACGCCTTAAGCAATCAATCAGTGGATGAGTCACTAAATACGTTCTACAACATAGTCTTTCGTATTGTTAAAGCATATGTTCCTTTAACAAATTCCAGATCCTCGAAATTTCCCATTTGGTTCACCCCATCACTTATATACATTTTTTTAAATAAATCCAGGGCGTGGGTTAATTGGAAAACGTATCACAATATATCAGACTATGAGCAATTCTCGCTCTTTAGATCTAGATTCCATGTCGAATGTAAAATTTGCTATAGTAAATATGTAAACTCTTTGAGGACAGCATCCTTAACAATGTTAAGTACTTTTGGACGTATATTTTCAACTGTAAATCATCTACTGGTATCCCTTCTACTATGAACTATAATAATCAATGTACTAACGACCCAGAAGAGATTTGTAATTATTTTTCGGCCTCTTTCAAGTCAGTTTACGAGCCATCCACTTTATCTAATGCTATACCCCTGATTGAAGATTTTTCTGATGATTGTTCCATGTTCAATAACATTCAGTTCAGTTTAAATGAAGTATTAAAGGCGCTTCAGTCTTTGGACTCCTCAAAGGGACCAGGACCGGATGGTCTACCAGTGATTTTCCTGAAAAGCACAGCGGTAAATCTTTGTTTACCCTTACAAATTATATATAATAATGCAATGTCACAAGGAATCTTTCCCGAAACATGGAAATGCGCAAATATTACGCCAGTTTATAAGTCGGGTCCTAAAAAGGACATCGAAAATTATCGCCCTATTTCTATACTGTCAGCCTTGTCAAAGCTTTTCGAAAGATTAGTCCACGATAAAGTATATCCTGTATTTCACAGTAACATAATCCAACAACAACATGGTTTCGTTAAAAGGAGATCAACGACAACAAATTTGGTAGCTTTCGTGGACTATCTTTTCAACAACATGGATTCTCGGGTTCAAGTGGACTCTATATACACTGATTTTCGGAAAGCTTTTGACAAGGTTGATCACGAATTGCTACTAAACAAAATTGCATTTAATGGTATACGTGGTGATCTATTGCGATGGTTCTCTTCTTATGTTTCGAACAGGACTCAGCGGGTTGTAATCAACGGATTTTATTCTACTAGCATACGCGTGACTTCCGGGGTGCCCCAGGGCTCAATTCTGGGACCTCTTTTGTTTATTATATTTAATAATGATATCCAATCAAACTTTTGGAAGACTGTTATCTATTGCAAGAAGATTTAGATAGGTTTGCTGAATATTGCATAAGCAATAAATTATTGTTAAGAATTTCTAAATGTTGCTGGTATTAGTTTTACTAAAAATAAAAACGTTACTATATACCCTTACTCTTTGGACAGGATTTTATTAACAAAAGTGTCCTTGATTCGGGATCTTGGTGTACTCCTGGATGGTAAACTTCACCTTGATGAACATATAAATAAAATTATTAACAGTGCATATCGCATGTACGGTTTCGTAATGAGATCCGCTAGAGAATTTACTCGCCCGGGTACTTACTTGTATCTTTACAAATCGTTAATCAGGTCTCAGTTGGAGTATGCGGTGTCAGTATGGAGTCCCTTTTATGAAAAGTATTCAGCATGTATCGAAAAAGTGCAAATAAATTTTTTGAAAGCCATGCATTATCGTTGTTTTCGTGCCTCTCTATCTTACCATGACCTACTCGAGAGGTACAATTTATTAAATCTGAAGTCTAGACGCCTTCTCTTAGAAACAATGTTTTTGTATGATTTGTGTAGCAACACGTATGATTGTATGGACATTTGCAGTAGGTTGTGTTATGTAGTACCTAGAACGACGGTGAGTCGCGGGGTGCGCGCTCGACCCCTTTTTGCCGTAGCATCGTGCCGAACTAACGCAGGCCTGCGGGCACCTCTACGTCGCCTTACTGGTCAATATAATAAGTACTTTCCGAACATCGACCTGTTCGCACTACCTGCTGCAAAATTTAAGAAATGTGTTATAAAAGAAATCATTACTGATTTCTTTTATAACACATTTCTTCAATGTAATCCGTATTCTATAATAACTTCAATTAAACATCCTCTTCTTGTTCTTTCTATTGCATATCTAATTTGTTTTTAATGTATAGGTATGTATAATGTACTTTATTCTCTACCTCTGAAAATTGTTATTTTAATAAGTTAATTGTGGGTAAACAAAATGTGCGCACAATATCAGATACTTTTGCATAATTTGTGGAAAATGCCGTTGGTTATACATTTACTCATATTTTGTAAAATCTTTTTTAGTTTTTTATTATGTGTAACTGTTTATTTTCCCTTATAAATAAATAATTAGATTAATTGTTGAAAAATACGACCGTCTGCCCATAAAAATGATTAAAAACAATAACCGGTAATTTAGCGGTGTTCAATTTTTTTGTTTGGTAACATTATTACCAAATATGAATCTGTTTATGAAATGAATTGAGTATGATCCACCTTTATTAGCAGCCATTTTACGAAAAATAGAGGAATTGCTAAGGATCTGCTGGGAATTCTGGAAATGAATTCCTTTCAGCAGAATTGCATAAAGTGGCCTTTTTAGCCCCGCAGGACTCTTTACCCAAGACAATGTTGGGTTTATGAATCAGCGCTTCATAGGGCACAGAATAGAGTGGCAACATAGAATTTCGAAAAGGTTGATTAGGAAGACGAGTGAACAGTGTAGCATGGCGATTTCAAAGTCTTCTCTTTCGAAGATAGACGACGCGCTCTCTACACGTCCCTATATCTCTTCTTCCCGAGCATGAGACGACATGAAGACTCTGCTGTCTTCGCAGACAAAGACAAAGAGAGCCTTTTCCATAGCAACGGGAATGCCACTAGTGGTGTAGTAATTTCATTCAATTCTAATCATTCTTTACGTTTCGTTACCAAAATACGTCAAACATCAAGTTTATACTTTATAAATAGAGCAAAACAAAACGCATATTGTCAATTTTAGAAATTAGTTTGTTTATTTCTATTTTATTGTTACCTATTACTTTCAAGTTTCAGAAAAAGCGAGAGAAAATTTACCAAGTAATCTATATTGTGATTATTGTAAGGTGTGATTGATGGCAACGATAAATGTGTAAGTAATATTACCTACTCTAGAAAGGCTCTTCCACTATTAGTCATACGCAGGCACGGGCGGTCAACTACCAACATATAAAAAGTTGCTTAGGTTGACAGTCAACATGCAAAATGAAAGCTACCTCACTCCCCGTACCTACTGTTAACCCCCCCCCCCATCTGTATATTTTGAAATGACGTCATTTTTAGTTTTACCGGCAGTCATAGGACGTTGCCATGACCACAGCATGACACTGAAAAAATATCAGTCTTGTCAAATTATTAAATTCTAATGCTTTCCTTGTGAAGTATTTTATTTAACAAATTGGTGGCGAGGATGTTGGAATCGCAATGTAAAAATATAAAACGAGTACGAGGTTCATTACGAGGCATCTTAATCCGAATGGACATATATCTAAATACTCATACTACCTAAATACGGAAACGAATTTACAAAATGAAGAAATACAAACCAGGATACAGGATTCTAGATGATTAATCCATTTGAATCGTTCATCATTAATCATTATGAATCGATAAATCCATATCTCGTTTACAACAAGAAGATGAAACAGTAATTTCCTACACTTCTGAACTTAAGAAAGTTACATCAAATTGTAAATTCAAATGTTAGAACTATGATCAAAACATAATTGTTTACTTTGCCTACAATTAATAAGAGGTTATAAAGACGGTGATATTCGTACAAAAATTCTCCAGGATAAAGTCATTGTCTTCTACATTCCCTAAATTGGTGCAAATCGCTACTGCTTTAGAAATGGGTAACATTGAAAACGCAGCAATGTCTTCAGACACTCGAAAATAAACTGGTTCAATTAACAGATTTACAAAAAATACAACCAACCCATCAGCCAACACTCCACCCACTTAAACTAAGATAAATACAAGGTCACCATTAACAATTAAAGAACTGAGATGGAAATGCTTTCGATGTGGAAAGGATGACCACAAGGCTAATGAATGCGGCCATCAAAAAAGCGTTTGCCGAAAATGTCACAAAACAGGCCACCTTGCCCGAGTTTGCCTGCTTTGACTACCAATACGCATCAATTAGACGACTCTACAAGCCGCGTTAGTCAAGACTGTATGGCAGACATCAATTTACTATGAAATGAAATATAGGAAATTACACGATATCAATCGAATATAGAAGGAAAGGTCGTTCGTATGGAATTTGACACTGGTACAAATTTATCGTCAATGTCACTAAAATACTACAAAAAGGCTTTCAGTCACAGAACTTGAATGAAATATCTTAGGTCAGTTTGAAATTAGTAGATACATTTATTTTAAGAAAAAATATTACCAATATTTATGGAGATACTCTAAATAAATGGATAAATTATTAATTATTTTTTATTTTTCACTGTAAATATTATCCTTAATAAGAAAATAATAAAAACGTCATCGTATGTACGATGGAACCTCTTTTTTTGGCATTGTGGCTATTATGTCGAAGCATAAACCAAGACCCTCTTTATTAAAAAAAAAAAGTGTCATTTTCTATGTTAACTGTCTGCTATTGGCGAGAAAATATGTTCCGAGTCGACCGTCTGATACGAAGCATCTTACTACCTAGTCTGTGTACGCAGAGCACAGTTGAGGTCTTTAAAAACTGTGACCATGACTCCATTAATAGTATTGTATCTATTATTAGAAAAAAGCATCCTCCACTATCGGACATATGCATTTGAGGTCTTAGTTGACTGTGACCATGACTTTATCCATTATTCTGCACTATACTTAGTGGAGAGACACCATCAGCCGAAGGAGATTAATCTCCATATTGCTTTGAAACATTAATTGACCGTGTGCTCTTTGGTATTTTGTTATTACATATTTCCAGCCTGTCAAAACATATTTCCCATTATAATATGTAATTTATTTTACAACATACAAAGCATATAGACAAGCACACCATACAAGTACAAAGTTTAGTGGGTTATATGTCCATCCTCATAAACTTCCCAAACGAAGATTAATCGGGGCATGAGACGACTGGCCCACAGAGTGACCCATGATTTCAAACTATTATTTAAATTTACTGCTTCTTACAGACTTGGAGGGACCTTAAAAAAAAGCATTTTGGCCTGTTGATAGTTCATGGGTGAAGGAGGCCATTGCATGTATTATAAGAGAAAAATTAAAGTGCCTATGAAATAGGCTCAAAAGAGACGGTTAGGAGAGGTAACAGAACAAAGGTACAGTTTGTGTACATTTTTAGTATATTTCTTGTCACACAATTTAGTAAGATTCACAGCATTATTTTCTTCAAACTTTCCTTTGCTTTTCAGATTAGTTTATTGAAATGGAGGCTAGATTTCTTGAACCTACCGCTACCAACTACTGTGATACCAATTCAAACACCTACAGCTGCATTACCACCAAAGGTGATATCGCCTCAAACATAGTCCACCTGCAAAACATATTTATTTTGTATAGTAGATGTATAGTTATTAAATGATTAATTTAAAATAATTAAAATTACAATAATTTCAAAAAAGTTACTTGTTTGTTTTAATGATTCAGCAAACACCTTACCCAGTTCACCAATCCTTGAATTATAGCCTGCATATATGAATTGGTCATGGCTGCGGCTTGGACTTTTTGGCTTTAACATTGACTGACTCAACAGTTGTTGTGGCATTGATGGTGGGAACAAATGAACATGAGTGCAATAAATTGCTCCTAGTAGGTTTGACAGTCCCTATTTGTTTTGAGCCTCAGTGGTTACATGGTGCCTCCTAGACTCATTTCGTGAAAACATAATTCACCATTATTTCAGTCTGAAATCAAGACAAGGGTGTACCTATTCGATATTTGGCAAATAATTGATAAACATTTATCTAAGGTTAATAATTATGTTCAATTAGTGTAAAAGTTTAACAGTAAGAATGTTAGTAGGTATGTGATCTACAACAAACAAAATGCTGTAGAAGCAGCTGTTGTATGACTGATAGAGATGTTCTGTTTGTGGCCAACACCTCTGGGTAACATAGATTATTCACTAATATTGAAAAATGGGTAATGGGAAGAAAGTACTAGGTCGACTGATAAATATTAGTTATTATGAGAAGCAGTAGATAACCTTTAAAATGATCTATTAATTACCTCCATATGTTAGACTTACTTTTACAAGAACAGACAGTCCCTGTGATTTGCGGAGACACTGTGGATATAGCTACCGTACTATGTTCTTCTGTCTTTTCCGAATTTTTCTAAGCATAAATACTGAGAAGATGATATCGGTAGGATCCCCAGACAGCGTATTTATGGGTTTCTACGTTACTGTAACCATTTAACCCTTTATTCTAATAATTTAACGTAACTCAAAAAGTTACGAAATGCGAAGAAACTTTTGTCTACCTCTCTTGAGATGTAGACTATTTGCGAAGAAATAACTCTATTCCTAAATGTCAAAGATAGACAAAATATGTTGGTCATGTTCGACATTGTAGACTTTTGTCTAGGGAAGAATACTCTTCTCTTTCCGTTCATTGTTGAGATCGCCATGCTCGGTACGGTAGAATTATTGCTACTGTCTACATCCAAATGTCATTCTTGTCTACTCTTCCGTCGACAAGACCGTTGTCTACGGTGGTCACGCTACGCCTACAGTACATGCCTCGGGCGGCGGACGCTACTGATGCAGAAGGGTCGGTATTGGGTGGCGGATACCTCGACGGGATTTGAGTGAATCAGCCCAGATCCAAAGAAGCGTTTAGATGCTTTTTTCATTAATTGTCTATTGGTCGTTAAATTCAAATCGATATGCTCATTACGTATTAGCCAGGGCGCACCCGTGTGCATGAATCGATTTTGGAGAACTTGAAGTCTACTGAGTGGATTCTGCGTGTGCAAATGCGAACTGGCATGGGTCATAATTGGCCAAATGCACGTGGTATTAATTCTCCCATTTTTCTAAGGGATAAGTAGGCCGCGGAGGCGACTGAGTGCATAGGCGGCACGGGCGTGCACTGTCTTCGTGTAAGGACAGATTTTCGTCGAGAGTGACTCCAAGATATTGGGCATGCGGTCCCCAAAGAATCGATTGGCCTAACATCGAGATCTGTCTGAAGCGAGTATGCTCGTTTCCGAGTTTGCAAACCAGGACGACTTTGCTTTTGGTGGGATTTACTTCGATCCTCTATTTCCTGAACCATGCGCCATAGACGTTGGCCGTGGTTTGGAAAATCTGAATCCGGAGTAGTATACGACCGTATCGTCGGCGAAGAGTGCCAACTTGGACGAACTTATGGGTCGTTTGGGGATCTCACTGGTGTACAAGAGAGTGTGCCCTCGATGCAATGACGAAAACTGCAACGCCTTCAATGAAGACAACTGAAAAGGATTCGATAAGTAGTCTCGAATGATGAGTACGAGACGGTCGGGCACTCACGAGTTTATATACAAAGCTTATATAATAAGCCGTTGTTCCAGACTTTGTCGAATGCTTTCACCACAGCCAAAAGTACTCCCGTCATCATGCCGCGTTAGAATCCGAACGTGATATGTTCAACTAATCAGTGGATTTTTTGTGCAGGAGTGTTTGGCTCGATAGCCAAACTGTTCGTTGGGAATGAGTTTTTTGGATTCGGCATAATCCTTTTTAAACGGGAAAAGATAATCTGCGCACATATCTTCGCAAGGGCATTGAGAAGACTTATGGGGCGATAACAAGTGGACTCACACTTTGGCCTGCCGGGTTTTAAGATACCCATAACTGTAGCCTCTTTGTACTTGTGTGGAAAGAGGTTGTTTGTTCAATGCCGCATAAAAAATGGAGGTTATTAACATTATAAGACTGTTTGGGAAGAGCTTACCCAGCTTGGTGGTGATACCATCTGAGGCGGGGGCTTTACAGGGGTAAAGATTCAGCACCATAGTTGTGACTTTGGCTGCCGTGAACGGAAGGAGTGACATGAAGAATAACGGCTCTACTTTCAACTTCGGCGTCGAGCTCAGTGAGGTGAGCTTGGTCAACTGGTAGAGTGCTTGAGGAACATAGTTCTAGACAAGCATTCTGATTTTTTGTCGTCATCAAAGGCCGGTTTTTTATTGCATGGGACGATTGAGAGAGGGCATAACAGTTGCTGTGTCGGATTTGAGGTTCCGTTGCAAATGCCAGAACGTTGTGTTATCATTTCGGCCGAATGAAGTCCACTGCAGGACACAGGCCTCCTCCAAAGATCACCACGACCGATATGGTTGTGTTGTGGGCTCATTGGGGGGGATTTGCCATAATCGCCACGCTTGGCAGACGGGTTGGCGATCGCAGTTGAGTTGTCAATGTACTCGAAAGACGCTGCTGCCCATCCTCCGGCTAAATCCCTTAGTCGACTTTTACGACACGTTCGGGAGAGAAAGGGTGGTGGCATTCTGAGCCGGCAAGGCATGGCACGGCATTCGAGCAATATATTATTGGTGTTAGAGCTAGGTATATCGGATTCCAGCGCTGAAGAACCAAAATTCACGGTCTGCAGCGCAGAGTGGCTATCCGGATCGCACGAGGATACCGAAGTGTCCTATGAGGCGGCAACTCTCCTGGCGCGTTTTCCGCCTTTCGACATCCTGGCGGAGTTGGATGCGTGGGTCTACGATCAAACACGCTCCCTCCGCCAGAGCGGTGAAGACGCGCCTCCAGGGGCGTTGGACGTACCTGCACAGGATAGCACGCGAGGCCACGGCACAATGCCATCACTGTGATAGCGACCCGGACACCGCACAGCACACGCTCGAGGCCTGCCCTGTGTGGGCCAGCGAGCGGCGGATCCTGGTCGATCGGATCGGGCAAGATCTGTCTCTGCCAGCAGTAGTGTCGGCTATGTTGGCAGAGCACGAAAACTGGAATGCAGTGGTCTCCTTCTGTGAGAGCGTCATGCTCCAGAAGGAAACCACAGAGCGGGACCGGGAGAGGGCCGATCCCGCTCGAAGAAGGAGGAGACGGCGCCGGGGTTGTGTTGGTTGGCTGTAAATAGCTCAACAACTCGTCCCAACTCGGGCATTTTTAGGGTTCAATTTCAATATTAAACCAGTTTGAGTGAGCGGTAATCAGATACTGGCGATGGATAACTATAATGTTTGTGTGAGTTGTACTATGTTTGATTTGCCACGGATTTTTTATTTTTTATTTTTTACGATTAAATACCGATTGTAAGTAATATCCCACAATTAATTAAAGCCAGCTGAGTACCTACCAAGGAACTACAAAATGGACGATTGGGGTTACACCTCGAAACAATAACCTTATTCACTTTAATTTCAGACATGTTTTTCTTGTGGAAGTTTATGATCCTTTAATTAATTTTATTTATTAATTTTTATAAATAAATACATACCCATATAAGGTCTTACTTTAATAATGGAAAATATTTTAAGACTAGATGAATATTATAGAATTTATTTCAAATATCAAGTATCGGTTTTACTGATAATGAGTAAATTAATATTTCAATACTCGACTAGCGAAAGATTTACTCTTATTTTTTTTGCTAAAACGCATCATTGCAACCTGTAGATTTACCTCCTAAAATATTTTCCATTATTAAAGTAAGACCTTGTATGGGTATGTATAGTTATACAGGTATATATTAATAAATACAAGTAAATAAATATATAAAATTGTAAGTATTTATTATTTATTTACTTATTTATAAATGCATTTATTTAAATAGGTATATATTTATAAATACATAAATAAATATATTTTTAAATCCTTATGTATATAAATTAATTAATAAACTAGAAATAAACAATTAAACACATCAGTTACATAAATATAAATTAACCAGTAACCTAATAATAAATAACCCCTCTGGGCAGTCGTTATCTCGCCATGGGATAAGGTAATCCTGGAGGGCAGATTAAAGCAGCTGCTTGGTTTCTTCCTACCTTTTGATAAAAAAAAGTATATCAAAAGAAAAAAATGGAATAATAAGAAGCTTACAGAACTCAGGGCAGTTTGTGGCGAGCTGAATGTACCCGAATGCTCCAGAAAGTCGGTCAGGGCCTCGTCTCCGCTTGCCTTTATTGGTCGGTTGGAGTGGAACCCCATGAGTGCCCGCAGGATTTTCAACTATGGCTTGCTTTAGTTGGCCGATCAGAGAGGGGCCGCCAGAGCTATATTGCTCGGGGGTGGAAGTGTCTAATGGCGTAATAACGGGGAAATCCGCTCCGAGTCTTCGAGACGCGCGATGGTGAAACCGATGCCGCACCTCTCGACGCCTCGAGCCGCTCACACCGGTGTTGCTCCCTGTCGCCTGTAGTGGTAGCCATTTAGGGAGCCCATCTTGTGAGTGGCGAGTTACCGTCTGCCACAGAATTTCACTATAAATGTTAAAAGGCAGACGCCGTTTTTTCCGTTTATAGAACAAACTCCTTCCAAGAAACTCGTCGATCAGAAGACGGGATTGACAATTGACGGCTGTATTTCTAACAGTACATTATCATCCCCGACAGTGCTCACCATCAACCTCACAGACCCGTTTCATAATCTTCTACAAGAGTATGCAGAAATAACATCTGCAAATTTATGCAACGTGACAAACAGTGACGTCGAACACCATATAGTCACTTGCGGACCACCAGTATACAGTAAAGCAAGACCGTTACCACCGCATAAATATCAAGTGGCGAAGAAAGAATTCCAAGTCATGCTTAAACAAGGAATATGTCGGCCATCGAAACCACCTTGGGCAAGCCCATTACACCTTGTGCAGAAGAAAAATGGTGAATACAGACCGTGTGGTGATTACCGCAGATTTAACGCGGTAACCAAACCAGACAGATATCCGATACCCAGACTACGCGATTTTACATATTGCTTGGAAGGAATGAAGATCTTCACAAAAATTGATTTAAAAAAAGCCTACAATCAATTGAGGATTCGTGAAGAGGACATTGAGAAGACAGCAGTCATCACGCCTTTTGGCCTATATGAATTTCCGAGGATGTGTTTTGGCCTATGCAACGCAGGTCAAACTTTTCAACGGCACATCAACAATGTTCTAGGTGACTTGGACAATGTATTTCCATTCGTCGACGATATACTTTGTGCTTCGGTAGACGAAGAAACACACAGAAGACATTTAGAAGCCTTATTCAAAAGACTCCGAGAATATGGTTTACGAATAAACGTGTCGAAGTGCGTTTTCGGAGAGGAAAATCTAGAATTTTTGGGATATACATTGACTAAAAACGGTATCCAGCCAATAGAAGATCGTATTAAATGCATATCTTCTTACCCCGAGCCAACCACAATTCAAGAATTACATCGTTTCCTCGGCATTTTAAATTTCTACAAAGAAAATATCCCACACGCCGCACACGTCCAAGAAACGCTATATAAATATATGCGAACATGCAAGAAGAACGATAAAACAAAGGTGAACTTTACTAGCGAAGAAAAAGAAGCCTTTATAGCGTGCAAGAATAGTATCAAGGACGCTGTAACCTTATCTCACCCGTCAGTATACGCTCCACTATCACTTATGTGCGACGCGTCGAACACATGTGTCGGAGCCTCATTACAGCAACACGTCGACAACAGCTGGAGACCGCTTGGTTTTTTCTCAAAGAAATTAACAGATGCACAGAAGAAGTATAGTACGTTTGACCGGGAACTTCTAGCAATATACCTAGCTATACGGCACTTTCGATGTATGTTCGAGGGCAGATAAATAACGGTTTACATGGATCATAAACCAATAACACATGCAATTCTGAGGTAAAACAGCAAAACAGAAACGCCATTACGCACAAGGTACTTGCACTATATAAGTCAATTTACGACGAAAATATGCCATATAGAAGGAAAAGACAATGTTGTGGCCGATGCCGATCAAGAATCGAAGCAATATCCACTCCTTCACCAATCGACTACGATGAACTGGCACGCCATCAGCTAAGTGATAAACAGATAAGAGACGCGACGAAAAATGAGTCGCTGCGATTTGAACGCTTACGACCACTCACAAGCAACTCAATATTATGCGAAACATCGAGCGGCAATATACGACCATACTTACCGCCGGAATTACGAAGGAAGGCATTCGACGCCGTTCATGACTTGAGTCACCCGAGCAACTAGGAAAATGATTACACAAAGATTTTTCTGGCCGAACATGAACAAAGACGTTAACATGTGGACAAAATGCTGCATAAACTGCCAACGGACGAAAGTACAGCGACACACAGTATCGCCGTTAGAAAATTATCCACCCACCGATCGCCTGTCGCACATACATATAGATATCGTCGGTCCACTACTGATATCAGACGGAAGACGATACTGTGTGAACATCATTGACCAAGCTACGAAATGGCCAGAAGAATTCCCAGTTAGCAACATTGAAGCCAACACTATCGCTACGATTGTCTACGAAGGCTGGATAGTACGTTTTGGATGCCCAGAGCGGATAACAAGCGATCAAGGAAGGCAATTTGAATCCCAATTATTCAAAACATTAATGAATAGAATGGGTATAGAAAAAACTCGGACTACTGCCTATCATCCACAGGCTAACGGGATGATTGAGCGATGGCACCGCTCGTTAAAATCTTTCTTGACTGTTCGACTGCAAAACTCAAGCTGGACTCAAGAATTGCCCACAGTTTTATTGGGACTGCGAGCCGCAATAAAAGAAAACACCGATGTCTCATCCGCAGAGGCATTATACGGAAGACCGTTACGACTGCCAGGCGAAATGTGTGGAGAAAAGTTTTCAAGCAAATACACACTTTAGTGATAACATTACGTCAGCGATGAAGAAGTTTCAAGCCGCACGGCGGAAGACCGATCGCCGTTCAATGTTTATACATGACGACCTACATGTATGTTCGCATGTATTCATTCGCACCGATGCATACCGCCGGCCCTTAACACCGACGTATGAAGGCCCGTATCGTGTTTTGAAGAGACAGGACAAGGTATACACAGTACAAGTCAAGGATCGACCGATAAATGTTAGCATAGATAGACTGAAACCTGCATTCCTGCCTAACATCGAACCTAACACATACGTCCGATCGAGACACAGCTCGACCGCGCTATGAGGTACACAGCGCGTACTCGTACTGCGACTGCGCGGGTTCCACCATCACGTCTACCATATCATTTGACGCTTCGCTGGAGGGGAGCTATGTGGCAGCTAGAACCAGCGCCCGTGCGCCATGCGCGCAGGCATATCACTGACGATTGCATTTTTTTTATTTTTTTTTTATTTGGATGGGACAGGGCAGAATTGAGGTAGCGTTTAGACGCTTGTTTCATAAATTGCCTGATAGTCGGCAAGTTAAGATCGAAATGGAGTTGGTCATTTCGCATGTACAGAGGCGCTTGGTGGCCTTGCGCATGAAACGGGTTTGGAGGGTTTCGAATCTACGGAGTGGGCGTGATTCAGCGTGTGCGAACACTGGGCTGGCATAGGTCATGATGGGTCGAATGCATGTGGTGTAAATTCTCACCTTATTTCTAAGGGATAATTTACTACGAGCGTTCAGAATATAGTGAAGGCGACCGAGCACAAAGGCAGCGCGGGCACGCACCATCTTTGTGTGGGGGATGAAGGTCAGTTTTTTGTCTAGGGTGACTCCAAGATACTTGGCGTGCGGTTCCCAAGGAACCGATTGGCCCAGCATCGAGATCTCCCTGAAGCGTGGGTGGTCGTCGCCTAATTTGCAAAATAGGACGGCCTTCTCTCGTACGCCTCCTTTGTGAACAGTCGTGTATCGCACTAGCATCGCTAAAAATTGTTATTTAAAATAATATAATAACTTGAAGAAAGGAAATTCAAACCTTAACGTAACTGAATAAAGACGACAACTACCTTGCACTTGGATTAATAAGAGTCAATCACGCATCGAGCAACTGATATATAAATTTGCACAGTATAAGCAAACTTTTTAGATAAATCGATATGTCTCACTCATCATCAAAAACGACTCATTCGTCACAACCAGACTTATCAACTTGTAGTAAAGACGATACAGAGTTCATCACGTCTAGAAAAAGAAAAGTTCATCCGGATTCCGAAGAAATCTCCGATATTTGTAAAATGCTCTCAAATATGAAGGAAGATCATGATCTGAAGTTTCATAACCTACATGAAATTATTAAAGACATCAGAAACCAAAATACCGATATTATTACCTCAAACTCATTCTTACAGAAATCATTTAAAGAAACAACATCAATGTACAAAGAGTTAAAGCAACGGTTTGATACGATTATTCTGGAAAACAGAGAAGCGCATACTAAGATATCGCAACTTGAGGATCGTATTGAAGATCTAGAAAGACATCAGCGTAATACTACGATCGAGATAAAGAACGTTCCGTTCACCGAAAATGAAAACATTAATGATATCTTGTCACAGGTTCATACTGCCCTTGAACTATCTATACCACCCCAAAACATCAGACAGGCTTACAGAAAGAAATCGGGCCAGAAAAACCTGATCATTGTCGAATACCAAACAGTCCAAGCGCGAGTTAATGTAATGAAGGCCGTGAAAACATATAATAGGAACAACAAGGATGATAAATTGAATTCAAAAACCTTACAAGTCCCAGGTGAGAAACAACCCGTTTATGTCCCAGAATCATTGACTCCCTCTGCACGGAAATTACACTACTTAGCTAGAGAAGCCCAAACTAAACATGGTTTTAAATACTGTTGGGTTGCTAATGGCCGTGTCTTTCTAAAGAAAGAAGATGGACAACCATCAATCCTCATTAAATATCCAACTCAAATTGAAGCTATTGTCACAGAAATTATGAAGCAGCATGTTCATCCATATTTAGACCAACGACTAGCTAATATGTTCACTTAAACTGCTTTCTATCGGTTCATTGTATGTATCGTGTCTTTTTTAATCATAGATAAACGTACAGTTTAATATTTTAAAATAGTATCTCATTTCTGCTATATAGCCGTAAATTTATTAGAATATATTTATACCTTTTTCTTCATTCATATCATAAAATAATACACCACTACACTCCACTTTACACACACACTGTTCGCACTCACATACTTCAGATAGACTATTATTGCTCATTCGGTTCCAATGTTGCCGAATGTTGGCTTTGCAGCCTCGCCCGAAAAAATGTTTCTCCTAGTGTTCATAAACAATATGGTTGATTTAATCAACATCTCATCTGACATTGATATAACTATCAATGGGGGCGAGGCTCAGTGCGTAGACATTCCGGAGCATTGCAAAATTCTTTTTGATGAGATGAATACCTATAAGGTATTTACGCAAAATATTAGGAGTCTGAACCATAACTTTGATGAACTTCAAGTTCTACTTACTAGACTTAATATAACATTTGACTTCATTATTCTGACAGAATGTTGGTTAACTAAAACCACACATCTGCCCAATATTGCTTCATATCAAGTGTATGCAACATCTACCATTTGAACCAAAACGACGGTGTGGTTGTTTTCGTCAATGATAGTTTAAAAGTTACAGTGACGGAACCAACGAAGGTCAATGATGACGTAAACTGTCTGGTGGCTTCTATAAAAAATGAACTTACAATTGTATCGCTATATAGGCCCCCCGCGTATAAAAATATTGACAATTTTCTAACAGCATTAGACAATACCTTACACAAATTAAAAAGACATAGAAATATTATTCTTATGGGGACATTAATGTCAACATTATAGATAATAACGACATTAGAACCTCTAAATATATGGACCTATTAGCCTCACACGGACTTCTTGCATCACATTTTCTGCCGACAAGAGAAAACAAATGTCTTGACCACTGCTTTGTCAAGACCAATTTTCCTACAAATAGCATAGTGTGTAATTCGACAATTACGGATCATTGTAGTGTAATGATGTCTCTTGCCAAAAAAGAGGCAGCAGCCGTTAAAAATCGTACTATATATAAAAAACTAGATCTTTGCGCTGTTATTACTGATTTGAAACAAATAAATTGGACCGAAGTGTTTGCTTCTGATGATCCCAATGAAATCACAAACATGTTCCTATCGGTAATAAGTAACTGCATTAAAAACATACTTACATTTGCAAGCCCTCCCACAGAAAAAGATGCTTAAAACCGTGGATTACACCTGGAATATGTCGCTGCATGAGGAATAGAGATCGTTTGCATCAAAAACTTCGTAAGGACCAGGCAGTTTACTACTTCAAATAACATACAAAAGATATCGTAATACTTGCAACAAAATATTGAAGAACTTAAAAACTAAATACTTTAAATCAGAATTAGACTGCCATAAACATAACCTAAAGAAACAATGGACTATTATTAAGGATTTCTGTCACTATAATAATTATACTAGGAATTTCGATGACCTTATGCTGACTAAACCTAATCCACAAGACTCTGTTAACTGTTAATAACTATTTTGCAAACGTGGGTAGCCAACTGGCTCATAGCATTCTAATAAGGACACAAAAGAATGAAATTGAATTGGCTAGGACTTCAACCTCAATTAACTCTTCACTGAATTCCTTCGTCCTACTATCAACGGATGAAAACGAAGTTAAAAGTACCATATTAAATTTAAAATCTTCTAGTTCTAGCGGTTGGGATGAAATTACCTCAACTTTTCTGAAATCGTGTGTTGATATTTTCGCTTCACCTGTTGCTATGATTTGTAATATGTGTTTCTGTAAAGGCATCTTTCCCAATGCGCTTAAAAAATCAGTAATTATTCCTATACACAAATCTGGGGACAGACGCTGTGTCTCGAATTACAGACCAATCTCATTATTGCCATCGCTTTCTAAAGTGATTGAATGGATTATGCACACAAGATTAAGGAAATTCTTGGAAGTTAACCAGCTTCTTTCAGTAAACCAGTTTGGTTTTGGGGAGAAAAGGTCCACTGCTCATGCCATTCAGAAGCTTATATCTATCACTTACTGTCGATGATTTGGATAGAGGCGATAAACCATTGGGCGTGTTCCTGGACCTGGCAAAGGCATTCGACATAGTTTCTGTTCCCATACTACTCATAAAACTAAAAAAAACATGGGTATTCGTGGGGTTGCTTTGGATCTTTTAAAAGATTATTTGTCGAACAGGACCCAATGTGTAACTATGAACGGCTACATTAGTGAACAGGAACATGTCCAATTTGGCGTGCCACAGGGCAGTATCTTAGGCCCCACACTATTCCTTGTATTTATTGTATTATTGATTTGTGTAGCCTCAGCCTGAAACAGGGACAAATAATTTCTTTCGCTGATGACACTGTGCTATTATTTCGTGGACGCACATGGAGGGAAGTATACAAATTGGCTGATGAGGGTTTTGTATTGGCAACAAAATGGCTCGACTGCAACCTACTTACATTAAATGCACCAAAAACTAAATACATAACCTTCAGCATTCGAAATATCACGCAACCACCAAATAACTTACAATTAAAATTACATGCTTGCAACAACGTCCCAGCCTGCCTGCCTGCCTGTTACAGCCTCACAAAAGTATCATCAGTCAAGTATTTGGGCTTTATGGTAGATCAAAACCTCACTTGGAATGAGCAAATAGCCACTATGACAACTCGTGTTAGAAGATTGATTTATATATTTAAAAATCTTCGGAATATATGTGACCCCAAACTACTACTGACTGTTTATTTTTGTCTATGTCAATCTATATTGTCATATTGTATCACTGTTTGGGGAGGTGCATCAAAAACCACAATGATAAATCTCGAAAGAGCTCAGCGCGCTGTACTAAAAGTAATGACATTTAGGAAATTTAGATATCCTACTCATTTATTATATAAGGGCCTCTCCTTCCTTACAGTTAGGCAATTGTTTATTAAAAATGCAGTAACGCTACAACACATTACGTTGCCACATTTTACAACAAGACGAAGAAAAGATCTGGTCTACTCTATTCCTAAAAGTAAGAAGGCGTTTGCTAACAAATTCTTCGATCATCTTGGGCCACTTTTATATAATAAATTATCAAAGATCATCAATTTACGGGATTTGACTTTCTATACTTGTAAAAATGCTTTGGATAAACATCTCATACAAATGAACTTTAACGATACTGAACAGCTGTTAGTAAATCTATCATAAATACATTCACAAAAACACTTTCACATGACACCTAACGCAAACACACCCACACGTAAACAACATATTACACACTAACTTACTGACCTTTCAACTAATACAAACATTATGATTTATTATATATTATACGTTGTTTAATTCTTTTATGTCTTAGTTACACGAACTATTTGTTTTCTAGTATAATAACATCAAGTCATCAACACAAACATACATTTTGTCTGAAATATTTGCGTATACACTTCAAATTAAAGAGGTACCCACATTAACAGCGTCATCAAAATTAATTATAACACCCGCAATATGTTTTTCTTTTTGTATCAAGTTTTAAACTAATTCTAGTGTAACATATGTATAATTTGTGGAATACGTGTGATTATTTGGGAACGAGGAGGACAGACCTATCGTGATACAGTATTCACTAGTACGGAGGTCAGTGTGAATCTGGCTCAAACAACCGTAAAATACCAATCACCTGAGTAGGACTCAGGTGATTGGTATTTTACGGTTGTTGTTGGTAAACACAAATCACGGGATTGTTGTGATATGTGAATTATAATTAAGGGTTGTTCTTGACTTATGCTAATAAACTTTATTATTATTATTACTTTACTTTTGATAGGGTTAACTTCGATCCGCCAATTCCTAAACCATTTCCCGTAGGCGTTGGCTGTGGCTTGGAGGATCTTAGTTATATTATCGGGACTGCGACCAGAGTAGAATATGGCCGTGTCATCGGCGAACAGTGCTAATTGGGTCGTATTAGCAGGTCGTTTGGGGATGTCACTGGTGTACAGTGAGAACAATAATGGGGCTAGCACGGATCCTTGTGGTTCTAAAACCAAACTGTTCGTCAGGGATGAGTTTATTGGATTCGGCAAAATCCTTTAATCGGGAATATATAATCCGCTCATAAATCTTCGCAAGAGAATTGAGAAGGCTTATGGGGCCATAGCTAGAGGGCTCGCACTTGGGCTTACCGGGTTTAGGAATACCGATAACGGTGGCCTGTTTCCACATACGCAGAAAGAGGTTGTTGTTTAATGCCGCATTGAAGATGATGGTCATTAAGGCGATAAAACGGTCGGGGAAGAGTTTAATCACCTTGTTGGTGATACCGTCAGAGCCGGGGGCTTTGCGAGGGTGAATCTTTTTCACGAGATTTCTGACCTCATCTGCCGTGACCGGAGGGAGGGGGTCGTCAGGGTCCTCGGCAGGCGGAATAGCTGCTCTACGTTCGACTTCAGCGTCAACCTTTTTGAGGTGAGCTTGGTCTACAGGTAGAGTGCTTGGGGAACATTACGCTTCTAGACTGTCAGCTAGGCATTCGGATTTTTCGTCGTCATCAAAGGCCGGCCTTTGGTTGGGACGGTTGAGGGGGGGACAACATTGGATGTTTCGGATTTGAGTTTCCATTGCAGATGCCAGAACGCAAGGTGGGTTGGCTCTAAGTCGCCCAACATCTTATCCCAGCTAGCCTCTCGGCACTCCTTAATGCGTTCCTTGACAGCACGCTGTAAGTGGCGCATAAAGAGGCGATTGGGTTCGCTGGGAAAGGATGAGTACGCTCTAAGGGCTGCGTTCTTCTCCGTCATCAGTGCACGTACATCGTCAGGGAGTTTCATACGATGGTCTTCCATCGCAAGAACTCGCCGTGAACAATCTTTCACGACGGACTGTACATGCCCGGTGAGGGAGTCGATCGCGCCTAGCGTGTCTGCGACTGTCGTTATGCATTCGGGAATTCTATCTAACTGGGCGGACGAGGGGTCGTTGAGGCGTTGCCCAACTTTCCTCCAGTCCGTCGTCACAATGGTCTGAGGGGGTAGTCCTGTGTCCGTGGGGCCAAAGCGGGAGGTGAGGTGAAAGATCACAGGACGGTGATCGGAGTCTAGCTCTTGTAGTACTTCAATGGAATGCAACTTGAGGTTGACATTCATTAGAAGTGCTATGTCGAGTATATCCGGGCGATCACTGACGTTTTTTTTTTTTTTTTGTTGGGCTTCTCGCATACATTTCTGGGAAATGTGGTTGCTTAACCGGTCATTTGCTGGCGAAGCCAAAAGAGGCCTCCAGCCAGGCTTAAATTAAATATTAAAAACTAAGCAACTTTCGCTAAGGGCGCCCCCTGCGGGACACGGACCTCGGCTTAGGGCGTTGCTGGGGATATCGAGCTATTGTTTTGGGGACAGCTGGATCGGTATTATTTAAATTGTATTAGGGGACATTTAAAGCTACAGGCTCGGCACGGGCCGGCGCGAGCAAGAGACGGGAGGGAGAAGTGCTAACTTGAACGGGAAGGTGACGCGGCGATAGGCCTCCGCGACGTCGGTGAGGCGGGCATCCTCGGCGGCAAGGGGGGTTCAACGGTCGGGTGTTTAGTGAACGAGACAACGCGAGTCTCTTCATGTGATCTAACGTGATTTTATCGTCTGGATCGACCAGAACGTGCCTCGGGCGGCGTAATCTGCTGATACGGGAGGGTTCGTAATCGGCGGCTGATACCACAAGGGGATTTGGGTGGGACAGGGCAGAATCGAGATAGCGTTTAGACGCTTGTTTCATAAATTGCCTGATGGTAGGCAAGTTAAGGTCGAAATGGAGTTGGTCGTTTCGCATGTACAGAGGCGCTCCGGTGGCCTTGCGCATGAAACGGGTTTGGAGGGTTTCGTATCTACGGAGTGGGTATGATTCAGCGTGTGCGAACACTGGGCTGGCATAGGTCATGATGGGTCGAATGCATGTGGTGTAAATTCTCACCTTATTTCTAAGGGATAATTTACTACGAGCGTTCAGAATATAGTGAAGGCGACCGAGCACAAAGGCAGCGCGGGCACGCACCGTCTTTGTGTGGGGAATGAAGGTCAGTTTTTTGTCTAGGGTGACTCCAAGATACTTGGCGTGCGGTTCCCAAGGAACCGATTGGCCCAGCATCGAGATCTCCCTGAAGCGTGGGTGGTTGTCGCCTAATTTGCAAAATAGGACGGCTTTACTTTTGATAGGGTTAACTTCGATCCGCCATTTCCTAAACCATTTACCGTAGACGTTGGCTGTGATTTGGAGGATCTTAGTTATACTATCGGGAACGTAACCAGAGTAGAAAATGGCCGTGTTATCGGCGAAGAGTGCTAATTGGGTCGTCTTGTATTGTTTAATTACAAATTACATTGTTTGCATGATAAATGCACTGGTTTACCTACTAGTTTAAGTGTTTTAAGTATTTTATAAATAACAATGTTATTTACTTACATTAAAAAGCCGTGAGCAGCACAGTTTGAGTTTATTAGCACAAACCAATAAAATGCACTCGGTCTCCCGGTGATAACAGATCCGATCGAAGTGGCAAGTGGCATATTTAAATAGAAACACTGAGATGGACGATGCGAACGACTGCGGCTCCCCGCGACCCCCCGCACCTGTCCTTTGTTTACATGCAGGTGTGCGGCGAGCGGCCGACCGGTTTTATCGAGGTATTTTTTTATTAGGTACTTAGTTTATTTCATTTCTATGATGCGCAGGCAAAAACGCTCCACAGACAATTGATACAGAAATACTTAATTTACTCATATTGATTATTTATTTTGTAAAGAGAATTGCTTTCTTTTTATTTTCGTAAGGTTTTGTATACATGTATTTTTTTTTTTTTGTAGAACCCGCAGTCTTCTGGTTATGTATTAATCGTAGTAAAGGGGACGGACTGAAAACCAGCGTTGACCAGGGCGTGGTTTAACCACTGCGCACTGCCAACATTGCTGAGTCCGTTCCTTTTACCATACTACACAAAAAACAAATGTATTTATTTGTATTATTCCGCATTGAACGAATTATGTGTGTTTAGTTTGGTAATAAATTATCTTTATCTTATCTTTATCTTATCTTATCTTATTAGCAGGTCTTTTGGGGAGGTTACTGGTGTACAGTGTGAACAATAGTGGGGCTAGCACGGATCCTTGTGGGACTCCGGCTCTAATGGGGTGGAGGGAAGAGAGAGCGCCCGTGATTCGATATCGGAAACTGCGATTTGACAAGAAGTCTCGTATGATGAGAACGAGACGGTCAGGCACTCCGAGTTGATACAACTTGTATAATAAGCCATTGTGCCAGACTTTGTCAAATGCTTTCGCAACATCGAAAAAGAGGACTCCCGTCATCATGCCGCGTGAGAATCCGAACGTGATGTGTTCAACTAGTCGGTGGACTTGTTGTACACACGAGTGTTTGGTTCTAAAACCAAACTGTTCGTCGGGAATGAGTTTCTTGGAATCGGCAAAATCCTTTAGTCGGGAATAGATAATCCGCTCATAAATCTTCGCAAGAGAATTGAGAAGGCTTATGGGGCGATAGCTGGAAGGCTCGCACTTGGGCTTACCGGGTTTGGGAATACCGATAACGGTGGCCTGTTTCCACGTATGCGGAAAGAGGTTATTGTTTAATGCCGCATTGAAGATGACGGTCATTAAGGCGATAAGACGTTCGGGGAAGAGTTTAATCACCTTGTTGGTGATACCGTCAGAGCCGGGGGCTTTGCGAGGGTGAATCTTTTTCACGAGATTTCTGACCTCGTCTGCCGTGACCGGAGGGAGGGGGTCGTCAGGGTCCTCGGCAGGCGGAATAGCTGCTCTACGTTCGACTTCAGCGTCAACCTTTTTGAGGTGAGCTTGGTCTACAGGTAGAGTGCTTGGGGAACATTGCGCTTCTAGACTGTCAGCTAGGCATTCGGATTTTTCGTCGTCATCAAAGGCCGGCCTTTGGTTGGGACGGTTGAGGGGGGGGGGACAGCATTGGATGTTTCGGATTTGAGTTTCCGTTGCAGATGCCAGAACGCAAGGTGGGTTGGCTCTAAGTCGCCCAACATCTTATCCCAGTTAGCCTCTCGGCACTCCTTAATACGTTCCTTGACAGCACGCTGCAGGTGGCGCATAAAGAGGCGATTGGGTTCGCTGGGAAAAGATGAGTACGCTGTAAGGGCTGCGTTCTTCTCCGTTCTTCTCTTCATGCGATGGTCTTCCATCGCAGGAACTCGCCGTGAACACTCGTCCACGACGGACTGTACATGCCCGGTGAGGGAGTCGATCGCGCCTAGCGTGTCTGCGACTGACGTTATGCATTCGGGAATTCTATCTAACTGAGCGGACGAGGGGTCGTTCAGGCGTTGCCTAACTTTCCTCCAGTCCGTCGTCACAATGGTCTGAGGGGGTAGCCCTGTGTCCGTGGGGCCAAAGCGGGAGGTGAGGTGAAGGATCACAGGACGGTGATCGGAGTCTAGCTCTTGTAGTACTTCAATGGAATGCAACTTGAGGTTGACATTCATTAGAAGTGCTATGTCGAGTATATCCGGGCGATGATTAACATTGCTGGGGTAGTGAGTGGGATACATCGGGGCGATGATGTCAAAATTGAGGAGGGTACTGAGGGAGTATAATTTACTTCCTCTGTGGTTGTGGGTGAGACAGTTCCAAGACTCATGTTTGGCATTAAGATCTCCCGCCACTATGACGGAGTCGCCTAGATCGAAGAGTGCTTCGAGATCCGATTGGACTGGATCGTCTTGGGCATTGGGGGATTGGTAAGCCGACACTATAGTGATCGGTTGATGACCTGTCATGCCTATTCTGCACACAGATGCCTCTAGATTGGAAAGGGACGGGGTATCTAGGGGCATGCAATAAAGGGATCTCTTATAGTAAATAAGAGTGCCTCCTCCACGGGAGTGGGTTCTGTCGTTGCGCACTATATCATAGTTTGCAATTCTAGGGTTCCTGTGAGAGGGTTTCAAAAAGGACTCTTGTATCAACATAATGTCAATAAGGTGGTCGCGGAGGAATAAGGCGATTTCGTCTTTTTAGCCATTAATGCTGTTGGCATTGAAGATGCCTGTTTTAAGGGATCGGGGTTTTGTTCTGCACCTGTTTTGTGTATCCATTACGGATGAACGCAGTAGGAGAGGAGGGCGGATGAGACATCAGCGAACTCACTGAGTACTAACATGAGGCCGTATTGGCCCTGGTTTGCCCTAATGGCTGCGGCCATTTGGGCGACTCTGTTCGGGTCGACAGAGTTGAGAAGACCGAGGCAAACAGAGAGGTCGTCGGTTTTGAGATGGGGTGTGGATTGGGGTGAGGGAGGGGCGGCCCTCTGAGAGTGCACTTGTGGTGCGGGTTGGTTGTACGGCACGGGAAAGTACGGTGCCGTATGGGGGGCGGTCATCAGCGAGGGAATCGCTGACGCTTGGGTCGCCTGCTGGGTCAGTAAACTAGGCCTCAGGGCGGGGAACGCTTGCTGATGATTCAGCGCGTTCCACGGCGATGGCCTTTGTGGGCTGAGTCGTTGGGACGTGGGAGGGGCCTGAGAGGCGTAATGGGCGGCCGCGAAGGCTTGGGTAGCCGCTTTGCGCTTTGCTGCCTTGTTGTTAGCGCGCGGCGCTTTGGGGCATCCGCGATAATTCACGGGATGACCCGACTCACCGCAAAGCACACAACTCGGAGGCTCTGTGCAAAGCGTGCGATCTTTGGGGCGATCGCAGTCGGAGGTACTGTGGTCACCTAGGCACTTAACGCACCTAGGTTTGGCGTAGCAGTGTCGCTGCGCGTGACCGTAAAGTTGGCAGCGATGACACTGCCCGGGGGGACCATATCTGTGGGGGGGCTCGATTTTTATGCCTGATAGGTGGCACACGGTTTTAATGTTGAATATTTTCCGATCATTGTCGGTGGACTTCTCGCATATGGCGAGGACCATGTCATAGGCTTCACCGTTGCGACCAGCGTGCATACGGTGAACCTCCAGGACGGGGATATTTTGCGACAGAAGGTCGTCTTTTATGGAGTCGGTGTCGATTTCTTTGGGTATCCCCTTTAGGACTACCCGGAGTGGGCGTTCCTCGGCAAGAGAGTACGTGTGGTAATACACGTTTCGGTCTTGGAGGGCTCGGGTCAGGGATTTGAAGTCTTGGGCAGTGGGAACTGCCACTTTGACTCCGACGGCTGTGGTGCGGGCACTGAGGTAGTTGATACCAAGCTCAGTACACGTCTTGGAAACATCGTTCCATTTATCTTTTGCCTGGATAAATATGACAGGCGGTTTCCTGTCCTTTTTAGGGACCTTAGCGGGTTGGGAGTTTGCGGGGGTAGGGGTGGGGGCAGGACTGGCCTGAGAGGAGGTCGTCGTGGGGACAGGGGCAGAGGGCGGAGCGGAGGACGAGGCCTCTTCCGTCTTAGGGGCTTTAGCGGGAGCGGCTTGGGCGGAGGACTTGGCCTTGCGGGCCCGCTTTTTTCGGTTGCCACTGACGAGTTGAAACTCATCTGAAGCAGAGTCGGAGGATAAGGTTTGGGGCGGAGGGGTGGAGTCGTCACTCTCTGACATTTCCGAAATGTCTGAGAGAGTGGGCATGTCAGCGTCGGGGGATGCGGTAGCGTTAGAGCTGGAGGGGTGGAGGTGGGCGGAGGAAATACCCGCATCAATTTCGGGGGTTGATCCCCTTTTTTTGGGTTCGGGATAGGGGGGCTGCACTATTGTGCCTGGCTCAGGTGAGGGGGAAAGGAGGTTGCCGTAATTGGCAACGATATAGGGGTCCTTTAAGAGGACCTCCCTAATAATTTTTAATAGCGTGGCGTCGTCGGCCATTTTGTTTTGCAACACAAAATGGCGGACGTGGGACAAAAACAGAAAATACGCTTAATGCGTAGAGGAACAATTGCGATTTACGCGATCCCTAACCTCCCGGGTTGGATGGACCCAGAGGTGTGTAACAAAACCCTCCCTGCCGGGTGTAGGCAGGGAGGTGAGTGTACCTGTGGTGAGCCCTAAGCTAGTACCATCCGTGGCCAGTCTTAATGGGCAAACGGGTCCCTGACAGCTCTTTTGCAAGGGGCGATAAGGTATCGCCCGCAAGAGACTGTATAATCTGAAAACGTAGACTCGAACTAGGGTCGACTAGGGTAGCCCCCAAGGCCGGTGGTCCTAGTCCACTGCCGACTAACTGCTTTGCCCTGATGGGGCTAGGCGGGACTGACGATTGCACGCGACGCAAGTATTTATATGGCGACCGTTTTTGTTAATTTCTGCGCGCTCGTCTGCTATTGGTCAATTCAAATAAGCATACACGACACACTTTCCATATGCTGTGATATGAAATTATCAATATAACCAGTGGTATTAAATACGAAATTATTCAACCTGAATTCTAGTATTATTAACATTCCTGATCTGCCTGGTAAAATACATCCAATGCTGAACAAAGGCCTCCCTCATAGATTTTCACAACTATGTCATAATTTTGGGGGGTATTTGCCAATACTCACCACGCTTGGCAGGCGGGTTGGTAAACGCAGTATGGCTACCGTTTGACAGAAGGGACGCTGCTGCCCATCCCTCTGGTTTAGATTCCCTTAGTCGCCTTTTACGACATCCACGAGAGGAGATGGAGTGGTGCTATATTCTTAATCCGGGCACCACACGAACGGAAAAACATGTTTAATTTAAAATAATTGCAGTTCTATTATTATAAAATAGTTTACGAATTACGTAATATTCCACTTTTCATATTGGAAAACAATTTATACAGCATGTTTTACAGGTTGTTTTGTTTGTAATATAAAAAAATATCATCTTAAAAATATTTTCTATACGCCACCGGATTGAAACAGATGCGGACTTTTTTGTTCGAACCAGCCACCGGATTGAAACAGATAAGGGTGAGGGACAAATAATAGCGGATATCTGCCGATATTTGTAAGTCGGATTGCCGCTTTTTATTATTAAGACGCACATGTAGATTGAGATCTCGAATGGAATACATCACGGATACACTCAAATCGCAGATATTTGATACTGATTCATTTCGGTATGTGAACATATCAAACATGAAATGAGCTTACCCACAAAATATTTGAGAGTTATTTCTGTTTATTAATAAAGTTGCGATTTACTTTCTTGTGATGGAGTTGGAGTCGAAGCAGATCTTGTACACCATTTTAATACGGAACCACTGTCAATACGTAATGTCTACGCGCCGCAGAAGTTTTTTTTTCCTCGAATTAATTAATTATTGCAAAAAAAGAATGGAAATTAGGTACAACTCGTTTTTCAATAAACGCGATCGCTATAACCTACTAACTGTCCCTTAAACTAAAACTCACTACTTCGTAGGACCTTCTAAGATATTGTAATATACATACTTTGCAATAATTCTGCTACTTACTTACTTATAGAGTGACAGTAATATTGCTTCTATACATACTAGAAGCATAGTCAACGAACTCGTATGAAGCTTTGTTATACCTCGGCAATTCTTTTAATAATATATTATTCTTATCATAATTATACTGAACTTCTCCAGATAAATCCAGAACACTAATCATATTCGTATCTATCTTACAAGTGGAAATCTCAATTTATTTGAATTAAAGAATAATGTCATAAAATTTAACATTTCTCGTCCTGAATCTTGGTGAGATCAAGTTGTATTTTTCTCAAAGTATCTTCAGTTCTCTTAGCTGTCTCCGTTTTTATGTTCTCTTCTAAATCAACTATATCTCTTGCCAGAGTACCAGTATCATTGACAAGGGAAACAATTGTATTGCATTCTGAATGTAGCAGGGCTAACAGTTTGTATGCCTTCTTTGCTTGGTCATCTTTTTTTGCATCCTACAAAATAATGTAAATGTGTTCATTCATTTAAGGGCTTTTTAAGGTTCGCTCTGTCCTTGAAAAATCCAACCATAATGTTTATCTTTTTCTTTCTTACGTAAAATTCGAATGTCCATGAGATATGTTTAATATATTGTTATTTGAGAGGCATTGATTAATTTATGTAAGTTTAATACTTATGGTCCTAAATATTTTCAGGGTAGTCTATATTTTTTTTTCTACATTTTTTTATCAAATCTTAATAATGTTGCTTTTTGAGCTCATTTTTTCTTTTTGACTATTTTATTATGAAAAGTCACACAGATAAGGAGCACGCGCTGCTGTATTAAAATTGTGAAAAACGTTTATTTGTTCGAAAAGCAATTTTACCTTATTATTTATTGCAAAAAAATGGGAAAATAATGTTTATTATTTTTATAAAAACCTTCTCACTGTTCCCTTAAAATAACTTTCAATATTTTGTAGGAATCTATATTATATACATACAGCGTTAGATTTCAATAACCAGCTACCGATTTCAATTTCATTTCAGAGATGGTTCAAATTCAATCATATTTAGCGTCTATGACAAAAAAATAATATTTTTGTTTACAAGATTTTATTCTTGCCTCCCGACAACAAACAATGTTTGGCAATCATACATAAATTTGGCAACACAGGCACGCACAAGGTTAAGCTTACTTTGTTTAGGCTGCGAGTGTGGTCATGTTTATAAGTTAAGAAATTATTCGGACATTTTCAAACAAATGTTGTTATAATATTTGTTTTGACCTTGAAAACTTTATTTTAAAATGTGGCTGGTAATTTTCAAATCTAACTCTGTACAGTCCGCGAAAAAATCAACTGTTTCTGTTCATTTCGGTCGCAAATAACATAATTTCGTATATATCGATTCCTTAAAGGCCTAGATCATACTCACCCTAAAAAGAGTTTCATCAGCTATAGAAAAGCACCTATCTAGTTGACCTTCCAAGGTGTTTATTTCTTTTTGTAACTGTCTTGTGTCATCCAATATCTTTTTTATCTCCATGTTTTGCTTATCAACATTACTAATTATTTCCAAAATTCGTTTTGTGTATATTGATCTGTATAACAATAATAATACGACATAAGTGCCTAAACAAACTGAAAGAATATAAGTAATTCATAATATGTAGGTATAACAAACCTTTTGTTTCCACCCCTCAATTTTCCGTAAGTCTCCTTCAATTGGTTTCCTAATATTTCTTTCTTATCAAATTCTTCTTTTAGTGCCTTAGCAGACGCTTTCAAGTTGTTTAATATTTTCTTACACCTGCTTCTCTCGGACTGTTAATAAGTTATAAAATAAATAAACGATTATTTCACATACAAGTCTCTAGCGTTAAGATATAGCCTATATCTTAACGCTATATCATATAGGTACTTCAAAGATTTTAACCGCATCGCAGCTTGTGGCGATCTGATGCGTGAGGCGACACTACGTACCCAAATGGCCCAAAGAGTCGGTCAGGGACTCGTCTCAGGCTTGCCTTTTTGGTTAAGAAAATAAAGATATACAAGTGGTAATTTTGTATAAAGTGGATGTAGCATTAATTCAACATCAACCAATTCACTCGTTTCATGATTAAATAATTTCGAAATTCGTAATTTATAATACCTGATTAATTATAATACAATGAAAAAAAAAATACAAGATCCTTTTTCCTGCTCTACCATCACAAAACGCTTTTATTACAGTTTTTTTTCCGTCAACTATTACATTATGCAGTAGACTCAAAGATATGTCCCGTGGCAAACCAATTCGCCTGTAGGACAGTCGCGGTGGTTCTGACTTTATTAATAATTGACGTTTATTTCAGGTAAAAACCAAAATATAACATTAACATTCCATATTGTTTTTATATAATCACAAAGATAATAAAATTTAAAGAAACTTAATCTAATTCAATTAAATTATCCACCTAACCTAATCTACCCCAAACTCAAACTCAGTTTTTATTTCATATAGGCCCTAATAAGCACTTAAGAAAAGTTAAAGTGCACGGTTCGGAAAAGTTGATCTTATGGAGAAGAAGCCTGCAAGAAACTCCATAGACATTCATTTAAAAATTGATTGCACAATTTAACAGGTATGTGGAAACAAAGTGGACTATACGTCCACGTATATAATAATAAACACACTATTGCTTCTGTAATACACAATCAGAAATTGATAATTATTAACGCACAGGTAGCACTGGTACACACAGCTAAACATCAAGCTATACAAAACCAGTTTACGCTGATCTCTTATCATAAAGAAAGCCTATACAATGCGAGATCAGCTTATACTGGAATTCAACGAAATTCACGAGTCAACGAAGTTATCACATTTACAAATTTAAATTCAGAATAATTAATAGATAAACACATATTTTGTCAATAAGCTACCAGGGAAGCCATATGTGCAGAAAGAATCAGTGCCAAACATCCGTGTCATCAACGTAATAATAAACTAGATGTTTGACCGAGCTTTGCTCGGTATGTTTTTATTTTTAAATTGTGTTTTCTGGAAATTATATTTAAGTACGAATTACTAATAAAATAATGAAATATGAATAATATTTTTCGATCTTACCGATAGAATAATAAAAAATATGAACTGGTTATTTAAAGAAAAAAATCATGAGTGCAATTAGTTTAATCTTATATTAGAAACAAATACTTAATTTTTTACAGTTTATCAATCAATTACGTAAGTATATATATATAGTATTATTATTCGCCAATAGATGTCAGGAAGAGTCATATTTTTCAGTTGAGACTACTCAAATTTAAAGATATAAGATTAAGAAAACTGGAACTTCAATATTTTGAGTTTAGCGCCATCTATGCGGCAGTAGTGGTACTACTAAGCACTCCATTGTCTCAAAATTAGACTACATAGCTAACCTCATAAATTTTTTCTTAGAGTATGTAACAGATGCTACTTCTCCAAATTAATTTTTTTGGACAAAGTATTTAATATTGAATGTCAGTGGTACCTAAACAAAATTATAATACTTCCATTATAATTAACTTTTATACTATAATGTGAAATAATACTTGACATTATAGTATAAAATGAACATGGTGTTATGCTCGATTATTAATATACCTGGATGACTGAGCTTTGCTCGGTATTTTCGTGTTACTTAACAACGCCATCTGCCGTTGTGTCGTTAAAGCAATTAGTTGCTCACAAAAAATAGTATTATTATTCGCCAATAGATGTCAGGAAGAGTCATATTTTTCAGTTGAGACTACTCAAACGCCTATAAAATGACATATAAAATTACATTTTCTAAAAATGATTCCTAGCTAGATCGATTTATCGCCCCCGAAACCCCCTATATACTAAATTTTATGAAAATCGTTGGAGCCGATTCCGAGATTCTAATTACAAGAATTGCTCATTTAAAGAGATAAGATAACGCTTTATAGTAAGCTTTTTCAATAAGAACGCGTTTAATATCGTATGAAATATTATTTATTTATTTATTTATATGACCAACTTTTACTTACAGTAAATCTACACATAGAGGTTATAGGTTAACATTACATATTATAACATTGCCTTGTATTTAAGAAGGTAACAATAATAATAGCTATTTATACATTAAAAGTAACTATTTCACTCACATATTGTACTAGGAGTGGAAATAGTCAGCTAGGAATCTCGTTGCCGAACTCGTAAACATATTCAGGGATTCGTCATATCATTTCGGCCGAATGAAGTCCACTGCAGGACACAGGCCTCCTCCAAAGATCACCACGACCGATATGGTTGTGTTGTGGGCTCATTGGGGGGGATTTGCCATAATCGCCACGCTTGGCAGACGGGTTGGCGATCGCAGTTGAGTTGTCAATGTACTCGAAGGACGCTGCTGCCCATCCTCCGGCTAAATCCCTTAGTCGACTTTTACGACACGTTCGGGAGGAGAAAGGGTGGTGGCATTCTGAGCCGGCAAGGCATGGCACGGCATTCGAGCAATATATTATTGGTGTTAGAGCTAGGTATATCGGATTCCAGCGCTGAAGAACCAAAATTCACGGTCTGCAGCGCAGAGTGGCTATCCGGATCGCACGAGGATACCGAAGTGTCCTATGAGGCGGCAACTCTCCTGGCGCGTTTTCCGCCTTTCGACATCCTGGCGGAGTTGGATGCGTGGGTCTACGATCAAACACGCTCCCTCCGCCAGAGCGGTGAAGACGCGCCTCCAGGGGCGTTGGACGTACCTGCACAGGATAGCACGCGAGGCCACGGCACAATGCCATCACTGTGATAGCGACCCGGACACCGCACAGCACACGCTCGAGGCCTGCCCTGTGTGGGCCACCGAGCGGCGGATCCTGGTCGATCGGATCGGGCAAGATCTGTCTCTGCCAGCAGTAGTGTCGGCTATGTTGGCAGAGCACGAAAACTGGAATGCAGTGGTCTCCTTCTGTGAGAGCGTCATGCTCCAGAAGGAAACCACAGAGCGGGACCGGGAGAGGGCCGATCCCGCTCGAAGAAGGAGGAGACGGCGCCGGGGTAACAACCGCCTGAAACCCCCTGCCATTGTTATAAGGCGGGGGACCTTTGAGTTCTCAGGTGGGTAGATTAGGGAATCTGCGTGCCCACACCGAGCGACCCAAGAGAAGACGGTAGCATGCATGTGGTCACGCGCTGCCGTGGGACGCTTTGGGGGATCCTTTACAATCCCCCGGGGGGGTGACCGCTGTACAGTCACCCTCTCCGAGATATGCCTATAGGCGTGGCACCAGTGGGCGGCTCTAGTGTGATCATGCGAGGTTCTGAAGCCTCCCTTGGTTGCTGAGGATGATCACCCCAGTGGTTTTAGCCGGTAGGAGTCCGGCATGCCCCTTCGCCCTACCCTGGGGCGAAGGAACTTCATGAAGAGTTTCCACTGGGCACCAATAAAAAAAGGTATATCGGATTAGCGGTAAGGGCAATGGTACACACGGCTACACATCAACTTAGACTGTTTGGACTTTGAACTATTAGAAATGGAACGCTGCGAATCGTGCGAGAGGGTACAGTACTTTTTGTTGTTCCGTCCCACTCTTTTAGATACTCGACTGCACGTCAATACATACATACATACATATAATCACGCCTCTCTCCCGTAGGGGTAGGCAGAGACCACTTCTTTCCACTTGCTACGATCCTTACATACTTGTTTCGCTTCGTCCACTTTCATTATTCCCTTCATACATGCTCTTCGGTTTAGGGTACTCTTGACCTGGCCTTTTTCCAAGACGTCCCTGATTTGGTCTTGAAACGTCCGCCTAGGTCGACCCCTTCCAGCACTTTCATTCACACTCGCCTTATACACTTTTTTCGTTAATCGTTCTTCATTCATTCTCTCAACATGGCCAAACCATCTCAGCATACCTTTCTCAATTTTTGTCACTACATCTTCTTTCAGACCACAACGTTTTCTTATCTCACTATTTCTTATCCTGTCACTCAGTTTAACTCCTATCATACTTCTTAACGCTCTCATCTCAACTGCATTTATTCTGCTTTCATGTTTCTTCTGCCATACCCAACTTTCACTTCCGTACATGAGTGTCGGAACCAACACCCTCTCATGCACAGCCAAACGAGCCTTGTTAGACACCTTCCGACTGTTCATAAAGGAGTGCAAAGCTCCATTCACCATGTTTCCTGCATTCACTCTTCTTTCAATATCACTCTCACACTTTCCATCTCTTGTAAACTTTGAAGCCAGATACACAAACTCATTCACCTGTTCAATTTGTTCATCTCCAATCACGATATTGCAGTCTGTCACTGCCTCATCTCTTTCAAACGCCATCACTTTCGTCTTCTTTACATTTATCTTCATTCCCTTTCTAACAAGAGCTCCACTCATAGCAGTTACCATCTCCTGCAACTCCTCTGCCGAGGACGCAAGTAATAATTGGTCATCAGCATAGAGAAAACATTTGACGAGTAACTCATTCATTCTCAACCCACTTTCGTTCTCTTTTAAATCTGTCAAGCAATTGTTCATGAACAGATTAAATAGCCACGGTGACGCTACACATCCCTGTCTAACACCTTTTTCGATACTAAACCATTCAGTGTACACCCCGTTTATCCTTACACAAGCACTAGAATCCCTATAAAGAGATTGCAGTGCTCGTATGAGGATACTGCTCACACCGTTCACGGACAATGCTGACCACAATTCATTCCTCACCACTCTATCATAGGCCTTTTCTAGATCAACGAAGGTGCAATAGCTTTTCTTATCTTTCTTTCGTCCTGCACGTCAAGCTATACAAAATATGTTTAGATTGAGCGCGCGGCGCACACCACCACGATGCGGTGCTCTATCCATAATACACATATAAATACGTATCATATACCTATATATTTTGTAAGCAAGTCGTCGCATAATACATTATTTTTGATTAGCACTGCGCCTGAGCGCCTTTACATCTATTATTATTTATTATGAATTATTATAAATTTATAGCAAAAACGATGACTATTTAGGAAATATCGCTAAGTCTATAGGAGTTAAAGTAAATATATAAATGGTTTAGATATACATTTTAGAAAAAGTCTATTACATTAATTAAAAAAAAAAGCCTTTGCCCTACACTAGGATTTCTCCAGTGTCGTGGGTGAGTTTACAGAAATGAATTCCTGAATTCCTTTTTTTTTATTGATCCGGTGGAAATACCTCATGTACTTCCTTCGCCCCGGAAAAAGGCAAAGGGGCATGCCGGACTCCTACCGGCTAAAACCACCGGAGTGATTATCTTCGGCACCGCAGGGAGGCTCTAGGAACTCGAAAGATCTCCATCTAGAGCCACCCATTGGTGCCACGCCATTAGGCAAATCTCGGAGGGGATGACGGTAAGGCGGTCATCCCCTCTAGTGGAGGGAAGGCGACTGTAAAGAGGCCACCCCCCAGGCGTCTCTCGAGGGAATTGTAAAGGATTCCTCCGAAGCCTCACTATGCGCTGTGCTGCGCACACAGCGGTACGTGACCACATGCACACCGCTGTCTTCGCGGGGGTCGCTCGATATGAGCACGCAGATATCCCAATCAGCGTGCTCGCGACCCCCAAGGCCTCCTGCCATATAAGACGACAGGGGGCTCAGGCGTGTTGGACACGGACACCGCGGCGGTTGTTACCCCGGCTCCGTGGCCTTCCTTCTCCGAGCGGGATCGGCCCTCTCCCGATCCCGCTCTGCGACCTCCTTCTGGAGCATTACGCTCTCACAGAAGGTGACCACAGCACTCCAATTTTCATGCACTGCCAGCATAGCCGACACTACTGCTGGCAAAGAGAGATCTTGCCCGATCCGATCGACCAGGATCCGCCGCTCGGTAGTCCACGCAGGGCACTCTCCGAGCGTGTGCTGTGCGGTATCCTGATCGTCTCCACAGTGGTGGCACTGTGCCGTGACCTCGCGTCCTATCCTGTGCAAGTACGCACCAAAACAACCGTGTCCGGTGAATACCTGCGTCAGGCGGAATGTGACGCGCTCGCTCCTTTGGAGCCAGGCTCCGAAGAGCGGCAAGACAGCCTCAACGACGCGCTTTTGCACGTACTGTGGCAGCATGAGCCGCTCGCGCCACAGCTCGAGTGCACGCCGCCGAGCCTGCCGCCTCAAACTTTCGAGCGCCCCTGAAGGCACGCCTTCACCGCTCTGGCGGAGGGAGCGTGTTTGGTGATACACCCACGCATCCATCTCCGCCAAGATATCAAAAGGCGGAAAGCGCGGCAACAGAGTTGCCGCCTCAAAGGACACCGTTCGGTATCCTCGTGCGATGCGAGGCTTCGAAGCTATTCGAAAGAATAATTACCCGAAGACTCGTTGAGCACCTGTCGCGAGTTGACCCCGACCTGGCCAAAAGTCAGTATGGCTTCCGGCAGCGGCAGTCCACCATCGACGCGATTCTTCGTGTCCGCTCGCTGTCGGAACAGGCAATGCCCCGGCGGGGTGGAGTCGCGTTGGCGGTCAGTCTAGACATCGTCAACGCCTTCAACTCCATCCCGTGGGGCGCTATTAGGGCGGCACTAGTCTATCATCGGTGCCCGCCCTACCTGCAGGGCATCATAGGGGCATATCTACGCGATAGGCACGTTCGCTACGTGGGCTGGGACGGTAGCGTAAAGCGGAGGGAGATTACGTGCGGGGTTCCGCAGGAGTCAGTTCTAGGCCCCCTCTTATGGAACCTCGCCTACGACGCGGTCCTGCGTGTCACTCTCCCAGCTGGCGTCAGCTTGGTCTGTTACGCTGACGACACTCCTTCGAGAGAACCATCCGGCTTGCGGAGCAAGCGGTGGCAATTGTTGTGGCGTCCTTGGGTCTGCGGATAGCGCCTCAAAAAACCGAGGCGCTATGGGTCCAAAACTGCCGAGGAGCAGTTCTCTGCTTTTGTGGACTATAAGAAAGCCTTCGATTTGATCGAAAGATGGGCGGTGCTGTAGTCTCTGCATCCGTGCCACATTGACTATCGCTACATCGATGTGTTGAAGTGCTTATACTTCAACGCCACCATGTCGGTCCGAGTACACACGGCTACACGTCAAGCTCGACACCCTATATAATCATGCTATATGTCATGCACAAAATCCTTGGAAAGGGAGTTCATATCGTGGCATCGGCCAATCATGCTTTGCGCTTACGCACTTTTTTAAAGAAAAAATTGCTCGCCGTTCGTATCCCGACGTGAACGTTCATGCGCAGAGAACCACCCAGTTCGTGGATACGCGTTGGTGAGGCGCAAATCCGGGTGGGCCGGTACATGAAATACCTGGGGCTCATCCTGGACAGTCGTTGGAGCTTCGAAGAGCATTTCCAGCGCCTCATCCCCTGAGTCGAGAGGGTAGTGGGTGCACTACACCGGCTGCTGCCCAATCTCGGGGGACCATGTGAGAAAGTTCACCGTCTCTACGGGGGGTTGTGCGATCCGTGGCCCTATATGGAGCGCCTGTATGGTCAGCTCGACTGTCAGGCGCCCAGCGCTGCAGAACCAAAAATGACGGCCTGCAGCGCAGAGTGCCTATTCGGATCGCACGAGGATACCGAACAGTGTCCTACGAGCCGGCAACTGTCCTGTCGGTCTACGATCAGACACGCCAGAGCAGCGAAGGCGCGCCTCCAGGGGCGTTGGACAGGCTGAGGCGGCTAGCTCAGCGGCGCGCACTTGGAAAGTGGCGTCACCACCTGCGGATGCAGTATGCGACCAAGCGTGTCGTGGAGGCCGTCCTGCCGCTATTTGGAGCCTGGCTCAGAAGGAGCGAGTGAGTCACCTACCGCCTGATGCAGGTGCTCACCGGGCACGGTTGTTTCAGTGCGTACCTGGACAGGATAGGGTGTGACACAGCACAATGTGATAGCGACCAGGACACCGCACAGCACACGCTCGAGACCTGCCCTGCGTGGGCCACCGAGCAGCGGATCCTGGTCGATCGGATCGGGCAAGATCTCTCTCTGCCAGCAGTAGTGTCGGCTATGGTGGCAGAGCACGAAAACTGGAATGCCCACTGCATTCCAGTTTCGCTCTGCGGTCTCCTTCTGTGAGAGCGTCATGCTCCAGAAGGAGACCGCAGAGCAGGACCGGGAGAGTGCCGATCCCGCTCGAAGGAGGAGACGGCGCCGGGGTAACAACCGCCCGGATGCCTAAATCCCATACGCATGAAACCCCCTGCCATTGTTATAAGGCGAGGGACCTCTGGGTTCGCGGGTGCGTAGATTGGGGAATCTGCGTGCCCACACCAAGCGACCCTAGAGAAGACGGTAGCACGCATGTGGTCACGCGGTGCCGTGGGACGCTTTGAGAGATCCTTTACAATCCCCCCGGGGGGGTGACCGCTTTATAGTCGCCCTCTCCGAGATGTGCCTATAGGCGTGGCACCAATGGGCGGCTCTAGTGTGATCATACGAGGACCTGGAGCCGAAGATGACCGCTCCAGTGGTTTTGCCGGTAGGAGTCCGGCATACCCCTTCGCCCTTCCCCGGGGCGAAGGAAGTTCATGAAGAGTTTCCACTGGGCACCAATAAAAAAATAATTATGACTGACTGACACTTTGACGTACATCAGGCTAGCTTATCCAACAAGCGCTAGTGTTGTTGTATGTTAAAAGACTGACCAACTTAGTTGCGGTAGCGAATCGGGTACCGGTCTCCCACAAGCGGATCGCCCCGGTATTTTAGAAGTCGCATATACCGTATCGAGGATTTAGAGCGCAACTAAGTTTCTTTTAATTTTTATCTCTTTATTATAGTTAGGGTTATAGGGGCAGTAAGATCATGATGGAGATACAAGGAATTAATGAAGTCATAAGAAGTCAAGAAGCCAGTTTCAAGGAGATTAACCAAATATTCACGAACATCAGAAAAGATTCTGCGTCAAGAAAAACATTGAAGTACATCTCAGAAAGAAGATTTCGACTGACGGAAATTTTTACTATAACCTCCAACAATCACGCACGTCTGGATGACCAAGAAGTAGTGTACAACCATAAGTACATTACTTCGAGTTACTTCGGCGCTATTAAGGACCTCTACACGGAGGCTATGGAGTACTAAGAAAAGTGTGAAACAAAATTACAAATAATAGACCAGCTTTATGAACCAGAAGGCATAGAACATGTCACATGACTAAAAGCTACTATAAAATTCGTGCAGTGAATAAAAACATTCCTTCAACAAAAGCGCTTTTAGTTTCCTTTAAATGAAATGCCCCAGTTTTAGATATTCAGATAAAAAATATTGATATCGGTTTTGTAAACTCTTATCTTTAGTGAACTTTCGTTCCAACTGTAAAAGCCCTGCAGCAGCTTTTTTGCGAGTACTCCCATAATCTATGTCGGGATTTTTGAAGGGAATCCTCACCGTGTAAGTTCCGTCTGGATTTCTTGCAGTGGTTTCTTGGTAATATTTTGACTTGGATTATGATATTATTTCTCAGGAATTTCTTCTAGTTCCCAAAATGTGTTTAATTGTTGTATTTCGTTTGTGTGACTTGTCATACTAATAATTTTCGTATTGTCATTAGTGGAGTTACTGCAAATTCCGGATAAAGTCCACCCAAATTCAGTATCTTGAGCGATAATTCCGTCTTGAATTTTGTGTAACCCGCTTAGTAATAAGTTGCTGTATTCTTGAGCACCCAATATTATATCTATTGGGCCGCGTTTGTAGTATGTAGGATCTGCAATTAGTTTATTTTCTAAGAAGTTTGTAATTGTTGTAAGGTTCTCTTTGGTAAAGAACCAGTTAGTTTTGGTAGAATAATAAGCGTGACTAGTAGCTTATATTGACTAGGAAATCGTGGTTGTAGTTTGACATCGATACAATAGTTCGATGTCTTAGGTTTCTCGTCAGCAATCCCGATTATTTCGGTTTGTTTTTTGCTGCGAGGGTACAGTAGCTGGACTGGACTTCTTCTGTGCAAAACGATGCTTCTGAACCTTGATCACATAAAACTCTTAGTAGATGCGATGTTCCATCTATAGCGGTTGCTTGCACTACGGCGGTCGCCAGCAGCGTTATCTTCGTTGTATCAGTTCTGTACCCCTAGTACGAGTTTCGATAGTTTTCGGAAACGCAATACTTCCAGTTTTCTTTCCATACATTTACTAGTAGCGCCCCCAGCGAAAACTTAGATGAACTAAAATCGGTAGTCCGAGTCTTTTCGAACCATAGTAAACGAAAACTATTGAAGTTTTCGAGTCATTCTCTGCATTTTGTTAGTCTGAGTTACAAGTTTGACAACTTATCGGTAGAAAACTTTCACGTATTCGAAAACTTTAATAGTATTGGTACTCGATCAATAAATTCCAGTGAGAGCATAATAGTTTTCGAGTTATTCTCCTATAAATATGTTTTCGAGACAGTATATTGCGTGGAATTTAACTGTGGAGGCTGTTGAAGTTGACCCTCGCAATTACCGTTATAAATATAAATACGTTTAAATGATATATATATGCACCATAGGGTGCGGGAGACTATAGGATTAGCCGGAGGATGAGCAGCGGCGGCCTTAGAGTGCTTACATTAACGACTCAACTGCTATCGCCAACCCACCTGCCAAGCTTGGTAATCATGGCACAGTATCTTGCTATGTGATGCAGTAATTGTAATATTGTCTTCCTGCACTAGCTGCTAACAGTGCAGCTTGGGAAATGTAGTTTCATAGTTAGGACAAGAATATAATATTAATGCATTGTAACTCATCAGATCAGCTAAAGCATGTCCACTGCTGAACTAAGGCCTCTCCCATCATCACATCATCCTCACATCGGCCATTTATACGTCCACTGCTGAACAAAGGCCTCCCCCATAGATTTCCACAACTGTATCATCATTTGGGGGGAATTTCAGGCGGGTTGGTGAGCGCAGTATGGCTACCGTTTCACATAAGGGACGCTGCTGCCCATCCCTCTGGCTTAGATTCCCTTAGTAGCCTTTTACGACATTCGCGAGATGAGATGGAGTGGTGCTATATTCTTAATCCGGACACCACACGGATAATCTCTGCTTCGTCTCTCCCATGGACTTCCACAACCGTGTCATAATTTGGGGGCGAATTTTCGAGTACTCACTGCGCTCGGCAGATGGGTTGGAGAGCGCAGAGTGATTGCTGTTGCACAGGAGGGTCGCTGCTGCCCAGCCCTCTGAATTAGTCCCTTATAGTCGTCTTTTAGTCTAGTGGTGCTATATTTTTAATCCCGACACAAAATTCAAGACGGAATTATCGCTCAAGATACTGAATTTGGGTGGACTTTATCCGGAATTTGCAGTCACTCCACTAATGAGAATACGAAAATTATTAGTATGACAAGTCACACAAACGAAATACAACAATTAAACAAATTTTGGGAACTAGAAGAAATTCCTGAGAAATATCATATATCATAATCCAAGTCAAAATATTACCAAGAAACCACTGCAAGAAATCCAGACGGAACTTACACGGTGAGGATTCCCTTCAAAAATCCCGACATAGATTATGGGAGTACTCGCAAAAAAGCTGCTGCATGGCTTTTACAATTGGAACGAAAGTTCAATAAAGATAAGAGTTTACAAAACCGATATCAAGATTTTTTATCTGAATATCTAAAACTGGGGCATATGAGGAAAGTCCCCAAAACAGACTACTATCAACGAAAATACTAAATTCCTCACTTACACATTGGTGGCTAAGAATAGCACCAACCCGTCTCATCCCGTGGGTGTATTAAAAGGCGACTATGGGATTAACCGAAATATGGGCAGCAGCGTCCTTCGAGTACATTAACAACTCAACTGCGATCACTAACCCGTCTACCAAGCGTGGCGATTAAGGCAAAACGCCCCAAGGAGCCCACAACACACCCATATCGGTCGTTGTGGTGATCTGTGTCCAGCAGTGGACTTCATTCGGCCGAAATAATGATTAAGATGATGCATTCATTTTCAAAAACACTGAAATATATTTATTTATTTTTAATCAAAAAGCCAAATATTAGATGTTATAGATCTAACATTAAACCCGACGAATTTTTATAAAACTTTCATATTTTACCCTCTTTGTAGTTTTTTTTTTTTAAACAAAACATTGCCCCTCTAAGATTTCTCCTGTGTCGTGGGTGCATTTACAGACATGAATTCCCCATACAATACACCCAGACCCGGAACAACTACCTGCAGATCGTACAAATATTTGTTCCGTGCCGGAATCGAACCCACAACAGTCGACTGCTGCGCTCCGCAGCAGTCGACTGTATCAACCACTGCACAAACCGTGTCTTCGAAAACGCTGAACGCGATATTTTTAACTGAGAATGAGAATACAATTTTTTACAGATCTACAACACTGACGGATCTTGCATACAATTTTTTACCCCGTTTTACCCCCTTAAGGGATGAATTTCTTTATTTTCTATCAAAAAGTCAAATATAATTTTTCATAGAACTGATTTAAAAACTGACTGATTTTGAATAAAAACTTCCACCCCCTTTTTCACCCCTTTAAGGTTGAATTTACAAAAACACTGAAACATGTATTTCTTTATTTTCAACAGAAATGCTAAATACTACTTTTTTGAGATCTGCCTTCAAAAATAACGGTTTGTCCATACAAACTTTCACTCCCTGTTTTACCCCCTTAAGGGTAGAATTTATACAAACACTGAAACACGTATTTCTTTATTTTTAATCAGAAAACCAAATACTAAGTTTCAAATATCTAGCTTCAATAATGAGGGAGTTTCATACAAACTTTCAACACCCAGTTTACCCCTTTAGGTGTGAAATTTCTAAAAATCCTTCCTTAGTGGATGCTTACGTTATAAAAGGTATTTATTGTCAGAATTTCAAGTTTCTAGGCCCAGTGGTTTAGCCTGTGCGTTGGTATGTCAGTCAGTCGGTCAGTTTCTCTTTTTATGCTTATAGATTATAAAAGATACAACCATTGTTGGGGTAAAAGTAAAACTATTTATTTGACAGATTATTACAATCACTATTTGGAAGTACCCACATATTCATATAATCATTTTAAAGCAACCCACAAAATCAATACATAACAGATTATATATGCAAAAGTGTTTCCGTCTGTCTGTTTGTTACGTTGTCACGGCTAAAGCCCTGAACCGATTTTGATGCATTTTGTGTGAGATCGCTTGAACCCTGGGGAAGGACATAGGCATAATAATTATCCCCTAAAGAGGTTAAATGGGTTGTTGAAGTTTTTATGGGAAATTGTTAATTCCAAGCAAAGTGACGGGCAATATGCTAGACATTGAATATTGAAAATATTGAATTAAACGATAAACGTTATACCATTTTTTCTCCACTGGCTTAACTGTCCACTGTATAGTTTTATATTAGGTAGGAATAGTTTACGATAAAACAGGTAGTCGTTTAATAAAAAAATGCAGATAAGGGATTTCAGTTTTACAATTTAGTTCCGTATTTTGATTCGTGCCAGACAAAACAGTATATTGTGGTGCCGGCTACGAATAGCACCAACCCATCTCATCCCGTAGGTGTCGTAAAAGGTGACTATGGGTAAAACCGGAGGATGGGCAGCAGCGTCCTTCGAGTAAATTAACAACTCAGCTGTGATCGGCAACCCGCCCTTCAAGCGTGGCGATTATGGCAACACCCCCAATGATCTTTGTGGGAGGCTTGTGTCCAGCAGTGGCGACTATACCGGATGCCACACCGTGAATGATAGATCATACGCGCAGGGGCCTTACTCCCGACAGCTTCGAGTTCTAAATCAATCGAATTTGATTCGATTTAGTCTCATTTGGTACTCTTGAATTCCACACTAGCGCACAATCGTGCGGTGGCTCAAATAGAAACTAATGTGGATCGAAGTATTCGTTAGGATCGAAAAATCCGTACTCCCGACTCTGTCTGACAGCTGTGAATCGAGTTTTAGGATCGAAACTAAACGTCAAAATCCACGATAACAAGAAAGGTACTTTAATGGGATCGAGTAAGATTGTTAAGCGCGATATTTCTTCAAATTCTTTGTTGCTATGGCTCGTCTTGCATCATTTTTTAATGTTCTTGAGGAGGCAAACCGTGTTGACATACGTGCGAGAAGAAATATGCAAAGGATGAGTCGCTATAACACTCGGGCTATGGAAATGGATTCTGAAGAATTTCGCAGAAATTATCGATTGTCGAAGGAATTATATGATGTGCTGGTAGAAGATTTCAATTCCACACATGAAGACACCAACTAGAAAAGTGATATTTCCATGAAATCCAAGGTGAGCTCCCATGTCTACGTTTTTAATTAAGTTGCAAATTTATATTATAATTAATTAATTTCTACATTGTTATTTAGTTGTATGTACCTGTATTTTCAGATTTTTATTGCATTATCCTTTATGGTACTGGGAGCTATCAAGGAATAATAGGAAGAAGCAATGCCACAGTAATATCTCAGCAGTCTGTTTCAAAAGCAATAAGGGAGATCACCAAGGCATTAAACCACAGAAACACATTGACAAAATATGTAAAGTTTCCCAATTTGCTGAAGAAAGAAATGTTATTAAAAGAAAGTAAGTGGATACAATATGTTTGATAGCTACACATTGTTTTTATTTGTGACTTGGTTGTAATAGTTGTAATTCTTTTTACAGGTTTTATGAAAAGTTTCACATTCCGGGTGTGATAGGTTGCATTGATAGAACACATGTGGCTATCATTAGACCTGTTGAACATGAGGAAAGATATTTTAATAAGAATCATTACCACTCTATAAATGTACAAATTGTAAGTTTAACATTACCATCTGACGTCTATACACATGTACACATTCACATAATTTCATTACTTAGTTGTAACCATGTACTATTATTTTCAGATTTGTGATAGTGACATGATTTTTTTAAGTGCAGATGCTACATTCGGGCGTGCTACCCATGATTCTTTTATATTTAACCAGCACTCAGTAAAGACACCTTTATTACAGTTGATAAGTACTACCTGTTTAGAAACTGTATATTTATTAGGTAAGTAAATTTAAATTAGGTAACCACTCTAAAATCATACTAGAGATATTATTAGAAGTAACATGCTAACAATATAATCTTTTTAAGGTGACTCTGGTTATGCCCAGCGAACTTATATGATGACAGCTGTAGTAAACACAAGAGTTGGATTGCCTGAAAATTATTATACACAAATGCACTGCTCTGCTAGGAACACAGTGGAACGAACAATTGGGTTCCTTAAAGCTAGATGGAGGTGTTTATTACGTCATCGGGTGTTACACTATGATCCACAGACTGCAGCCAAAATCACTAACGCATGTTGCGTGCTGCATAATCTGTGCAACATAAATAACTGCCCAGCACCTGACACAACGGATATAATAAATGGCATCAATAATACAGGCGATGACACTCAGCCATCAACATCATCACACAATGACGAGTTACGACAGGGACAAGCGGCGCGACAACGTCTTATCCTAACTCTGTGGAGGAGTAGAAGGCGGAAATAATTGAAAAAACAAATAAACATTTGATTTTATTTTGTCTTAATTTATTTTATTCTATTTCTATGGAAGACCTACAGAAAAATGCAACAAAATGATGAAAGTACAGTAAACAGACAGCTAATAACAAGTATTCTCGTATAAAATATAGAAAAATAAAAATTAATAGTGAAAATTCACTCATTAAAGGTACACCTAGTGGGACACTCAATTCCTGGTCACCTTCTGCAAAGCCGGTTCCTCCCATCACAAATATCAGTCTTTCTTCCAACTCTGAGATAGGTGGCAGCTTATCTACCCCACCACCAGTGCAAGATGCAGAAGCATTCCGTTGTGCAACCAGCTTCTTGAGGGCATACTTTTATCAGCCCAATACTGAAAACGACATTATTAATTAAATGTAAATAAATAGCCGCGTGGTGCCGGCTTAGAATACCACCACCCCATTTTATTCCTTTGGTGTCGTTAAAGGCGACTATGAAATTAGCCGGAAGATGGGCAGCATTATCCTTCGAGTACATTTATAACTCAACTGCGATCGCCAACCCGTCTGCCAAGCGTGGTGATCATGGTAAAACCCCCCTACCCACAACACAAAACGCTACGAGGCTACTGTCCAGTAGTGGATGTTTTTAGGCTGAAATGATGATGATGAAGCAAATAGTAATTAATGATTTATATATTGTTTAACGAAACTAGTAATTCATTTACGATTTGGATAGCTTAGAGTTTTACGTTATCTCTAGTGTCCACTGCAGTGCTCTTTACTTACCTTTGACCATAACTTAGCGTCTTTCGTCGTGACACCCAAGAAATTTAGTAAAATTGTGACCTCATCCCATTTTAATTTGGTCTGATGGCGAGCTTGTGCGGAACGTAAATGGCCTTTAGCAATGCCAAGGTTTTCTTCTAAGAATTGCACAAATTTTTCCATTTCTAGATATGATGGGCGAGACATTAGAGACACTAGTAAGCACATAAACTTTAATTACAAACTTATTCACACACTAATTATCATTCACTTAATTAAATCTTAGACATGTACACGTAAAATACTTGTAGCAGCAAGATTTATTTTCTGTAATATTATTCTTAGCTAAAGAATTTACAGTCACGATGATAATGAACGAATTCGGATATAGAAGTGCGTGAGTTACTTATGATCCACAGTAAAAGCGTTGTGGTAACGTAAACAAACTTAGGAAATTGGACTTACATAAGGATAATAAATATCTCTAACTAATTACTTATTTCGACAAGTTTAAGTGTGACAAAATAGAAGTACTTGAGATTTTTTATATTGTAAAAGGGTCGTGAAGAAACATAAACATGCCAAGGATACAGAATAGACAATATTACTACGTAAAGATAATAAATATTTTTAATTACTTACTTAGCAATTTTCAGCACTACATAATATAGTTTCAAGGGAAACATATAGCAGACGCACCAAATTAAGTTTCGAACATTTTGAAATACGACGCCAAACGCGCCTTACGCATATGACTTAACACTTGATAGTTCATTGCACAGATTAAATACAATTCGCAAGTCAATCTTAATGTTTATGGTCACTCTTTATTCCTAAAAATATTATTGAATTTTATGTATTTTTGCAAGTGTTAGCTTGATAAGTGTAAATAAACCATTATCATATCGTTTTTGATGTGAATAATGTTAGCGATCTCCAAATATTCAACCGCTAGAAAAGTACCTAACCAAAAACTTATACCACGTGACGATGACGTAATCAGCCGGATACACTTAACGACGCTGATAATACTCGAACGTAAAACGATCTTGGTTTACGATTCGAATTTGTTCGGGAGTACGGTTTTGGATCGAGATCGAATCAGAATCGAGTTCGAAACAAAAACAAAATCAAAACCGAATCAGTTTCGGGAGTAAGACTCCAGGTCATAAAATGAAATAAATCAGAAATCCTTCTAGGGCAGACTCCACTTAGGTCTTTTAGCGTTTTTTATTACATCATAAGCTAAATTATTTATAAAAAAATATACATACTTCCAATAAGTCCATGTTATTCGTGATTCTGTTGATTTCAACCATTAGAGACAAATTTCTTGAAGTCAACTCTTCACTATGTCTGTGCAAATTATTGATGTTCTTCTGTACTTTTTCAATCAATCCATCTGCTGCACCTTCAGCTTCAATATCAGATATTCCAATACTGTTCAGAATATCGTGAACATTATTTAAATCGAAATCGGCCCGTTCACACGATTTTTGAGCCTATAATTAATGATTAATGTATGCAATCTAGGTCAAGGAAAAATAGTGCAGTCATAGATATTCCGGTTTAAAAAAACCACCGTCAAATTTTTATAGTCCGCCCCGATAACTCAGTCTCCACTGGCGCCATTACAGGGACGCGGGGAAGGACGACAAAGGGAAGCGCGCGAGGAGCGAGCGGAAGGCACAATTTTGTATTAGCTCCTCTGTTGCCAGATCTACTCACTAATCAGTAGATCCACCTGCTTTTTAACATTTTACTGTTCTACCGATTTTATAGCGACAATTCATGAAATCTAACCGATTTTTGCAGTTCAGTTTCAATTCCATTTATTCAATAACATATTAGAAACATAAAATATTTTTACAATGTGTCTGAATTCCCTATAACTATACACCTACTACATGACTACATGCATTATACTAACTACTTGAATAATTTCAAATTAGTAATTATTTGTTTAAATGTTTAATTTAAGCCCATAATATTGCAGTATGCCTATGTTGCAGTTTGAAGAGTGGTTTTGTTGTTTTTGAATGGAATGTTTAATGCTGATGCAAGCGTTTTGTGAAAACAAATGTAGTTGGTTTTTTTCATATTTAAAGAGAGTATATTTAGGTCATGCCACCGCTTGATGTTACATAGACCATTTTGAGCGGATTCATGCACAGACTCCCAGGATTTATCGTAAAAAATGACTACTGTATCAACTGCATAGCAAATTATGTCTGTTTTCTGGGAAATCATACGGTGTATCTCATTCATGTAGATGATAAATAGGGTCGGGCCAAGGATACTATCCTGCGGACCTCCAGATTCTACCTTTTTTTACCACTGATGCAATCCCCCACCTTGACACTTTGTTGTCTGCCTGTTAGATAGGGCTCAAACCATTTTAGTGGCAGTCCTCTAATCCCTAGTATCCAACTTTTTTAGTAGTATGGGGATTGCAACGGTGTCAAACGCTTTCGCGAGATCGAGAAATACTCTTATGCACTTCTCGTTAATATCTAGATAAGACGTCACAAGTTTGGTTAGTAGGTGCAATCAACCTTCGGTGGATTTACCCTGTCTGAAGCAAAACTGCTTACTAGAGAACAACTTATTCGATTTAAGTAAGTCGTTAATTTACAAGCTTTTCAAGAATTTTGGAGAATATTCCCAATGGTGATGTGGTTCTATAGTTCGCAGGGTCTTGTTTTGGTCCATTCTTATGTATTGGAGTAACCTGGGCCACTTTCCATTTATCAGGGAATGTTCTAGTGCTTAAACTAAGGTTAATAATGTGGGTTAAACGGATTATTATTTCACTTCTTATCTCTTTGACAAGTTTTGGTGTAAAGCCGTCAATTCCTGGGGCGCTGTCACTTACTAGATTTAGGATTACTTTGTCTTTATCATTTATCATATGTACGGAGACCGAAAATGATGCGGATATACAAATTCTGGAGACGTTCGAGTTTGTTTAGGAGTTCCTCCGACGCGTCCAGAAAACATACATCAGCGGAATCCAAGAGAGGAAGAAGGCAAGATAAAAAAATATGTGTTGAAGCTATTATCTATTATTTATGTGAATGCTATATATCAAACGTTCTTCCTTATAAACAGCCGTATAATCGTTATTCAATCAGTTGCCAATAAAACCTTGGAAGGATAGACACGTATTTCTTATTGACACATTGCCCCGTCACAAAGTGAACCTTATTACCATAACATATGTTCGAATTCGAACCGGATCATCTGAGCATCGACGGACCGCCACAACAAAAGAAGTCCCATTCCACAGCGATAAGCGAACGCCGAGTACAGTTTTTTTATGCATAAAGTTATTAGCACAATCTATCATAGTCTTAATTAACGTAATTCATCGTATCTAACTAGTTGTAATATAAAAATTTTGAAGTTTTACGCTTGAATCATGACGGCCCAAGCAGACCAAGCGTTAAGCATACTTGAAGACACAGCGTCTTTATAAAAAAGACTCAAATAAACTTAAAGAAGTGCCCCAAGGACGTTTATCTAAACCGGGATATTTACAAATTCGCATCCAAACTATTGAAGAATACTGGAGCACTTTTAAGAAGGCCTATCAAGACTTGCTGAAGTGTACTACTAGGGAACAACGTGGAGTGATTTCATACTTTGTAAATGAAGTTTTTTTTATTCAAAAGGATTTATACCTATGTATGTTGGGAGATCTTAAAGATTTGGTAGCCTCGCATACTTCGAGGACGGCTGACCAATCTTCGTGCAGCAATAATGTGTAGAGCAAATACCTACAAAGGTGAAGCTACCTAGTATAAAACTTCCTTCGTTTTCGGGTAACTACGAAGAATGGCCCACATTTAAGGACTTATGTGTCATTAATTCATGAGTGCACTAAACTGAGCGATGTTGAAAAATTACGCTACCTGAAGACAAGTAGTACGGGTGAAGCAGCATCATTATTGAAGCACATTCAAGTTACTGGTGCTCATTATAATCAAGCATGGGAATCGCTGAATCATCGGTACAACAATAGGCGTCTTACAGTGAATGCGTTACTTAAGCGATTGTTTTCGCTGAAAAAATGTACCACTCAATCAGCGCCGCAGCTGAAAGCCCTCCTGGACGCCACCAGTGAGATTATCAACAGCTTGGACAATCTGAAAGTGCCTACCGACTCCTGGGATCCAGTCTTTATATTTCTGGTTGTGCAGAAATTGGAGCCGGAGTCACACAAAGAGTGGGAGCAGGCAGCCTATTCGGTGAATTCGGAACAATTACCTTCTTGGAATGAATTGCGTAAATTTTTGGAGGCGACATTCCGAAAGCTAGAGCTAGTTACCCCCACCACCAACACCAGAACTACAAAAGAACGTGTTCTTCGTGTCACGGCTTCTGAAAACGATAGTAAAAAAACATGTGCTTTATGTAAAGATGTGCACACATTATGTCATTGTAACATATTTATCAAAATGACAATTAACGAACGAGGAGAACATGTCAAGGCAAACAAACTCTGCTTTAACTGCCTGGGAGCGGGACATTCGGTGTTCAAGTGTCGTATGCCGATGTCCTGTCGCATTTGCAAGAGACGCCATCATACACTTCTACATCAACCCAAGAATATGGATGTGTCGGTTCAACAAGTAGAATCTCATCAATCGGCGCCATCCAGCCAAGCAGATATAGAAGAGAAGAAAGTTTATACAACGATTGCGTCACATAACAACGCCGGGCAGAAGAAGGCTCTTTTGGCCACTGCAGTAGTTATTTTAAAGAGTAAACAAGGAAACTCCACTATCCTCAAGGCACTGATAGATTCAGGATCTTAAGATTGTTTCATCAGCGAAAGAGCAACTCAAATTCTGAAACTAGATAAATCACCAGTAAATCTTACAGTATCTGGAATGGCATCCATTAAGGTACGAGTCAAGCATGAGGTGAAGGTTCAAGTGTTCTCGCGATGGGAAAACGACTTCAACTTACCTATTAGAGCCTACGTGATGTCCAAACACTTAACCTCATACATACCGTCAAGCGCAACGATAGAAGCTGAATGGCCACATCTAACAGGCATCCATCTAGCAGATGAAAATTATTATGCATCTGGAACCATCGATCTGCTATTGGGTGTAAACGAGTATGCAGCAATTCTGAAACAAGGACTTATCAAAGGCTCACCTGGTACTCCATGCGCTCAAAATACCTACCTTGGGTGGATTATCAATGAAACATAACGCACAAGAACAATCTTTCACGGTGATGAAGCATGAAGTTAACATAGAAGATTTACTGAAAACAATATGGGAAGTTGATACGGACTCGAAACGAAATCTCACTCAAAAGGAACAGCTAAGTGAAGACATATACGAAAAGACACACAAGCGAAAGAAGGATGGAATATACATAGTTAAGCTACCGTTCAACACAGAACAACCAAAATCACCAGAAGGAAATACGCGAGAAATAGCAAAAAGAAGATTCATGCAATTAGAAAGGAGATTAAATCAAAATATAGAATTTAAACATGCATATACAGAGGTAATCAATGAATATAAAGAACTAAAACACATCGAAGAAGTACCTAAAGAAGAAATAAAAAATAAATCAGTATACCTACCTCATCACGCGGTGATCCGCAGCGACAAAGAGACTACGAAAACTCGTGTGGTATTTGACGCGTCAGGCAAGGGCTCTAATGGTATTTCACTCAACGATGAACTCTTATCAGGACCGGTACTGCAAGATGACTTAAGGAGCTTAATTATAAGATGGCGAACACACGCTGTGTGCTTTGTTTCTGACATTCAGAAGATGCACAGAATGATTTGGACTGATAAAGAAGACACAGACTATCAAAGAATTCTGTGGCGAAATGACTCATCTGAAGATATTAAGGACTACAGACTATTGACTGTAACCTTTGGTACAGCTTCCGCACCATATCTCGCCGTAAAGACACTTATGCAATTAGCTAACGATGAAGGTGACAAATAACCTGAAGCCGCCAGGATATTACGCGAAGACTTTTTTGTAGATGACGTAATGTCCGGAAGTGATAATCTAGAACAAACAGTGAGAATCAGTCAAGAACTAAAAAAACTGCTTTGTCTAGGTGGATTTGAACTGAAAAAATGGTCATCAAACTATCGTGACTTCATGGAAACGATTGAACCAAACGAGAGATCATCCAATGCTCGTGTAGAACTAAGGGTTGATGGAACAATTAAAGCGCTGGGCATACACTGGAACCTTTTTTTTTATTTTTTTTATTGGTGCCCAGTGGAAATTCTTCATGAACTTCCTTCGCCCCGGGGAAGGATGAAGGGGTATGCCGGACTCCTACCGGCTAAAACCACTGGAGCGGTCATCTTCGGCACCTAAGGGAGGCTCCAGGTCCTCGTATGATCACACTAGAGCCGCCCACTGGTGCCACGCCTATTGGCACATCTCGGAGAGGGTGACTGTATACACTGGAACCTAGGAGAAGATCAATTCGAATACAATCTAAACTTTACCTGCTATCGGCAATATAATCACGAAACGAACCATTCTCTCTGACATCCAAAAGTTATTCGACCCACTCGGATGGATTGCGCCTTGCCTGGTCATGGCAAAAATTTTAATCCAACAGCTCTGGCTCCAGAAAGTCGACTGGGATGAAGCCTTAAACCCGACACTTGTTGAAAAATGGTCTACAATCCGATCTGATCTTGAAAATGTAAACGGAATCTACATACATAGATGGATGGGCACGTCAAGTTTAAACAAAGATTCCATAGAAACTCATGGATTTAGCGATGCCTCCGTACAAGCGTATGGTGCTGTAGTGTACTGTCGTGTCATACACCGAGACGGTTCCATCAAGAAAGCCATTATTGCTGCAAGAACAAGAGTAGCACCCATGAAAACCATATCTTTACCTCGACTGGAACTGTGTGGAGCTTTACTCTTGTCTCGACTACAAAAGCAAGTAGGGCAAGCCATGAGAATGCCTGCTTCACAGATCTATGCTTGGACAGATTCTTCCATTGTTATCTCATGGTTATTTGGAGATCCAAATAAATGGAAGCCATTTGTAGCCAATCGAGTTGTGGAAATCACAATTTGATGATGTTTGACAATCTGAAATAGCTGTTTGGGATTGTTTAATGGACGTAGTGAATTTTCCTTGCAATAAATTGTTGAAAAATATGGAACTTAGTGATGTAAAGTGATTTTGCTTTAAATCTGTACTTAGTGAGTTTTACCTGTCAACCGACGATATGTATTATTTCTAATGTATTTTTAACGGCCTTACGCTGTACCTAGTTTCAAGGTTATTTATGCTTTACTGGACACCTGTATTAATATTGATTTGTTCTTTACCTGAGAAAATTCAACTTCCATTAGATTCTTTTCACTTTCTAGTGTATCTAATTTCTGCCTTAAAACAATAGCAATTTCTTTTAACTCTTTGAGGTTCTTATTAGAGTCTTGCTTCATTTCAAGCTCCTCAACAATTATGTTTGTGTTATATTTTTGTTCTATATTTTGCACAGGTTGTTGAGTTGATAACAATGACACATTTGTTTTACTCCTTTTTTTTATTTGTAACAATTTTTCTATAACTTGCTCATCACTTAAACTTTTATGGCTACAGGTCGAAGCCATATCTGTAAAAAAATGAAAAATATTATTATTAATTACTGATTCTTTAATTCTTACGTTAATTTCAATACTAAACACTAAACATTCCGTGTGGGCACGCTCTCGCACGCTGCACTCCTACGTTTTACGCTCGGATAAATATATGGTCAACATTTTTTATATTTCACATTTAATAATGTCTAATAATGGTTTTCGCGATTATTACACATTATAATATAACAATTTTAAACGGATTAAATCGCGTGTATTATTGATTTTTGTTTTTCCTGACGTTTCGAACACTTCGCAGGGTTCATCCTGCGATCACGAACCCTGCAAAGTGTTCGAAACGTCAGGAAATACAAAAAACAATAATACAAGCGATTTAATCCGTTTAAAATTATTTCACGTTTACTTTTATAATTATATTATACTTTATTTAAAATCTCTTCCTTGAGTTATTATAAAGAAAACGTGCGCAGTCTGTAATAAGCAATTTAACGACGGCGGCCAATGTAGGAGCTGCAAGAAGCATCTAGACTTAGAGTGTGCGCACATTTCCGAAGGCGGTTGGAGAAAGTTAGGTGCTGATAGAAGAACTAGTATGTATGTTAGTAATGAAACGACCGTCTGGATACGTTACTAGTTTATTACTGGGTTTACCCAAACTTAACATACAATAATATAGTACAAGAACCCAATGGAAGTGCCCCATGTGCAGAATTTCTTCTTCACCAGCAGTACACTCGCCAGAACCTGTATCTCTAGAAACAATCCTGAGTGAGATTCGAGACATGAAAAGCAATTGCATGGCTTACCGACTCTAATAGGAGACATCAAAATTATAAAAGATGAGCTATCAGAACTTAAGTCGACATGCGATTTTGCTGGTGGTAAGCTTGATGAATGCGGTACTAGACTAGTTGAGGTTGAATCAAAGGTCAAAGCTCTCGAGAATATTCGGAAAAAAAGGAACTGTAAAAAAATGTACACACAGACATTTTTTTTATTTTTTTATTGAACCCGTGGAAATACCTCATGTACTTCCTTCGCACCGGGGAAAGGCGAAGGGGCATGCCGGACTCCTACCGACTAAAACCACCGGACTGATCATCGTCGGCACCGAAGGGAGGCTCCAGGAACTCGGAAGATCTCCATCTAGAGCCACCCATTGGTGCCACGCCTTTAGGCACATCTCGGAGGGGATGACTGTAAGGCGGTCATCATCCCCTCTAGCAGAGGGAAGGCGACTGTAAAGAGGCCACCCCCCCCAGGCATCTCTCGAGGGAATTGTAAAGGATTCCCCCGAAGCCCCACTATGCGCTGTGCTGCGCAAACAGCGGTACGTGCCTATATGCACACCGCTATCTTCCCGGGGATCGCTCGGTATGAGCACGCAGATTTCCCAATAAGCGTGCTCGCGACACCCAAGGCCTCCTGCCATATAAGACGACAGGGGGCTCAGGCGTGTTGGACACGGGCACAGCGGCGGTTGTTACCCCGGCTCCGTGTCCTCCTCCTCCGAGCGGGATCTGCCTCCTCCCGATCCCGCTCTGCGACCTCCTTCTGGAGCATTACGCTCTGACAGACCTGAGACCACAGCACTCCAATTTTCATGCTATGCCAGCATAGCCACACTACTGCTGGCAAAGAGAGATCTTGCCCGATCCGATCGACCAGGATCCGCCGCTCGGCAGTGCACGCAGGGCACTCTGTGTGTTGCTGTGTGCTGTGCGGTATCCTGATCGTGTCCACAGGGGTGGCACTGTGCCGTGACCTCGCGTCCTATCCTGTGCAAGTACGCACCGAAACAACCGTGTCCGGTGAATACCTGCGTCAGACGGAATGTGACGCGCTCATTCCTTTGGTGCCAGGCTCCGAAGAGCAGCAAAACAGCCTCAACGACGCGCTTTTGCACGTACTGTGGCAGCATGAGCCGCTCACGCCACAGCTCGAGTGCACGCCGCCGAGCCTGCCACCTCAACTTGCCCACTACAATGCGGTAAGGTCTCCCCCACGGATCCCTATCCAGTCCTTCCAAGAGCTCTCTCCAGGACCGAGCCATCGCCTCACGAATGGCGCTTTGGAGCATCACAGTGGCCGCCTGATACGCCTCGGCAGTCTCTCCGGCTGTAGCACTTCGCCGGCGCCGGCTTCTGGTGTACTGGCGGCGGGATGCCAGGCAGACCGCGCGCAGTCGCGCGATCTCCTCCGACCACCAGTACACCGCCGTACGCCGTACGCGCCTGGCTCGGGGCATAGATGCGTCGCAAATCGACGTCATCGGCGAAACCAGGACGCTTCCTCTTCTGGATCGGGCAAGATCCCTTGGTTGACCTCTGACCACGCCATGGCGTTGGCAGCTGCGACGAGCATCCCTCGGTCGAGCTGTGTGAGGGCCCAACGCCGCCGGCTAGGACGCTCGGGCCGGGAGGGTGGAGGGCCACATCGAATACTATGTGGCTATGGTCCGACAACGTGACCACCTCCTCCGCTACCCTCCAGCCCGATACCATGCGGGCCACAGAAGGAGTCGCCCATGTCAGATCCACGACTGACTCCCCCTGCCACCGAACGCAGGTGCTGACGGACGAACACTACCAAAGAAGCTTTTATCATAAGGAAAGAATCTGATTTAAACAAGATAATGGTAAACAACTCAATTGTTTACCATTCTAACGAATCCGGTATATTTTTATAAAGGTTTAGCACTTCTCCTTTACTAATGTGCAGTTTAATAAGCTTGACACCTTGCTTTTGTTCCTCATTAAAGTTTTTTTTTTAACTTTGTCCCTCACTAGTCTTTCTCCTGTGTCGTGGGTGCGTTTATAGACACAAATTCCACACACAATACACCCAGACCCGAAACCTACCTACCTACCTGCAGATCATACAAATATTTATTCCGTGCGAGAATCGAACCCGTGACCCGGTGTGCAGCAGCTGACTGTATCAGCCACTGCACCAACCATGCCGTCAATGCATGTTCTATAATATTCGTTACCGCGCTGTTTACTACAAAGCCCTAACGTATACAATTATATTTATCTCTTGTCTCTTACAACTCTTATGTATATGTATTTTTGTTCTTACCTACTGCCGAACTTTGTTAATTTTTACCGTCCTTACAAAAGTATGCATTTGTGTTACCTTGCTTTTAGTAGTGTACAGGAATGTTTTATTGAAATCTATTACACTGATGTATTTACAATTACTATTAGTTATATTTGTAATGGCGACAGTGAAAAACCATAGTGTAAATATTCACTACCAGAATGTGTGTGCCATAATTTCTTATCTTATGGTCTCTCACGAGGTCCTCGAATGGTTCTCTTCTTATCTTCGGGAACGCCAGCAGTCAGTTTAAGATTAGTGAGTCCTCATCGAGATGGCGTGACCTTGAAACTGGCGTTCCACAAGGCGGCATTCTTTCACCTCTTTTATTTTCCATTTTTATCAATCTTATAACTCACGAAATTCAGAGTGCGTATCATCTTTATGCCGATGACTTACAATTGTATTCTCAAGTGAGTATTCAAGATATACCTGCATTGAACCGTGACTTGCAAGCTATCAAGGACTGGTCTGATGGATTCGGTGTTGCAGTAAACCCTACTAAATGTCAGGCAATAATAGTCGGGAGCGCTCGAAATATGAGTAAGGAAATATAAGGAGGACAGTGTTGCTTTACCATCGCTCAAGTTCAATGGTACAAAAATTTCCTTTAGCTCTAATGTTAAAAACCTTGGTTTGCTAACAGACACCAGCCTTAATTGGCGAACACAAGTCACAAGTGTAAGCCAGAAAGTCACCGGAATCTTGCGCTCTCTCTATCGCCTTAAGAACCAGCTCCCATCTAATACGAAAGCAATGCTTGTGCAGACCTTAATTTTTCCCATATTGGACTATGGTGATGTGTGTTACTATGACCTGAATGCTGATCATCTCAACAAACTTGACCGCCTTCTAAATAACTGCATTCGATTCGTTTTTAATCTCCGTAAATATGATCATGTACCAGCGCATCGGTTACTTTTAAATTGGTTGCCCATTCGCCAGCGCCGATCTCTGAGGGCATTGACTACTCTTTTCTCCGTACTAGACTCTCCTTCCCAGCCCACTTATCTTACATCTCAATCAATCAATCAATTAATCAAATTTTTATTTGCTCAGAATGTAGGTATTAGTAACACATTAAAATATTCTTTCCATACATTGAACCATTTTTGTAGCATGCAAATATTAAATTACCTTAAAATATTTTTATTACATACATGTCATTACAAGCTATTACTATTTTAAATTACAATGTCAAGGTGGGTACAAATATTATAAGTAATTAAATTAACCATTTCTAATCTTAGGCAGATTTCAAATATTCGTCTACTGAGTAGTATGCCTTTGAAGAGAGCAATTCAAAAGCCTTCCTTTTGAAAATATTCGTGTTTTCAATGTCAATTAAGGATCTTGGTAATTTATTATAAATTCTAGTGGCCATACAAAATATGCTTTTGTCGTACAGTGCCGTTTTATGTGGTGGCATACATATTTTATGGCTATGACGTATAATTTTATAATTTTTGAAAATGAGTTTGTTGTTTTTAACAAATACTATTATTTCGTATATATACCGACATGGGAAAGTTAGAATTTTAAGTTTTGAGAAATATGGCTTACAGGTATCAGTTTGCTGTAATTTACATAATGCTCTCAGGCACTTTTTTTGAGCGATAAATACTCTTTCCCTGTCCGTTGAGTTGCCCCAGAATATAATGCCATATCTTAAAATAGAAGTTATGTAAGATTGGTAAGCTGTCAAAACGGTGTCTTGATTTACAATCTTACTCATCATGTAAAGTACATAACAAAAGCTATTCAATTTTTTACAGACATTGTTAGCGTGAGATTTCCAAGTCAAGTTATGATCTATGTGAATCCCCAAAAATTTTGTATCCGTGATGTCTTCGATTGTTTTATCTAAGTATACTAAGTCAAGCAGCAATGATAGATGTGAATTATGTTTAAATGTCATTATTTTTGTTTTGTCTAAATTTTGTATTAAATTATTCCTTGTCAGCCATTTTGTAATTTGAATTAAATTGTCCATAATGTTGTCCCGCAAGTTAGATAGTTTATCATATCCAGAGAATATGACCGTGCTGTCATCCGCAAAAAGTACCATAGGATGATCTGTTGACCTAGGAAAATCGTTAAGGTATAAAATAAATAGCAGAGGGCCTAGTACGCTTCCTTGAGGTACTCCGAAGTCTACCTGTTTGCAGTCAGATGTGTATATGATTTCCCTTTTTGATTTTGGGCAAACTTTTGTGATTTGGGTTGGTTTGGCTTTCAGACAAGTAGGATTCTAGTAAATCTGAGAGATTTCCTCGGATTCCGTATAACTGTAATTTTTTTACTAATATTTTATGGTCTACATGGTCAAATGCCCTAGTTAAATCCATGAACAAGGCACATACTGGTTTTCTAATATTCATGTTATTCATAATTTCGTTAAGGAAGTTGTAAATAGCCATGTTAATATTTTTGTTTTTTCTGAACCCTACCTGATTATCCACCAATACCTTTCAAGGTAGTCATATAAGCATTCGTGAATGTATTTCTCAAAGATTTTAGAGAAAACAGGAATTAATGCCATGGGTCTGTAGTTTCGTATATCTTCTTTGTCCTGTTTTTTAAATATTGGTAATATTATACTAGTTTTTAATTTCTTAGGATACGTTCCAGAGATTATACACAGATTTAGAATATAGGTTAGTACTGGAGCTATGACTGTAGATACAAACTTTACAACCTTCGTAGCAATTTCGTCGTATCCTGTACTTTTTGTGTTTTTAAGATTACCGATAATTCTGTTTATGTCGTATGGGGTAGCCGGTTTCATGAACATAGAATTGGGTTTAGTCCATATTACAGTACTTTGATGGTCGTTCAAAGAGAGACTTTTCGATTTTACTTCATCTATAAAAAAGCTGTTGAAAGCTTGAGCTATTTCTTTTGGATCACTAGTCGTTCTCTTTTCGTGAATGTTAATGCATTTAATTTCGTCCTTAATAGATTTTGTTTGACAGTCATTTAAAATTTTCCATGATGCTTTAGCTTTATTTGAAGCGGTTTTGATAAAGTAGTCATTTTGTGACTTTCTGGTAAGTCGTAGTATGTTTTTAAGCCTCATTGCGTATAATTTAAATATATTTTTATTTTGTTTGTTTGGATACGTCATCAGTTCTCGTCCTCTTACGTTTGGAACATATTTTTATGCCTTTCGTAATCCATTTAGGTTTTTTGAATCCGTTTATCTTTATTTTAATTTTAGGGAAGCAAAGATTATAAAACAATGTAAATGTATCTATAAAGCTATCATAAGCAATATCTGGACCTGTAGATTGGTATACGTCATTAAACATAAGATTTTTTTAAGGATTCTCTAAATTTTGTCATATTTTATAAACTATGATCTCGTCTTGTAATAAACCAGTATGATAAAGTACTGTATTCCTTAACTGCACAGTTCAGGATTTGGGCGGTGTGGTCCGATAAAGCAAGTTCGATGATTTCAGACTTATAGCCGCGTTTACCATGAATAAAATTATCGATACAAGTCTGGCTAACCAAACGAGTTGGCTCGTCAAAAGCTAATTTAAGATTATAACTTTGCAAGATGTCTTCGAATTGTACATTAATTTTATTCTTTTTTAATCTGTCTATGTTGAAGTCACCGCAGATTACGACTTTTTTCTTTTTTAAACAATATTTTGATAACAAGTAATTCAATTTGTAAAAGAAGTTATTTAATGCATCAGAATTCATTTTTGGGGGCCTGTATATACATATAATTATCATGTTATCATGTTCATCTAATTTTATTGCACTACATTCAATTAAATTTGGTATGCAAAACTCCTTTATCTCGTGTATTGGTTTAAATGTATGTTTATTACACACCAAAATACAAGACCCTCCACTTCTGTTATTTCTAAAGAAAGAAGACGCAAGTGTGTAGTTTGGTATTTTTAACATATTCACATCCCCTGCTAACATGTTATGTTCAGTCACACATAAAACATCAATTAATCTTCCGTTTTCTGAGAATTCGTCTAAGTGTGTTGACAACAAATCTGATTTACCTATAAGACCGTTTATATTCTGATGTAGTAAGTTTAGATGTTTAAGGACGAAAATTACTGGTGTTATTGTTAACATTAGAAATAGAAGGATTATGGTCAATTTCATTACAAGTTTGAGTACTTTTGTCAGTTACATTTGGTATATATGAGGTATATTGTGTGTTCTTTATGTAGTAGTCATGTGCATGTTTATATGAAATATGTAATATTTCTTTTAAAAGACTGCGGCTTAGCTGTACCGCAAAATAGGTTTTCAGTGGGCGGAGAGTGCTGTAGTGCATATTCATGTACAGCACATTTGGGAAGTTATTACACATAAATTTTAGTTGGTAATTAAGCTTTTTTTCATTTAGATACTGGTTTCGTGGTATTTCACTAACAATAACATTGATATTTACAATTGTGGTGGTGTGTGTACTCACTTTCAATATCTAAGCTCTAATCACATCAAGAATCTTCGTTCCTCAAATAATCGTCTCTTACGCACCACTCTGATACTCTGATTTTTACATTCTTCTTTCTTCGTACAGTCTATTCTCCTAAGGAATGCGCTCCCCATGAATATCAGGATGGCTACCAGTCAGTTGTCGTTTAAAATTAAAGTACGTGAGCACCTCCGCAAGTAATTGGCAGATTCATCCCAACGGTGATTTTCTTATCTTTTTTTATTTTATTTAAGTATGTATGTATAATTATTATAAATATATGTTTATTTTATTACGAATATATAATTCTATATAGATTTTTTACATGTATATATACATATTATATTTATATATATTATGTATCAAAATATATCAAGTATATCTCTTTCGGTATAATATATTCCTAAAAGTCACTGAGTCATAAATTATGTCATATATGCATATGCACCTACCAGATTGTTATCTCTGCATCACCCTAGGGTAGACTGGTAGAAAATGCCTAAGGCATTAAGTCCGCCTCTGTACATGTATGTGCATAAAGAATAAATAAATAAATAAATGTGCGTGGGTAAATTTTATCATCAAATGTCAATCAACAATTATGATATTTATTAATTTCTGAAGTTTACGGTCAGTATGCTCGTGACCACGGATGCTGCAGTGTTCGAAACGTCGAGCATATTAACATTAGTATTTTATTTTATATATTTATGGTGCATGCATTTATGTTCCACTATACAAAGTGTTGCTTAATTGTGTATTGCACGTATGATTATTTCAGGTATTATTATGAGCAAGTGGCAGCACGTCGCACGTATAGATGCTGTACGTAAGTATAGAATGAATTAATTAAACGCAATATATTTCCGTATGCTATTTTCAATTCGAATTATGATATTATTGTTTTAACAAAAACGTGGTTACTACATAGCGTTTTATACTTAGTTTTTTGACGATCGGTACATTGTGTGGCGTCGTGACCGAGATTATGTTATGACTGGGCAATCGCGGGGTGCAGGCGTATTAACTGCTACACGTAGGGAGTTACCGGATATATCAACCAACGTCTCTTCCATTCCACAGCAGAAGACCTTTGGCTAACCATGCGCCTTAGAAAACCCAGTTGTCGTAGTTATGTTATATACGAGGGCAGTTTGGCAACTCAATGACTTTAAGATTGAATAAAAACTTCTTTAATAAAAAAATTGTCTCGTATTTGGAATTTGGCGCGAAAACAAGCTTTTTAGAAACAAAAAAGTTAGGCGACTTCTAAGTATTCTTTGAAAATGGAGAAAAGCGAGTTTCGAGTGCTAATTAAACACTATTTTTACGCGGTAAAACTATTAAGCAGACCGAAGACAAATTGAAAAAGTATTATGGTGATTCTGCGCCTTCTCATGGGATGGTACATCAGTGGTTCACTGAATTTCGTTGTGGAAGTACTACCACTAATGACGCGGAGCGCCCAGGAAGGCCGATTGAGGTCACTACGGAGGGCATGGTTAATAAAATACATGATATTGTTTTGGCAGACCGTCGAGTGAAGATACGCGAAATAAGTGATGCTGTGCACATCTCGACTGAACGAGCTTTTTATATTTTGCATGATATTCTGGGCAAGGCAAAGATGGGTGCCGCGTATACTAACAGTCGACCAGAAACGAAATCGTGTAACAGCTTCTGAGGAATGCCTAGCCATGTATAATCGCAATACGAGTGAGTTTATGCGTCGGTACATAACAGTTGACGAAACGTGGGTCCATCATTATACACCAGAGACTAAGCAACAGTCGAATCAATGGACTTCTACCGGGGAACGTGGCCCAAAGAAGGCAAAAACTGTTTGCTCGCCTGGTAAAGTGACGGCGACAGTCTTTTGGGACAGCCAAGGGGTTATTTACATCGATTTTTTGGATAACGGCAAGACAATAATCGGTGCTTACTATGCTGCATTTTTAGATAGATTTAATAAAAAGTTTATCAAGAAACGACCGCATCTAGCAAAGAAAAAAATCTATTTCATCAGGATAATGCACCCGCGCCCACTCGTCTGCAATCGCGACATCAAAAATTGTCAAATTAAGATACGAATTATTGCCACACCCTCCGTATTCGCCAGATTTAGCCCCCTGTGACTTTTTCCTCTTCCCAAACATGAAGAAATGGCTTGGCGGGCAAAGATTTTCGTCAAACGAAGAGGTGGTAGCCGAAACTGAGGCCTATTTTTCAGGGTTTGACAAAAAATATTTTTTTGATGGGTTGAAGAGGTTGAAACATCGCTGGACTAAGTGCGTAGAGTTGAAAGGAGATTATATAGAAAAATAAAAAAATGTATATGTAAAAAGAGTGTTTCTTCTTTCCAAAGTCATGGACCACCGCCCTCGTACCTATGTTTTTTTATGGATGAATGGGCAATCGGACCGTAATCACAAAAAAATCTAAAACATACTTAAAAATAATGTTTTTAATATTATATTGGTCATTCGATCAAAATTTTTGTGAAATAATATTGATCTCTATTTTGAATCAACAAAACAAAATCTAGTAATTCTAATATTTTTAATCTGTTCTTCATGTCAAACGAAACATCAATCACAGCGCGTGACGTCATACGTGGGTAAACAAACAATAACCAACGCGTCGTCGAGTCTATCTGTTGTTTGTTTCCTTTTATTCCTGATCCTCATATTTAATTGGATACTATATCAATTTTTCATTTCGGCCGAATGAAGTCCACTGCTGGACATAGGCCTCCCCCAAAGATCACCACAACGACCGATATGGGTGTGTTGTGTGCTCATTGGGGGGTCTTGCCATAATCGCCACGCTTGGCAGACGGGTTGGCGATCGCAGTTGAGTTGTTAATGTACTCGAAGGATGCTGCTGCCCATCCTCCGGTTAAATCCCTTAGTCGACTTTTACGACACCCACGGGATGAAATGGGGTGGTGGCATTCTAAGCCGGCACCACACGGCAATATATATATCATTATATATATATTATATCAATAATCAACATTAAATCACCTTGCAGTTTGCACCTTGATTTCGTTAGTTGACAGACGTTTGTTTACCCACGTGTGACGTCACGCGCTCAGGGATCACGTGGAGTGACGTTTGCGCGGCAATTAAAAAAAAATATTTAGACATTATTTTATGTACTTAAAAAACTTTTTAAATCTAAAATTATATTTTTAATGGCTTTATAAATCCACAATGATTAAATTTTAACACTTTCTGAAAAGTTGTCCGATTGCTTATTATGTGTAATTTTGGTCAGTAGGTATAAATGGAGTGTCCAACAATTCCGGGTAAATTTCAGATTGTCCTCTCCAGCAACACAGTGCCAATGTTTGATTTTTTTAAAATAATGAAATCGGTTCAATCGACTGGTAGTGCTACTTTTCCTCTCGGTCTATTGATGATTCAGTTACATTTTTAAGTCAATCGGTAGTTAACCTACAAAATAAATAGATACCAGAAAAAAATCGTCCAATTTTACCTCATCGCTCATTAAAATGATAAAACAATAATGCAAGTATTTAAAAATATGAAGACCTATGGTAATAAACCAGATGAGTTTGAGTTTAAGTTGTTACGCGAAAGAATAAAGGTTTTGGAGTCTTTGAATTAATAATTAAATGAATATACCTGAAAATTGAATTAAAAATAATCTCAAACATTTCTGGACCTTTGTGAAAAAACGTCATAATAATACGGTTCCTAGTACTAGGAGGGATCAAAAAGTAGTGAGAACGACATACTACTTGGAAAGAAAAAAAAAATACTGGCAGGCATATCTCAGATCACAGAAATAGGAAAGGAGGAGAAGTCGTATCGAGGCGTTCCCGCGCCACCGCGCCTGGCCCAAATTGCTCTTGTCGCGAGAAATGGCCGTTTTACAACGTCAGTTCACATTCGATCGCGGTAGTGAAATTGTGTTAAAATGCCGTGTTGTTCAGTGATGCCATGCAAGAATCGAATTGAAAATAATAACATCGTAAAGGATGGAATCATATTCCATATGTAAGTACCAGAATTATGCTATATTTGTGTATAGAAACAATAAATTAAGAACTCTTGTTGTTTTTACTATGTTACATTTGCTCTAATGGATTGCAATGACAATATTATTTTTGTACAAATTACAATGCTTCTTAGCTATGACTTAAGTCTAGCACACGGTGAATAACAAACGCAATGAATAGAACTGCGAACGATACTTTCCATAAACATATGCGTCGCGGGGAACGGCAGCCGACGACAGTGAACGGTTAATGATGTGACCGTGCAGACGTACTATCGTAGGTGATCGATAATATATATTGTTTGACTAGTTGGGACCCGCGGTTTTACCCGCGTTTAATTTCAAACAAATTTGGAGTACTTCGACATAGATACTTGACATAGAATATATATATTGGATTTCAAGGGTTTCATTTTTTGCGCGGAACCCTAATTTCTTTTCTAAAATAAAAGTAGCCTAAGTTATTCCTTATAACATCAGCTATCTGCCAGTGAAAGTCCCGTCAAAATCGGTCCAGCCGTTTCGGAGATCACCCGGAACAAACAGACAGACAGACCTACAGACAGACAAAATATTTAAAAATTGTTTTTTTGTTACATGTACCGTATATACTTTCATACGCATTTAGTAAAAAGCTGTTATTTTGACATTACAAACAGACACTTCAATTTTATTTATTTGTATAGATGTACGGATTGCTATACTAATAGTTTAAAATTGGAATATTGCAAGTTTAAGTGTTAATGGATTTATTGAATGCTTACATATTTAAGTTTTAACTATTTACCTATAAATAAATATCAAAAATGAATTCATGAAATTTAACATCAGTGTCGATGCAGAGGCAAAGTATTTGTCAATATAATAACAATGGTGCATTTATCCGCCGCCTGCTACCTAAAGTTACTCATGCTAATTCGAAAAACAATCTGCTGTTTATACTCAGATAATAATCGCTAAATAGATTTCTATTCTTACTTTACAGTTCCCCGAAAGATCCAAACATTATAAAAATGGATTGATGGATTACAGGGCGGCCTCCTAATTGGTTTCCTAAAAAAAACTAGCTGCATATGCTCGGCTTACTATGAATCTGATATGCTCCAGCCTCTAAAAAAATGTCGTAGACTATTTGAGTGAGCAGTCCCAAGGTTAAAACTAATTTCTAGTTTTTGCATCGGTTGGTTAGCTGTTTATTTTGAATTGAAAATTGTTTGACTTTGCCTATTTTTCTACATCTAGGGAATCAAACCACGTATTGAATATTTCAGTATTCACCAGAACCTGCAATACCTGGATGTTCTAATTTAAAATCGACTGCTATAACCCATCGAGAAGAAAATAAGAACTAATAACACACTTCACTGTTGTGATGGGGGA